>CM077095.1:45508406-46108406 GCA_039513925.1 Platanthera zijinensis
AAAGAAAGCAGTAAAGAAAGCTGAAGCTTGCAAGTCCTACTCAAACGAGTAGGACTGAAGAAAGCAGTAAATGCGAATCCGGCTCAAATGAGTGGGCGGGGGTAAATTAATCTCATACACGCACACAATTTACGGAAATTTAAAATCACCCACACACGCACTCTACATAAAAGTAAACACACGCACGCACTCTAAGTTTTCCTACTCAAGTGAGTAGGAAGAAAATGAAAGCATTAAAATGACGAGTCCTACTCAAACGAGTAGGCGGGAAATGAAAGCAGAGCGCCATTTAACTCTTAACGAGTAGGCGGAAAATGAAAGCAGAGCGCCATTTAACTCTTAACGAGTAGGCGGAAATAAATGCATACGCACACACTCTACAGAAATGAAAATAAAGCAATAAAATCTAACTCATACACGCACACACACACTTGCAAAAATAAGAAAAAGCAAAGTGACTGAAAAATTAGAACAACTGCATTTCTACCGCTAAAATGCGGTAGAAATGCATAACAAGTGCAAATAAAAATTAACCGGACAAAAAGTTTTGAAAATTAAAACGAAAAGCTAAGTTCTCGGAAAATTAAAATGACTGCATTTCTACCGCTAAAATGCGGTAGAAAATGCATAAAAAAGACAAAATAAAAATTAAACGAAGCTAAAAGTTTTGCAAATAAACGCAAAATGGAAGTTGGCAAAAAATTAGAACAACTGCATTTCTACCACTAGAATGCGGTAGAAATGCATAAAAAGTGAAAATAAAAATAAACTAAAGCTCAACGGGTGCAAAAAATGAATAAATAAAATGGACATTACAACGGCTAGAAAGTGCGGAAAATCCTAAACTAAGCTAAGTTATAAAAGCTATAATTGAAAACAAAGATAAAATGCACAAAAAGGAACGAAAAATCACTTAAGAAGGCGCTTCCAAATGAACATTCATACTATATAAAGAGAGAAAAACTAATATTTCATTTATGAAAAAGCTATTACATGAAAGCTAAAGCTAGAAAGCTAAAACAAACTAAGGGAGGGGGGAGAAAATTCTCTTACATAAGCATTTGGATCCATTTGGGCAGCACCTCCCCTAAGTGAAGTGGTCAAAAAAGGAGACAAAATAAGCTTCCTGGAAGCTTGTATTTATAGGCAAAAATTCGGGAGTGACACGCCCTAGGTCACGGGCGTGACAGGGGGGCGTGTCACTACTATTCATGAGCTGATCGGGTGATTTGACTGGAGCTTTGACTTTGGCTGAAAACGTGGCGGTCACGCCCCAGGTCACGGGCTTGACAGGTGTCAGTCACAGGCGTGACTAGGGCATGACGGGGAGCTGGATCTGGGGATTTGACTGAGCTTTGACTTCGGGGCAGCCCACGTGGCGGACACGAGCGTGTCACAATTGTCATGGGCGTGTAAGGGGGGCGTGACCCGGACAGCTGGCATCCTGATGTCGGTAGCGTTGACTATTTGACTAATCGTTGAGTGTCGGCCTCGACACGGGCGTGACGGGCTTTGACACGGGCGTGACGTTGGGCGTGTCGGGCTCGGAACAGTGAAATTGCATGTTTTGACTGGCTGATTGTGTTGAGAGCCTGACACGCCCGTGTCGGGGGTGACACGGGCGTGACATGGCCGAAAAAATGTTTTTCTGGAAAATTCAATTCAGAAAACAAAAAAGCTATGTTAGAAATAAAAAATTACAAAAAAGAAACAATTTATTAAATAAAACAAACTAAAAAAAAATATAAAAATAAACAAAAATGACTTAAATAAAATACGAAAATATAGGTATATTTACAACTCATCAAATACCCCCATACTTAAGCTTTTGCTATTCCAGAGCAAAAATGGAGATGAACCTATAAGGAATTAAAAAGAATCCTAAATTTAACTACCGCTTGATTTAATTATACGAAGATCGAAATGAATTTCCGGGGTTTCGGAATTAAATCCTAAATTTGAAAATGTTATAACTAGAGAACTGTTTCAAAAATACTTCTAACGAGAAAATAAATAGAAAGCGAAAATTATTTTGTTAGTTTAACAAAAATGGATTTGAATTATCGAAAAAACTTTAGCTAAAAAGAAATTGATAGAAATAATTCAATTTAAAAATTATGCTCTCAAAAAGTTTTAAATTAATTCTAGAATCATGAAAATAGGCTAAGTGGTTTGGCGGATATGAAGAAGGCTTGGATTTTTGAGGCGAGATAATTTTTTTTCGAACCTCCACATATATTTTTTGGATAATTAGGAAAATGAAATCTTATTTTCCAAACACACATTTTTTTTCTTTCTTCATAAATATAAATATACCCAATGCATATGTATAGGAGTAATGAATTTTATCCTCTTACTCCTAACATACAATCTTTTTAAACTATTGGGTGCCTATGTTTGCGGGACAAAATCTTATCCCCATTGACATAAGATCTTTTAAGGGTGAGTGGAGAATCATACTGATTAAGGCATGAAAAAAAATGGAATAGATTATTTCTAAAAGAAAACTAGAGTTTAATAAAAAATTTCGAGAGCAACCTTTTAATTTGAACGTTCCTACGTTTCTAAAAGCATAAGTGGAAATAATGTAAAATCCATAAATGTTATTTTCTAACATAAAGATGTGCTTTATTTAAAAAAATAAGAAGCGAAATTAGAAACGTAAGTTTCCTATAATAAGAAAAAGCCATAAAAAATTCTTTAAAAATCTTAACCCCAAAAATTTAAGTCTATCGAGCTACAATAAAAAAACGAATAGTAAATAAAGAATTAATTAAAATTCGCTATAAATAAACTCGAAATGATTATTTTGGAGAGCAAAGAGGTTAAGAAATAAGGGATTCGAATTTTTTTAAAAAAAAAATTTTTTTGATTTTTATGAGTTTTTTTTTTAATTTTTTTCAATATTTTGGTGTTTTTATTCATTTTTTTGGAAATTTTTAAAGGTTATGCAAATTGTTTTTTGAGTTTTTGGTGTTATATAAATTTTTTTGATTTTTTAATTTTTGGAAATATTTACAAGAGGAGAGAAATTTTTACAAGATAGAAAAGAAAAGGGGAAAGAGACGAGAATATTTACAAAATATTTACAAAGTAGAAAAAGGATCGCCGGCGAACAGACTCTTATCTGTGGTTGGTTCGATGAGTCAAACGTCGCGGAGCGATGTATCAATTTTTTTTTTTGGGGTTTTCAGTTTTTTATAAATAAAAATATGAAAAAAATTTTAGTTTTAAATTTTTGTAATTTTTTTGGATTTTTGTTACGTGCAGGAAATAAAAGGACAGAAAATAGGAGACACCCCCATACTTAAGTCCAACATTGTCCCCAATGTTGCACTAAGTATGAGGGACAGGATATATATAAAAATCTAAGCAGTATCTACAAAATTTAAAATTAAAAACAGGGGTTTAGAAATCTTCCCTAAACCGCGTTCGGGGAAGCCCGTTAAGAATAACCCTGCAAAAGTTAAAAGAAATAGCAAAAATATAATATAAAAAATGAAAAAGAAAAATTCGGGGAAAATGGTGCGGGTGATAGGGGGCAAGTGGGTGCAACTCGTAAGCTAACGTCTTAGCTAAGTGAGCGTGATCGATATGTGATCCGCTAGCGCTCACGATTGTGAAGCGTGCCGAAACGACAAAATAAATACTTAATTTAATTTTTTTGTTTTATAAAAATTTTTCTTAGTTTTTTTGAATTTTTAGATTTTGTTAAGGTTATGTTTTTAGTTTTTGATTTTTTTTTTTGAAAAGAAAAATAAAATGAAAAAAAGAAAATAAGATAAAGGCAAAATAAAATAAAGAAGAAAAATATATTTTTTGAATTTTTTTAATTTTTTTGAGAAAAAGGAAAAAAAATTAAATCATAATTTTTTTATTTTTAAGTTTTTAAATTTTTAATTTTTATAAATTTTTAAGTTTTTTTTTTTGTCTTTTTTTTTTAGTTTTTGATTTTTTTAGTTTTAAATTTTTCTGATTTTTTCTTTGTTTTAAAGTTTTTTTAAAATATATTGTTTTATTTTTTCTATTATTTTTGAATTTTTTTTTTGGTATTTATTATTAAAATAATATTGATATTATTATTATATAAATATAAATATTTTTTTTTGGTGGCCATTTTGTTGTTGTTTTTTTTATTTAGAAATAAAGGGTAAAATTAATAGGGTTCAGGAATTCAAAATAGTAAGTCGAAATTCTCCCCGCAACGGCGCCAAAAACTTGATGGTTAAAACGCCGGCTCTTATTTAGGTGTGAAAATGGAGGTTTTTATTTATAAAAAGAAGAGCGTTTTGTTTTTGTTAGAAACCGAGTTTTAACAAGAGGGAGGCAAGTGCACCTATCGCGTGTAGTACAGGATATTCCGGTGCGGAATATCGGGGTCGTATTATTCTCGGGGCCGGCTCTATATCTACTCTTTCCCTGAAAGCCTATTATTCTACCGATAATATCTTAGTTTGGTTTAAAAATATAAAAATGCATAATAATAATAAGCATAAAAAGAAAGCAGGAAAAAATGCAGTAAATAAGTGCGGAAGTCCGATGACCAACTTAGCGCGACGCTATCAAAAAGAGAATTGAACTAAAGTAACTTTTAATAAAAAGAGATCCTAATTTTCAAATTAATTAAGGCGGAGACTCGGCCGTGGAGGTTCCATAAGAATGAGCTCACTTATCTCTAGGACTATCGCTCACCTGAACGCTAAGACTATTCGACCGATCGCTAGACCGACGAAGGATTCCTCTTAACGCCCGCATTATGCTGAGAACCCCGCTATTGGGTGGGGAACCCAATCCGGTAGAGTCACGCGCCTCCTCTCTCGAGGGTTAGCGTGAAGCTCTCTTTACCCAAGGGTGATCGGTCCATACGTGCGGCCTCTCGGCGTTGCGTATGGATAACGGAAATAGTGCCCGCACATCGATATGCGGTCCTACGCGTCGTTAACCCGGGGCAAACCTTAAGAAATTTAATTAAATAGAAAACATGACCTTTAATTATTTAAAGCCATTTTATCTGTCCCAATGCTCTTAGATATCGAGGGCTAAGGGCGGTTAGCCACTCATCGAAATGGGGACACTTAAGGTAGAAAGCAATAAAGAAAGCAGTAAGAAAGCAGTAAAGAAAGTTGAAGATTGCAAGTCCTACTCAAACGAGTAGGACTGAAGAAAGCAGTAAATGCGAATCCCGGCTCAAATGAGTGGGCGGGGGTAAATTAATCTCATACACGCACACACTCTGGAAATTAAAATCACACACACGCACTCTACATAAAAGTAAACACACGCACTCACTCTAAGTTTTCCTACTCAAGTGAGTAGGAAGAAAAAAATGAAAGCATTAAAATGACGAGTCCTACTCAAACGAGTAGGCGGGAAATGAAAGCAGAGCGCCATTTAACTCTTAACGAGTAGGCGGAAAATAAAAGCAGAGCGCCATTTAACTCTTAACGAGTAGGCGGAAATAAATGCATACGCACACACTCTACAGAAATGAAAATAAAGCAATAAAATCTAACTCATACACGCACACACACTTGCAAAAATAAGAAAAAGTAAAGTGACTGAAAAATTAAAATAACTGCATTTCTACCGCAAAAATGCGGTAGAAATGCATAAAAAGTGCAAATAAAAATTAACCGGACAAAAAGTTTTGAAAATTAAAACGAAAAGCTAAGTTCTCGGAAAATTAAAATGACTGCATTTCTACCGCTAAAATGCGGTAGAAATGCATAAAAAGACAAAATAAAAATTAAACAAAGCTAACAGTTTTGCAAATAAACGTAAAATGGAAGTTGGCGAAAAATTAGAACAACTGTATTTCTACTACCGCTAGAATGCGGTAGAAATGCATAAAAAGTGAAAATAAAAATAAACTAAAGCTAAACGGGTGCGAAAAATGAAAATAAAATGGACATTACAACGGCTAGAAAGTGCGGAAAATCCTAAACTAAGCTAAGTTATAAAAGCTATAATTGAAAACAAAGATAAAATGCACAAAAAGGAACGAAAAATCACTTAAGAAAGGAGCTTCCAAATGAACATTCGTACTATGTAAAGAGAGAAAAACTAATATTTCATTTATGAAAAAGCTATTACATGAAAGCTAAAGCTAGAAAGCTAAAACAAACTAAGGGAGGGGGGTGAAAATTCTCTTACATAAGCATTTGGATCCATTTGGGCAGCACCTCCCCTAAGTGAAGTGGTCAAAAAAGGAGACAAAATAAGCTTCCTGGAAGCTTGTATTTATAGGCAAAAATTCGGGAGTGACACGCCCTAGGTCACGGGCGTGATAGGGGGGCGTGTCACTACTATTCATGAGCTGATCGGGTGATTTGACTGGAGCTTTGACTTCGGCTGAAGACGTGGCGGTCACGCCCCAGGTCACGGGCGTGACAGGTGTTAGTCACGGGCGTGACTAGGGCGTGACAGGGAGCTGGATCTGGGGATTTGACTGAGCTTTGACTTCGGGGCAGCCCACGTGGCAGACACGGGCGTGTCACAATTGTCACGGGCGTGTAAGGGGGGTGTGACCCGGACAGTTGGCATCCTAATGTCGGCAGCGTTGATTGTTTGACTAATCGTTGAGTGTCGGCCTCGACACGGGCGTGACGGGCTTTGACACGGGCGTGACGTTGGGCGTGTCGGGCTCGGAACAGTGAAATTGCAGGTTTTGACTGGCTGATTGCGTTGAGAGCCTGACACGCCCGTGTCGGGGGGTGACACGGGCGTGACTTGGCCGAAAAAATGTTTTTCTGGAAAAATTCAGAAAACAAAAAAGCTAAGTTAGAATAAAAAATTACAAAAAAGAAATAATTTATTAAATAAAACAAACTAAAAAAATATAAAAATAAACAAAAATGACTTAAATAAAATACGAAAATATAGGTATATTTACAACTCATCAGCATGCTTATAAGTTATGGTTATTTTCTTATGATAAATATTGTTTGCTACAAAATTTACACCCTATCGTGTAAATTGGTATGAGACTATTATACTATAGGAGCCTTGTAGAAGATCCTTTAGCTTATGTGTTTTCATATAAGTTAAGGTTATATATTTCATGTTCTGTCTTTCATACTTTTACTACTGGCGCTTATACTCATAGAACTACTAGATTAGTTCCGCCGCCACCTGCTTACATTTTTTACTCTCCACCTTCATAGCTTCCCTTTCCTTCTCCCCGTTTGGTGCCACTACAAGAATATTGACTTTTAGTGACAAAAACTTAGCGACAAAATATATTTTGTCCCTAAAGACACATCTTTAGTGATGAAGAAAAAAAATAGTCACTAAAGACACATTTTAGTGACGAAGTAAAAATTTTGTCACTAAATACACATTTTTAGTGACAAAATAAAAGTTTAGTCACTAAATACTCATCTTTAGTGACAAATTTAAAATTTAGTCATTAAAAAATAAGCTTTAGTGCTAAAATAAAATTTAGTCACTAAAGACAGAACTTTAGTGACAAAATGTTAGTGACAAAAAAATATTTCGTCACTAAAAATTATATTTAGTGATGAAGTAAGAGTTTAATCACTAAAACAAGCATTTAGTGACAAAAAATATTTACTTTCACTAAATGATTCTATTTAGTGACAAAATATTTTTGTCACAAATGATACATGAAGATTATTTAATGACATGAAATATTTGTTACTAATAGAAAATACTTGATTTATCTTCACCAATAAACAAAAACTTAAATAATTAGTAATCAAATTTTTTTGTCACTAATATATAGAAACCAAACCTTTTACTGACGAAAATACTTGTCATATATTATTAATTAAATTTTGCTAATTATAAGTTTAATGAAATGATATTGACTAAAAAGATATTAATTACATAAAAATCAAGGATAACAATATTATACATAAATACAGGATCATAATTAATTAATTATTAGAAAAAATAAATTTGTAAACTACAATAAATGATTATGAAAATTTTCTAATCCTATTTTTTTTCAAAATTATTAACCTAAATTGTTAAAACAATTATGCACTAACTTTGCTTTCGCAAAAATAAAATAAATTTTTTTGGCAAATTACAAAACCCTCAAATCTCACTTTTTCCTAATCATGTCTTTGCTCTCGACTGATTTCACCTCCTAACTCTCGCCATCTTACCTCGCCGCCGTCCTCGTCGTCATATTCTCACCGCCGCCCTCGCAGTGTTACCTCAGCAAACATTTTTGTAATTAAATATATAATCATTTATCATTAAATTGGCCTCTAAATTTATTTTTTTTCATTTTATTTTTTCCTCTAATATAGTTTTTTTCATTAATCAGACTAAATGAATATTAGTCAATAACTAGTGACTTAATAATTCTTAAATCGTCCAACATTCAATATATTATTGCTTAATAAAAATTTTCATTAGCCGGCTTTTCACTAAGCCAAATCAATACGTAAATGTTAGCCACTTAGCCAATTCCTTAATAATTTTTACATAAAACCGTCGAGATTCGAACAAACACTTTCCTCCACCAGTATTCCTCAAGGAAAACACATTAGCGTTTTCTATAACTTTCTCTTCCATGATCTCTCATTTCGTTAACCTCCTCTTACAGAAACCGTCTTCGTCATGGCCGGACCCATGTAACGCCGCATCTGTGCTTTGTTCCGCATCGGCATCCCGTCCTCCGGTAAATCCTCGCTTCCCCGCGAATCGCAATCACGCTCCCAGCTCTCTAATCTCTTCTCATTTGTGTCTCCACTTCACTCCAAGGGTCGACGACTACAAGCTTTAATCTCTTCCAAGGGACGACGACATGCCCTAATCATTCCAAGGGACGACACGCCCTAATCTCATCTTCTGTTCCAGCTCTGCCTCTTCGCTTCTCTCTCACGACTAGGTCAGTGATTCCGTGATTCCATATTTCCATTTTCATTTTCTGAGCCCTATTCTCTTCTATGCACTTAGTTTTTCTTTGATTTTTCACCTAATTTTCTTCTCTGGTTCTGCATAGGTCTAGATCTTCATTTCCATTTGGACCATTTCCTTGAGGTTTGAGGAGCAGCCGGGCAAAAGTAAGTTCAACAACCCTAATCTCTTCTCATCAGCAGTAGGTTTGAGGAGCAGTAGTAACATTGTATTTTTTCCACCTAAATTTCCTTTTCCTATTTGGCGTTTTTCTTGATTCAGAATTCAGAAGATCAGAATAGCAAATCTCCACTTCTCCAGGTTTTGGGTTTCACCACTTCAAGCCTACAAGGTCAATATCTTCTCCCTGTTTTTTTCAATGGAATGCATTATGTATTCAATTATAACTTTAGCAAAATAAAAACTCATAGCATTAGAGCATAAAAAATAAAATGAGGGTAAAGTGATAATCAATGTGGATGAGGCAAAAAAAAGTGTGTTGTTTTTCATTAGCATGGATATTTCCTCCTTATTAAGGAAATATTTCTTATTGTGTTCCTTTCTAATTTGTTTTTTTTGTATTTGCATATAGATAGGTCATGAAATACTTTAGAATATCTCTGATTTAAGAGAGATATCTTCTACGTTCCCTTGTCTTTCCAGGCTTCGTTTGGTGGGACTTATTTTCACCGGTCAAACGGTTACGACCGCATGAACGGGGTCATAATTAAGATTTGGTTCATGCGGTCGTAACCGCTTGACCGGTGAAAATAAGTCCTTCCAAACGAAGCCCTAATATACAACTGTACCTTAAATTTAGTAAATTAGTGGATGTGACAAGAGGAACCATTAATTTTATTTATGTATTATTTTTTTATTGTACTTTTCTTTGGGTCTTGCAGAACTAAACTTAGTTTTACAAGATGGTCTACTGACTGGAAAGCAGCTACAGAATTATTTGAGCAAGCTGGTTGGTATTGTCAAGGATAGTGCTTATGTTAGCGGGCTGACATCCTAACTTTAATTTTTCGTTTCGTTCTGCTTAAGCTATTGGTTACAGGATAAGGAAAAACAATGAGAAGGAAAAATAAGCATTTGAAAAGGCTTCAAAAGGCCAAGAAATGATACCATCGTATCCCCTTTATGATTTTATGTAACTTGCAAGAAAATGCCAACACCATATGCCACTATTTCTTTGTTTATGCATTTGTTCTTGACGAGCTTTTATGGGCCTTGGGATGCTGCCAAACATATGGAATCTGCTGCTGCTTTGGCCAAGGATCTCCACCGTTGGAATGAGGTTTCTGACCATTATAGGAAGGCTTCAGAGCTGTACATGGAATGTAGAAGATCCCAGCCGGCTTCAGATGCTCTTGCAAAGGGTGCCAGGTATGTGAATGAGTATTTTAGGAAAATTAAGCATCCTTGTCAACCTATTCAATTTGGCAAGACTGGAGATAATTGGAGGACTCAATTTAATTTTTGTTTTGTTTTTGTTTTTTTTATTGAAGTGCTTTAGAATATACTGAACCTGATGAAGCTATTGACATGTACGATGATGCCTGCGGGATTTTGGAAGAGGATGGAAAAGAACAGATGGATTTTGATCTCTATATTTCTTCCACAAGCATTTACATTAAACTCGAGAAGTAAGCTATTCTCTTATGGATTATTCCACATATATAAAGATAAATTTTTTTGGAACTAATATCTACTATTAGTTGATATGCTGGAGCATCAAATTCCTGCTTTTGTTAATATGCACATTTAAATTCCTTTTAACGATGACTGTGCAGGGCAGTTGTATGATAGAGCTATTTAATTTTTAATAAAGCTCGTTTTTACCCAAGAACAAATCCATGTTAATGTGTCTTAAGCGTGAAGGGATATTTTTAAGCATGTGTACTTATACTTGATTTATTTATCTTCTTTCATACCTATTTGTGTTTGTATTATTGTGTCTTGAATTTGTGTGCTTGTTTGATGTTTATGAGCATAGGCTTACTACATCTACAAGTGGGTGCATTATATATATATATATATATATAATATTATATATATATATATATATATATATAACTATATTAAACGCAAATACTTGATTGCTACAGTGCCAAAAGCATCTGTTACATTTGAACGGACGAAATTACCCCTCCCCTCTCCTCCAGCTCGCCGTCTATCGCTACTGCATGTTTAAAAAAAACAAATTTGCTGTTGCCACCGCCAGTGATGGGGGAGAGGGAGGGGAGAGAGAAATAGAGGGAGGAAGCTTTCCGCCAATGTTGAGCAGAGAGGGAAGAACATCTTATATTATATTATCTTATTTATATAATAGGCAAAACCTCTAAATTAGTCCCTAAAGTAATCATTATTTATGAAATAAGTCCCTCAACTTTTATTTGCTTGAAATAGGTCCCAAACTTTATTGAAATGTTGAAATCAGTCCTACTTAACAACATATGCTAACGGAAAACAACTTAAATGATGATATATTGATGTATGAATTAATAAAATAGCGTCATGTGATGATAAATATTATAAATAGCATTTTTGTTACAACAAAAAATACTTTTAATATCGTTGGTTATAACTTTAAAATAAGATAATTTATGTTTTATAATGGTTTTGTTCAAATAAGTATTTTTATTTTGCACAAGTGTTTTTATTTTGTTTTATATATGACTAGCTTATTTTTATTCTGGTTGTATTTTTATTTTGCACAACTTGAATTTATATTTTATTTTTCTTGCGGGTCCAAGCGCAAGGGGTGAATGCACGTGGGCCGCGCGTCGCGCGCGCTTGCGCCCAAAGGGGTGCACGCTATTGGGGCCTGAGCGATGCGCGCGTGCTACGCCTACACGCGAGGGGGCGCGCGCTGCATGCACGTGGTCCTTTTGTACTGCGCGTGATGGTTTTGGGTCCCTTCAAGTAGGTGTGGTCCGATCTATGCGGGCGACTCACTCAGACGGGTTTGTCATTCCTTTTTAAATTTGTAAGAAAACATCAATATTACATTAAAAATATTCATTAGCATATTATTGCAATAGATAAAAAATATATATAAAGTATCTTATATCAATACTATATCCAATAAAGTTAAAATTATATTTTAGTTGTAATTGAAATGCTGTTTATAATATTTTTCATCAGTTGATGCTATTTTGTTAATTTATGTATCAATATATCATCATTTAAGTTACTTTCCGTTTGCATATGGCCATATGATGCTAATTGGGACTGATTTCATTATTTCTCAAAAGTTGGGGACTGATTTCAAGCAAATAAATGTTGAGGGACTTATTTCATAAAGAATGATGATTTTGGGGACTGATTTAATGTTTTGCCTATATAATATTATATATAATATTATTTATATAGATAATATTATAAATAATTAAGAATATTATTTATATTATTAATAATATTATAATTTGAGGGGCGTTGAGTGTGCACTCAACGAACGCCTGTCCAGGCATTGAGTGTGCACTCAACGCCTGTCCGAGCATTGAGAGTGCACTCAATGCCTATGCGGGCGTTGAGAGTGAACTCAACATCTGGACAGGCATTGAGAGTGCACTCAACGCCTGTCCAGGCATTGAGAGTGCCGGGGGCGGGCGAAGCCCGCTTGAATGCCAAGCGGCCGAAGCCCGCTCCACAACGACGCGTCGAGAACGGGCGAAGCATCGAGAACTTTATATATATACGAGCATCTTCGCACGGGCTATGCCCGTGCTCGATGCTCTCGGGCGGCCTTCGGCCGCATCAGGCTGGCTTCGCCCGCACTTGATGCTCCGAGTGGCCTTCGACCGCATAGTCTCCAGCTTTGATGCAATGCACCAGCTCGGCGTTGCACCCGCCACTCGCGGCCCCCGGAGCACTCAGGCGCCGCACCAACACCAAAGTGCTCCGGGGCCGCGAGTGGCGGGTGCGACGCCGAGCTGGTGCATTGCGTCAAAGCGGGCCACTATGCGACCGAAGGCCACTCGGAGCATCAAGCGCGGGCAAAGCCCATGCGCAGGCGGGCGAAACCCACCTGATGCGGCCGAAGGCCGCCCGAGAGCATCAAGCACGGGCGTAGCCCGTGCGAAGATACACGTATATATATATTTCAATTGTTTGTTGTCACGGTTGCTGAGCATGTGTACCTATACTGGATGCTGAATGACTCCAATTATTTGTTGTTGATGAGTATAAAAATATACAATTTTATTTCATATTAAATATACATATTTATAAATAAAAACTTAGTTTTTATTATATAAAACTAACTATTTTTATTATATTGTATTTTTTTGTTTTAAAATTAAGTTTTAAGTTTTTCTGAAAATTTTGTATTTTTTCTTAGGTCACGCCCCTAGTTCACGCCCGTGACCTAGGGCGTGACAGCTCTTTTTAATTTCTTTTTTCTATTGTTTTGCTGGACAGATAAAAATCGGGAATTCGATGGACACGCCTGCTGAACACGCCCGTGCCAAAGGAGACACGCCCGTGACCCAATGAAATTCTATCCATAAGTCCAGCAAGCTGCCGCGATGTCGCCACGCCCCATGCCGCCTGTTGAATTACATGTATGACACGCCCGTGACCTATTCAGACACGCCCGTGACCGGCCCAAAGTCTATCCAAATCTCCAGCCCGCTTGCCACCTATCCCGATAGCCTGGAAGACACGCCCGTGACCCTGTCACGCCCTACCCGACACGCCCGTGTCAGGGGGCGTGTCACCTGAAAAGTTTTTCTATAAATAGGCCGGCAGGGATTTGTAAATTCAATTGAACTCCGGCAGATTCCTTAAGAACTGTTAGGACTCCCCAGCTCTCTGACAAGGAACTGGTAGTAACTTTCAAGTATTCTAAAGTTCTGTAAGTTGTAATTTTTCAGCTTTATTTTCAGCTTTTTAGAAAGTTGTAATATTTTCGGACTTTATAAAATAGACTCTTTCAATTTCAATTCTGAGTACTTTACTGCTTTCTTTTACTTTATTTTTTTTATACTATCCCGAATGAAAGGCGAAGCTCTGCTTATGTCCTGGATTAAGATAGTGTAAAACTTCTTTCAAATCTATTTTCAAAACCCTATTCTTTCATACTATCCTGAATGAAAGGCGAGGCGAAAGCCTAAGTCTTGGATTAAGATAGTGCGGAAGCGCTGTAAAATTTTACTACCCTATCCCAAAAACAAAGGTGAAGCGAAAGCATAAATCCTGGATTGAGATAGATAGGTAGATATTATTTTCTGTACTTTATACCGCCCCCATCCTGAGAAGAGGCTAAGAACCCTTAGCACTTGGTCAAGATGAGCTCTGGGCTGGATACTATTTTACACTATTTCAACTCTACTTTCTAGTTATTCTAACTAGGGTTTTCTGTTAATTGATCATATACCAGGTGACGAGACACTATGTTTACGTTAACCCGTTTAAACGCAAGCCTTCCCGGTCGTACTTTCGTGTCAGTGATGCTACCAAAGGAACCCTCTCGTTAAGTTAGATAATTAAGAAAGAAAGTTGTTCTTTAATAGGCGAATTAATATCCGCTCAAAGTAATTCTGAAATCGAGGACTAAACTCTAAATCCCTCTCTTAATAAAATCACGTATATAATTTTTAATTTTAAAATAAACCCCACTCCGTTCTTTAGATAAAATAATAGTCAGTTCTAAAAAGTAGAATAATTAACACCGATCCCAGGAAAAATACGACCTTGATATTTTCTACAAAATACTATACTCCTATGCGATAGGTACTCTTGCCTTAATCCACAGGATATAAGTAAGTAAACAAAGAGATAGACTTATATACGTAAAAGATTATATAAAACCAAATCTATCTTCTTTAAAACAAACTTTACTTATCAAGCTTTTTGAGCCTTATCTACCTCGATTCCCTGAGGTAATGTAATTATTAGACGTAGGAATTATCTATCCAATCTCAGATAGCACATGGGTTGCTGAAGTAATGAAATTATTAAACGCAGGAATTATCTATCCAATCTCAGATAGCACATGGGTTAGTCCCGTACAAGTCGTCCCTAAGAAGGGCGTTATAACGGTAGTACCAAACGCTAATAATGAACTAATTCCAACACGTACTGTTACGGGTTGGAGGATGTGCATCGACTATCGAAAATTAAATGATGTCACCCGTAAAGATCACTTTCCACTACCGTTTATAGATCAAATATTAGAGCGACTCTCGGGTCACTCATATTATTGTTTTCTCGATGGTTATTCAGGGTATTTACAAATTCCTATAGCCCCTGAAGATCAAGAGAAAACTACGTTCACTTGCCCCTTTGGTACTTTCGCCTATAGGCGAATGCCATTTGGACTTTGTAATGCGCCAGCTACATTTCAAAGATGTATGCTAGCTATTTTTGGCAAGTTAGTAGAGGACGTTATGGAAGTGTTTATGGATGATTTCTCCGTATTTGGAGACTCATTCCATACGTGTTTAAATAACCTCGCTCGTGTTCTTCAACGCTGTGAAGACACGAATTTAGTGTTAAACTGGGAGAAATGCCATTTTATGGTCCGCGAAGGTTTAGTTCTTGGTCATAAAATTTCTTCCCAGGGAATCGAGGTAGATAAGGCCAAAATAGAAATAATTGAAAAACTTCCTCCTCCAACAAATGTAAAATCTATTCGAAGTTTCTTAGGCCATGCAGGTTTCTATAGACGGTTCATTCAAAATTTCTCTAAAATAACAAAACCGTTAACTCATTTATTAGAAAAAGAAGCCCCATTTATATTCGATAGTGAATGCTTAGTAGCATTCAATATTATTAAGGACAAACTTATCAACTCTCCTATTCTAGTAGCCCCAGACTGGTCCTTCCCTTTTGAGATCATGTGTGATGCGAGTGATTATGCGGTAGGAGCTGTCTTAGGACAACGAGTAGACAAATATTTTCATCCTATCTATTATGCAAGTAAAACTCTCACATCTACACAAACCAATTACACGACCACGGAAAAAGAACTACTGGCGATTGTATTTGCATTTGATAAGTTTAGATCTTATATTACACTATCGAAAGTTATAGTTTTTACGGATCATTCTGCTTTAAAATATTTACTAACAAAGGCAGATGCAAAACCCCGTTTATTACGTTGGATTCTCTTATTACAAGAATTTGATTTAGAGATCCGAGATAAGAAAGGCGCAGAGAATTTGGCAGCCGATCATCTTTCTCGACTAGAGAATGCTGCAACAGATACACTCGTGGAAGCCGACATCGAAGATAAATTCCTTGAAGAAAGTCTCCTCGCCCTCGAAAAGGTAACAAACTGTTCTACTCCTTGGTTCACAGACTTGGCTAACTATTTAGTAGCCCGAGTCCTTCTAAAAGCTTTTACAATTCAAGAAAAGAAGAAATTCTTTTCTGACTTGAAAAACTACTTTTGGGAAGACCCTTATTTATTCCGAGTCTGTGCCGACCAAGTAATTCGAAGATGTATTTCGAACGAGGAAGGACTAAAAATACTACAGCACTGCCACGAAGGACCAACCGGCGGACATTATCAATCCAACCGGACTGCACGTAAAGCCCTTGAAGCAGGATTCTTTTGGCCTACTTTATTCAAGGACGCTCAAAAATTGGTAAGCGTTTGCAACCGCTGCCAACGGTCAGGTAACATTTCTCGTCGGGACGAAATGCCCCAAAACTTTTACTTAGAATGTGAAATTTTTGATCTGTGGGGCATAGATTTTGTAGGCCCTTTACCTCCTTCTTTTAAAAATCGTTATATTTTAGTAGCGGTCGATTACGTTTCACGGTGGGCTGAAGCGCAAGCCTTGCCCACCGCTGACTCAAGAGTCGTCGTTAAATTTCTGAAAACCTTATTTTCACGTTTTGGCACGCCTAGGGCTATAGTTAGCGACCGAGGTACTCATTTTTGTAAAACCTAGATGGCTAAAGTGTTAGCCAAATATGGAGTTACTCATAAACTCGCTACCGCTTATCACCCCCAAACAAGCGGCCAAGTGGAGGTAGTCAATAGAGAACTAAAGCGCATATTAGAAAAGACTGTGGATACCAATCGAAAAGATTGGTCCCTCAAATTAGATGATGCACTTTGGGCCTACCGTACAGCATTCAAAACTGCGATCGGTTGTACACCTTATCATTTAGTATATGGAAAAGCATGTCACCTACCTGTAGAATTAGAACATCGCGCATACTGGGCGCTAAAATTTCTTAACTTAGATACAAACTTAGCCGCCGAACAACGTAAATTTCAACTCAATGAACTTGAGGAATGGCGTGCAAACGCCTATGAAAATAATAAATTTTATAAAGAGCGATCTAAGTTTTATCATGATAGGAAAATCAAATTTCCAAAATCTTTTTCACCAGGTGATCTTGTCCTACTATATAACTCACGCCTTAAATTATTTCCAGGAAAATTAAAATCCCGATGGACCGGACCCTATACTGTTAAACAAACCTGGCCATATGGGACTGTTCTTATTTCTCACCCTGAACTAGGAACTTTCAAAGTAAACGGGCACCGTTTAAAACTATATTTTACTGGGGACCCTTTTCAAAAACAACCTGAAACCCTAACACTACTCCATAACCTCGAAATATAAATTTCTTTGTATATTTCCATCTTTTATGCTTTTGTATATTCTGTACATATTTTTCACTTCATACATATGCCTAACATAAGTATGGGGGTGCTTTTAGCTGCAAGTTATTTTCACTTTTATGACATCTCTTATGTTTTCAATAAAAGTATTGTTTATTTTAGTACTCACCAAAACAATTCAAAATTTTCAAAACCATACTATGTAAATATATTCCAAAAATCTGAGTTGATCAAAAATGCAAATTATTCAATTTTCAAATTTACTACTCCTTCTCATAACTAGATAGATATAAATATCCGAAATAAATTTGTAAAATCCTATCTTATAAATTTCATTACAATCAGAGTTATTATTTTAGCAAGCCTGCTTTCAATATCAAAAGAAATACATATATATACAATAGAAGCAAACATATTATGTTCACCAAACAATTGTAGACTGTAATTATCCTTACTCCATTCTTAACGAAATATAAGAAATACAAACTATTATAGTTGCTCTCAAAATTTTTTATCCAACTCTTGAATATTTATTTATTTCTACTTGGCATGTTTTCTTACGCAAGCAAGTATCTAGGAGTATGTGCTCCTAGTAAAAGAAAAGATCTTATGTCAATGGGAATAAGATTTCATTCCGTACACATAGGCATCCAATAAATATGAAAAGATTATATGAAAAGGAGTATGTGCTCCTCTAAATATACATTGGATTCAAATAAAAACTCAAGTATGCTTTGTATTTTTTTTGCCACTTTGGAATTACATTCCTTAGTAGTTATAACAACGCATAACTTAGATAAAAAGATGATAGAATACAAAAATCTATCACTTCTACAAAAGCCTATTGTATAGGTAAAATTCCACCCTTCCAAAGTTGATATTCTATTTTTGTTTAAAATTTTGAGAGAGCATAAATAATAGAATGCACATTTTCCAATATATCTCGTATAAAGATATAGTAATCATAAAGCCAATCTATCCTTGTTATATCTGATTTTAATATATGCTTACTATTTGTTTTCAAAAACTTTTATGGCTATAAATTCTAACTCTGGTATCAATGATATGTACGATAACATTCAAATCTTTATTCACCGGATGTTTATACCTATTTTATCTTGACGAATCAAATTGATAGTAAATAGAAAATTTATTAACCTTGTAAATATACTCAACTCTATAAATTGCTCTGGAATAGCAAAATCTAAGTATGGGGGTATTTGATGAGTATAAAAATATACAATTTTATTTCATATTAAATATACATATTTATAAATAAAAACCTTAGTTTTTATTATATAAAACTAACTATTTTTATTATATTGTATTTTTTTGTTTTAAAATTAAGTTTTAAGTTTTTCTGAAAATTTTGTATTTTTTCTTAGGTCATGCCCCTAGGTCACGCCCGTGACCTAGGGCGTGACAGCTCTTTTTAATTTCTTTTTTCTGCTGTTTTGCTGGACAGATAAAAATCGGGAATTCGATGGACACGCCTGCTGAACACGCCCATGCCAAAGGCGACACGCCCGTGACCCAATGAAATTCTATCCAGAAGTCCAGCAAGCTGCCGCGCTGTCGCCACGCCCCATGCCGCCTGTTGAATTACATGCATGACACGCCCGTGACATATTCAGACACGCCCGTGACAGGCCCAAAGTCTAACCAAATCTCCAGCCCGCTTGCCACCTGTCCCGACAGCCTGGAAGACACGCCTGTGACCCTGTCACGCCCTACCCGACACGCCCGTGTCATGGGGCGTGTCACCTGAAAATTTTTTCTATAAATAGGCCGGCAGGGATTTGTAAATTCAATTGAACTCCAGCAGATTCCTTAAGAACTGTTAGGACTCCCCAGCTCTCTGACAAGGAACTGGTAGTAACTTTCAAGTATTCTAAAGTTCTGTAAGTTGTAATTTTTCAGCTTTATTTTCAGCTTTTTAGAAAGTTGTAATATTTTTGGACTTTATAAAATAGACTCTTTCAATTTCAATTCTGAGTACTTTACTGCTTTCTTTTACTTTATTTTTTTTATACTATCCCGAATGAAAGGCGAAGCTCTGCTTATGTCCTGGATTAAGATAGTGTAAAACTGCTTTCAAATCTATTTTCAAAACCCTATTCTTTCATACTATCCCGAATGAAAGGCGAGACGAAAGCCTAAGTCCTGGATTAAGATAGTGCGGAAGCGCTGCAAAATTTTACTACCCTATCCCAAAAACAAAGGTGAAGCGAAAGCTTAAATCCTGGATTGAGATAGATAGGTAGATATTATTTTCTGTACTTTATACCGCCCCCATCCTGAGAAGAGGCTAAGAACCCTTAGCACTTGGTCAAGATGAGCTCTGGGCTGGATACTATTTTCAACTATTTCAACTCTACTTTCTAGTTATTCTAACTAGGGTTTTCTGTTAATTGATCATATACCAGGTGACGAGACACTACGTTTACGTTAACCCGTTTAAACGCAAGCCTTCCCGGTCGTACTTTCGAGTCAGTGATGCTACCAAAGGAACCCTCTCGTTAAGTTAGATAATTAAGAAAGAAAGTTGTTCTTTAATAGGCGAATTAATATCCGCTCAATGTAATTCTGAAATCGAGGACTAAACTCTAAATCCCTCTCTTAATAAAATCACGTATATAATTTTTAATTTTAAAATAAACCCCACTCCATTCTTTCGATAAAATAATAGTCAGTTCTAAAAAGTAGAATAATTAACACCGATCCCAGGAAAAATACGACCTTGATATTTTCTACAAAATACTATACTCCTATGTGATAGGTACTCTTGCCTTAATCCACAGGATATAAGTAAGTAAACAAAGAGATAGACTTATATACGTAAAAGATTATATAAAACCAAATCTATCTTCTTTAAAACAAACTTTACTTATCAGTTGTCACAGTTTTTTTCATATACCTTATCTACAAAATAAGCAAGTTCATTTTATCAGCTAAGTTTATTTTTCTGTTCTGAATGGACTTTAATTAAAAGGATTTTGGATCTGATCAGGACGCTGATGAATTTTGAATCTTTTTTTCATGTAGTTACTTGAGAAGCAGTACATATGTCAAGCAGACGGAGAACTAGCTTCTTCCCCAAAGGTAGATATAATGGCCATGATACATTACAAAGATAAATGGATGGATGAATATTATGCAGACTTCACTCAGAAATTCAGAGCAACTGAGAGTTCCAGAAGCTAGAAGATGTAAGTAAATTGATGTGATTTAGCTTTCTTTCAAATAATTCTGAATAACTAGTAATGATTTCCATGATTAAAACTTACTGATGATTTGTTATGCATAGTTGTCTTCATAAATGCTCCAATTAATTTAGACTGCTCATCAGATTGTGCCACTAACTAATGGATGTTCTTTCCTTTTAATTTATACAACATGATTTAATAGGGTTGAGGACATTTCCTTTTAATTTGTACAATATGATTGAAGTTTCCATGCAGAACTTTATGGTAGAAGTGTTGTTTTAGAACTTCCATGTGGTATCTCCAAAGCATTGCAGTTAACCAGATGGCTATTTTATTAAACAGCGTGGCGCCGCACCTGCCCCTGCCCCCCCGGAGTGCCTATGCAATATCAAACAACAACCAAAGTGCTTCAGGGGGCCGTGAGTGGTGGGTGCGGTGCCGAGCTGGTGAATTGCGTGGAAGCAGACGAAGCCCGCTTCATTGCGGTCGAAGGCCGCCTGGAGCATCGCGAAGCCCGTGCGTAGGCGGGCAAAGTCCTCCTGCATGCGATCGAAGGCTGCCCGAGAGTATCGAGCACGGGCATAGCTCTAAGACATATCAGGTAGGGATGTTCTTTTACACTGTAAAATTGATTTTGTAGTTGATTTCTGTTGCTGTCTATATTGATTGATGTTGCTGTCTATATTGATTGGTGTTGTTTATTTTGATCGATGTTGCTATTTATATTGAGTGTAGTGCCGTAAGTGCGACAACCTAATTCTATGAGTTATTGGCTTAGTTGATGCTTAAATATATATGACTGCTTTGCAATTACATAGACGTTGGTCATTTGATAGATCATGGTCGATGCGGAGCGGATATGCCTTGACGAGTATGTTTTAGTAATTTGATTTTTGTATATGCTGAACTTTGAGACTAATACTGATGAATATGTGGTTTTTTTTAATTACCAATATTACCAAGTGTTCTCACTTTGCCCTTGCCATGAAAATTTCTGACTTTTTTAAATCGTAGTTATCATATTTTTTTCTTCTCTAAATATCTCTTTGCTTAATCATCTTAATACATGAATTCAAACAGTAGCAAGTAAGAACTGATCCATGCAATATATCCTTGGCCTATATTGCTCTGCCCAATATATGTTGCCTATTAATCTCATTCAAAAATTCCTACTTTATTTTAGTTCAGTTTTTGATTGCATATTCGATTTGCGTTGGCTGCGTGTGCACTCAAAAATTGCCTTGATGCTGAATCATTTCAGAATGTGTTACTTACAAGCAAAGCCAACAAAAACTCTCTGCTCTCAACACAGGTTATGATAAAAAAATTTAATTAGGCAACTTAATTTCAATTTATTGTTGTTACTATTCTTTTTTATGTGATAATTAGTAGATTGTTTGACTATATTCAATTTTTCAATTAAGTAAATAATGTTTTGTTTTTTTCTTTGGGACCTAAGATATATATATTTTTATGTTTACTCTGATTCTGTTTAATGCTGTCCTAGAATAGCAAATGACGGTGAAATGCTTGACTATATTCTGCGAGCTTGGTGAACACATGTCAGCTATGGTCCTATGGATAGTTCAAAAGAAATGTCGGTGAAATGCTTGACCGTCTCTCTCTTACATACAGGTCTTTCATTTTACCTTTCCTCTACATCCATTAAATGATTTTACGGTTCTTTCTATGTATTTAACATTTACTATTGATTGATGCTCTCTTTATGTAGTTGCATATCTTAATGTGGATGAGTTGCTGATGGAGATTATAGATGGCCAGAGGGAGGGGATGGGAGATCGACCGGAGTTGGTCATACAGGAGAGGGCTCCTCGGGATGTTGCTCGCTGAGACACAAAAGAAGGTTGTGTTTAGTTAGAACCTTCAACTGATGATGGACGAGGCCAAGACCTTCGCCGACCATGAGACATTGGTCTTGGGACCTTTTTCTTTTATGTAGATACTATTTTATGTATTAGGTTTAATTATAGTTGAAAATAATATTACTCTGTATTGAGAGGTTTTGGCTATCTATCACCCTCTTTTTTTCATTAATAAAATAATGTATGTTGAACAAACTTCTATTTGTGAGTGAGTATTAAATTTTTGTATGTTTAAATGTCTAAAGTGAATTCTAATGAATAGTAAATGAAATAATTATTTGATATTTTTCGAAGAATTAAATAGAATTTAGTGATAAGAAATGTTATATTGTGTTTTTTTTAGTGACTAGATATTTCGTCACTAAAAACGAGCATGTAGTGACTGAATTAATTTGGGCACTAAAGCTTTAGTTAGTGACCATATCCATTCAGTCACCAAAACTTCATTTGGTGATTGAATTAACATGGTCACTAAAAGTACATTTAGTGGCCGAATCAACTTGGTCACTAAAAGTTCGTTTAGTGACTGAACAAGTTCGGACACTGTTATTACATTTAGTGATCAAATCAATTTTGTCACAAATTTTTTTTAGTGATTGTAATTATTTTGGTCACTAAATAGGTATAATTAGTGACAACTATTTTTGGTCACTAATTACATTTAGTGGCGGGGCTATTGTGACCACCTTGTGACAGACTATATTGGGTCACTAATTATCTTTAGTGACCAAAATCAAATCTTTAGTGACAAAAATTTTCATCACTAAAGGTCAATTTTCTAGTAGTGTGCCTAGGAGCCATATGGGAGGGGTGGGGGATGATAGGACGTAGTCTTTTAGACTAACGGTTTTCGGACCAAATCATTTTAGGGGATCGTGAAGCCGAACTAGGAGATGTAGCCCCAGAGGTCAGTGCGCGTGGAGACGGGACAGTCTAGCACCGGAGTTCAGACAGCTAGGACAGTGAGGCCCAATCGTTAGTAGTTATTCTAGTTTTGCTTCCATGATGAGTGACTTGTAGTGAGGATTTGGATGTATCGGGCATGAGCCCTATTTTCAGTACTCTGATTATTATTATTGTGGACTCTCCCTTCGTGGAGATTTATTTTATATACAAGTGACTATGGTGGACTTATTTTATATTTACTTATGCTACTATTTTGCGATCCATTTGGCCGGCAGGATAGGCATTTTGTAGTGACGACCTTTTCGGGCATGAAGGTGTCACCGCAAAACGGCGGTTCTGGGCCTAAGACCCCGGTTATTTAAAAAGAAAAAAAGGGGGTCTTATACGGGGCTTGCGTCGTCGAGACAACGCTCCGACGGTACATGGTATGGAGGCTGGCCTTACGGGTAGCCTCAATCCCCCCCCCCATGGATCACCTCGATCCCCCCTCAATCTCCCACATCTGATTGATCCACATATTGGTCCTCTTCCCCAGTCCTTGTCATCTCTACTATCCGTACTGGCAGCTGCTACTCCCCTATTCCCTTCCCCCTCTTCATCTTTAGGAATTCCAGACAGGTAGCCGTCGCATGACCTTCCTCCTCGTGGAAGT
Organism: Platanthera zijinensis; assembly: GCA_039513925.1. Taxonomy (NCBI): domain Eukaryota; kingdom Viridiplantae; phylum Streptophyta; class Magnoliopsida; order Asparagales; family Orchidaceae; genus Platanthera; species Platanthera zijinensis. Next base: position 45,532,515 of record CM077095.1, read on the forward strand.
CACAATACGGCAAGGCTAACTCCCCATCCCGTCTCCTTTCTTGGGGGTTCCTCCTCCTCCCTACTCTTGCTCCTGCTCTTCCACGATCTCTTCCTCTTCCTCTCCCTCAGCAAATGGCCATAGCTTTCTGAGGAGGGGGTGGGAGTGGTCTAGGATCATGCCCCCACCCTAACTGATTAAACCTCCCTTGTCCTCCTAGGTAGTAGTTTCTCACTCCTTGGGGGGGGGGGGAGGCCTGCCCTGTCCTTGTACAGGACCCCTTGGCTTCCTCCAGCCTAGCTCCTGATGCCCTGGTCCCTAGGGTTCTTCCCTTCTACATCCTTCCTGCTGCCTTGATCCTCCTAGTTCCCTTGGCTCCACCTCCGTCAACCTTGTCAACTTCATAACAAAGGCCGGGTTAGCTGCCTCCATGGCTATCTCTTTCGTTGCCTTCTCCATCAACCCTTCAAATTAAAAGGGTGCCTTCCTGGTCAGGCTCATCTTGAAGAAGCCCTCCCTCAGACCCACGGTGAATGACATTTGGAGAGCAAATCCTGGCACCCCCTAGATGTCTAGGATTTCCTCCTGGAAGCGATCCACATACTGGGCTAAGGACTCATCGACCTTCTATTTGATAAGAAAAATGGACTCCGGGTTCTTCCTCTTCTTTGAGGTCGAGAAGCGCAATTGGAAGCTCCTTCTCAAGTCCTCAAAACCGTATATCGACCCCACCGAGAGTTAGTGAAACTAATCCTTGGACTTATCCTTCAAGGTGATGGCAAAGAGGCGGCACTTGAAAGCGTCCGTCATCGGACTGATGGAGACCACGTCCTCAAACCACTGCAGGTTCTAGAGGGGTAGTACTTTCCTACATAGTAGGTCATCTCTGGCTTACAGAATCCCTCCGCAACGGGAGCCTAAAGAATCAACTCCCAGAAGGGAGAACTCTCGCCGGAGGTCTCTCCACTTCCACTTGCGCGACCATCTACCCTGGCGAGACGGCACTCGCGGGGCTTGCGAAAAGTTCTCTGCCTTCCAAGTCTTGTCGGCATCCTTCCACAACTACCTCCTTCCCTGGTCGCCTCCCTGGCATGTCCTCTCCTATCCTTGCCGTGATGATCCCTTCTTGTGGCGCAAGACCAGACTTCTGTAGTGGAGGGGTCTCGAAATCTCCTCGCTGCGAGATCTGCTTCAGCATGTCCATGATCCCCCCAATGGATGACATGAACTCCTCCCTCCCAACATATACCCCCAGGATCTAGAACCCGCCCTCATCTCCTCCTTCAAGATCTCCCGCCATGAGGTAGCCTAAATTTCTTCCGTGTAGGCTGCGAATCCACGCTCACCACACGAAAAATGTTGGAACCAACAATGTCGGTCCCTCCTAAAGCTCAAATCTAAAATTGCAGCTCACACTTACTCTCCTTGGATCTCTCTCCTGACAAGATTCTCGAAAGAATAGACCGTGGGCTTCAGCTCGGAGGTCCCACCTATTACCCAGAAGAATCAGAAATTCATCCCCTCCCTAGCCAATACTGAGCTAGGTGCCTTAGTTGAAGTTAAAAAGGGTCAAAAACACATCCTTCTATAAGGAACCTTACCGGTCTATTTATATGCCTCTGAACCTGAACTACCAATATCCAAACTGAACCGACCTAAAATTACCAAAATACCCTAAGTTTGGTATGCCAACAGCAAAAATCCGCAGTTCCAAAGGGTTATACGCAGACCACCCAGGGTAAAAGCGTAAAATCCCCTGGGGCTAAAAAGATAAACCCATCTCTACCTGAACAGGCCCTTGACTGAACACCGAAATGGTATTAGTCCACTCGCTGAACCGGCACTCCGCGAGAGCATCGTCTCGCGGGCGAGAGCTCCTCCGTGGAGCCCTCTCTCCTAGCATATCGACCCTTGCCTTACAAGTGCCCCCTTCCCTGGTATTCGCTCGCCCAGACCACGGAGCAGCTCTTGCCGGTTCCCGTCTCGCCTGGGCCCCTTTCGCCGCGCGAGTGGCCCTTCCCCAGAGATCCACTCGCCTAGTGAGTTGATTATTGCTTGGGCTATCTCGCCTAGTTAAACAACCTTCTCCATAAAACACTTTCTTGCCTCTCTTCCTTGAACCTTCTTCTCCTGCGAGCACGATGTTGTACACTAACGCACTCAATGCTTTCGATGAAAATTTGAGAGTCTACCAAGCGGTGGTAGTTGGCTATAGCATGGCGATACCAATCGATGCACTCAACGCTTTTGACGAAGTGTTGAGAGACTACTGTGTAGTGGTAGTGAGCTAGTGCATGGCTGTATCACTCGACACACTCAACTCTTTTACTGAACAATTGAGAGACTATCACGTAGCGGTAGTCAGCTAAGGTATGGTGATAGATGATTTAATTGACTTGTAGATCGGTAAGGTACCACTCGGCGGTAGGAAGTTAACATCGGCAGTAGCCTGCCATGTGGTAGTAAGGTAGATGCTGCTTTAGGAAACAAAGTGATGTCCATTGGGCCAAGCAGCCACAGCCTCAGATACCACACTATGGTAGCAGATACTGTGTGGCGGTAGCAGATAGTACGTTGCGGTAGCTTGCAATTAAGGGCTTGATTTGATATTTCATTCCCATTTTCCTCTCTCACACTTTCTCTTATTTCTTGAGCTTCTTGAAGGAAGAGGAGGTAGAAAATCTAGGAGGCTAAATGGAGAAGCAATCCAAGGTGTGCTTGTTATCGGAATTACCAGTCGACGTTAGATCTTGGAGAGGAAGCTTTGACGATCAGTTCCATCTGGATGAAAAACAAGGACACTGATCCTATGCGATCGATAATAGAAACGATCTTCCTTCTTGGACTAGTGAAGTCCTCCTTTTGCATATGCATGGAATCCCCCACCAAAAGGTGGAAAAGCGAAGGGAATTCTGATGGGTTAATACGTGATATGCCTGGGTAGTTTTATATATAGAATCTGGAAATCACAGTACGGAATAGGCATGATATGTGAATCCCATCCAAACAGGTTGGTATCGATTAGTGATGTTTTAATTTGCATGCTGGAGAAGACTCCAAGTATAAATGGGTAGTTTATGGAGTCTGAAGGGTTGTGCCAATGAATGGGAGTAGCAGGAAGTACTGAAGCCACTCTCTAGGGAAATACCAAGAAAATACCACTGTTGTGAGAATCGTTGGATATCGTCGAGCGACGGTGAGTATAGTTGGCATAGCTTTTGATTTTCTATATTTGTGAAACTCCAGTTATTCTAGCACTACATGATGTTGTAGGTTTTTCTGGAAAGATGTTGCAGTTTTTGTTGATTCTTGATACAAAAAGAGAATTTCTGTTGTTAACGGTAGGCGATAGTGGTTATTATTGGCGAAAGCTCCCAAATAGCATTTTGATTACGAAGCATGTCTCTCGGATACCGTATGGCTAGTATGTGAGTCATATGCTTTGTGTTTATTTCTAATAGCCTTGAGAGTTATCTATTTAAATATAATGCGATTATGTTTAACTATATGAGAATGGTGATGTGACCAGCGTCTTTCCAATTAGCCATGGATGCTCGACTTTCGGCTATGGCAATGCGATTTGAGCCACGAGAAAAGGCTGAACTATACCTGCCCTTTGTAGGGTTAAGAGGCCTGGTAAATAATGCTGGCAGTATGGAGGAGAGTCTTGGTTTTATGCCAGATAAGAATGTTCATAGTTTGCCGTTAGTCTCGGACTTTTGGACGGTGGTGGGACCCTGACTATCAGGTACACCGAAAATGTGCCCTGAGTGGACGGAACGTTTGGTAATTGATGCACATGTTTGTGATATATTGAATGGTGCTTAAGTTATAAAATATTGTGATATATCTATGTATTGTTGCTATGCATGCAGGGAAGGAATACCGCTGCCCCGAGTATGGGGTAAGGTTGTTTTAAATTGGTAAGCTATAGCTGGTCGTTGCCTTGTTTTCAATCCTTATGGTGGATTGTCCCTGTTCAAGTGTTAGAGAGTCGAGCGATAAATTGTAGATTGTAGCCCTTTGATGCTATGCCGGTCCTCGAAGGCCAAGCAAAGGCTCTTTTAGTGTTTTTCATGTGTGGTCGGCCTGCGAGTCGATGTTTGTAAACCACTCATTTGGGGAAAAACATTTGTAAGGCCTTAAGGACGTGACTTTTGTGTATTTTGTAAAATATTCTTGATTTGTATAATAGTGAATAATCACATGAATTGAGTTCGGGTAACCATGAAGCTTCCGATAGAATGCTCTGAGTTAGGATTCGATTGGTCTTTTGATATTAACATGTAACTCCATCGACTATGTATGGAATATGATGTGGGGCCCAGACCGGACCCTCTATTATATTTCATATGACGGATGGAGGTATTACACCTTGTATATTATGCTTAACCGGAGAGTTTCGCTCATCAAATGGAGGTTGTGGCCACCAACAATACGCCTGTGGATAGAGAGGGGTTGTGGTGCTTGGGCTGCAGCCCATTAACGCTCCACCTGACCTGGATAGCTCCACTTTTATGGTAGATTGTTTCTAGGTTTGAGGGTAAGTTATATTTTATAATGGCCTCCCCAACACGTGGATCAAAAGGACGACCGTCAGTACCCCCAGCACTAGACTCGAAAGGGTTAGGCTTAAATAGGTCGACAGACCATACAACCCAACCCCTTTCCAATCGCACTGGCGGGTTGTTGGAAGCCATAATCACCCTTTGATGAGAAGTTATCTAGTTAACCACCCTAACAGGGACTTCCTAGGATGTCGCCCATACTAGGACTACTCATATCCAAGCACACTTAACTACAAAGTTCTTTCTCTTCTCATTATCAATTAAGAAGCTCAATTATTTATGAGAAGAGAAAGAACTTCATAGTTTAGCGTGCTCAGAGTGGAGTATACCTGGGATGTGTGACATCCTGTGAAATCCCCATAGGGGCAATTAACTGGATCATTTCTCAATGAAGGAGGACCGTGGCTTCCAATAACCCTCCAGTATGATTGGAAAGGGTTGTTGTGTACGGTTTGTAGACCTATTCATGCTTAACCCTTTTGAGCCTTGTGTTGGGGGTGTCAGAGGTCGTCCTTTAGAGATGTGTGCTAGGGAGGAAATTACAATAGAAAAGTATTGAATATTCTAACGAACTAGAGTCAGAGGGTCTGTGAGATGGACTCCACGTTCCTTGAAATGGTGTGTCTAGATGTAATGCAAGTGACGTTTTGCGGCCAGGGAGGGAAGATAAAGTGTAGGGGATGGGAATGCAAACCACAACGACCCATTCGAGGGTCGAGTTTGGGTAGAGGTCGCATGATGGATCACGAGCCAATATTCTATGCAACAAAGTGTATATGCCAGTAGTCCCAAAAAGAATATCTACATCAATCAACACTGTGTCAATATGAGGAAAAAATCATAGAGGTAGAACTTGAGTGCGAGCAGCAGGAAGTATATCAGGCATTACTTGGGTGTATAGGGGTGACGCATATGTTCGCGTCCCCTTGTAGAAGAGTCTCCCAGCCCTCCTGTGGGGTCGCATCATCACGAAGGGTCGCATCGACATCCATTAGGTTCGCGACAATAACCATCCCGTCGGCGAGCCCTCCCTGTGGATTATCAAAATGGTCAAGGACTAGCACTACTACAAGTAGCAAGAAAGAAAAATTCTTGATAACCTGAGCACTGTCGAGAAGCGCATGCCCAAATTCGGGGGCTGTCGGCTCCTGGTTCTGATGAATAGACTTGCCCTATGCCTTGTCGACTTTAGCCTTATTGAACTTCTATTTAATGGCTGAGTGCGTGGTCTAGCGCGAAATACAAGACATACTATTGGCAATTTCTGTCTTGTTCAGCTCTCGAATGACGGCCATGCGATCACGAGCATCCTATATGAGAGATATCTTAATGTTGGGTACATTGGAAAATGTGTACCTGATTTGAAGAAGCCCAACCTAGCTCAATGATATACATCAGGGTGTATTTGATGTTGTTTTAAGTTGACATGTGCAGGTGAAGAATTGATAAAGTATGCAGAAAAATTCTAAGTCCAAGTGTCGACACAGAAGAAGCAGTGTCGACACACAGAAGAAAAGAGTCGACACAACACTGGGAAGCAGTGTCGACACATAGCAGTTAGTCTACAACTACACTGGGAAAAAGTGTCGACACAGAAGAAGTAAGTCGACACATCACTGGGAATTAGTGTCGACACAGAAGAAGTAAGTCGACACATCACTGGGAATTTGTGTCGACACAGAAGAAAAGAGTCGACACAACTCTGGGAATTTGTGTCGACACAGAAGAAAAGCGTCGACCTCAACATTGGGAGAATGTGTCGACACAGAAGAATATAGTCGATCTCAAGATTGTCGACATCAGTTGAATGTGTCGACACAGAAGAAAATAGTCGACCTCAAGTTTGTCGACACCAGCAGAATGTGTCGACACATTGTGATTAAGTCGACACATTAAAGCAGATTTAAGAAATGAATGTGTCGACACCTGAAGGCTAAGTAGACACTTACTAAGTTATAATTCTACAACAACTGTGTCGACACACAGGACTTGTGTCGACACACTGAAGAGTCAAGACCAAGTTATTTTCAGAAGAAGCTGTGTCGACTCAAAGGCAACTTAGTCGACATCACTGAAGACTGTGTCGACACCAAAGTCAATTGTGTCGACACAGATAGACAGATGGTCTCGACACTTTCTGACAGACTGTTTCAACAACTTGTGGTTCAAGACTAAGGCACAGGACTTGTTTGAAGACTTGACAACTGTGGGTTACCACCGGTTAACTGAAGCTGTCAGACTTGTCAGAAAACAGTTAGAAACCGGATCAGCCGGTTACCATGAAGAATGTCTATAAATAGACTGATTCAGAAGGAGAACAACAACCATAACAGAAAGTCCTTTTTGAATAACTTTGAATCAAAAAGGAAGAGAAGGATCACAATCCAATTCATTTCAAGAAAGTGCTAGTCACTTAAGAAGATCTTCTCCGGGAGATCTAAGAAGACTATCTAAGGATAGATCTAAGAAGAGTTCTAATCAGAATTCAGAAGAATCTTTCAAAGTGCTGGATAGAGAGAGATCAAGCCTGAATTAGAAGAAGAAGAAAGAAACCACCAGTGGATTCTCAAGAAGCTGTTTGGAATCAACTCAGCTAAGTACATTTTCAAGAAGCCTTGAAGAAGGCTCAGATACAGTTGATTGCATCAGCTGATCAAGAATTGTCTTGGCCTTTTCTCTCTCAACTTTGGCAAGACAGTTTATAATCTTTTCTATATTTCTGTAGGATCTGTTTACACAGATCTGAGTTGTAAGCCTATGTTATAAAGGCTGAGTGTAGGAGTGTTGAACTCTGAGTGGTAGGGCTGTTTGCCTGAGTGTAGGAGAAGGATATTCTCTGAGTTGTAGGCCTTGGGGCAAGGCTGAGGTAGGGCAGTTGTGCCTGAGTTGTAGGAACCAGTTGGGTTCTGAGTTGTAGGATCTATTGATCTGAGATAAGAGGAAGTTTGGCCGAATCTAGCATACTGCTAGATAGGTGAAGGGGGAAAGTGGATGTACCCAGACCTTGGGGAACCACTATAAAACATTGTGCAATCTGTGATGTTTTATTTTCTGTGATTGCTGTGCCAATTGTGTTAGCTATTGAATTGAATTCTGCCTAGAAGTTTTTATAAGAAAAGCAGAACCTATTCACCCCCCCCCCTCTAGGTGTTTAGGCTGCCTTGAAAGTTAAACTATCACTTAAGCCAGGGGGAGAAGAGAAAAGAGAGGGATGATAGTACATTTTGTAGTCGAAACTATTAGCGTGTATTTCCTTGTTTTTATCACGCTTATCATGTCTTGTTAGCTTTTTTATCTTTCTTATGTAAATATTATTGCCACTAATATTTTCCATTCTTTTGCAGGTTTTCTGAAATTTGGCCAAAAATAACCTGACACGCCCCCTATCACGCCCTCCCTGGGCATATCAGAGGGCGTGTCACCCGATCCTATAAAAGTCAGCCACTAGTGAAAACACCAGAGTTCATCCCGAGTAGGACACAACCTTGAACACGGCCGTGTCGCTGGGCGTGTCAAGATTGCCGTTTCAACAAAGACAAAATAACACAAAAATGGCTGTCACGCCCTGCTAACATGGCATCCCCGGGCGTGTCCTAGGGCATGACACGGGGTATTTCTCCCTCTGCCCGAAGCCTGCCTCTGCATTAAATGCTTTTTCATCTCAGCATGCCAATTGTATTGTCACGCCCCCCATCACGGACATGACGAAGGGCGTGTTCGCCCCCTCTTCTAAGACTGATGGATTTCTGACCAATAATTTTGACGCGACGTGCGTGTCACGCGCCCCCTATACGAGCGTGACACAGGGCGTGTCAACCATCTTATAGAAGCAATCATCCTTCCCGACAGAATCCAGAGCCCGAGGTTAATTCCTGTACCTGTCACCCCCCCACCCCCTGACACGCCCTCCCCGGGCATGTCATAGGGCGTGACCAACCCGTGGAATTTTTCTATAAATTCAGACCTTCCCCTTCATTCAAGAATAGTTTTGGGCTGAGTGGGGGAGATGCTTCCCCTTTATATCATGTTTTTGATGCTATACTCCCTCTCCCTCCCTTTCTGATTTCATGTTTTTCTAATCCTAGGTTAGTGCTCCTTTTGTATTTGCTTTTGTAATAGATTTGTACTTCATTTATAGCCTAATATTAATGCTAGCTTACTCTTATTTTTCATGCACTTGTAATTTTCATTTCTAAGTTTGTAGCTTTCTTTATCATTAATATACAAGTGTTTTTTTCTCTCCTTTATTACCTCGTGTTCTTTATGCTTTACTACTCATCCCCACTCCTCCACTACACCATGATTAACTAATCCACCTTATACTCGATCTTGATGATCCGAGGTTCGAGTGATTAAGTTATAATGCTTTGAATTTACCTTTTCTTTTTAGGGTTTAGGCTTTCGAATTACTCTTGATTTTTCTCGTTTGGAATTATATTGTTGATATATAACATCCAATATAGAATTCATTCTTGGCTAGCCGAGAGGCCGATAGTTTGAAGTGAGCATTCAAGAGCAAAGAGAGTTGTACACACCCCTAGAGAGAGGCAAAAGTCTAAATCTCCCGGATTGGAGTAAAATCCAATAGTGGGGTTCACCTCGTAAAGCAAGCTTTAGGCCTCCGATTAAGACGAGAGTCGGTCGGACCATCCTAAACTCAGTTGGGCACGACTTTGATAGGTATACTTTCCTAATTGGATTGCTAGTTCGGATCTCTTTTCTTAAGCCGAAAGCGATCACCAATTTTTTGGTGTCATTGTCGGGGAGCAACTTTTGTTTATATATCGAAAACACAAACCTATTACTTTTATCATTTCTCTTTCTCATCCTCCTTCTAAAAAATTTAAAAATCCAAATTTTTTTTATTACCGCTCTTAATAGAAACCCACTTCACAATTTTTCTATGCCACCTAATTCTCTCAAAAAGGGCAAGACGGCTTTAAGTGCCACTATCTTGTCTAGCACCTTGCGGACCCTTCATCGGGTAGTCCTTGGGAAGTTCGAGAGTTAAATTATCTTTAAAAAAATCTATTTCAAAAAAAATTCTAGCTTTTTCCTAGTTCATTTATTTCTCTTTCTTCTCTTCTCTTCTTCTAGTGAATGACCCGCGGGAGTCCGTCGGTTATTTTGGACCTGGACCACGAAATTGAGCGTACTCTTCTGAGAAGATCGCGATTTCAAGGTCCTACAAATCAAGTACCATTTGAGGACTCCGAGTCATTCTCTACTCTAAGAGTGCAAGAACACCACGTGGAGGAAGCCGTGTATAGGCCTATGTCCTATTATGCATGGCCGAATCTCGAGGGTACATAATTAAGCCTAGTTTGCCGTGCGATAGCTAATAACAATTTTTAGTTGAAGCCTAACATAATTCAAATGGTGCAGCAATATGTGCAATTTGACGGACTTCAAGACGAAGATCCGAACGCACATATAACAAGCTTTCATGAGATTTGTAACACCTTCAAGATAAATGGTGTCACAAATGATGCTATTAGGCTAAAATTATTTCCTTTTTCTCTTAGAACTAAGACTAAGCATTGGCTGAACACTCCACCTAAAAATAACATTACAACCTGGAACCAATAAACTGAAAAAATTTTGGCAAAGTATTTTCAGACAGCTAAAACTGCAAAACTTAGGAACGACATTTCTTTATTTTAACAAATGTACTTTGAAACCTTATATGAAACCTGGGAAAGATTTAAAGAATTATTAAGACGATGCCCACATCACGCGCCGCGTGTATGGTTAATAGTGCAGATGTTTTATAACGGGTTAAATCAAAATACGAAGCAAATAATAGAAGAAGCTTCTGGAAGTACATTAAACCATAAGACCCCGGAGGCAGCTCTTAAGCTTATCGAGGACATGGCCATGAACACTTATCAGTAGAATGTGCCTAGGTCCCGCCGAAACAAACCTGCAGGTATCTTTGAAGTGGACAACGTCTCCCAACTAGCTCTACATGTGGAACATCTAAGCAAAAATATAACGAAGATGATTGCTGCCTCCGCCCCTCAGGTATAGGAATCTGCAACTCCTTCCCCCAAACAATTAGATTTTGTTGACAATTTGCCTAGAAATTCTTTTCATAATTTTTCTGCTACGAATTTTTCTGCGCCCGATTTTAATTTTTTGAATAGTTATAATACTGCTTTAATAAATCACCCAAATTTTTAGTGGAGTAATCCTTCGAACGCAATGTGCCCGCCACCACAAAATGAATTTTCTGCACCACTACCTCATCTAAATTATCCAAAACCTCCAAGCTTGGAGGAGTTACATTCTAAATATATAACCACAAATGACGCTACTATAAGAACCTTAACTAGAAGCGTTAAAAGTGTAGAAAATCAAGAAGGACAGCTCGCAAAAATAAGTTCTGAGCGACCTGCATGGTCTCTTCCTTCCAATACCAAGCCAAACCCGAGAGAGCAAGCGAAAGCTATAACTCTTTGCACTGGGAAGTGAAGAGCCCGAGATAAGCTCCGCCCCCGCTTTAAAAAATAAAAACTCCGCTCCCATTTAAAAAATTCCACCCTCTACTGAAGAAGAAGTTATCACCCCTCTCCCTACGTTAGAAAACGATCTCACTCCACCACCAATCTTTAAAAATAATCCAACCCCTCCTTACCCTTCTGAACACAATAAGCAATGTCAGGACGATCAATACTCCCGCTTCCTAGAAATTTTCAAGCAAATCCACATTAATCTACCCTTCCATGAAGCGATCTCCCAGATGCCAAAGTATGTTAAGTACCTTAAAGACCTCCTGACTAACAAGAAGAACTTATAGAACCTTTCGCATGTCACGTTAAATGTCGAGTGCTCTGCGGTTTTGACAAACAGCTTACCAAAGAAAATCAGGGACCCGGGTAGTTTTTCTATTCTGTGTGTCTTTGGTGATCTTTTTATTAAGAATTCATTGGCCGACTAAGGTGCAAGTATTAATCTAATGCCCCTCTCATTTCTTAAGAAGTTAGGAATTGGTAGCCTCAACCCCACAGACATGAGTATCCAGCTCGATGACAGATCAGTCAAATACCCATTAGAAATCGTGGAGGATGTCTTAGTTAAAGTGGACCAATTCATCTTCTCGGTGGACTTCGTCATATTGGACATCAAAGAATACGTCGAGGTTCCCTTGATCCTTGGCAAACCCTTCCTTTCCACTTCTCGAGCTATCATTGACGTAAGCAATTGTAAGCTCTTCCTTCGAGTAGGCGACGACGAAGTGACTTTCTCTAACGCCCCCTCGAATAAGAACACCTTAGCAAATGATGACTCCTTCTTTTTCGTAGATGACCTAAATAAAGAATCCTCATATCGCCTTTCTGAATTTGAAAAATAATTTTCTGATTTTTGTTCCTCCTATACTTTTCCAACTAAATCGATGCACTTAAGTGAAGAATCCTCCTATTGTCTTACTGAATTTGAAAAAGAATTTTCTGATTTTTGTTCCTCCTCTACTTTTCCAACTGAATTGATGCACCTAAGTGAAGAATCCTCATATCGCCTTTCTGAATTTGAAAAAGAATTTTCTAATTTTTATTCCTCCTCTTCTTTTCCAACTGAATCGATGCACCTAAGTGATGAATCCTCCTATTACCTCTCTAAATTTGAAAATGAATTTTCTATTTTTTGTTCCTCCTCTACTCTTCCAACTAAATTGCTGCAAGAAGCCGCCATGGCCCCCAGCTCCACCCCTTTTAATTTTCCTTTTAAAAAAGTCTATGAAGATATAGTTTTTGAAAAAAAAGAATTTCTAAAACATCATATGAAGAACCCCCTAGCTTAGAATTGAAAGAACTACCCGAACATCTTAGGTATGCTTTCTTAGAAAAAGACGACCCATTTAGTTTTGATGACCTTTGCCTAGCTGCCTTTAATTTAATAAAAGAAAAATTAATTAATGCCTCAATTATTATAGCTTCGGTGTGGGACCTTCCATTTTAAATCATTTGCGATGCGAGTAGTTTCGCAGTGGGAGCCTTATTAGGTCAACGCATATCTAAAAACAACCACCCCATCTATTATGATAATAAAACACTTACATCTGCACAGGAAAATTACACCACGACCGAGAAGGAGCTCCTAGCTGTAGTATACGCTTTTGATAAATTACGCCCTTATATTACGCTTTTAAAGATTATTATTTTTACGGACCACTCGACCCTAAAATATTTTATCTCTAAATCAGATGCCAAGCCACGCTTGATTCGCTGGGTCATACTCCTCCAAGAGTTTGACATAGAAATCCGTGATAAGTGAGGAGCCGAGGACTTGACCCCCGACCATCTTTCCCTATTAGGCAATCTCTTTAAGAAAAATTAGATGAAAAATATTTTAACGATTTCTTCCCAGATGAGAAGCTATTTTCAATTAACATATCTACTACTCCTTGTTTTGCACACTTCGCCAACTACTTAGTGGCTCGTGTGCTCCCAAAAGAGTTCTCCTCTCAGCAAAAGAAGAAATTATTTTCTAAGTTGAAGAAGTATTTTTGGGAGGACCCGCATCTTTTTAGAATCTGTGCGGACCAAGTGATAAGGAGATATGTTTTCTTTTGATGAAGGATTAGACATTATTAAGCATCTGCATGAAGGATTAGACATTATTACCGCTCACAAAGTGCTAAGAGCGGGTTTTTATTGGCCTAGCCTGTTTAAAGACGCACAGGTCTTTGTGAGTAGGTGTGATAGTTTACAACGGTCGGGAAATATTTCCAATAAAAAAGAAATGCCACAGAATTATTTCCTCGAGTGCGAAGTTTTTGTCCTCTGGAGAATTGATTTTTTTGGCCCTCTTCCTTCTAACTTCGGGATTAAATACATTTTAGTTGACATAGATTATGTTTCTTGATGGGCTGAAGCCCCAGCTCTTCCTACGAACGACGCCCGAGTCGTAGTTACATTTTTCTAAAATTTATTTTCTCGATTTAGTACGCCGCACGCCATCGTTAGCGATATGTGTTTTCATTTCTGTAACTCACCGTTTTCTAAAATCCTTACTAAATACGGTGTTACGCATAAACTTTCAACTGCCTACCACCCCCAAACTAACGGGCAAGTCGAAGTAGTGAACAAAGAAATTAAATTTTTTTTAGAAAAGATGGTTTTAACATCTAGAAAAGACTGGTCAACAAAATTAGACGATGCTCTATGGGAATACCGAACAGCGTACAAAACCTCCCTCGGATGTACGCCGTATAGATTGGTTTATGGAAAATCACACCATTTACCAGTAGAACTCAAACACCGCACTTTTTGGGCCATACGGTTTTTAAATTTTTATCCTCACTCTATCGGCGACCCTAGAATATTTCAACTTAACGAACTCGACTAGTGGCGCTCTTACTCATACGAGAACAACAAATTTTATAAATAGTTGCCAAAATGTTTTCACGATAAACACCTTAGGCACCCAAAATCCTTTATGCCGGAAGACCAAGTTCTTCTATATAACTCTCGTTTACGTTTATTTTCGGGCAAACTAAAGTCGCGTTGGTCTGGGCTGTTTTCTGATTTAGAAGTTTTTCCTTATGGTGTTGTTTTAATTTCACACCCTGATTAGGGTAATTTAAAAGTGAATGGTCAGCGTCTTAAACTATATTTCTCTGGTGATGATGATGTCTATCCAAACATTGTTAAATTTCTACTGCACAAACTTTAACTTCGAACTTATATTTTTTGTTAAAAACATAAATTAATATTCTGGACAAAATATTTTTGTACATTATTATTTTTGTTGTGTCGAGCTCAAATGACGTTTTAAACAAAGGGCGCTCTTGGGATGCTACCCAAGTTATCTTTTTTTGTTTTATTTATTTTAAAATTTTTGCCCTGGATAGCTCCGACAATCTAAGGCTTCTGCTATCGCCTTCTCCCACATTGCTAAATCCATCACGAAGTCCAAAGAAGACATTTCATGAAAATCCAAAGCACAAACATGGGGGAGTGGCATCAATCAGCATTCGTAGAGAATAAATTCGGGGAAGTACCTGTTTTTCAATTCTGTACTTTCAATTCTGTAATTTTATTTTCTCTCCTTCTCCAACCACCTTTCTACATTGAGGATAATGTCCATTTTAAGCTTGGGGGAGGACTTCCTCCTTCTTTTTGCTATATGTGAATATTTTGCTTTTTGTGAATATTTTTCAAAAATCCAAAATAAATAATGAATATCTTAAAAATCCAAAAAATAGAAAATATTTCAAAATTATAAAAAAATATGCTTTTTGTTATTACTTTAATAGTCTAGACATTTTCGTATTTCAATAGTACCCCTTGTTTTTGTTTTGTTTTGTTTTTCTCAAAATCTGATATAGACATATTAATTAATTATAATTTTTCTAATCGTCCTTTTTAACTATGCTTTCACAAGTTAAAGGTTGGTCATGCTATGTTTCTAATTCGCGAGAGCATGTTAACGTAAAACTTATTTTTCTAAAATTCGCATTTCCATTATGGTTTTCATTCTTTATTTTCTTTACTTTCTCAAAAATTCAACATCCACTATTTACCTTTCCATTTTTGGATAATTTTTGTAAGATCAACTTTTGAATAGCGTAGTAGATATGAATGATCCAAGTCATCTATTATTTCTTTTTTCAAGATAATTTCATCAATCTTCTTTTATTATCTAGGACTTGTTTTTTGAAATTTTTCAAATCTATGTTTTAAATAAATTTAAAAGCGTGAAAATGATTTAGGCCATTTTTGTTTTCGTTTGAGCATTCCTGCCAACCTAAAAACTTTCACCACTAGTTAGTCGCTTTTGAGCCTTTTTTCCGATTTCATTTGATATCTCCTCTTTTCATATTATTTTCACCAAAGCCAAAATTTCTAACCTATCTAATCACACTAGCCTTTTTGAGTTTCAAAAAAATTGTCCATGATTAGGATAGGTTATTTTGTGATATTCTTGGAGAAGTTTTTGAAAAACGATTCCTCAAAAGAAAAGTTTGTTTTTGTTTGGCCAATTCAAAATGAAAATAAAAATATTGTGGCCTTTATTTTGAAAAATAAAAAAAATGGAAAAGAAGAAAAAGAAAAAAAATATTTTATTTTAAATGAAAATTTTTGAAACCCTTTGTTTTGGCTTAGTGTGATTTGAAGCCTCTCTGTTTATCTTTGAATTCCACTCCTCATCATAATCCTAAACAAAACTCTTCGGTCCTATTAAGTCCGAGGTTCGAGTGATTAACTAATCCTAAACAAAACTCTTCCACCTCCACAACAACATGATTAACTAATCCTCCTTGTACTCGATCTTGATGATCCGAGGTTCGAGTGATTAAGTTATGATGCTTTGAATTTACCTTTTCTTTTTAGGGTTTTGGCCTTCAAATTACTCTTGATTTTTCTCGTTTGGAATTATTTTGTCGATATATAATTTCCAATATAGCTTTCATTCTTGGCTAGCCGAGAGGTCGATAGTTTGAAGTGAGCATTCAAGAGTAAAGAGAGTTGTACGCACCCCTCGAGAGAGGCAGACGTCCAAATCTCCCGGATTGGAGTAAAATCCAATAGTGGGGTTCACCGCGTAAAGCGAGCTTAAGGCCTCAAATTAAGACGAGAGTCGGTCGGACCTTCCGAAACTAAGTTGGGCACGACTTCGAGAGAAGCGTGTTCAAGCTTTAGGAACCAGCACGATCAAGGACCTTTACCCTATTAAGCTTAGGTTTATTTATCGTGTTTTTAATCGACTCTTGCCGAGGTGATTCTTGATCGAGTGCATTTCCATTTTATCTTTCTAACCCTTAATTCTAATCGCTTCTTTTATTCTTTCTACTTTACTGCATTTAGTTCTCCTTTAGTGCTATTTTCCTTTCATTAAGTGCGCTTAATTTTCTCTTTATCCCTAAAATTTTCCATCGATAAAATAATAGTCTTCGTGTGAGTAAGTGTACTCAACAGTTCCCGGATTTAAATATGACATTTGTGTCCCCTAGCTACAGTTCGATAGGTATACATTCCTAATTGGATTTCTAGTTCGGCTCTCTTTTCTTAAGCGGAAAGCGATCACCAAGGGAACAGGTTGACGAGGTGATCTTCCAATGTCCTCTGGAAGGAGAGGGGGTATTTATAACCTTAGGGAGAGGCCCACCAAATATTTTCCCCGGAGGTGGCTGCCATTCGCCAAATATTTTGGGTTAGACTTTTCTTTTCGGGCTTTGGACAATCTAGCAAAGAGTGGGATTGTATATAAACCTATATTCACCGAGTGTTTCCCTCAGAGTGGAAACCAAGTAGGTTGAGACGTTTCGGGCTCAAGCAAGTCTAGTTGTCTACAGGGATGGTATTCGTCATCAGATCGCATAAACAAAACAGCTAAGAAAGAATGGGCGAGTGGAGCATGTAACCCACCCTTGTATAGAAACAAGGCAATGGAGGGGAGAGTGTGGTAGCTCAAATTTCACACACGCATGCCACGAGTCGGCAAAGAGTGTTAGTCTCACCAAAGGGATCCTCCAGCCTAGGAGAGTTGAAACAACACAGACCACTCGCTTAGTAATGTTTTTACCGAATACCCTCCTAGCTCTGCTAATAGTCTATCTAAACAATAGATTTTGCCTATTAGCAGACCAATCTAGGCTGCACATAGTATTTACGAATGGTAGGATTACGCTATTAGCTGGCCAGGTTTGGAAAATGATAAAAAGATCCTTAAGGGAACCTTTGGAGGGGATTGGTCTTTGACTTTCTTCCTCCTTTAGCTTTTGATGGTTAAAATTAAAGCTAGAGCGCAATTCTAAATCAAAAATGTAAGTTTACCTATTGTTCTAGAGTATATGATCAAGTGTCATATTTAGACTCGAGGCATATTGAGTACTTATACTCATAAGGAAAAGCTATTATTTTATTGAACCAAAGTTGGTTGATTTGTGAAAAGAAAATAATGCACGATTAAACTATTGAGAAAAATTTGATGAAATAGAGATTAGAAGTTGATCTAGAATCCCATTTGATTAAAATAAACGTTCATTAAGTATTAAAATTCAGGCTTATAAATTACTTACTTTGAACGTGGAGGTTCCCAAAATATGAAAGCTCCTCTCTCGAGAATACACTCTTGACTAACCTAAGGTTGATCCTTTAAGACCTCTCAACCTGTCGAATCGCCTAAGCTTGCTTTAGGTGTTAAGCCACACTATTTGATTTGACTCCAATCTGGAAGGTTTATGTCATCCTTTCTCGAGGAGTGCATGCAACTCCTTTTATCATTGAGTGATGTCCTCATATCCACACTCTCTCGGTAAAATCTAGTATATGGATCTAAGATCGAAAAAACATATTCGTGACATATGAATTTGATTCAATTGAATTCAATGATAAATTTCAGTAAATAAAGTAGAGAGTTTGATAATTTAAGAGAAAAAAACAAGTTTATTTCATTCCAAAGTTCATCATGATCAAGTGCTAAATTGAGTTTTGCTACTCATGATAAGGGAATAACATAAAAAGTTTGAGATAGACTTGATTAAAATATAAGAGTACTTGAATTAAAATTTTTTTTAAAAACTAAAATTTACACTTTGAATTGGAAATTACAAGAAAAGAAATGCACGAATACATAAAAAAAACTCCAAAATCCCACTCCCCAGATCATGGTCTTGCCTGAAATTAATTGCAAAATTTGCTGGTGAGTCACGCCCGGGACTAAGGGCGTGTAAGGTGTAGAACCGTCATTTTGAAAGCCCGGAATGTTGGGAAAAAACCACCCAATTTGAGGAAATTGGCTGGTAATGCCCCTAGGTCACACCCACGACCTAAAGGCATGCCTTGACTATTTCAGAAAATGGCAGGAACAAGAAACTACAGGAGTTAATCTAGTGGTTGTAGAAGTGGTCTCGCCCCATTATCAAGCCCGTGACCAGGGAATGTAAGATGGAATGGCTTGCGATAGAAACTTAATTCTTAATGGTTGAGTCACGTCCCTGTGTTGGTGGTAAAGCCTATAGGCCATGCCCGAGACTTGAAGTGCACGACCATGATAGGTTTACATGTACTTTTAATCCAACGTATCAATAGTATATGGAATTCTGGCAGGCGTCACGCCCGTGTTTGGAGTCATGCAGTATGTCGTGCTCGTGACTTGCAGCATGTATTTTTAATTGACGTAGAAATTTCTTTGGATCAGCTAGATGCAAACATAGCCCGTGACATAAGTCACGCCCCCATTTCACACTCGTAACAATGGGGCATGTACTTTAGATTTTTCTAAATTTGCTCAAAGTCTTCTCCAAATCAATCCTAGCAGCTTCAAAATGTTATTTGTAGCCAAGATTAACATGAAATATAAAAGAAATAAATTATAAACTTATTTAATATCATAAACTTTAAATTAATTAATTATTAAATAAAAACTATTTAAAAATAAGTATGAAATTAGATTTATCAAATACGTCCATTCTTACACATTTGTTAGTATCGAGCAAACAACTTTTCATAGGGAGCAGAAAAATTTCACCGCTAGAAAATAAAATTGAACCTAACCAGTAAAATGCAAAGTCTTATGCCTATGCGCATAGCTATTTTATAAGAAAAATCTACTAGACATACAAATTAGCTTATATATTTTTAGAGAATGCATTTCCACTTATTATTTCTACATTGAAATTGAAATTCTTGTAAACCCTAAAATTATATTTAGGGAGAAGGTAGCGTATGTACTAATATCGGCATTACACAAACCAAAGATCGAGATACCCCCAAAGAAATCCATCAATGTCGATGGCCATAAGCTTGGCCTTTCACACTCTCAACACGACACTTGTCTAACTCATAAACACAAATCAAAAGGACTTAACTAGGTTAAAATGTAGGCTTAGGTTTTTGTTATGGATAATCAAAGATAAAAATGGCAGCTAGTCACACCAAAACCTAAATAGAGCTCGAACAAAATAAGTAGTCATGGCTTTAAGAACACAACCAATTCCCTAAACTTTTTTTCTTTTTCAATTCAATTCTTTTCACCATCAATTTTTTTATTAATTATTTTCCTTCCTTACCCTTTTTATGATTTTTCTAATATTTTCAAAAGGAAAGAGAAACAAATAAATTCTTTCCAATACAAATTGCCACCAAAATAAAATTGTTCCAAATCACTCACAGAGCTTTTTTATATAATAATTATTGAGCACAGACTTAGGTGTGGGATTTGGATGCTTTTTAAGCCTTGGTGAAGTATTTGGTTGAGCTTAAATAAAGGGTAATAGGCTGAAAGTTGCTTTAGCAAAGATAAAATGTTTGGTACAGGTGAAAAGACTCAAACTGGCCAAAAGGAGGTGCCTATATGCTATTTGAATGTATCTAGCATCTACCTAAATCACCTAGAGAGGGGTGAATAGGTGATGTTTGTGTCTTTTTGCGGAATAAAAATAATCTTAAATAACAAGCTCACAAACGCAGAAATTTTATAGTGGTTCCCCGAGCTGGGTACGTCCACTGTCTCGCCTCGCCTATCTCCCAAGAAGGCCAGATTCAGCTACTTCAGCAAACTAAGATTTCGTCAAATCATACACCTCGGAGTTGAAACTCTTACACTTCGGAGAAGATTCTCATACCACTCGGAGAATAAACTCTCCTATAACTAGATCCGCAACCAGTTCTACACACTCGATCCAAAACTGGATCTACTCTCTCGATCCATAAACGGATCTTCAAAACTCGGAGAAAAATCTCCTACAATATTCAAAATAAAGTTACAATAATAACACACGTTTCAAATCTTGATCCGATGTTCTTTGAAGCTTGTAAGTTG
Organism: Platanthera zijinensis; assembly: GCA_039513925.1. Classification (NCBI taxonomy): domain Eukaryota; kingdom Viridiplantae; phylum Streptophyta; class Magnoliopsida; order Asparagales; family Orchidaceae; genus Platanthera; species Platanthera zijinensis. Next base: position 45,552,830 of record CM077095.1, read on the forward strand.
AATCTTGGATAACTCAGAATATTGAAATCTTGGATCTAGAACCTTGATCTTCGACCAATAAGGACTGGAGAAAAACAAATCTTGAACGAAGAAGCTATCCAGTAAATGATGTAGTCAGCGAAGAAGATGCTTCCAAGAAGTCATGACCGATCGGATGCAATTTGCGAAAACATATGTCGCTCGACCGGTTTTTCCTATTTCGGGAAGTTTGAAATTTGATTTTAGAAATTATGTTTTTGGATTTCTTGATGATTTCGAAATCATCTATGGTATTTATAGAGAGATTTGAAATCAAACGGCTATAAAAGCTTTCCAAAATTGAAACCTAGAAAATTACTGTACATGGTCGTCGGTTTCAAATCATTAAGAAAATAAAAAAAAATTGCTAAGTGTTTTTGGCGAGTTTCGTCGAGTATATAGTATGATATTCGCAAAATATGAAGAAGATATTTGCCGAAAATGACTTAGACAGAGTATAAGAAAAGTCGACATAAGGCTCAGCAAACCAGGCGAGTATCGCCCAGGATACAAATCGAATTCGTTGAGTGTCACACGGGATACTCGTCGAATTTAGCGAGTATCGATAGTGATACTCGATAAATTCCGTGAGTAGCACCAGTGATACTCGGCGAATTTGCCTTGGCGATTTTTCTGCGAAACTTTGAATTTTCCCAAAGTATATCGGATGAATTCAACGGGTATCGGGAAGCATACACGTCAAATTATGCGAGTATCAAGGGGATACTCGGCGAATTTGATGTGTATGACTCACCATACTCGCCGAATTTTACTTATGTAAAATTCTTCATGTCTTACTCCTGGTATTTGGCCTTCCTTGATCCCTCTCCCATACTTGGGATAGTACACCCCAATGGAGAGATTACATGTGAGTCAACACATTGGCCTACACAATGAAGGATTACGTTATATAGTCTCATTTTTAGTGACCCACTATAACCTGACATTGGAGTGTACTTGGTATTGTAAACCTATAACTACATAACAAACAAGCAATTTCAAATACAGACTCAATTCATCTTAGCTTGACTGGACCCTTCTTCAAATTAGTATTATTATTTATACAATACCCGACAATCTCCTTTGGTCATATCTAATCTATCACCATCGAGTTGATTTAGTTATAGAGTGATAATCCTGCCAAAGTTGGGAGTGCGTAGGCTATCCTTAATCATGGCGAACAACAAAGCACCCCAGTGAAGCTTCTTCCTGCCAACTATTTAAACAATTATCTGGAACATTTCTGTGGACAAATAGTCATGAGAGACTGTCTTGCAAATGAGCACCTTGCCAACAATGTCCGAGAGGAGCTTGCCCTCCTCGCTCATTCTTTTGCGATTTATGGCCTTGGTGCCTCGGGGTAAACCACAGAAGGATAATGTCCGGGTAAAGTCGGCCTCCATTATATAGTCATCCTAATCACAGATAGGTAGCCACAAGTACCTAGACAGCCGGGAGGCATTCCCGTTAACATTGATTTTCTGAACCTTTCTTTTTATCACAGAGTCCTCATGACATAATTTGGCATTATTGAAAAACTCCAAGACTTCTTTGTCGAGCACCTTGTATGGGTGTTTGAGGATGAAGGAGAGTCCAGCAGTGTCAACCATCAGAATGACATTCCTAAATTTTTCGGAGGCTTGAGTAAATCCTGCGCAGACCAACTCATCTCCCCTTGCAAGCCACTGGTGCTTCTAGGAGCTATTGTAAATTACGAAAAACTGGAATTTCTGAAACTCTGGAGAGCAAACTGTATGGGTCTAAGGAAGCTTCTAGTGTCGACGCAAGAATTATACTGAAGATCCTTTGGAAGGATGCAAGAACTGAAGACTTCACTGTAACGAGAGACGGCGATTATCAGAACATTTCTATCGGTAGGCGGCGATGACAAGCGATAGCTGGCAGCAACACACTATAGGTGGTGGCAAGCTTGAAACTAGGCTTTGTAGCAGGATTTCCATTGTCGATGCGAGCTAGGGCACGAGAAGAGGGCGGCGATTGACGGGAATCGACGAATCGGGAACCGAAATTTCGAGTAACGTAGAAGGACGAATCGTCGTGTTTCGGCTGCTTCAGAATTCAGCGAATACCCTTTGTGCCCTACTATTTCTATTTATAAAAGAATATATATAATGATTTTTAATTTGCATTTGGAATGCGCATACCTCAAATTGGATCGTCGAGTCTTCGGATCCAATATAGACAATTTGAAATATTCCCCACATAGACTTCTCCAAAATTTGCTGTTGGAGGAGTCCGATTAGGCGAGTTTTGAATGAATATGCAATGTGTCGGTCGATATTCACCAAATTGGACTTGCAGAAATTCCTGCTTAGTTGAAATGGATCCTGAGACAAATTTATCTTTCCTTACCTTCCTCATGAGTCCTTGTAATGCATACCGAGCTCCATTTTGAAAAATGAGATCTTGGTCATCTCCAGCGGATTCGTAAAGATATCGAAAACCTGCTTGTCTGTCAGGAAATATCTGAGGGCTATGTCCTTGCTCTCCTCATATTCCCGGATGAAGTGGTAGTGTACCTCGATGAGCTTGGTCTGGCCGTTGGAGAATGGATTGTTTGCGATTGCAATAGCGCTAGAGGAATCGCAGAACATTGGAATATCTCGGAACTTGAAGTTATAATCTTCAAGTTGATTCCTGATCCAAAGAAGCTGTGTGCAATAGCTACCCGCAGAGATATACTCTAATTTGGCAATAGATGTTTCCACACAATTCTGCTTCTTACTGATCTAAGAAATAAGCCTTCTTCCGAGGAATTAACACATCCCGGAAGTGCTTTTCCTATCTTCCCTGCTACATGCAAAATCAACATCTAAAAAGCCAATTAAATCGACATCATTACTTCATGGGTACCATAAGCAAAGATTAGGTGTACCCTTAATGTATCTTAAAATCTGCTTTACAACGACGTAATGAGATTCCTTAGTGTTCACCTGATATCTAGTATAGACACATGTTGAAAACATTACATTTAGTCTACTAGAAGTCAGGTATAGTAAGGATCCAATTATGCTTTAGTACTTGGTTTCATAAAAAGGGTTACCTTTCTGGTCATTGTCCAGAGACACAGTTGAACCCATTGGATTCCTCATTAAGGTTGCGGTCTCCATTCCGAATTTCTTAAGAAGATCCTTGGTGAACTTTGTTTGAGAGATGAAAATTCCATCTTCAGATTGCTTCACCTGAAGTGCTATGAAATAGTTCAGCTCTTCCATACTCCTCATTTCAAACATCCAATGCATAAGTTTTGAAAACTTCTTGCAAAGGTTGCCTTCTGTAGAGCAAAATATGAAGTCTTCGACATAGATTTTAACTAGCAAAATCTTGCCTTTAACTTTCTTAAGAAATAATGTCTTGTCTATCTTTCCCCTTGTGAACTTGTTCTCAAGAAGAAGTCTAGACAACGTCTCAAACCAAGCTCGGAGAGCTTGCTTTAAACCATATAAGGCTTTATTTAAAAAGAAGACATGATCAGGGAATTTAGAGTTTACAAAACCTGGGGTTGCACTACGTATACTTCCTCTTTCAGATCCCCGTTAGGGAATGCTGACTTCACATCTATTTGTTAGAAAGTGAAGCCTTTGAGGGCATCATATGTAAGAAACAACCTGATCACTTCGAGCCTGGCCAATACAGTAAAGGTCTAGTCGAAGTCGATCTCCTCTTCTTGTCGGTATTCTTGAGCTACAAGCCATGCATTATTCTTGATGATTACTCCATTCTCGTCAAACTTGTTTCTGAATATCTAATTGGTGCCTATCACGTTCTTTCCTTTAGGCCTTGGTACCAGCTCCCAAACTTTGTATCGTTCAAAAAGGTTGAGATCCTCTTGCATTACAATTATCCAAAAGGCATCTTTGTTCGCTTTCTCGAACTTCTTCGGTTCAACCTGAGATATAAATCTTTTATACAAAACTTCGTTAGTTGTACCTCTTCTGGTTCTCACACCATCGCCTGGCTCTCCAATGATAAGATCAACTAGGTGATCTCTTTGGTGTCAGAACCCTAAATTCCTTTCCCTCTATCCAGTAGGCTCTACATCATCTTGTGCTTCCTCTATGGATTGAGGCACTTCTTCCTCTAGAGGTTCTTCGTCCACCAAGCCTGGATTGACGATCTTTGCTGAGCTTGGAATGCCTTCATTGACTGATTCTTCCAAGATTAGCTACTTGAACCTGGTACCTGCATCTGCATCAATAACACTAGATGAGCTGCTATGGAGCAGGCTTATCTCATCAAATACAATATTTATAGACTCTTCTACCACCAGGGTTTTCTTATTAAAAATCCTATAAGCCTTACTATGGCTTCTATATCCTACAAAAATACCTTCAAAACATTTTTCACAAAACTTTGTGCGGTAATACTTCCCATTATTAAGTACAAAGAATTTGCTTCCAAAGACTCTAAAGTAGGACACAGACGGTTTTCTGCCCTTCAATAGCTCATTAGGTGTCTAACGATAGCTTTTGTTGATGAGTGCTCTGTTTTATGCATGATAAGCCGTGTTTACTGCTTCAGCCCAGAAATACTCCAATAGTGAAGCATCGTTCAACATGGTTGTACATGCTTCAATTACGGCTCTATTCCTTCTCTCAGCAACTCTATTTTTTTGTGGAGTGCGTGAGGAGGAAAACTCATTAAAGATACTTTGGCTTTCACTTAATTTTGTCATGGCACTAGACTCAAACTCTGTTCCGTGGTCACTTCTGATTTTGACCACTAAGCCGTCCAATTTGTTCTGAATTTGCCGGACAAAATTAGTGAAAGAGTAGAAGGTGCCTGACTTGGGTTATAGAAAGAACACTCAAATAAAATGTTAGTAGTCATCAACGATTACTAATGTGTAGACCTTACCACCTAAGCTGTGTATTTTCATAGGACCGAATAAGTCCTTGTGCAGTAGATATAAACTTCTTGATGAATAATTTTTACTGATTCGCTTGAGGTAGCCCTTGTCTGCTTGCCCATTTTGCATGCGTGACACGAACTCTATTTAAGGCACATAATGTTGGGGGCATATCGCACTAAGTCATGAGAAAAAGCATGTTAATCATTTTTAAATTAATATGTGCTAATCTCTTGTGCCATTTGTCACAAAGAGACACACTATCTTTTACAATAAAACATACTGGGGTAGAATTGTCTAAGCAAATAAAATTTAAATAAAAAATATTTCTGCTCCGAGTGCCTATTAAAAATGTCTCCAAATTTAGAGATGATTTTATCAAACCCTTGTCATTGCAGAACTCAACGATATAGCTATTGTCACATAGTTGACTTAAGCTTATGAGATTATAGGGTAATCCTTCAATATAAGAAACGTCTGTAAAAGAGACTATGCCATTGGAAATCATACCATAACATTTTGTAGTTCCCTTGTCTGAACCTCCAAAGATGACTTTGGGTCCGTCTTTGACTAGGGTATATTCATTGCAAAGGCTTCTTGTCCAAGCCATTTGCCGAGAGCATCCACTGTCCAAACACCAGATCAGATTTCTATTAGCCTTTGGACATTCCTGCAAAAATAAATTAGTTGACCTTTGGAACCCAAACATATTTTGGTCCTTGGTTCCAGATCAGCACACTCCCCCTAGTAACATTAGCCTTGCGAGTGGTCGGCCTCGCATAGCTAACTCTAGGAGTTATAATATTGGCAGGGTTGTACCAACAATCTCCGCCAAATTGACCAATTTTGCCGCACCACCAACAGTCGAATCTGTTGTACCTCCTTTTGTACTCCTACTTTACCCTTTAAACTTGAGGTCTAGTAGGAGTAGCATTCTTAGAGGTGGATTCCTCCTAGTTGCATTATACACAGGGGCTTCCCATCTCCTTAGACTTAGGCACAATAGATTTAACTTTTGGTTCCTTCTTACTGTTATGGTCATGGACATATGGACCTTAACTCTTTATCTGAATTTCCTTAAATGGTGCTTTGAACATGCTGGCACCAATTACATGGGAACGGGTCCAACCCTGGTATCTGTTCTTTGTCTCTACATTTGTAGGACTACAATGATGACCGTAGGACGACACCAGGTCAAACTTGTTCGTCGGAAAGATTACTTCCTGAATAAAGGTTGACCCATGGGTGCCTTCCCCTTTACTTTGGCACTAGCCTTTTTGGCAGCCTTACCCTTTACACCAACGTGGCCAAGACCACTACCCTTCTTCTGAGTTGAAAACACATCGATGAGAGGAAGAATAGTCTTTGGCTTAGAGTAACTCTCAACGAGTTTTCTCTCCACCGCGTGCTTTTCTTCCAGCTCATCAAGACATTTTCCCTTCAGTTTTAACGTCTCAGCCGAGTCCTTGAGTTCCTATTTCAAGGTTCATCTCTAAGAGGTATTAATTTTGCGATTTCTTCCTTCAAATTTGCATCCAATGCCTTGAGGGAGGCAATCTCTTAAAGTTTCTTTTGTACTACCTTCAGCATTTGTCAAAAGCCTTTAACAAGTGCTCGTGCTGAGTCATCAACCCTGATTCATTCTCATCAGAGGAGTAGTCTTCATGACAATTGGAGGGAGTTTCAGATTCTGAAAGAATGGTGTGCGAGTTTACCTTCTCAGGGTATTCAGAGTCACCCACTTCTTCGCCAGATTGAGCCATAAGCCCAAAGTAAGCTTCTTCATTTTCAAAACATGACTCGCTCGAGTCATTATCGTAGAGAGTCTTCGATTATTTGGCGACGAATCTCTTTTCTTCTTTCTTCTTCTCTTAGAAGGATCTCTTCTCGTCCTTCCTGGAGCTTTTGTTCTTCTTGTAAGGACACTCCGCAATAATGTGACCTGATTTGTTACAATAGTAGCAAAGAATGTCAATGGAAGAAAATTTATTTGGTTTTGATTTATACCTATCCTCCTTATTGTAGCTTTTCTTCATACGATTACCATCACGATGTGATCTCCTGGAATCTGAAGAGAAAGACTTATTCTTCATTTGTATCCTCCTGCTCAGCAGCTTCTTGAACTGCTTAGAGATTAGAAGGAACTCTCCGTCTGATAGCTCAGTACCTGATGTGCTGAGCTCAGAGTATTTAGGAGTGTCAGGAGCTCGTGTCTTATGGGTGACATAGCTTTGGACTTCCTTGAACATTCAACCTTTAAGGCTGTAGACTTCACTTTGCTTGAAGATCGGTTGGCTTGCTCCTCCTTCTTTTTGGTCTTCATTTGGAGTTTGTTGGAGAGAAATTTGCCGAAAAGATTCTGAGGGTCGATCTCTGGCAACTTCCCGAAATCTCTTGTGGAAACAACTTTTGTATCCTAGTCTTTTTTCAAGGATCTGAGGAATTTGTCATTCAGTTCACCATGAGTGAATTAACGGCCATAGTTCCTGAGGCCGTTGACTATCTTGAAAAACTTCTCAAAACTATCAGCTATGGAATCATTAGCACCTTGCTTGATGGCATCGTACTCCTAATTCAAGAACGATTTTTTATCATCTCTCACTTCTTTAGTACCTTCCATAAGTACAACTTGGCACTCCCGCATCTCCTTAGAAGATTTGCAGTGGAATAAGCTCTGGAGCATTTATTCGTCCACTGCACTTGCTATTATATTTTCCCCATTCTTGTACGGGGTGACTAGGGCAATCCCATCCTAATTTAGATCCATCATCTTCTTAGGAATCTGAATTGTTGGATTTATAGTTGAATACTGAGTAGGGATGGTGGTCCTTCCACGATCTGAAATTTTTTTCAAATCTGCAGCTTCCATATAGAACCGTACTCTTTCTTTCCGCATGGGAAAGTTCTCTTTGATGCACACTGGTAGCTTCATGGAACACATATCTTTGCTTCGATCCATGCTGACTGTACGGAATCTCTTAACGTAGATCAGGGATCTTGAATAAATTGTTAGCCTTATCGACCAAAACGCACCTCTGATACAAATTAAAAGTATCTATCGTCAACCTAAATCACCTAGAGGGGGTGAATAGGTGATGTTTGCCTCTTTTTGCGGAATTAAAATAATCTTAAATAACAAGCCCACAAACTCAGAGATTTTATAGTGGTTCCCCGAGTTGGGTATGTCCAATGTCCTGCCTCACCTATCTCCCAAGAAGGGCAGATTCAGCTACTTCACCAAACTCAGATTTCGTCAAATTGTACACCTCGGAGTCGCAACACCTACATATCAGAGAAGAAGCTCTTACATATTGAAGAACAAACTCTCCTACAACTCGATCCGCAAACAAGATCTACACACTCGATCCACAACCGAATCTACTTTCTCGATCCACAGACAGATCTACAAAGCTCGGAGAAAAATCTCCTATAATATTCAAAATAAAATTACAATAACAACACACAATTCCAATCGCTATCTGACGTTCTTTGAAGGCTGGTAGTTACATCTTGGAGAACTCGGAACCTTGAAATCTTGGATCTATAACCTTGATCTTCGACCAATAAGGACTGGAGAAATACAAATCTTGAACGAAGAAGCGGTCCTGTCAACGATGTCATCGGCGAAGAAGACAGTTGTGAGAAGTAACGATCGATCAGATGCAATTCGCGAAAATGCAAGTCGGCCGACCGGTTTTTTCTATTTTGGGAGTTTGAGATTTGATTTGAGAAATTAGGTTTTTGGATTTCTTAATGATTTCGAAATCATCTTAGGTATTTATAGAGAGATTCAAAATTAAACGCATATAAAAGGTTTCCAAAATTGAAACCTAAAAAAGTACTGTACGTGGTCGTCAGTTTTGAAACAGGAAGAAAATCAGAAAAATTTGTTTAGTGTTTTTAGGCAATTTTCATCAAGTTTCCAGTATGATACTCGTCGAATATGAAGATGATATTTGCCGAAAATGCCTTAGACAGAGTATAAGAAAAGTAGACATAAGTCTCAACATATCGGGCGAGTATCACCCAGGATACTCATTGAATTCGTTGAGTATCACATGGGATACTTGTCGAATTCGGCGAGTATCGCTAGAGATACTCGATGAATTTGGCAAGTATCACCGGTGATACTCGACGAATTTGCCTTGGTGATTTTTTTGCTTAACTGCGAATTTTCCCTAAGTACATATGACGAATTCGACGGGTATTGAGATGCATAGATTAAAAATTCAGCGAGTATCAAGGGGATACTCGACGAATTCGACGTGTATGACTCACCATACTCGCTGAATTTTACTTAGGTAAAATTCTTCATTTCTGACTCCAGGTCTTTAGCATTCCTTGATCCCACTCCTGTACTTGGGATAGAAGTACACCCTAATAGAGATATTACAAGTGAGTCAGCATATTGTCCTACATAATGAATGATTACATTACATAGTCCCGTATTTAGTTACCCTCTGTAACCTGACATTTGTGTGTACATAGCATTATAAACCTGCAAGTACATAATTAAAAAGCAATATCAAATACAGACTCAACTCATCTTAGCTTGACTGGTACCTTCTTCAAATCTGGGTTATTATGGATACAATACCCAACACTATTCATGCTAATGAGTTTAACTTATGCAAAGTCTTGAGAATCACTGGAGGGCAAGTTTTAGATATCGAGAAAGAATACCTTTACTCTTGATTCGCGAAATATTTCTCTAGTAAACTTCTACGCACACACCAAAATTATTTTTTGGATTTTACCAGTTTCAAAATGAAAGTAAAGTTAACTATTTTTCACTCATTTAGAAAAATAAAAGTCTAATTGTGTGCTGAATATTTAGTTCTACATAAAATTACACTTGACTAGAAACACAACATGGCCAACTGTTGTACTCCAAATTTCAAATTTCAAAATTCAATTAAAGCATGAAATTCCTCTAAACATTATATAAATGTTAATTTACAAGTAATTTTGCATGTCAGTAAATATCGAAATAATGATTTCTCTAACAAAGATTAAACATATTTTTTTTATTTCTTGGAGATCTCGAGGTATTCCTTGAAAAGGGTTGTAACACCTCCGTCCGTTAAATGAAATATAACAGAGGGTCCGGTTGGGGCCCCACACTATATTCCACAGACATTCATCGACGTCACTTATTAATATCATATATCGAATGCTTCCTAACTCAAAGCATTCTAGCGGAGGCTTTAGGTGTTTAATTTTGAACTCTAGTATAACTATAATGTCCACTAAATAACATAGGAATGTTTCTTACAAAAATGCACAAAAGCTACTATCGCCTAGCGATAGTCACTATCGCCCGGCGACAGTCAACAGTAACTTAAAACTACTCTGTCCTTATGGCATTACATTTACCCTTTCCAAGGTGTGGATTACAGACATCGGCACGGAGGACGGACACAGAAGAAAACACAAAAACTTTGCATGGCCTTCTTGGGTCGGCATAGCTTCCAGGGCTTTAGCACGCTACTTCCCGTTTGGCTCTCCAGCACCTGCACAGGGACAATCCACCACAAGGATGGCAAACAAGGCAACAGTCAGCTTTTAGCTGACCAATTTATATCGACCCTAATCCTTTCCCGGGGCAGCGTTATTCCATCCCTTCAGCCATAGCATTATCACAAGCAGATATATCACAAGAATGTGCACTCACACACAGTTCAACATATCATAAATGCCCGCCTTAATTGTCGACGCTCCGTGCACTCAGGGCACATTTTTGGTGTGCCAGTTTCCTGGATTACACCATCGTTCAGAGCTCCAAGACTTGATGGTCAATTAATGAGCATTTTTCGTCTTTCTAGATTCTAACCTAAGACTCCCTCTCTCTTATTGCCACCAGTAACTCCCATGTACTTTAGGTCTATTTAACCAATCGACATCGAGCAGGTATAGATCTGCATTTTCTCGTTGCTAAAATCACCTTGCCCCCCCCACCCCCCCCCACCCCCCCCCCGGGGCGAAGGTCACACTCTTAGGTTGGTTGACAGGACGTGGGTTGGCCTTCCCTTTCCCGTATCTCAAAACACAACCAAAGTTATGTACAACGGCTATTATGGCCTATAGGAGCTCATAGCTCTCAGATTAGCCTCACAATCTCCCAGAGACAAGCGCCACAATCAAAGGGGAGTTATCGCCAGCACTCGTCATAATCGCTTGGACGGACAAATAAAATTCTCATTTTGTGCTTATATTCAACCAAAAACCCTGCAGCATGCTGTAGTGCAAAAAACACAGGTCTTTTCACATCAATCAGAGCTAATCTTGAGCAATCGCAGGCGATACTCGCTGTCGCCTGGCGATATCCAACAGTAATGTTAATTGTGGTCTTTTCTGGATATTTTCCTGGAGAGCGTCTACAGTACTTCCTGCTACTCCTATTTCACAGGCATAACCCATCAGACCCCATAAACTCCCCATTTATACTCAAAGTCTTCTCCGACATGCAAAATAAAACAACACTAATCTAGACAAACCTGTCTGAATGGACTTCACACAACATGCCTATTTTGTACTGAGATTTTTGGATCTATATGCAAAACTACCTGGGGATATCAGGTTTCAACCCAAAAGAATTCCCTTCACTTTTCCACCTTTTATTGGGAGATTCCATGCATATGCCAAATGAAGGACTTCACTTGGCCAAGAAGTAAGACCGTTACCCTTGTAGTTTTCTTTGGATTTATGGAAAAGCTTTTCTACCCAGACTTAAAGGAGCACATAACTTCCCTGTTTGCGGATCTAGCCCTGGCTCTTACTTCTGAATATAGAATCTCCTTCACCAAGCTATTCATGCTCAGCTCCAGCCCTTAGCTTTTTGTCAAGAACTGAGATGAAAAGGAGGAGAGAGTGTGAGAAGAAGAGAACGACAACTCTTATCTCCACTCTTCTGCTAAAGTGGACTTGGGATTAATCCTAGCCACATAATACTCTAGTCAATAGGAATGAATGGCCTCAAAATAAGCTAACCAATCAAAATTAGCGTTATTGCCATGCGATGTCTACTGTCTCCTGGCGATATCGGCTTTTCTGCCGCTTTGACTGTCGTCAACCACCTTTCATCGGCCGTCATCCGTCCATCTGACACATTTCTAGCAGACGTGGCACTATCACCTGGCGATATCCTCTATCGCTACACGACATCTCACTCAACGCTTCATGGCATCGATTGCGTCGAGTTCATTCAATGCTTAGAGACGTTGAGTACGTCGAGTCTATTGCTATCACCTGACGATATCAACTATCTCCTTGTAATATTTCACTCAACGCTACCTGGCGTCGAGTGCGTTGATCTCATTAAATTCTTCAAAGCATTGAGAGCATTGAGAGCTAGGCTATCGTCGTACGATACCAACTCTCATCATGCGATAGTCTCTTACTCAACGATTCGTCAAAAGGCATCGAGTGTAAATGTTATCGCCGTCGGCGATACCCACAGTCGCTTGGCGATATCGACCAGAAGGTCTATTGTCAAATTTGGGGTGTTACAAGGGCTCTTACCACTACTCGAAGGAAAGATGGGATTATATCCCAAACATCCCTTTTTAAGAAATTAAGTTTAATTTTTTTTTTGATTTTCTTAAAAAAAACTATATTAAAAGAAATATTTTTTTATGTTTTGTAAAAAAAAGGTTAAACTAGTGAGAAATATCCACCCAAACTAAATGAAACATTGTCCCCAACGTATGAAAATAAAAAGTAGGGGGAAGAGAAAACTTCCTTTGAGAGTCCAAATATGCACCAAGTTATACCTGAAAGAAAATACTAAAGTAAAACATAAGATTTTTTAAATATTTGATTAAGATAATAATAATAAAAAAGTACAATAAAATGCTAATAAACGAAATGATACAAATACAACAAACCCGCTGAAAACTCGATACAATAGGAAACCTATTCCTCATCGTTATTGCCCCCTATAGCTGATAGTACGTCCGAAGGTCCGTAAACACATGCAAAATATGCGCCATAGAAGAAGCGTGACTCGGGTGTAGCACAAAAAACTATCCGTCAAAATGCGTAAAATGCTCATTAAAATGGGCCTACATCTGGTCCAACTATATATGAATATACCAAAATTGGCGATCCTAATAGGTCGAAGGACCTGACTTCGTGGAAGAATGCTTCGGTGCTGGTGGAATCTGTGGAGAGTGAGGAGCGCCTACTCCGAGATCAAGGTCAAAGTCTATGTAACCCCTACTGGAGGGATTGCCTCGAACTCGCCTTCATGTCATCGCGCTATGTCAGGGTCCTGGAGGGTCTAGAACTGAATGACAAGCGGCGTCTGAATGCATTGTAGCTGTGGAAGTGAATCCTAGATCCCCATCTATTTGGCGATATGAGTGATGAAATTCACACATCGACGGCTCCTAACCTCGCATTTTCGGCTTGATGATGAAATAAAAGCGCATGCGCGTGGCCTAGGTTGAGTGGGACCTTGTAGAACATACTATATAAATATAGTTAGTCCGCTCAAACCACCACACTATGACTATCGCCGCGACCAGTGATGGTAAATGTGAGGAGGTTATGGAGAATACGTAAGGTGGGGGAAATTATGTGGCAACCTTTTGATTTATTCGGAGTGTAGGGGAAGATGTCGTTGCTGATTCCCAACTAAAAATAAAGAAGGTTGAATTCTGAAAGAAAATAAGAATGAAGGGTGGAATAAGCAAGGGAGAGAGAACTGCCCATCGTAAAATCTCTTGATAATGTTGAGTTTGGTATGATTATGAATTGATGCGCTACGTCACCCATCCAAAAGAAGATAAAATATCCATTCATTCCCCAATGAAACTCAAAAGATGATAAGAACTCTATGGTACGCTCGAGAAATGCGGGCTCGGAAATTATAAAAAGAGAACTCCATCCTGGGATGGATAAAAACACTCTAACCAAATTCATCATTCCAAAGGCTGCAAGGATTCCCTAGTCATGAATCTGGAAGACGCCAAAGGGTTTGGTTCGCAAATGCTTGCCTCGGTCTTGCTGGGTTGAGTTCGTAAATATTAACATAGCCTCCATCGCAGCGAGATCCGCAGGGTGCTCAGATAAGGATGCATTTGAGTGAGGATTGTGGCGATGCATGTTACAATGGAAGGGGGATTCTCGAGCAAGCAGTGTAGAGAAGGAAATGGGGAGTGGTGGTTGTTGTGTGGAGGATAGAAAGGAGTAGAAAGTCCTTAAAAAGGAAAAAAATGTGAAGTTACGCCCCCCTATCATGCCCGTAACTGGGGGCGTGTAACTTACATAGGTTTCTGGAACGGCGAATTCTCGGGAGTCAACGAGAATTGATGTTTTGAATGTCATTCCCAAAAGTCATGCCCGTGACTCAGGGGCATGTAACGTAAAATAACTTAAAAAAGAAACTTGAGGCATTGACCGGATCAATGCCTCAGATTTGCATGACTCCGCCTAGGGTCACGCCTGTGCCCCTGTGGTGTTTAAACGTGAAAGATTATTTTTTTGTCTTTCTGAACATTTTAAATTTTTTTGCCTAGTAAGTCACAAGGGTGGCAAACCTATGTCACGGGCGTGACATAGTTATTGCGGGCGTGACTTCACAGAGCTGATTTTTTTCTATTTTCATTTGGGTCGGAGAAGTTCCGTCAATGTCACGCTCGTGACCAAAGAAGATCACACCTATGACTTGAACGGAAGACGGAGTGAATTTCTCTTCCTTTATACCAGAGCCGAAATTCATATTTTTGGAAGTACACTTCTGTCGGTCACACTCGTGATCGGGGCGTGTAAAAACAAAATTGCTTAAATTTTTTCATAGGTTTCCTATTCTTTATTACTTTCGTAGGCGAAGGAGCGCCACTCATCGAGCTCATTAATTGAAATTTGTGGATCTCGGATGACAAATTTTGTTAAGATTTAAAAATTTAAGGGCCAAAAACATGCGGTGCTCATTGTCAATTGGTAAGGGGCATGCTTTCCCAAGATTAATCATTATGACATACAACAAATAGCTGTCTTGTACGCGGTCCGATAAACCCATAGTTCATCGTCAATCTTAACCGAACAACCTTTTTTATTAATAGAAAACATTTTACCTAAAATTCATTTTATTTCACGATTTACTACTTTTACTTGGCCGCTTGTTTAAGGGTGATAGTGGGTGGCCAACCTATGGGTAACGTTGTATTTAGATAATACTTTAGCAAATTGTGCATTACAAAAATGAGTGCCCCTATCACTGACTATCGCCTACAGTGCTTCAAATCATGAAAAGAGATTTTTAAGAATTTGGATCACTACTCGGACATCATTGGTGGGACGGGCTTGCGCTTCCACCCACCGTGACACGTAGTCGGCCTCTACCAAAATTTATCGATTTACAAAAGAAGTTGGTAGTGACCCGGAAAATTCGATCCCCCACAAATCAAAAACCTCTATTTTTAAGAATGAATTTAATGACATTTCATCAAGGCGGGAAATATTTCCCGAGCATTGGCAATGTTCGTAATGACGTACATGAGTGTGAGCATCTTTGAAGATGCTCGACCAATAAAAGCCCACTTCAAGTACTTTCCACGCCATCTGATTTGCGTTGTAGTGCCCACTGGCGGGTCCCTTATGGAAGTGTTATAAGATTTTGGCGCCCTACTCGTGGGAAACACAACTATGCACCACTTGCTCCGCACAAACTCAGAAAAGAAATGGATCCTCCCAAAAATAAATTTTCAAATCAGAAATAATTTATTCATTTCTTGATAAGAAAAGTAATTTGGGAAAAATCTCGCAACAAGGTAGCTTGCAAAATTGGTGAACCAAGGAGTGGGGAGAGTAATTACCTTATGTATAGCAAGGAGGCTCTCCTCGGGAAAAGTATCATCAATATGCTCCTCGATAAGCTCCTCCGAATTTGAATTCTCCAACCGAGAAAGCTGATCCGCCGCAAAATTTTATGCTCCTTGGAAAAGTATCATATTTTGTCACGGATCTCCAAGTCAAATTCTTGGAAAAGCAAAATCCACCTAATCAATCTAAGCTTTGCATCTGTTTTTGTTATTAAATAACTCAAAGCCGAAAGATTTGTAAAAAGAATAATTTTGGATAAAGTGAGATAAGAGCAAAATTTATCAAAAGCAAAAATAACGGCTAATAATTCTTTCTCGGTAGTGTTATAATTTTCTTGTGTGGTGGTTAGTGTTTTGCTCGCATAATATATAGGATGAAAATTCTTATTTATGTGTTGTCCTAAGACCGCACCAATGAAAAAACTACTAGCATAGCACATTATTTCAAAAGGAAGATCCCAATTAGGAGCTATCATGATCGACGTGTTTATTAATTTTTCTTTAATTATAGAAAAAGCATGCAAACAATCATCATCAAAAATAAATGGTGCAACTTTGTCTAAAATATGATTGCAGGGATTAGTAATTTTGGAAAAATATTTAATAAACAAGCGATAAAAACCGGCATGCCCAAGTAAGCTACGTATGACCTTAATATTCAAAGGGAGAGGTAGTTTTTTTATAGTTTCTGGTTTAGCCTTGTCTACCTTTACGCCCCTACTTGAAATTTTGTGGCCTAACACTAAACCTTCTCGTACCATAAAATGGAACTTCTCCCAATTTACAACTAAATTTGTGTCCTAATATCTTTGGAGAACACGGGATAGTTTATTTGAACATAAATCATAAAAATCTCAAAAATTGGAGAATTCGTCCTTGAAAACTTCCATAATATCATCCCACAAATAGGCAAATCTTGATAGCAGACACCTTTAAAAGGTTGCAGGTGTGTTACAAAAGTTAAATGAAATCCTCCGATAGGCAAAGGTGCCAAACGGAGAAGTGAAGGTTGTTTTCTCTTTGTCATCAGGAGAGATTGGGATTTGGAAATATCTAGAGAGACCGTCAAGAAAATAATAGAAAGAGTGCCCGGATTTCCGTTCAAGGATTTTGTTGATGAATGGTAAAGGAAAATGATCCTTATGGGTCACAACATTTAATTTTTCGTAGTCGATGGAAACCCATCATTCTTTAATGGTTCTAGTATGGATTAATTCGTTTTATCATTCGACACTACTGTTAATCCACCTTTCTTTGGCACCACTGGGACCGGACTTACCCAAGTGTCATTCGAAATCTAATAGATTTTGCCCTCATCAAATAATTTTATCACATCTGCTTTAAATACCTCCTTCATGTTAGGATTTAGGTGGCATTGAGATTGAATAGTTTTTTTTTTGAATTTTTTCTAATAAAATTTTATGTGTACAAAAGGAGGGTTTAATCCTTTCAAATCCGATATTTTCCACGCATTTGGCGGCGTTGAAGTTTTAAAACATTTAATAATTTTAATTATTCCTCATCGGATAAATATACCAACATTATAATGGGAAGCTTTGAACCCCTTGCTAGAAATAAGTATTCTAAATGATTAGGCAATTATTTTAATTCTAAAGTTGGAGGTTCTTCATAAGAAGTTTTTAATCGATCAATACCAAATTCTATAATATCAAAAATTTAGGTGCTCGTGTGACTGAATCGTCAACACTATTTTTATGAGAAATTAAATCTAAATTTTCAAAAATTTCTTTATGAAAAATAAATGATGAAAATTTTTCAGATAATAAAACATAATCTTTATCGGGAGAAGCCTCCAGAAAGAAACACCAGTCGTCATTGGAAAGCGTATTTTTCATAGATGAATTAATAGTAAAGGTAACTTCTTCATCTCCGACTCTAAGGAGAATTTTACTGTTACTAACTTCAATTATGGCACACGAAGATTGTCACAACCCGCATTTTCTCCGAGGAAAAAGGATTATAAGAGTAGGATAAAACACGTGTCATGATGCCACGTCGAGCATGGGATAACTGCCGAAGCTATGGCAAACCACTATCAACTATACTTTATGAAAATTCATAAGTTATATGATTAGAAAATTAGTTATATTTTAGAGGTCGTATCCCTCGGCTCAGTGGATCATCTAGTCCATAGTTTGAAAACTATACTTATACGCTGCGGAAAAATACTTTATTCAGGTTTGACATCCTAAAAGAGTGCATAAACGCCCCTAGAGGACATCTTATACCATGCAAAACCCTACATTTAATTAATACTATACATAGGAAAACGATCTTTTTACGTTACTTGGAAAATAGTGTTGAGTTTTATAAAACATACGGATCATTAGGTATACTTATAATAGTGTTTTTAGGTTTAAAAGTAGCTAGCAACCTAGCATAAATCATCCCCAGAGCAAGTAGACTATCTCTAGAAAAGGTAGCAGCAAAAAAATAACATATCTAGTATCAAGGTAAAACTACTAGTGGGTGCCAACAAACTGACACAAACCCAATGGCAAGTATGTATGTCAGTAAGAAAGAAGTGCAAAACTACCTCAAACGACCAAGGAACTGATCTCCACAGTACGAGAGACCACCAGCAACAGCACAGCACAACTAGCCTCCTAATCGGCTACAAACCAGAACCTGAGGCATTCAAAGAGAAAAGAATACCTCAGCAAGCTAAACAAGTAAGCTTTACAGAAATGTTAGGTTAAAAGGTAAGCAAGAAGAGTAAGTAAACCAAAAGAAGCACCACTGTCCAAGGCAAGAAAAAAAAGAAAAGCACTATGTGCGAGGAAACAACAATAACCCTGCCTAAAAATAAATCCTGCAGAGTTTACCAAGCTACCATGAGCCCAAACGTTGCAAATTTACAAAGGAAGAAATGTCTAACACCCTAAGCTGTGAGAGATGCTAGTAGAAAAAACAACGCGGATCCGGGTTGGAGGCAAACTCAGTCCCCCAACCACCATTTCAAAGAAACAAAGCTCAAGGGTCCACATGTGAAAGGACTAGGGACCTCCCACCCCCTTGCACAGCCCGTACCTGGAGCAAGATAAAAGAAAAGGTGGCCTCGGCTAAATTACACAACACTACCCCCATTATGATCTTCAAACCACCACTACTAACCATGACCCACGATTCGGCCTTTTGGAAAAAAAATATAACCGACAAGGAACCTCAAAATCAAGGAATTCACTCGAGGGATAAAATCGAGGTAAGGGAAAAGCGTTGAGATGACTCAACACGGCATGGCGTTGAGTGATCCCCACTCACTCAACGCCAAAAAACAGGCGGTGGCGTTGAGTGAGCAACCTCACTCAATGCCAAAACATCTATGGTATTGAGTGAGGTTCACTCACTCAACGCCTTCTGCAACACTAGCTGTGGCGTTGAGTGAGATAACCTAACTCAACGCCAAAACAGCTATGGCGTTAAGTGAGGTCAACTCCCTCAACGCCTTCAGCAAAATAGGCGGTGGTCTTGAGTGAGCTAACCTCACTCAATGCCAAAACAGCTATGGCGTTTAGTGAGGTCCACTCACTCAATACTTTAGCACTTAGCCAAAAAAACCAACTGCGGCGTTGAGTGAGTCCACCTCTATCATCGCCAAAATTTCTTTGGCATTGAGTGAGGTCGACTCACTAAATGCCAAAGTACTTAGCCTCAAAAACAACCTGCGGCGTTGAGTGAGTCCCCCTCTCTCAAAGCCTTGGCGTTGAGAGAGTCGACTCACTCAATGCAAAAGTACTTAGACGCAAAATAAAACTGCGGCGTTGAGTGTGTCCACAACTCTCAACGATAAAACAGCTTTAGCATTAAGTGAGGTCGACTCACTCAACGCCAAGGTACTTAGCCGTGAAAAAAATAAACCAAACAGACCCGGCGTTGAGTGTGTGCACGACACTCAACGCCAAGTCCAAGAAGACCCGGCGTTGAGTGTGTGCACAACACTCAACGCCTAAACCCTGAATTCTCCAACGCATACTCCAACATGTCTAATACTGTATTAAAATTAATCTAACAACCAAACACATTTCTAGGGTTATAATGAGTACTAGCACAATACTCGAGTTAAAGCTTCTAACTCCTACCCGGCTACAGCTACGGCACAGGAAAATGCTAACCTAACCCTTACTTCCTTCCCCAGCCCGAGAACCAAGAAGCTACAGCGAGGGAACAAGAATAGAGAACATACACGGCTGTTTTGAGCAAGGTTCTGTACAGGGAATTTTTTAACAGTATGCTTAGGCATCATCACCGGTTCTTGCACAGGAATAGAAGGCATCTATAGTACAGGAAAGGTAACTGACTATGGCCAAAGTAATGCTCGGTTGTATCAAATAGGCTAACTGGGCATATAAGAAAATAGGAAACTACATGGCAAGGGCAAGAGTACCACTTGCCTCAATTTCCAGCGCAGTTGTGTCGCCCTCCCTTATCCTCACTCGGCACCAAAAGTAGCAACACCTAAAGCAGAAATCTTGAGCTTTACTGGTAGAAACGGACAACCCTAGAAAATCAAAACCCCTAGAAACACCACGAAAAAAGAATTTCTTACCATAAGAATGAATGTCTAGGCGAGAGTAATCCAAATCCGCTTTCGGAATCGAATTTCATCCACAAACGCTCCCGAAATCGGCGTTCGAAGGGGAGCAGGTTCGGCGATTTCTCCGCTTCTTTTCGCGAACAGCCGCAGACGGGTTCGGCTTCGGGAAGATGAACAGGACCGGTTTCTCTTAAGCCTAAACTAACCTATAAATAGCACCCTTATTAATCATAAAAGTTTATTAATTAAATATAATATAATGAGACACCATAGTAACCGCCCAGCACCCGCACCTTTTCAAAATAATTATTAATATAATATTTATTAAATAGTTTTATTTTTTTTATAAAATACAAAACGACGCGAAAACCGAACATCCTCGGAATTCGACGAAATTCGCACTGTAGCTAAATATCCACGCTATGAACACAATGGCGAAGCCGAAATTAACTTTCGACGAACAGAACTCGAGTTATACCCACCCGAAGCCAAAACACAAGCATCCCCCGAGAGGCCACACCGGGTCACCCAAAATGACCCGGATTGCTAGGGAGATCTTGCCAATACTCTACAAAATAGGCCACTCAGTTCAAAGGAGTTAAGGCCACACTCCACAGATGACACAAACAAAGAAAATGTGTCGACGTAATGCCAAGCCAGAATTAAATAATCGCAGAAAAATCGGGGGCGTTACAAAGATGAAAGAAATGAGCGATAGAGAATGAGCGATACCTCAGTGTCATCTTCAATGTCAAGGATGACAAAATCTACTAGAAAGATAATTTTATCAACCTTGAAAATCACATTCTCAATCATTCCAGTAGTGTATTTAATACACTAATCTGCCAATTGAATTCTTATTCTCGTTGGATTAGGCACTTCTAATCGTAATTTTTTAAATAAAGACTAAGACATCAAATTAAAAGAGGTGCCTAGATCGGCAAACGCCTGATTTACTAATAAATCGCAAAATAAACATGGAATAGAGAATCTGAAAGGATCAGTTAATTTCTTGGGCAATTTATTTAGCAAAATTGCCGAACATTATAGGTTCAATTAATATATGTAAATATCCCCATGTTTCTTTTTATTACATAAAATATCCTTGAGGTACTTTACAAACTTCAACATTTGCGCTATCGCTTCGAAAAATGGTAACTTTATTTAAATTTTCTTAAACATTTCTAAAAATTTACCGTAATGCTCATCCATCCGGTCATTCTTTAATTTAGACAGATAGGGAAGAGGCAGTTGAATTTCCATAATTTTATTTTAAATGAAAACCTTAGGAGGAGTAGATGTAGAAATTGTTACCTCCGCTTCAACCAGATTTAAGGAAGTAGTTTCCTCCTTCCCACTATGCAGCATGATTTCCTTTACTTGCTCCTTTAGGTTGGGCTCCGTACTACCCGATAATGCTCCTTGTTGACGATCGGAGAGTATTTTTACGATTTGCCCAATTTGATTCTAAAAATTACAAATAGATCCTGTGAGATTCCGGATATTGACATCATTACTAGCAGCACATTTTTTGAAAGCCTCCTTGAGAGTTGGAGTTTTTAGAGCTTGTGGTAGTTGATATCTAGGTGGAATTGTGGTCGTTGGACGAATCACATTCCCCAGATTACTCTAAGAGAAGTTGGGGCGATTCCTTAACCTCAGGTGATAAGTATTACCATTATTATTATTTATGAATTAAAAGGTGCCCGATTCGGATTACACATATAATCCACATGTTCAACAATAGTGGAAGGTTCCCTGATAGGTGTAGAAGAGGATGCAAACATCTCTTCTATTCTTTTATTAAGTAATTCAACCTGGATTGATAAATTAGAAACTATATCAACTTCGTATAGCTCGGCCGGTTTAACTGGATCAGTCCGAGGTATACTACACTGATACATATTCATGTCCATACCTTATATAAGCTATTAGGCGGCCGTCGGTGTTTTGTTGTTTAACATTCCATCGTCAGTGACATCGATATGTTGCCTTATTTTAGAATTGAGGCCATTATAGACGGTTTGAATTTGCAACTAATCGAGGATTGCATGATGTGGACAACAGCAAAACAATTCCTTAAATCATTCCTAAGTATCATATAATGTTTCTATATCAATTTGGTAGAATTATGTGATATCATTACACTACTCGGCAATTTTTGCAGGCGAAAAATATTTCGTGAGAAATTTTTAGGTCATCTTTGGACCATGTAGTTATGGAGACGTTTGGTTGAGAACCCAACCACTACTTAGCTTTGGTTCGCAAAGTGAAATGAAAAAGCTTTAGCTGGATGGCATTATCAGAAACCCCCTTAATTTTGAAAGTATCACATATTTCTAGAAAGTTAGAAATATGTGTGTTTGGGTGCTCATCTTGAAGCCCATCAAATTGTAAAGATTGTTATACCATTTAAATGATGCTCGACTTCAATTCAAAGTTATTATTTGCAATTGCGTGTCGAACAATAATGGATTATGTCTCATCCAAATTTGGCCAAGCATTATCGTACATAGTCCATTATTCTGCCATATTCGAATTTGGGTCACCCAAAATGGAAGAAAATTGAGAAGATGGGGAAGTGGAAGAAGAAGAAGGCGAAGAAGAATGAAAAGTAGAAGGAATGTAACCTATGGATTCCTCAACCAAGTCTGAAGAATTGAGTTCACGGAGTCTTAGGCATCGTCGTAAGCTTTACTCGATCTACGGATCCAAGTCAAATAGATTTGACGGATTCCCTCGCATCATACATCGAAATAAATTTAAAAAAAGTTTTATGATTAAAAATTTATAAAATAAAATTTCCCAGATTTCCCAAGGACTACCCAATAACGGGTTCACAAGGTACTAGAAGGTATTGCGGGATGAAAATCCGGCACAACCCTTTCGCAAGAAATTTTTTTTATAAAAAATTATAGATAAAACTTTTCAAAGAAAAACAATTTTTTATTATTTTTTAAACAAAAATAAAATGATCAAATTAAAATAACCTTGCTTTCAAAATATCAACAAAGATATTCCCCGGCAACGGCGCCCAAAACTTGATGGTTATAATTCACGCTAGAGCACAATTGTAAATTGATAAGACAAGTTTACTATCGTTCTATAGTATAGGATCAAATGTCGTATTTAGATTCGGGACCTCTTGAGTACTTGTACTCACTTAGAAGAGCTATTATTTTATCAAACCAAAGTTGGTTGATTTGTAAAAAAGAAAATAACTTGTGATTAAACTATTGAGATAAACTTGATGAAATCGAGATTAGCACTTGATCTAGAATTACATTGGATTAAAATAACTTTCATTATGTAATAAAATGCAAGCTTCTAAATTTCTAACATTGATCGTGGATGTTCCCAAAATACAAAATAGCCTCTCTTGAGATTGCTCTTGACTAACATTAGGATAATCTATTAAGACCTCTTGGCTAGTCGAAAACCCTAAGTTACTCTAGGCCTTGAACCTCACTATTGGATTTTTACCCCAATCCGGATGTTTTATGTTATCCTTTCTCGAGGAGTGCTTGCAAATCCTTTTATCTTTGAGTGATCCTCTCATATCCACAACCCTTTAGTAAAATCTAGGATATAGATTTAAGATCGAAAAAACATATTCGTGATTTATGAATTCGACGCAATTGAATTCAAAGATAAATTGAAGTAAAAAATTTAGAGAGCTTGACAGTTTGAGAAAAATAAAACAAGTTTTTTTTCATTCCAAATTTTATCATGATCAAGTGTTAAATGGAGTTTTGTTACTCATCATGATACGGGAATTACACAAAAAGGTAGAGAGAGACATGATTAGAATAAAAGAGTACTTGAATTTAAATTTTTGAAAAAACTAAAAGTAATATTATGAATTGAAAAAAACGGGAAAAGAAAAGCAAGAATACAGAAAACAAACTCTAAAACCCACTCCCAAGCTCCTATTCTTGCCATGAATTTATAGTAAAATTTGATGGAGAGTCACGCCGCTAGGTCACGCAGTTATTAGGGGGCATGTAAGGTATGGAACCGTCACCTTGAAAGCCCGGGAATGTTGGGAATATAACAACACAAAACTGGAAAACAAAACTTAAAACTGGCTTTCACCGGGTGAAAGTGGGTATCACTAGTGATAGCAATAACACTCAACCAAGCATTGAGTATACTCAATACACTCAACACTCTCGACGTACTCGACGCTCTCAATGAACTATATGAGCTGTTGAGTGAGCTATCAGAGTGGCAATAATGGTTATCACCGGACGATACTGCAACATATGGCTGGACACGTGTCGGATGGCCGGACGGCGGACGAAGATTAGGAGTTGATTGGTGTCAAAGCGACTACCAACGATATCGCCCATGTGATAGAAGATATCGCCAGGCGATAGCATTAGGTTTGACTTTTCAGCTAATATTGTGGCCTTTGCTTTATATTAGTGATAGGATCATGTGGCTGGGATTATTCTTAACATTGCTTAACTAGAGAAGGGGTGGAGAGAAGATTCATATCTCTTCTCTCACTCCCTCTCATTCTTCTCATCAAGTTCTTGGAAGAAACAAAGAATAAGGATAAGCCTGAGCTTTGCTAGCTTAGTGGAGGAGATCTTGTAGTCGGAATCAATAATGGAGGCAAGATCCGTGAAGTGGAAAGTGAGGCGCTCCTTTCATGCTGGATAGAAAGCTTGTTAATGGCCCCGAAATGAGTTCCGAGGGTAATGATCTTCCTTCTTGGACAAGTGAAGTCCTCCATTTGCATATGTATGGAATCCACCACCAAATGGTGGAGAATTGAGGAAATTCTGAAGGGTTTATATATGATATCCCCGGGTGGTTTTGCATATATAATCTTGAAATCACAGTATGGAATAGGCATGTTGTGAGAATCCCATCCAGACGGGTTGGTCTGGATTTGTGATGTTTTATTTTGCATGATGGAGAAGATTCCGAGTATAAATAAGTAGTTTATAGGGTCTGTGGGTTGTACCTGTGAAATGAGAGTAGCAAGAAGTACTGGATTGCTCCAGGAAAATACCTAGAAAATACCACTGTTTGCATAACTATTAGATATCGTCGGGCGACAGTGAGTTTCGCTTGTGATAGCTCTTGGTGAGCTGTGATTGTAGTGAAAGACCAGTTTTTCGGCACTACAGGATGCTGTAGGGTTTTGGCTTGAAATATGTTCCAGTTATGGCTTTGTCTAGAGAAAAAAGAAAGTTCTATCGCTAACACAAGGAGATAGTGAATATTGCTGGCAATAGCTTCCAAATAGCTTTTTGTTGCTGCGAAGCCTGTGTCTGTGAGATAGGGTGTGTAGCATGAGAATCTATAAGCTTGAAGAGTCCAGCTATTGGCCATGAGTGTCATGATTGAGCACTGCTGGCTCCGGTCTTGGGGACAGGTGAGCGGCAAGTGATGATGAGAGCCTATTGTGCCAAGCAAAAAAAACCAGTGAGCAGAACAGTAAAGGGTTGGCTAAACCGCAT
Source organism: Platanthera zijinensis (assembly GCA_039513925.1). NCBI lineage: Eukaryota > Viridiplantae > Streptophyta > Magnoliopsida > Asparagales > Orchidaceae > Platanthera > Platanthera zijinensis. The sequence continues at coordinate 45,578,573 of CM077095.1, forward strand.
CATATCGTTCGCCATGATAGCTGTGACCGTCCACGTTGACCTGGCAATTTGAGCAATGGGAAAGAGTTGAACTGTACCCTTGTTTAGCCCGTCCGACTAGACTACCTAATGTAATTTGCATCTCTAGAGAGCTTAATGAGAGTCTTAGGCCTAGAGCCGGAAAGAATAGAAATGCTCAAATTTGATCGTCAAGTCTTGAACCTCTGAACGTTGGTGGGAACCTAGTAATCCGTTACACTGAGAATGTGCCCTGAGTTCATAGAATGTTTGGCCACTGAGAAAGTCATTTATAATATACTGAAGGGTGCTTGAGTGTGCCTTCTTGTGATATATTTTTTGTGTTAATGTTATGCCTGCAGGGAATGAATATCGCTGCCCCGAGTATGGGGTAGGGTCGTTATAATATGGTCAACTTAAAGATGACCGTTTCCTTATTTGCTTCCTTCGGGTGAAATGTTCCTGTGTAGTTACTGGAGAGTCGAGCGGGAATAGCGGGTTGCTACTCTTATTGCTGTGCCGGCCCTCAAAGGACAAGCAAAGAGTTTTAGTGTTTTCATGTATTGTCGTCTTGCTTGCCGATGTATGAAAATACTTATTAAAGAGGAAACCGTTGTATGGCCTTAATGGCATTTTGTCTTTTGTGTATTTTTGAAAACATTCCTTTATGGTTTATATTAGTGGACATTTATATCATTTGAGTTCAAAATTAAACCCTAAAGCTTCCGCTTGTATGCTATGAGTTATGATTCGTTTAGTATTTGATATTAATATGTAACTCCGCCAACTGTCTGTGGGATATGGCATGTGGCCCTGTCCAGACCCTCTATTATATTTCTTGTGATAGATGGAGGTGTTATAGGGGAAAACCACAAAAATTGAGTAAATCAGTGGGTCATGCTCCTATGTCACACCCGTGACTTAGGACATGTCTTGATTGTTTCAGAAAATGATAGGAACATGAAATAGCTAGAGTTAATCTGGCAGTTGTAGAAGAGGTTATGCCCCCTTATCACGCCCGTAATAAGATCATATAAGCTGGAATGACTTGGGGCAGAAACTGACTTCTTAATGGCTGAGTCATGCCCCTAAGTTTGTGGTCAAGCCAATAGGTAAACCACGTAACCTAAAGTGAATGCCCATGACTGATGGGAACTCACTTTTAATCTTACATGTCAATAACATCTGGAATTCTGGTAGGCTTCATGCCCATATCTGGAGTCACGTCCCATATCACGCCTGTGACTTAGGGGCATGTATTTTTTATTGACGTGGAAATTACTCTAGAGAAACTAGATGCATGCACGGCCCGTGACATAAGTCACATCCCCACTGTCACGCACTAGACCCTAGGGCGTGTTGTAACATCACCTAAACAGCTTGTCCCCCAAAGTGATTTTGTCATGAATAAGTCATGAAAAAATCTATCGAGCATAAAAACCCTTGTAGACCTAGGCAAAAAGGGGATAAAGCATGGTAGGTAAGGTGAATCACCCCTTCATTAATCACAAATTAGTTAGTATTAATCTCCTCTATCATTTTTGAGGAGTTTCCAAACGAATTGTGGCCAAGGGGAGGTGAATTTGAGGAGGTTTTCTCTATGGCCGAAATTCACCATTAATGGTGATAATGACAATTCATGCCTTGACCCCTCCTCTCCCCAAATAATTCTTCAAACACCTTTAGGGATTGGAGAGGAATGAAACCCCCCCTCTTTCCCGAAGATTTTGAGCCCTCTTTGCATGGTTCGACATGGCTCCCAAATCTCCAAAGTTGGCCATGGTGGATCGATGATCGACGCGATTAAACCATCCAAATAAGGTCTGATCCTCTTCCCCTCTCCTAGTGCTAGATCTAGATCATTTTAGGTGGAGAAATCGGGCTCAATTGATCCTGATTGGAGGGGAAGAAAATTCGGATTTCCATTAATTTATACCCTTGTGAGTTCGCCGGAATCCGCCGCCTCCAGCAGCGTGGTCGACGCCAAATGCTAGCTGCGAGCTCAATGGAGGTGGGGGTGGTTGTGGCCAGCCAGGGAGGTGGTCGTGGTGGCCGAAAAATTGTCTGGAAGATGCTACAGGTGCTGGCATACTCGTCCCTTGGCTGATTGAAGAAGATGAACGAATGTCGTTCAAATAGATCAAGTAAATAATTATAATATTTGTTAAAATTTTATTCCCTTAACTTGCACTACATTGAACCCGAAATATGAGGCCCTTAAAGGCCTCTACCGTAAATGTGGCCAACATAAAATTGTAGTGCTTGAAGTCTAGTTTAATATAAAGTTGATTTGAATCAATTTGGATACCTGGTGTGACCACAACACTCATTTTGGTGCAACCTATACATAGGTGTGACCATACATTAGAATTCGTGCCTACACCAAACCACTCATCCAAATGCTTTGCAATTTGGAATATAGGCTTCTCATAACCTTCCCCTTAGACTATCAAGAAATCAGAATTTTTGGAAAACATTATTCAATAGTTTTTGGAAAACTTTAATAAACCATATATAATTAAATTAGGTGCCTTAAAAACCTCCTGAACCTACAAAATTTTGGTGGTTGATCTTGGGGGATATTATAAGGCTTTTGTAAAACTTCACCCAATTTGGGTTTTATTTGATAGGGTATTTGTGTAGGCAAAGATTGACCCGTTTAGGTCAAATTAGGGCAAAAGTGCTCTAAGTGTTCTTGAGTTAGCCAACCTCACCCAAAGGTGATGGAACTTGGCACTCTACCTTCCTAGCACATAAAACACCCCCACCACTAATATTGGGTGGAAGTTGAAGGGTGGAGCCCTAGAACTCTATGGTAGGCTCTATGTGTGCTAACCTACTGTTTGAAGGTCATGGGGTTATATGACCTTGAAATGTCTTGAAATTTTGTGGAGAGGACTCTAGGGTAGTTAAGGTCCTCGGGTAAAAATCTTACTGGATTTAAAGGTTGTTAACCCTAATTTAGGGCACAGATCTTATATTTGTAAGTTTGGCTATTAAAACTCTATGAAAAGTTATAAAACTTGGGTAGTGTAGTCATAGGGTTAGTATGAGTCTCTTGTAATTTTATTGGAAATTTTGGAACAATAATTTAAGTACCTACTTTGCAAAACATTTGTTAGCCCTTGATAATCATTTGCTTTTTATGATCTCACTATTCACTGGAAAATTATGTTATTTGGGCAGAGGAAGTTTTAAATCATTATGATCATACCTGAATTTTGTTATTACTTTTAGATGCATATTTCTAATACCTATATCAAAAGCTTATAAGTATGGAAACATGTTCAATACAAGATTCAGAGCTCAATACTTATTGGAAAATTATGAAACATAATCAATGGTGTTCTTAAGTCAATATGCTCATGTGGAAATTTTATCATATTTAAAGATGTATAATGTCTGTACTTATTTCATTAATTTATGAAAGTGGAATATTGTTCAAAATTAAAATTAGAGTTCATTATTCACTGGAAAATTAGGAAACTTGGCCTGGAGTGTTTATTTGTCATTATAGTCATGCTTGAATTTTCTCATAATTTCTAGAAGTTTATTTGCAACACTTGTTTTTTAATTGGTATTTATGGGTTTATATTAAAATTTTGCTCAGAGGCCTAAATCTTGCTGGAAAATTAGGAGACTTTGAATTTATAATAAAGTAGCTGTCTTGTATTTATCATAATTTTGTGGAGCATTTTGCATGACTAAAAAAGGTGCTTCATATTCAAAACTTGGGCATTTGGATTTTTTTAGGAAAATAAATAAAATGTTTGTTAAATTAGAAAAATTATAAGTTTATTGATCTGTCGCATATTTGACATAATAGTTACCCCATAATAATCTTAGGTCATTTGGAAGAGTATTTAGGGTGTCTCCCTTGTACATGTCATATATCCCTTGGTCTGTGAATAGTAAGAAGAGGTAGTATAGGCTAGCATGGAGAGTCAAATGTACTTAGGGTTAGCTCAACTAAAATATTAATAATAAGTGCTTTGAGAAAGGGAGCTTTGGGCTTCAGCCCATCGTAGTTCCTAGTACCCTCAAGAACCCTTCACCGGGTAGGCCCTGGGCAGTCCATGGTTAACCTTAAATCGTAAGGATAATGTGAATAAGAGCCACTCATAATAATAACACCATCCTACACACACACTTTCACTTGTCTTAGTTAAATTGGAAATGAATGGATAGTTTAGACCATGGTTGGTGGGCTTTCGTTATAGAATCAAGTCCGAGGAGTTGTAGGCTCGGATCTTGTTGGACTTGGTAGTCCGGTGAGCTGGAGGCTTAGAATTATATATATAAATTGTCATGTTGCATGTGCATAAATGTGGTGAGTCTTCGGTATTGGACCGTCGTTCGCACCGACGTCAATACGTGACTCGACTGGTGTGGATGTCACTTGGCCAAAGAAAGACTAGTGGATTGGCCAGTATTAGTACGCAGGGGCTCCACTGTGTATTCTTAGTGTTGAGGCATACGTAAGGGCTAGGCTAGATAGTGCGATGCCAGTCTAGGAGTCTGGCGTCCTAGCCCACTTTCTCCGTTTTCCACGACGGGTGGCTCCTGAGAGTTTATCTAACTCCAAAACTGGGGAACTAAAGGTCTATGCGCATAGAGTTGGTTGCATGTGTTGCATTTTTAGGATTCATGGTATAACATAGCATAGCATAAATTATTGCATTTAAACCTGACACCTATCATATAAATTTGTATGGGACATTTAATACGATAGGCCCTGCAAACGATCTCTTGGTCTATAGGGTTGATCCATAAAAATCAATGGTTACTTTTTGTTACTGTCCTTACTTTTTGTTCATTTCTTTTATATTTTCCTTACTGCTCAGAACTTTACTATTATACTCCTATTATGTTTTACTGTCAAACCTCTATTAGTGTAGGAGCCATCTGTTTGTTATATACTCTGCCTTGTTGTCCTTCTCTTCAATCCTCTCTGCTCGGTGCCTAGGAGCCATTGGGAGAGTGGTGGGGGATTGTGACTGAGTCTAGTTTGACTGACGGTCGGTGGACCTTAACATTTTATGTGCACCGGATGGGAGAAAGGGAGTAGCCCCTGAAGATGCAGCACCAGCAGAGTACATTGCAGATGGAGGTGGGCCAGTCTATCTCGGGTGCACTGACTTCTAAATCTGTGTGTGGTGACGCTTAGTTTTAGATTTGCTTCCGCGAGTGACTTGTAGTGAGGATATGATGTATCGCGCATAAGCCCGTTTTACTTTGTTTCATTTTATTCTCTTTTAGACCATTATGATGTGGACATGTGGCTGTGATTTCCTCTTTTTTTATTATATTGTGGACTTGGATGTTTATTTCATCGTTTTATACATCATATCGTTTGTGATCGAGATGGTAGGCAGAATCGGTGTTTCGTGGTGTCGACCATCCCGGGGGATGGAGTCACCGCGAAACAGCAGTTCTGGGCCTAAGACCTCGGAGTTAAAAAAAAGGGTCTTCTAAGTGGTATCAGAGCGAACCTCGATACGATAGGAAGTATTCCACAACCCCAAGGACACCCCACGCGCATGGGACAAACTAGGAATAACAGGTTAATGTTCACTCATAATAAAGTTTTATAGGTCACCTTACTAAAAGAAGCTCGTCTTTTGTAGCCTGCGACGAATTCTACCCCGAAGTAGAGGACACCGCCGGCCCCTATGTGGCTCCACCCCTGACAGCACCCACTCCATTTCCGTAAATGGAGGTGGGGCAGACCTTTATTGCTATACTAGAGGCATTCAGGACACAGCAGTCCTTGACTCCTAAGCTAAACCCCGGAGCAAACTGGTTGAGTGTATTTTGATGACTTTAACCCCCATCATACCTCGAGAAAAAGATGGCAGTAGGCACAGAGGAGTGGTTATACATCATGTACGAGGTGCTAGTGGGGATATTGTGCCCGACGGATATGGCAGTATCTCTGGCCGTCTCATATTTAGAGTCACACACGAAGAGACGGGGGAACTCAGTGATGAAAACCATTTATACGGGATTGGAGGCCGCAGACATAACTTGGGAGGAGTTTAGGGCAGCGTTGCTGGAGCACTTTGTACCGCAGTATGCAAGAGATGAGCTGGAGGATCAGTTCATGTAGTTGAAGAAGGGAAATAGGACGGTGTTGGATTACCACCTGGAGTTCATGCATTTGTCTCGGTTTGTAGACTTATATCAGCTGGATGAGGCGGGCTACGCCAAGAGGTTTTATAAGGGCATCCTTGACGACCTAAGGCAGGTCCTGCTTTTTGTATCTAATGGGACTATGATCTAAATCTTTGAGATGGAGAAGAAGCTGGAGGCATACAAGCTCGTTGTTCGAGGTAGGAAGAGGCCTTTGGATGATGCGGTCCTTGGAAGAAGAAGGGACCAGCAGAGAGGTCGGGTCTTGGGAGAGAGAAGGAATGGGGATCGACCCCATCAGGAATAAAGGCATGCACTGCTGGAGATTACACATTGAGGGATGGCCTGGTGGACTTCAAAGGACGGGTTTATATACCAAAGGGAGGCCATGTCCGGGAGGATATCATGACTGAGGCACATTGATGCTGGTATTTGGTACACCCGGGAGTTATGAAGATGACTACGGATCTAAAGAAGACAATGTACTGGCCAGGCATAAAGAAGGATATCACCTACTTTGTAACCCACTGTGAGACATGCCTGCTGGTGAAGGAGGAGTGCAGGAACCCTGCAGGATTTTTGTAACCACTTTCAGTGCCGGAGTGGAAGTTCGATGATATTGTGATGGATTTAATACATTAGCTTACACGATCTCGGACGGGGAACAATTCAATCTGGGTGATAGTCGACTGGCTGGCAAAGGTAGCCAGATTTATCCCGATCAGGAAGGATGACTCAGTTGGCGTACTAGTGCGGATGTTTGTGGAGCAGTTCGTCCATTATCACGGGGTGCCTAGGACGATCATGTTGGATCGGGATGGATGGTTTGTGTCCATGGAGTGGCGATCAGTGCAGACCTACTTGGGCACTCGGCTGACATTCAGTAAAGCCTTCCACCCTCAGACAGACAGACAGACGAAGCACACAAATGATACTTTGGAGGATCTACTTTGCCTATGCATTCTATACTGCGGAGAGCCTTGGGAGAAGCTATTTCCACTGGTCGAGTTCTTTTATAACAACAACTACCAGTACAATATTGGGAAGGCCCCTTATGAGGCTCTATACGAATAAAGGTGTAGGACTCCGCTATAATGGATACAGGACGAGAACGCGAAGGTGCTAGGCTCAGAGTTTGTTGAGGACACCGAGGCTCGGGTGAGGATGATACAAGATCGGATGTTGGAGGCGCAGTGTAGGCATGCAAAGTATTACGATACGATGCATCGTCAGGTAAAGTTCTGATGATGCATATTTTAGCTTAATTTATTAGGGTAAAAATATATTATCTTCTTTTTAAATCTCTTCCTTTAAGTAATTTTATGTTTCTTTTTATGTAAATATTATAACTAATGTTTATTTTTCTGTTTTTGTAAGTTTCAACAAGTTTGTAGCCAAAAATGACCTGTCACGCCCCCCTGTCACGCCTTCCCCGGGCATGACCTAGGGCGTGTCACCTGTTCCCAAGGAATCTAGCCGCCAGCATGATTTTCAAGCAAAATATCCCATGTCATGCCCCTGACACGCCATCCTCGGGCGTGTCCCAAGGCATGACAAGGGGCGTGTAGCCCTCTACCCGATGCCTGCCTCCGTATTCAATGCTTTCTCCGCAACTGCAAGCAAATAGTACTGTCATGCACTACCCGGGCGTGACCTAGGGCGTGCCCCGACTTTTTCCGACGTCTAATGGATTTCCGACCGCTGATTTTGACTTGACACGCCTGTCACGCCCCCTAACACGGGCGTGAACAGGGGCGTGTCTAACATCATACCGAGGTAATCATCGTTCCCACAAGATTTTAGCTCCCGAGGTTAACTCCGTAACTGTCACGCCCCCCTGTTACACCCTCCCCGGGCGTGACCTAGGGCTGACCAACCCGTGGGAAAATTCTATAAATACCAGGCCATTCCCAGCATTCAGGACCAACTTTTGGGGAGAGGGGAGGTGCTGCTAGTTCGTTTCTTAGGGTTTTTATAGTTTTTATTTTCATGTTTTGCTCTCTCTCCCTCCATTTCTAGCTTTTAATTTCATGTAATGCACTTTTAATTCCTGTAATCTTTCCTTATTAGTATCGTAGCAGTTGTTAGTTTATTTTCATGCACTTGTAATCTCCATTTCCTAGTTGTAATCGCTCTTCCTTTTAATAAAATTATAGTTGACATTTCTCTTTTCTAATTCGCTCTCTTTAGTTTTAGTGCACCTTTATTATCTACCCCTCTCTTTCCCTTTTACCATGATTAACTAATCCTCCTTGTACTCGATCTTGATGATCCGAGGTTCGAGCGATTAAGTTATGATGCTTTAATTTACCTTTTCTTTTTAGGTTTTAGGCCTTGAATTACTCTTGATTTTTAATGGGCTGGAGGTATATTCTCGATATATGCTCTCCACCTTTGCTTTCATTCTGGGCTAGCTGAGAGGCCGATAGAATGAAGTGAGCATTCAAGAGTAAAGGGAGTTGTACGCACCCCTCGAGAGAGGCAGACATCAAAATCTCCCGGATTGGAGTAAAATCCAATAGAAGGGTTCAACGCATAAAGCGAGCTTTAGGCCTCCGATTTAGATGAGATTCGGTTGGGACTTCTTAAACTCAGTTGGGCATGACTTCGAGAGAAGAGTGTTCAAGCTTTAGGAACCCCACGGTCAAGTACCTTTACCCTATTAAGCTTAGGTTTATTTACCGTCTTTTTAATTGACTCTTTCCGTTGTGATTCTTGATCGAGTGCGTCCTTTTATCTCTAGCTTTAAATCTTTTTATTTCTGCAAGTAATTAGTTTTCTTTTTTAGCTTAGTAATTTAATATAAGTTTTTAGTTTAGTAATTAAAAGAAAATTCAGTTGATAAAATAATAGCAATCTCCTTTAGTAGAAGTAGTCATTATGCCCTAGGGAAATACGACCTTTATACTAATCTTTAGTATCCTATACTATAATCGATAAGGTACGCTTGCCTTTACCGGATATAGAATCAGAGAATATTCTAAACCACCACATCCACCTTCTCTTCTCTCTAACACCCTCTCTCCGCCGTTGCGATTTTATGTTTCAAGTTCCAGGTTGGAGATTGGGTATTATTGAAGATACGACTAATGCATGGAGTCTCACGTTTTTGCAGATAAGAAGAATAAGATCAGACCAAGATATATGCGGTCTTACAGGATCCTGGAGCGAATCGGTCCCTTAGCATACAGGCTGGAGCTGCCGCGGGAAGTGGAGAGCCTGCACTATGTTTTCCACATCTCCTCCTTTAGGAGGGCCCTACTACAGCCGGGTTAGGAAATAGATACCACGGATGGGCCTGTAGCAACTAATCGATCAGTTCACCTGGAGCCAATCCGGATAGACGACACGGGGATGCGAGTCTTGCGTCATAAGATGGTTCCTATGGTCAAGGTACTGTGGATAAATCACGGTCAGGAGGAGCATACCTGGGAACCGCAGGACTTGATGCAGCAGAGATACCTGGAGCTCTTCAACTTAACTATAATTTAATTTTTGGGATGTTACTTTTATTATCTTTTGTAGAAACCCGGCAAGCCTAACCTGAATTTCTGGGATGAAATTTTATTTTTATGTGTTGAGATTTGTAACATCACCAAAACAGCCAGAACCCCTATAGTTATTTTTTCATGACTAAGTAATGACAAAATCCAAGGAGTTTAGAAACACTTGTAGACCTAGGCAAAAAGGGGATAAAGTACCTTGGTCTGCAAATAGTAAACTTTTAATACACCAACTTAGGGCTTGACTTTAGGGTTCCAACTTGACTCCTTAACCCCACCCCAACACTCCTATGCCAAAAAGGAGTCCAGAGTGACACCTAAGACCCATGGGGCCAACCAAAGAGGTCAAGTTGACCAAAGTCAACCTTAAGCCCTAATTAGGTCAATATGGTCAATTCTTTATCTATTGACAGAATTGCCCATCACAACAAGGAATTGAACCCACATTTAGGTTAAAGGCATCATAATAGACCTAGGGGAACAAAAAGCCCCATCAGGGGGCCTCCAATTTGGCCAATTGACCAAAATGCCCTCTCAGGTCAAAAAGGGCAATCCTTCATTAACTACCTCAATCGACCACCATAACTTGAAACTGACCCCACCCCGACTGTTATAATATCATAGGGATACAAATGGCACATAAAGCCCCATGCCTGGGTCAACCCTAGTGCTCAATTTAACAAAGTAAAATTTAGCATGTTTAGGTGAAATCAACCCAAATTAGGTCAATTAGGCTTCATGTGACCAAATTGACCCCACCACTAGGTTCTAAACTTTATTTAGAGTACAATGGACCCAAAAGACCTATCATAGGGTCACCCATTTGGTCAATTTGCTTAATTGTCCAATTTGCTTTAATTAGGTCAAATCACTTTAAATGACCCAGACAAGCCCAATCCACTTAAGCTCGCCTCAATTTAGGTTGGTTCATCAGTCCAAGGGAGATGTAATTATCATTTATGTCACCCAATTTCGTGTAGGGTGACTAGAAGAGAGAGAGAGCCCAATTTTCCCCAAAAATGGAGGAGAGAGAAAGTGAGAAAGAGGGCCATTCATGGTGGGGAAGGTTAATCACACCTCCATTCTCACCAATTAATTAGTATTCATCTCCCCTAAAGGTTTAGTGTAGTTTCCAAACGAATTGGGGACAAGGGGAGGTGAATTTCAAGTGGTTCTCTCTATGGCCGAAATTCACCATTAATGGTGATAATTGTAATTCATGCCTTTACCCCTCCTCTAACCAATTATCTCTTTAAACATCTTTAGGGAGTGGAGAGGAATGAAACCGACCTCTTTCCCGATGATTTTGAGCCATCTGTGCAAGGTTCTACATGGCTCCCAAAGCTCCAAAGTAGGCCTTGGTGGTTCGACGATCGACGCGATTAAACCCTCCAAATCAGGTCTGATCCTCCTCCCCTCTCCCTGTGCTTGACCTAGATCAGTTTAGGTGGAGAAATTGGGCTCAATTGATCCCGATTGGAGAGGAAGAAAATTCGAATTTCCATGAATTTATATTATTGTAAGTTTGTCGGAAACCGCCGCCTCCAGCGTCGTGGTCTCTGCCAAACAATATCCATGACCTCAACGGAGGTGGTGGTGGTGATGGCCAGAAGGGAGGTGGTCGTGGTGGCCAAAAAAGGGGCTTGGAAGATAATACAGGCGTGGGCAATCTCGGCCCTTTTCTTAGTGAAGAAGATGAATGGATGTCGTTCAAATAGATCAAGTAAATAATTATAATATTTGTGATTATATTATTCCCTGAACATGCACTGCATTGAACCTGAAATATGAGGCCCTTAGAGGCCTCTACTGTAAAAGCGTCCAACATGAAAATTGTAGTGCTTGAAGTCTAGTTAAAGTTAAAATTTATTTTAACAAATTTGGATTCCTGGTGTGACCACAACACTAATTTTGGTGCAACCTCTACATAGGTGTGAACAGACATTAGAATTAGTTCCCACACCAAACAACTCATCCAAATTCTTTGAAATTTGGAATATAAGCTTTTCATAACCTTTCCCTTAGACTCTCCAAAAATCAACATTTTTGGAAAATATTTTTCTATAGTATTTTGAAAATTTTAATAAACTCTATATAATTTAATTAGGTGCCTTAAACACTTCAAAACCCCCATAATTTTGTGGGTCATATTGTGGGATATTATAAGTCTCTGGTTAAAATTTCACCCCATTTGGGTTTGATTTAATTAAGTATTTATGTAGGAAAAGATTGACCCTTTTAGGTTAAATTAGGGCAAAAGTGCTCTAAGTGTTCTTGAGTTATCCAACCTCACCCAAAGGTGATGGAATTTGGCGCTCAGCCTTCCTAGCATATAAAACACCCCAACCACTTATTTTGGGTGGAAGTTGAAGGGTGGAGCCCTATAACTCTAGGGTAGGCTTTATGTGTGTTAACCTAGTGTTTGAAGGTCATGGGGTCATATGACCTTGAAATGACTTGAAATTTAGTGGAGAGGACTCTAGGTTAGTTAAGGTCCACTGGTAAAAATCTTATTGGATTTAAAGGTTGTTAAACCCCTCAAAACCCTAACTCTAGTTTAGGCACAAATCTTATAATTGTATGTTAGGCTATTAAAACTCTATGAAAAGTTCTAAAACTTGGATAGTGTAGACATAAGGTTAGTATGAGTCTGTGGTAATTTTATTGGAAATTTTGGCACAATAATTTAAGTACCTCTTTTGCAAAACATATGTTAGCCCTTGATAATCATTTGTTTATTATGATCTCACTATTCTTTAGAAAATTATGTAATTTGGGCAGAGGAAGTTTTAGATCATTATGCTTATAACTCAATTTTGTTATAGATTTTAGATGCATATTTTCAGTACCTACTTCACAGCTATAAGTATGGAAACATGTTCAATAATAGATTCAGAGCTCAATACTTGTTGGAAAACTGTGACACTTAATCAGTGGTGTTCTTAGGTCAATATGCTCATGTGAAAATTTTATCACAATTTTTAGATGTATAATTTCTGTACTTATTTCATTAATTTTTGAAAGTAGAATATTATTCAAAATTTAAATTATAGTTCATTATTCACTAGAAAATTAGGAAACATGGCCTGGAGTGTTTATAGGTCTTTATAGTCATGCTTGAATTTTCTCATTATTTCTTTAAGTTTATTCGATGCACTTGTTTCTATAATTCGCATTTATGTGTTTATATTCAAATTTTGATCTGAGGCCTAAACCTTGCTGGAAAATTGGGAGACTTTTAATTTACAGTAAAATAGCTGCCTTGTATTTATCATAATTTTCTGGAGCATTTTGCATGACTGAAAAAGGTGCTTCATATTCAAAACTAAGGCTTTTGAATTTTTTTATTAATATAAATAAAATATTAGTTAAATTAGAAAAATTATAAGTTTCTGGATTTGTTGCATATTTGACATAATAGTTACCCTATAATAATCTTAGGTCATTTCGAAATGTATTTGGGGTGTCTCCTTTATACATGTCATATAGCCCTTGGTTTGTGAATAGTAAGAAGAGGTAGTCTAGGATAGCATGGAGAGTCAAATGTACTTACGGTTAGCTCAACTGAAATATTAATAAAGGGCAGGTAACGGGTAGAAAATAATAATAATAAGTACTTTTAGAAAGGGAGCTTTGGGTTTCAGCCCATCGTAGTTCCTAGTGCCCTCGAGAACCCTTCACCGAGTAGGCCCTAGCAGTCCAAGATTATCCTTAAATCGTAAGGATAATGTGAACAAGAGCAACACCTAATAATAACACCATCCAACACACACATGTTCACTAATCTTAGCTAAATTGGAAATGAATGGATAGTTTATACCTACGGTTGGTGAGCTTTTGTTATAAAGGTAAGAGGACTTGATAGTCTGGGTAGTTGTAGTCTCTGAACTTGGTGGACTTGGTAGTCCGGTGAGCTGGAGACTCGGAATTATATATGTATAAATTATCATGTTGCATGTGCATAAATGTGGCGGATCTTCGGTATTGGACGGTCGTTTTCACCGACGTCAAAATGTTGACTCGGCGAGCGTGGATGTCACTTGGCCAAAGAAAGACTGGTGGATTTGCCAGCATTAGTACGCAGGGGCTCCACTGTGTTTTCTTAGTGTTGAGGCGTATGTAAGGGCTAGTCTAGGTAGTGCGAATGCCAGTCTAGGAGTGTGGCAGCCCAGACCACTATCTCCATTTGCCACAACGGGAGGCTGCTGAGAGTTAGGCAACTCAAAAAATTGGGAACTAAAGTTCTGTGTGCATAGAGTCAGGTGCGTGTGTTGAATTTGTATGATTCAATTACATAACATAGCATAGCATAAATCTTTGCATTTAAACCTAACACCTATTGGTGAACGCTTTTCGGTTAAGAAAAGGGAGCCGAACTAGCAATCCAACTAGGAAAGTATACCTATCGAACTGTAGCTAGGGGACACAAGTGTCGTATTGAAATACGGGAACTGTTGAGTAAACCAACTCACACGAAAACTAATTTTTTATCGAAAGATGGTTTTAGGGTTTGCTAAAGAAAATTAAACACACTAAAGAAATGAAATATTTCACTGAAAAGAGAATTAAATGTAGTTAAGTAGAGAGCTAATAAAAACTATTACACCGAAGGGTTTGAACAATGAGATGGAAAAGAACTCGATAAAGAATCACCTCGGCAAAAGTCGATTAAAAACACGATAAATAAACATAAACTTAATAGGGTGAAGGTCCTTGACTGTGGAGGTTCGCAAAGCTTGAACACGCTTCTCTCGAAGTCGTGCCCAAAAGAGTTTAGGAAGGTCCGACTGACTCCCTTCTAAATCGGAGGACTGTAACTCGCCTTACGCGGTGAACCCCACTATTTGATTTTACTCCAATCCGGGAGATTTGGACGTCTGCTTCTCTCGAGGGGTGCGTATAACTCTCTTTACTCTTGAATGTTCACTTCACACTACGATCCTCTCAGCTAGCTAAGAGTGAAAATAGAAATGGAAATTATATATCGATGATATAATTCCAAACAAGAAAAATCAATTGTAATTTGAAGGCCTAAACCCTAAAAAGAAAAAGTAAATTGAAAGCATTATAACTTTATCAACTCGAACCTAAAATCATCAAGATTGAGTACAAGGAGGATTAGTTAATCATAGTGAAGTGAAGGAAGAGGGATGAGTAGAAGTGCATTAAGAACACAAAGTAAATAAAGGGCACTTAATATTAGCAATGAAAGAGAGCTACACTTGAAAAAGGAAATTACAATTGCATGGAATTGAAAACCTAGTCTAGAACTACAAAAAACTACTAGACCAAGTGCAAAAAATACACAAAAAGCTAATACAAATCAAAAAATAATCTAGGTTTAAGAAAAAACACAAAATGAGAAAGAGAGAGAGAGGGAAGAACACTAAAAAAGACAAGAAACAAAAGGGCAGCATCTCCCCCTCCCAGCTAAAACTGTCCTAGACATAAGGGGGGCCTCTGAATTTATAGAATTTTCCACGGGTTGGTCTCGCCCTATGACAAGCCCAGGGAGGGCTTGTTAGTGTTGCGTGACACGTACGGGGTTGACCTCGGGCTCTAGATTCTGGCGGGAAGGATGATTGCTTCTCTATGATGGTTGACACGCCCCGGGTCATTCCCATATAGGGGGGGGGGCGTTACACGCTTGTCCCATAAATATCATTGGTAAGAAATCCATCAGTCTTGGAAAAAGCTACAACACGGCCAGGCACGCGCCCGGGGTCACGCCTGTGTAGGGGGCGTGATAGTACAATTAGCGTGCAGAGGCAAAAAAGCATTAATGCGGCGACAGGCTACGGGCAGAGGGCGACACGCCCCATATCACGCCCTAGGACACGCCCACAAAGGGCGTGTCAGGGGGGTGTGACAGCAGTTTTTCCTGTTATTTTGTCTCTGTCATCGAGATTCCTCGGGATCAGGTCACAAGCCCTGTGACACGCCCATGGATGGCGTGTAATTGGGTGTGACAGGTCAATTTTGCTGAAATTTCAGGAAACCAGCAAAAAGACATAAAAACCTTAGCGACAAAAACATATACATAAGGAAGATAAAAAATAAGCTTATAAGGCATGAATAATGCCTTTAAAACACGAAAATACACACTAATAGTTTAGACTACAAAACGTACTTTCAAATTCCCCCAATCTTAAGCTTTGCTTGTCCCCAAGCAAAGATATAAAAACTAGATAATCTTAAAGAGTGACAAATCAAAAGGTTCTAATTATGCTTACACAAATACTATATGAAATTCTAAGTAGGGAGAAGGTGAAATGTAAAACTAACACAATTATTTAGGTATGGTTTAACTTTTATAAACTTTACTTAACGAAAATAAATCATCCAAAATTTTGATGAATTTCTTTAAAAAAATTTAAGCAAAGAAACGAAAATAAAAAAATGCATTGAGTTGTTACTAGATCCAAGCAATGCATTATAAGTATATAATTTAAATAACAAAAATCTATGTTTAAATCCAAAACTAATACTGATTTAATTTTCTTCTTTTCTTAGTTATTAAATAAAATTCAAAAGCGTGAATCAAAATGACTTAATAGTACTGAAATGTTTGGTTTAGGATTATGATTAGGAGTTGAATTCAAAGATAAATAGGGGGCTTAAAATCACACTAAATCTAAACAAAGAGTTTCAAAAAATTTATTAAAAATAAAATATTTTTCTTTCTTTTTTTCTTTTCCATTATTTTTCTTTTTCAAAAGAAAGACCATAAATATTTTTATTTTAATTTTGAATTGGCCAAACAAAAGCAAACATGTATTTTGAGTGTACTTCCCCAGATTTATGCGTCGCGAAAGTTGAGTGATGTCGCTCCCCATGCTTGCACTTTGGATCTTCATGAAATCTCTTCTTTGGACTTCGTGATGGATCAGCAATGTTGGAGCAGGAGATCTTAGAAGCTTTAGCTTGCCAGAGCCATCCGGGGAAAAAATTGTAAAATAAAGAAAATAGAAAAAGATAACTTGGGTTGCCTCGCAAGAGCGCCCTTTGTTAAAATGTCATTTGAGCTTGACGCAACAAAATTATATTGTCCAAAAATATTTTTATCAAAAATAATTAAAGTTTTTAACAAAGAATAAAAGTCCGAAGTCAGTTAATGTTCGTGCAGAAGAAACTTTACAATGTTTGGACTGACATAATCATCATTAGAGCAATATAGTTTAAGACGCTAACCATTTTATTTGAAATCACCCTTTTCAGGGTGTGAAATTAAAACATCACCATAAGGAAAAACTTCTAAAACAGAAAATGGCCCAGACCATCGTGACTTTAACTTGCCCAGAAATAAACTTAAATGCAAATTATACAGAAGAACTCGGTCGCCCGACTTAAAGGTTTTTGGGTGCCTTAAGTGTTTATCGTGAAAACATTTCGTTAGCTCTTTATAAAATTTGTTGTTCTCGTACGCATAAGAGCTCCACTCGTCGAGTTCGTTAAGTTGAAATTTTCTAAGGTCGTCGACAGAGTGGTGATCAAAATTTAAAAAACATTAAGGCCAAAAAAGCGCGGTGTTCAAGTTATACGGGTAAATGGCACGATTTTCCATAAACCAACTGATATGGCGTAAATCCGAGGGCGGTTTTGTAGGCTGTTCGGTAGGCCCATAGAGCATCGTCTTATTTGCTTGACTAGTCTTTTCAAGAGGTGGAAATAGTATTTTCTAAAATTCTTTTTATCTCTCTGTTCACTACTTCGACTTGTCCGTTAATTTGGGGGTGGTAAGCGGTTGAAAGTTTATGCGTAATGCCATACTTAATAAGGATTTTAGAAAATTGTGCGTTACAAAAATGGGAACCCCTGTCACTAACGATGGCTCGCGGCATACCGAATCGAGAAAATAATTTTTTTTTAAAATGTAACTATGACTCGGGCATCGTTCGTAGGAAGAGCTTGGGCTTCAACAACTTGTGGGAGCTGCGAGCATCTTGATAGTGACCTCCAGTCAGTCCTTCATACAAATGTTTTAAAATATCTAAACCTTCTTCTAAGGAAAAACCTCTCCTTATCACTTGGTCAGCACAGACTCTGAAAAGATACGGGTCCTCCCAAAAGTAGTTCTTCAACTCAGAAAAGAATTTCTTCTTTTGTTGAGAGGAGAACTGTTTTGGGAGCACACGAGCCACTAAATAGTTGGCGATGTGCGCAAACCAAGGAGAAGTAGATGTGTTAATTGAAAACAGCTTCTCATCGAGGAAGAAATCATTAATAGATTTTTCATTTAATTTTTCAATAAATGGATTATCAAATCGGGAGAGATGGTCGGCGGTCAAATTCTCGGCTCCTCGCTTATCACGGATCTCTAAGTCAAACTCCTGGAGGAGTAAGACCCAGAAAATAAAGCTTGGCTTGGCATTCGATTTAGAAAGAACATATTTGAGGGTTGAGTGGTCCGTAAAAACAATAATTCTTGAAAGCATAATATAAGGGCGGAATTTATCACAAGCGAATACTACATCTTGGAGCTCCTTCTCAGTCGTGGTGTAATTTTCATGTGCAAATGTAAGTGTTTTACTTGCATAATAGATAGGGTGGAAGTTTTTAGATATTCGTTGACCTAATACGGCTCCTACTGCAAAACTCCTCACATCGCACATAATTTAAAATGTAAGGTCCCACACCAAGGCTATCATTATGGGGTCATTAATTAATATATATTTTAATAGTTCGAAGGCAGAAAGACAAAGTTCATCAAAAAAAATTGGGGCAACTTTTTTTAAGAGCTGAGTATGGGGTTTGGTGATTTTGGAGAAGTCCTTTATGAAACGAAGGTAAAAGCAAGCGTGTCCTAGAAAACTTCTTATAGCTTTTACATTCGTAGGTGGCGGTAGCTTCTCGATAACTTCTATCTTGGCTATATCTACTTCAATCCCTCTCTCAGAAATCTTATGACCCCAAACTAACCCTTCCCTCACCATAAAATGACATTTTTCCCAATTAGGGCAAGGTTAGTTTCTTCGCATCTTTCTAAGACATTTTCTTGGTTTTTTAAACAACTATCAAAAGCATCGCTCAACACGGAGAAATCATCCATGAATACCTCCATAATTCTTCCTACGTACTTTTCAAAAATAGCGAGCATACATCGCTTGGAATGTAACTGGCGCATTGCACAATCCAAACATAATTCTTCGGTAGGCGAAGGTTCCGAAGGGAGAAGTAAACGTAGTTTTCTCCTAGTCCTCGAGAGAGATGGGTTTTTGAAAATACCCTGAGAGGCCATCGAGAAAACAATAAAAGCAATGGTCGGATAAACGCTCTAAAATCTTATCGATGAACGGATATCTAAAGTCGTCCTTGCGGGTGGTATCATTTAACTTACGATAATCAATACACATTCTCCACCCCGTCACCGTCTGTGTCGGGAATAAATCATTATTCTCATTACTAACTACCATTATCCCTCCCTTCTTCGGCACTACCTGGACTGTGCTAACCACTTACTATTAAATATAGGATAGATAACTCCTGCATCTAATAATTTCATAACCTCGCCCTTAACTACTTCTTTCATGTTGGAATTTATGCGTCGTTGAGGTTGGATTGAATTATGCGAATTATCTTGCATTAGGATTTTGTGAGTGCAGAAAGATGGGCTTATGCCCTTGATTTCAGAAATTTACCAGGCAATAGCCCGACGATGCTTACGTAATACTAGCAGGAGTTTATTCTTTTGGTACTTCAGTAAGGTGGGATGATACTATCACTGGCAGTTTGGAATCCTTTTCTAAGAAGGCATACATAAGATGTTCGGGTAGTTCCTTTTATTTCAAGGTAGGGGGTTCTTTATATGATGTTTTAAAAATTCATTATTTTTCAAAAACAATGTTTTCGTAGACTTTTTCTTTATACGGAAAATTTAAAGGGGTAGAGCTGGTGGCCATGGTGGCTTCTTGCAGCGATTCAGATGGAAGAGTAGAGGAGGAACAAAAATCAGAAAAAAAATTTCAAATTCAGAGAGGCGATAGGGGGATTCTTCAATTAGGTGCAGCGATTCAGTTGGAAGAGTAGAGGAGGAACAAAAATCAGAAAATTCTTTTTCAAAATTTGAGAGGCAATAGGAGGATTCTTCACTTAGGGCATCTACGAAAAAATAGAAGTCATCATTTGCTAGGGTGTTCTTCATCGAGGGGTGATAGAGAAAGTCACATCGTCGTCGCCTACTCAAACGAAGAGCTTACCATTGCTTATGTCAATGATAGCTCGGGAGGTGGCAAGGAAGGGTCGGCCGAGGATCAATGGAACATCAACGTCTTCTTCGATGTCCAATATGACGAAATCTACCGGGAAGATGAACTTGTCGACTTTAATTAAGATATCCTCCACGATTCCTAACGGGTATTTATCTTATATGTCGACGAACTAGATACTCATGTATGCGGGGTTGAGGCTACCAATTCCTAACTTCTTAAACAATGAGAGGGGCATCAGGTTGATACTCGCACCAAAGTTGGCCAATGTGTGCTTGATAAAAAGATCACCAAAGACACACGACATAGAAAAACTACCCGGATCACTTATCTTCTTTGGTAAACTATTTGTCAAGACCGCAGAGCACTCAGCAATTAGCGTGACGTGCGACAAGTTCTATAACATCTTCTTATTAGTCAGGAGGTCCTTAAGATACTTAGCATACTTTGACATCTAAGAGATCGCCTCATGGAAGGGATGATTTATGTGGATTTGATTGAATATTTCTAGGAAGTGAGAGTACTGATCATCCTGACGCTATTTGTTATGTTCAGAAGGGTATGGTGGAGTTGGATTATTTTTAAAAATGGGTGGTGGAGTGAAATCTTTTTCTAACACATGGAGAGGAGTGATTACTTCTTCTTTAGTAGAGGGTGGAATTTTTAAAATGGTGGCGGAGCTTTGATTTTTTAGAACAGGGGCGGAGCTTGCCTCGAGCTCTTCACTAACCATACCAAAAAATTTCTTCCCACTCCGAAGATATATAGCTTTCGCTTGGTCTCTTTGGTTGGGCTCGGTATTGGAAGGAAGAGACCCTTCGGGTCGCTTACAAATAATTTTTGCGAGTTGTCCTACTTTATTTTCTAGATTTTTAACGGTCCCAGCTAGGGTTCTTATAGTAGCGTCATTAACATTCATATATTTTGAAACATTTCCTCCAAACGTTGAGGTTTTGAAAAATTTTGAGTGGGTGGTGGTGGTGCAGAAAAATCATTTTGTCGTGGTGGGCGCAATCCGTTCGAGGGATTACTCCCCGAAAAATTCAGGTGATTTCTTAAAGAAGGATTATAACTATTTGGACAAGCAAAACCGGGTGAAAAAACTTCGTAGCAGAAAAATTATGAAAAAAATTTCTAGGCATATTATTAACATAATCTAATTGTTCGGGAGAAGGAGTTGCAGATTCCCATACCTGAGGGGCGGATGCAGCAGTCATCTCCGTTATCTTTTTGCTTAGAAGTTCCACTTGTAGAGTTAACTGGAAGACATTGTCCATATCAGGGATACTTGCAGGTTTGTTTGGGCGGGACCTATGCACATTCCACTGATAAGTATTCTTGGTCATGTCCTCGAAAAGCTTAAGAGCTGCTTCCGTGGGATTATGGTTTAAAGTACCACTAGAAGCTGCGTCTATCAGTTGCTTTGTATTTTGATTTTGCCCGTTATAAAACATCTTCACTTGTAACCATACAGGCAGCTCGTGATGTTGGCATCATCTCAAAAGTTCTCTAAATATTACCCAGGTTTCATATAAGGTTTCAAAATCTATTTGCCCAAAAGCATAAATATCGTTCCTAAGTTTTGCAGTTTTAGCTGGCGGAAAATACACTACCAAAAATTTTTCAGTTATTTAATTCCAAGTTGTGATGCTGTTTTTAGGTAGAGTGTTCCGCCACTGCTTTGCTTTAGTTCTTAGAGAGAAGGGGAAGAGTCTTAGCCTAATAACATCATTTGTGACACCATTGATTTTGATGGTGTCACAAATGTCAAGAAAGCTTGTTATGTAACCCCCCAAATGTCAATTTGGAGTTGAGGGTGGGTAACACAGCCCTTGACACGGGCGTGTCCTCGAGCGTGTATAGATCTGGGTACTCGGCTGTGTTGCGAGAGTTCGAAAAAAAGAAGTCCACAAGCATTGAGAGGCGACACGGCGTGGGACACAGAAGTTTCCCAGGCCCTGTCCTACTCGGGTTGGTAATCGGGCGACGTTGAGTGGTGTTGAGTGGCGTTGAGTGTGGCACAAGGCCTGTGACAAAGGCGTGTCATAGGGGCATGTTTGGAACATGGCCAAGGACACGAGCGTGTGCCTTAGCCATGTTCTTTTTAGGTTGGCAGTCCTGTGTTGAGTGAAGGACACGCTCCTCAATACGGGCGTTTACTTACTGATATGGGCATGTCAGGGGCCTGACACGGGCGTGTCTAGGCCCGTGTTCTGGTCGGAGTGAGTAGGTTCATGTACCGCTTGCATTACACGTCCTGTGATGCGGGCGTGCCACAGGCCGTGTCAGCTGGAAAAGTTGACTTTTCAGCCGATTTGTGGCCGTTCATTTCCCTCATCCTAGATCTAATGGTCCAGGGTATTCCCAGCTGGGTTAAACTCCGGGATTGGCATTATGTTGTCATTCAAGCCTTGACCATTCTCTTTTTAAAGAGAAGAGAGAGAGGATAGCTTGGAGGAGGAAGGGAGAAGCTTTCTGGGCGCCGGTGGAGCTTCAGCGGTCGGACGCGAGATCCGAGGCCAGCATTTTGGGAGCAAGGCCCTTGCGTTGCTTTCCAACCGGCCAGTTTCCCATTGATCCGAAGCGATCGCCAAGAATAACGATCTCCTTCTTGGACAAGTGAAGTCCTACTTTTTGCATGTTCATGGGATCCTCCACCAAGAGGTGTAAGCGTAAGCGATTCCAGTAGTTGAGTCTTCATTTAAAGCCGGAAATGTGCAGTACGACATAAGCATACTGTGTGAAGCCCATCTCCACGGGTAGTATAGATTGTTAATGTTGCGAACCGAAGAAGACTCCGTGTATTAAAATGAGTATCTTGTGGAGATAGTGAGGACGCTTGTGAATTATGGTGAGGAAGCTTTGCATAGCTCCTTTGGTTGTATGCTCGTCACGAGTTGGTAAATGGATTGGAAAGCGGCATGTGTGCCGGTGTTGTGAGTTGGAATTTCTGATACCTCTAAGTGGGATGGGCGCGACAGGTCTCCAACGGGGGTTTTGGGGTAGATGCCCATGGCCAATAAGTTAAGAACCTCTGAGTGGGTTGTCCACCCAACAAGTTCAGTTATAGGATCAGGTGAGCATTCAATTGGTAGCATTACAAATGGGGGGTTTCGGGCCTTCCCAGCATGTTGCACTGCGTGTGTAGGTCGATGGATAGTGCTCACGGTTCCCGGGAGGTGGGTCCCTCTGAGTGAGACGGGTGCGTGAGGTCTTCAACAGTGGTTTGGAGGCTTATGCTCGGCCAAAAAGCAAACACCTAGAATCGGTGGTGGGACCTAGTTGATTTCAGTACACAGTAATCGTGCCCTGAATGCATGGAGTGCCTGGCACTGAGGCCGACATTTGTGATGTTGTGTGTGATTTATATATATATTGTGAATGTTATGCATGTAGGGAAGGAACCACTGCCCAAGGTAAGGGGTATGGTCGTTATAATTGGTCAGCAGAATGCTGACCATTGCTTTGTTTATCACCCTTGGGGTGGACGTCCATATGCAGGTATGCGGAATGACTTGTATTGAGCGGGCTGAAGCCCTTATTGCTACTGCTGCTTGTAGGCCCTTGAAGGCCGTGCGAAGTATTGGATTTCATGTGTGGCCGACCTACGTGCCGATGTATGAAACCACTTTTTGTAAAGAGAAACTTGTAAGGTCTTAAGACCATGAGCGGTGTGTGCTTGTATACATTCCTGGTGGTTTATATAAATGTGATATTTATATAGTAGTGGGCATTCATTGGTTGATTTCTTGCAAGTAATAAGCTTCCGCTAGAATTCTCTGGGTTAGGGTGCGATGATATTAACCTGTGACCTCCTTGTCTGTTTGTAGCATATAGTGTGGGCCCCCGGCCGGACCTTCTGATGAGTCCGATATTTATAGTGTTTTTCATACTCATCTGGGATTGTTTTAACGCTCTTGCACTTCAATTTTAGTATGTTATCACTGATATTTCAATTATTCTGCTTTTCACGATAAGTGCTCTATCTTGGCCCATGGGTGTGCAATTATGCATTCTTTTGTTGGGGGTAAGCACATGGTGCTCCCTATATTTCTTTTTGTAGTTGTTGATTCCATTTTGTTGTTGGGAGCTGGTTCCCCAATTGGTTTCATTTTTGTGTAGGTAATCGGGACGTCCCGGATTCCATTTCCTGGTCCTATGTAAAACGCACGGTCGTGCAATTTGGTTCTCACATGGTTTCAGCTTACTCGTGCGTTTTACACAGCATTTCTAGGGACTTCTATTTCTACCCATTCGTTTTGTTCTCGTACGATTTAGGCCAAACCGTGCAAGAAGGAATCGCACTGTCTGCACATTTTTCTCTGAATTCCTACATTCTGGGGTAAATCGTACGATTCCTTGATGCACAGGCAAACGTGCACGTGCGCGAGTAAAACACACGGTTCCCCTATTTTGCCTTGTTTTCTGCGCTTCCTATTTACCCGTGCGATTTCCTTCACGCACGGACGAAATTGCCCGTGCGTGAGTAAAATGTACGGGTCAACGATTCTTCTCCAGCGATCAAGATCTGTAAGTAAATAACGCACGGTAAGCGCACGGTCGTGCGCGGGCCGTGCATGACCATTTTTCTGATCTTTTTTTATTTAAGCGTAGGTTTTCATCCATTGAAGAGATCTTTGTTCCCAGCCATCTCTCCCGTAATTTTAGGGTGAAACTTCACCGTTCCACCAAGGAGTGGAGATCCAGGCAAGCATTAATGCTAAATCCAAGCCGGAGCTTCCTCTTGGACTCCTCCTTCATCCTCAAGCTTCAAGAGGAGATTTAACCTAGCTTTCTCCGTCAAGCTAGGATATGTTGTGCCATCTTCTGCCGGCTCGTGACATGAAGAAGAAGGGTCCATTGGGAGTGCGTTATAGCCTCCTATACACCGGACGCAGTTGAGGACCGATCTTGGACGCGAATTGATAACCCGGCGAATCCAACCGTGAAACCTCGGCAAGACTTCGGATCCGGTCGATTTCGCTCTCTTTTCCTCTCTTGTTGTTGTGAGCATTGTTAATCTATTGTAATTGATGAAGTGTTTGTAGTTTGAGAAATGTTTATATTTAATCATGTCTTCGTGATTGTATGTATTGGTTATTTGCTTGAGGTGCGCCTATTTGTCCATTCACCATCCGTCTGCTCTTGCCGCACTAGCAAATGCTAGTGGCGTGCGCAGCGAAGAGGTGCTTATGACCCTCAATTTTTGGTTCTTACGCTTGCCTACTCATCCATTCCGCATAGCGATTTGGTTCATAGCGGCCCATGTAGCATTCCATCCCGCCTGGCGAAGCATCGCATAACGGCGTTGCATAGGAGTAGTTATTAGTATTTTAATTTCCTTTTCCGCCAATATCAAAATCCCCATTGTTAACGCTGAGCTAAGGACTTCAATCTCAAGTCCACCTCAAAATTAACTCTCTCATTACTGTGTTCCTTGTGAGATCGATACTTAGGGAAATTCGCCAATTTTATATTACTTCTGCGACCGGTAAACTTGCCGTCACATTCACATCAAGTTTTTGGCGCCGTTGCCGGGGAACATGGTTTGTGAGTTTTTGGGGAGGAAGATATTAGATTGAAGCCCTTTTCAATTTGTGCATAGCATTTTCTTATTTGCTTTAGTGTTACAATTTTTATTTTTGCTTATTCTTTTTTGCCCTTCTATAATTTTTGATTTAGATAGCAGATCCGTGCTAATTTTTATTCTGGCCGTGTAGCATTTTTCCTACAATTATTTTTTTTTTCGCGATGACTTCTGCTGCTAAGTGCCGTCTTATTAACACTTTGTGTCGATTCATCGATGCTATGGCTGCTCAGAATGCCGAGCATTGTGTTAGATGTGAGTTATGTCAAGGTATAGGTCACATGGTGAAGGACTGCCCTCGCTTGTGCGAGGCTTCTCCCTCTGTGGGTATGCCTGAGGCAACCTCCCGTTCACAGAAGACAGCTGTAGACAGACCTACCGGGGTATTGCCCGGCCCATATACTGACATGGCGCACCTTGCTCGTTCTTTGCCCGTTATGATTACCGAGGAATCTCTCGCCGCTTACAGATCCTTCGTGGGCACTCTATACCTTTTTACGAGCCACCCTTGAGTGATGAAGATCAATCTGGGGTTAGCTTGCGAGAATTGGATCTAGAACTCGTGGATGCTCGTGAATGGGGCGATGAGGTTGTTTCGATCGTCGACGGGATGGCGTCTGCAGATGATATTGAGATGGGACCTACTCATTCAGTGCTTGATTTAGAGAGCAGTTTTGCCCCTATACAGTTTTTGTCGGAGTTGGTTACTCCATTTTTGTGTGAGTTGGCTGATGATGCTGTATTTTTGTATGATTCGATGCTCGAGGCTGCGCCGAAGTAGGATGATGACTCCTCTATCTCCGATGGAGAAGTTGGATCTTCGAAGTACTTTTACGCACACCGGTGGGATGAGGAATGATACCTTTCTTAGGCGGAGGTATGCACCTCTTAATTGGATGAGGTCGTTCCTCTTAGCACCACGGAAATCGAGTTGTCGGATTCCCCCAGATACGACTCATATGATACCAACGATGATAGTTGCTTTGATCTTGTTTGTAGTGAGACCGGGACCACTCCCCCTATAGTTGATTATTTTAGTTTTTCATCTCGTTTATTACTTGATCCCTCTTCTCTATTTGAGCCTGTATAGGTGGAATCTCTAAGGGTAAGCTAGGTTGTCGATGAGCTTTGTAGTTTTGCCATTGCCGCAGCCTCCTACGAACCGGTTGGGGACGATGCCTTGCCGGACAAGGATATATTTTGTGATAAGACGAGCGAGGACCGGTGCTCCTCCTCATCTTATTTTCTTGCTTCCTCTACCTGTGATTTTTGGGTATTATTATGTAGGTAGAGGAGTAACTGCTCTATCTCCGTATTGGTGCTTGGTACCGCAACGGGAATTAAGCCAGTTACCTGTTCATTTTGCTTTTCATAGACCCATAAGTTAAAACTTTTCGCCTTTCGAATAAGTCGTGCTGGGATGACAATAACCCCAGTAGTTATATTACTTCTATTGCATTTTCATTTTCGTAGTTAGAGTAGGTAGTTACTTTTTATTAAGTTTTAGTATATCTATTTTCTTTTGTTTTTGTGGAGCTCACCCCTGTAGGTAAACAATGCACCTTTAAATGTCGGGGTCGCTTCAGGTATTTCAAGCGTCTTCTTTTATGCTCACTTGCTGAGCATTGGGTAACTTCTATCCTAGCTTTCTGTTTTGATTTTCACTGTTATATCATTATATTGTGCATCTTATACTAAGTCTGGGGGAGAGCTATTACTTGTTACCTTTTGCATGCGCACATTTCATGTACATACTAGAAGCTTTTATACTTTTATTTTGATTAGTTCATTACATTGCACACCACTAAATCCACATGAGCGCTTGCTTAACTGTTAGCGTGCTACGAGTTAAACTTATTTCTTTGTTAGATTTGGGAAAATTATTGTGCTGCATAGGATTGTGAGACGGAGTAAAATGTTGACCTTGCTATGCTTCTAGTCCACTGCTCTAGTCTCGTGTAGAAATTTGAGTAGATTTAATTTTTCTGTATACTTATAGTTTTAAATTTTTTCTATTTGCGTAAATTCTTTATTATTCTACTCAAAATTTGGTGAATCCAGTGTGAATCAAATAGTAGCATAAGAATGTGTGTAGCCATCACTAGACTCATTTTGCTCGAGTCGGGAGGAAGGATTATCTTTCTCGGTGGCTAAGAGCTTGCCCCAAGCTACTCTTGAAGCATTGGTGCATGATTAGTCTAGCGTGAGTGTGATGTAGGCCATCATTTTGGCACGGTTGAGCTTTGTACCGTTCCTAATGTCATATCCTCGCTAGCCCTGTTGTTCCTACCCTTCCTTTGATTCAGCTCCACCTTATTTAACCAAAGTCTCATAGCCGATCCTTATCGCACACCCAAGTCGAGCTTTAGTGTTTTACATTTTTCATGTTGGGGGTGTGATGTGGTTATATTTCATGTGAATATATGGATGGGCTTCAAGGTTTATATTTGCTGAAATTGTGGAAATAAAATGATAAAAAAAATATATGTGAAAAAGAAAAGTGAAAAGAAAAAGTTTAAATTGAAAAATCTTATTGGAGATGTAATTATATTTAAAGTAGGCGGTGCACACACCCATATGTGAAAAGTTAAGTCTGGGGGTGTGGTGTACCTGGAAATATTTTGGTTAGCGGTTGGACTCATTTGTTTTAGGCTAGCCCATTTGGGTTAGTTGCATAGCCTTCATGTTTATCTTTGTTTACCTCACCGTAACCCAAGCCCAATCTCTTTGCCTAAAGTCCTACAGATTTGCGCTTGAGTCAAACTAGTGTCGTGGAGAGAGTGTGAACGGGCAAGCATATGGTCCCCGACATTGGTGGATTCCTTTGGAGGTGATCCTGAGCCCCGGTGTTTGGTAATGCTCACCTTAGTGGCTTGCCTACATTCTTCCTATGCGTGACCGAATTATTCACCGTGATTCCATTTTTGAGTAATAATAAAATTTTCTTACGCATTGTGAAAAGTATAAACTATTTTTCAAACTTAGAAATTTATTCTTTCATATTTGTACGCATACGAGCATGCGACTTCGCATGGTACTCCGTATTGCAATTTTTATGTTAGCTAAGTCATTATCCCTTTTTGCATAGATTTTGTTTTCTCGGGACGTGCAAATAGTTAAGTCTAGGGGTGTGATAAGTGTTATATTTATAGTGTTTTTCGGACTCATCTGGGCTTGTTTTAATGCTCCTGCACTTCACTTGTAGTATGCTATCAATGATATTTCAATTATTCTGCTTTTCACGGTAAGTGCTTAATCTTGGCCCATGGGTGTGCAATTGTGCATTCTTTTGTTGGGGGTAAGCACATGGTGCTCCCCATGTTTCTTTTTGTAGTTGTTGATTCCATTTTGGTGTTGGGAGCTGGTGCCCCAGTTGGTTTCATTATTGTGCAGGTAGTCGGGACGTCCCGGATTCCATTTTCTGGCCCTATGTAAAACGTACGGTCGTGCGATTTGGTTCTCGCACGGTTTCAGCTTATTCGTGCATTTTACACAGCATTTTTGGGGACTTCTGTTTCTACCTGTGCATTTTGTTCTCGCACGGTTTAGTCCAAACCGTACGAGAAGGAATCGCACTATCTGCACATTTTTCTTTGAATTCCTGCATTCTTGGGTAAATCATGCAATTCCTTCACGCACGGGCTAACGCACCCGTGCACGAGTAAAACACACGGTTCCCCTGTTTTGCCCTATTTTCTACGCTCTGTGTTTACACGTGTGATTTCCTTCACGCACGGGCAAAATCGCTCGTGCACGAGTAAAATGCACGGGTCAACGCTTCTTCTACCGCGATCAAGATCTATAAGTAAATAATGCACGGATAGCGCACGGTCGTGCACGGGACCGTGCGTGACCATTTTTCTGATCTTTTTCTATTTAAGCGCAGGTTTTCAGCCATTGAAGAGATCTTCGTTCCCAGCCATCTCCCCCACAATTTTAGGGTGAAACTTCGCCGTTCCACCAAGGAGAGGAGATCCGGGCAAGCATTCAACGCCAAATCCAAGACGGAGCTTCCTCTCGGCCTCCTCCTTCATCCTCGAGCTTCAAGAGGAGACTCAACCTAGCTTTCTCCATCAAGCTAGGAGAAGTTGTGCCATCTTCCGCCAGCTCGTGACACGAAGAAGACGGGTCCATTGGCAGTGAGTGACAGCCTCCTCTACCCCGGACGCAGTTGAGGACCGACCTTGGAAGCAGATTGACAATCCGGCGAATCCAACCGTGAAACCTCGGCAAGACTTCAGATATGGTCGATCTCACACACTTTTCCTCTCTTGTTGTTATGAGCATTGTTAATCTCTTGTATTTGATGAAGTGTTTGTAGTTTGTAAAACGTTTATATTTAATCATGTCTATGTGATTGTATGTATTTGTTATTTGCTTGAGGTGCGCCTATTTGTCCATCCACCATACGTCTGCTCTAGACACACTAGCAATTGCTAGTGGCTTGCGTAACGAAGAGGTACTTACGACCCTCAATTTCCGGTTCTTACGCTTTCCTACTCGTCCATTCCGCCTAGCGATTCAGTGCATAGCGGCCCGTGTAGCCTTCCATCCCGTCTGGCGAAGCATCGCATAGCGGCGTTTTATAGGAGCAGTTGTTAGTATTTTAATTTCCTTTTCCGCAAATATCAAAACCCCCATCGTTAACGCCGAGCTAAGGACTTCAATCTCAAGTCCTCCTCAAAATTAACTCGCTCCTTACTGTGTTACTTGTGAGATCGATACTTGGGGAAATTCGCCCATTTTATATTACTTGTGCGACCGGTACACTTGCCGTCACATTCGCATCACCTTCTATTATATGTTATTTAATGGGTGGAGTCGTTATATTTTGGTATAAAAGCGTGTTTCGTTCTTCCTCTTTTGAATTCGTGGTCGAATTATTTTGTGGGGTGGAGAGCACGTGTGCGTGCGAACCATGTAACATAATTTAACTCAAGAATGTCCACTAGGAATGTGAGAGTGTGTATTTGGTATGTTTACCGTTTTGGGTTGGAGGTTATTGATGTCTTGTTCACGTATAGGTTACAAGGATTGGAGCTGGGCTGTCTGAGCCCCAGCGTTCGGATGAGAGTGCGGCGCATGCTGAGGTGCCCACACCTCCCCCTTCTTCGGAAACCGTAAGCTTAGTTGCAAGGCGGTATTTGCCGTGATTCAAGCACAGCCTATTGGGCAGGCAAGGCCTGCCGTGGAGCCATTTCAGGTTGGTGTGAGATAAGACCGTGTTAAAGCACGGATGGATGAGAAAGTAGCTGATGAGCAACTGAAGCGGTCTATGTATTTTCATCCACCTACGTTTGTCAGGGCACATTCACCAACGCTGGCGGAGGATTGGCTCTTAAGAGTGAAGAGGATCCTGATAGTGTTCAGGATTGATGGGGGGGCAAAGAGTTACGTTTTGCCACTTTCCTACTGGAAGGAGAGGCGAGGCTTTGGTGGGATATAGTCAAGATGCACCAACTAGCAGGCAGAGGTTTGGGAGAGCTTTCGAAGGACGACTTCTCCAGATTTTTTTGGCAAAGTATTTCCCAGTATCGCGGAGAATTGTGATGGAGAATGAGTTTTGACGTCTGGTGCAGGGTGAGAAGACTGTTGATGATTACTTGCATGAGTTCACCAGGCTGGGGCGTTATGCAGGGTCGACTATTGCGGGAGAAGCGCGGAAGATGAATAGATTCTACGAGGGACTTCGAGATTAGTTGAGATTGGCGCTTGCGAGTTCGGTGAACCAAGGCTTCCAAGCATTAGTAGATACCGCATGTGCGCTGGAAAAGGACTTGAAGCGGGTGTAGGAGAAAAAGAACTTGGTGGTGGAAAAGCCACAGTTCAAAATCCCGCAGTCGGACCAGTCAGAGTTTAGGAGACGAGATAAGAAGAGGTTCAGGCCTGCGAAACAAACGTCTTTGGAGGTTGCTTCGGGAGCGACGTTTGCTCAAGGACGTGTTGAGCCACGTACCTGTTTCACTTGTGGGAAGCAAGGGCATATCACCTGATACTGTTGGAAAGGCCTGTCAAAGTGTGAGCAAAAGACTGGTGCATCCTATGTAGAGAAGGGAAAGGCAATGGCGGAATCATCTACATCCCGATCGTAACCGTGAGTGTACAATCTTGAAGTGCAGGAGTTGCAAAGCTCACATCATGAAGTACAACAGGCTCTGGTGTATAACCTAGACTTGCAGGAGGCTGTCAAGAGGCTTCTAAAAGATGCGGAGGAGCGGAAATAAAGTGGAGTGTGCACTTTATTGCTTTTGTTGTACTATGTACATCTAATCTTTTTTGTTTATATTGCAACGAAGTGGTTATGTTGGTATCTACGTTGCGCTAAATTTCGGGACGAAATTTTTGTAAGGAGCAGAGGGTTCTTACACCCCAAATGTTAATTTGAAGTTTAGGCTGGGTGACACGGCCTGGGACATGGGCATGTCCCCAGGCATGTCTAGTTCTGGGTACTCAGCTGTGTCACCAAAGCTCGAAAAAAATGAAGTCCACAAGCGTTGAGAGGTAACACGGCCTGGGACATGGGCGTGTCCCAGGCCGTGCCCTTCTCAGGTTGGTATCCGGGCGGCGTTGAGTGGCGTTGAGTTGCGTTGAGTGTGGCACATGGATTGTGATACGGGCGTGTCACAGGGCCGTGTTTGGAATACGGCCAAGGACACAGGCGTGTGCCTTAGCCGTGTTCTTCTCGGGTTGGCAGTCCTGTTTTGAGTGAAGGACACTCCCCTCATCACGGGCGTGTACATACTGATACGGGTGTGTAAAGGGTCTGATACGGGCGTGTCTCGGCTCGTGTTCTGGTCGGGGTGAGTCGGTTCGTGTACCTTTTGCATTACAAGGCATGTGATACGGGCGTGTCAAAGGTCATGTCAGCCGGAAAAGATTGACTTTTCAGCCGATTTGTGGTCGTTCGTTTCCCTCATCCTAGATCTAATGATCCAGGGTATTCCCAGCTAGGTTTAACTCCAGGATTGGCATGAAGTTGTCATTCAAACCTTGGACATTCTCTTTCTAAAGAGAAGAGAGAGTATAGCTTGGAGGAGGAAGGGAGAAGATTTCCGGCTGCCGGTGTAACATCAGGGGTCGTACGTGAGATCTGAGGCCAGCGGTTTGGAGGCATGGCCATTGCGGTGCTTTCCAACCGGCCAGTTTCCCATGGCTCCGAAGCGATCGTCAAGGGTAACCATCTCCTTCTTGGACAAGTGAAGTCCTAATTTATGCATGTGCATGGGATCCTCCACCAAGAGGTGGAAAGCATAAGTGATACCAGTGGTTGAGTATGCATCTAGAGCTGGAAATGTATAGTATGACATAGGAATATTGTGTGAAGTCCATCTGTATGGGTAGTCTAGATTAGTGATGTTGCGAACTGGAGAAGACTCTGTGTATAAAACGTATATCTTACGGAGATGGTGAGGATGGTTGTGAATTGTGGTGAGGAAGCTTTGTATAGCTCCTTAGGTTATATGCTCGTCACTAGCTGGTTGATGGATTGGAAAGCAGCACGGTGTGCAAGTGTTGTGAGTTTGATTGCGGATACCTCTGAATGGAATGGGCACGAGAGGTCTCCAACGAGGGTTTGGGGGCAGATGCCCATGGCCAACAAGTTAAGAACCTCTGAGTGGGTGGGCCACCCAACAAGTTCAGTGAAAGGATCGGGTGAGCAGTCGATTGGTAGCATTGTAAATGGGGGATTTCAGACCTTCCCGGCATGTTGCACTATGTGTGTAGGTCGATAGATTAGGCTCACGGTTGTCGGGAGGTGGGTGCCTCTGAATGAGACGGGTGCATGAGGTCTTCAACAGGGGTTTGGAGGCATCATGCCTGGCCAACAAGCAAACACCTCAAATCGGTGGTGGGACCTAGAGGATTTCGGTACACCATAATCGTACTATGTGTGCACGTAGCCCCTGGCATTGAGGCCGGCATTTGTTATGCAATGTGTGATTTATGTATATATGTTGTGAATGTTATGCATGCAGGGAAGGAACACTACCCCAGGTAAGGGGTAGGTTCATTATAATTGGTCAGCTGAATGCTGACCGTTGCTTTATTTATCACCCTTTGGGTAGGCATCCATATGCAGGTGTTACAGGCTGACTTGGATTGAGCGGGCTAAAGCCCTTATTGCTGCTGCTTCTTGTAGGCCCTTGAAGGTCGTGCGAAGTATTGGATTTCATGTGTGGCCGGACTGCGTGCTGATATATGAAACCACCTTTTGTAAAGAGAAACTTGTAAGGCCTTAAGGTCGGGAGCGGTGTGTGCTTGTATATATTCCTGGTGGTTTATATAAATGTGATATTTATATAGTAATGGACATTCATTGGTTACGTTCTCGCAAGTAATAAGCTTCCTCTTTAATGCTCTGGGTTAGGGTGCGATGGTATAAACCTGTGACCTCCCCGTCTCTTTGTATCATATAGTGTGGGGCCCCGGCCGGACCTTCTATTATATGTTATTTAATGGGTGGAGTCATTACATGGTATATGTGCGTTCAGATCTTCTTCTTGAAGTCCGTCAAATTGTACATACTGCTGCACCATTTGAATTATGCTAGGCTTCAGTTCAAAATTATTATTAGCTATAGCTGGGCGCACTATACTACATTCGGTTCCCTCCAGCTTCGGTTGTGCATAATAGGACATAGGCCTATGCACGACTTCCTCCATGTGGGGTTCTTCTATTTTTAGAGTAGAGAATAACTCGGAGTCCTCAACCGGTACTTGGATAGTGGCCTTAAAATCGCGATCTTATCCGAAGACTACGCTCAATTTCGTGGTCCAAGTCCAAAATAACGGACGGACTCCCGCGGGTCATCCACTAGAAGAAAAGAAGAGAAGAAAGAGAAATAAATAAACTAGAAAAAGCTAGATTTTTTTGAAATATATTTTTTTAAAAAAAAATTTAACTCCCGAACTTCCCAAGGACTACCTGGTGATGGGCTCACAAGGTACTAGACAAGATAGTGGCATTTATATCCACTGCGCCCTTTTTGAGAGAATTAGGTGGTGTAGTAAAATTGTGAAGTGGGTTTCTATTAATAGCGGTAATAAAAAATTTTTGGATTTCAAAATTTTTTAGAAGGAAGAGAAAGAGAAATGATAAAATTAATAGGATCATGTTTTCGATATATCAACAAAAGTTGCTCCCTGGCAACGACGCCAAAAACTTGGTGATTGCTTTCCGTTTAAGAAAAGAGAGCCGAACTAGCAATCCAACTAGGCAAGTATACATATGGAACTGTAGCTAGGGGACACAAGTGTCGTATTGAAATCCGGGAACTGTTGAGTAAACCTACTCACATGAAAACTATTATTTTATTGAGGGATGGTTTTAGGGTTTGTTAAAGAAAATTAAACTCACTAAAGAAAGTAAATGTTGCACTGAAAAGAGAACTAAATGCATTTAAGTAGAGAGCTAATAAAACGATTACACTGAAGGGTTGGAACATTGAGATGGAAAAGTTAAAGTGAGGGATAGATAGACTTTACTCTATAGGGGGGGGGTGATTAGAGTATATAAAAAATTTTATTTAGTTTTATTACGGAATTAAATTAATGATACTTATATAATAGAGGGAAAGACAGATAAACTATCACAGCATAGCTCAGCACAAAAAGAAAACACAAAGTATCAAGACAACTCAAGAAATTTTATAGTGGTTACCCAAATTTTGGTACATCCACTCTTATACCACCAAGGTAGGAATCCACTAGAGGTTTTTTTTCATGTGCACCGGTTGCACAAGTAATAAAGTTTGGGAATAAATCCCCGGATGTCGGTCTCTTGAGGAATGCAATTAGCGTCGAACGATTTAGACTCTAAAACTATTGTTATGAGAGTTAATTGAAATAAACAAAAAAAGAAGGGGCTTTGGTTGGTGGTTTTACGACCGATTACACTAACGTAAACTATGCGGGTTGCAATCACCGCTTCTCAAGGCGAGATGGATGTAGCGGCCGCGATGCCGTACTTCGATTGTTGAGTGGACGGAAGTCGAGCGTGTGAGGTGATTAGTGCGGAGTGAAAATGAGTGAAACGAACATGTGGAGTGGAGCGAGATGGAGCGAGGCGCATCAAAGAATAATTCTCATAAGCAAGATGAAACACAAACGATCAAATTAACACTAGAAATTGATGGTCATTACATGCATAAACATTCCATGCAACAAGAAAAGATTGAAAATGCAAAACCACAAGATTGAAGATCCACCGCGGTTGTTGGCCGGAGGTGCGGGTTGTCAATCCGCTTCCAAGGGCAGTCCAAGGAGGTCTTCCGGTAACACCTAGCTATCACTTCGAGGGCCTGTAATTCCGTTCTCTAGGTATGCTTCGTCTTCTTCCTTGGTGGAAAGCTTGGAGAAGAATGCTTCAATGGCCGGGAGGATCACCGAAGGATGCGGAATGCTTTGGAATCGCCGAAGAAGGTCCTCCCGATTGTAGGGATGAAGGTGGAGGAGAATGGAACTGCTGGAGGGCGAAATGGCGGACTGGCGGAGGTTTCGTAACAACATTCGTACCCTAATTCGCGGAACAGGGCTTTTTATAGCTTGCAGAATAAATAGGGCGCACGACCACTGGCGCACGACCAGTGGTCGTGCGCGACCAAAGTCAGCGCCCGTGCGCGAGCAACCTATAGACCTGCATCAGAAAAT
Organism: Platanthera zijinensis; assembly: GCA_039513925.1. Taxonomy (NCBI): domain Eukaryota; kingdom Viridiplantae; phylum Streptophyta; class Magnoliopsida; order Asparagales; family Orchidaceae; genus Platanthera; species Platanthera zijinensis. The sequence goes on from CM077095.1 coordinate 45,614,646, forward strand.
CAATGGTCGCGCACGATCAGCAGCGCACGATCAGTGATCGTGCGAGGCAATGCTGATGATCGTGCGGAAGTAGCCAGACATAACTTTGTAAAATGGGTATGACTACGCACGATCGGCGGCGCACGAGCAGTGGTCGTGCACGGTATGGCAAGTGATCGTGCGGAAGGTTCAAGACAGAGATTTCACAAATGAGTCCGAGCTGCGCACGATCAGTGGTCGTGCGCTAGGAGGTCGATGGTCGTGCGTGGGTAAAAACGCATGACCACTGACTCCTTTGCCAAAAAATAGTGAAACGCCTATCCCGAATGCCCTCACGATCCCCAAACCTGCAAGAAAACTGCATAGGACATCGATCGTGGCAGCCACAGCAAACAATAATAATCATAGCAAGAATGTAAATGCACACAAGCAAAGAAATGGGCCTAAAAAGGTGCACAGGGCGTGGAATGCCGTAGCTAACAAAAAGGAGTACTAATGGCGCTTGAAAGATAGTGCAAAGCTGAGGAAAAAGGCCTAGATGAGTCCAAAATAAGGTATAAAATAGGGACTCATCACACCCCCAGACTTAACCATTTGCACGTCCCGGGCAAATAATCACCTTGTGGACTCAGAAATGGCTAGCTGACGTAGTAATTTCAAAATACAGTAGGACGAGAAATCGAGAAACACAAGTGCAAAGAAAATATAATAGAAGGAGTTTTTAATCATGCTATGCAATTTATAATTTTTGATAAACGTAAATAAATACTGTCACTACTCAAAGATTGAATTTCCGGAGAATCGCGCGGTCATGTGTAGGGAGAAAATAGGCAAGTCGGATGGTGGAGCAATGCCAAAGAGCGGGGCTCGTGATCACCTCCAAAGGAATCCACCAATGTTGGGGACCATATGCTTGCCCATTCACACTTTCTCCACGATGCTAGTTCGACTCGAGCATAAATCCATAGGACTTTAGGTGAAGAGTTGGGGCTTGGGTGTAGACGTAGGTATGGATAAAAAAGATGAAAACGAAGGCTACGCACAACCCAACGGAGCTCGCACAATTACAGATTTCCCACTAGCAAAATGAATGCGAGTGCACCACACCCCCAGACCTGGTTTTTACAACATGGGTGTGTGCACCGCCTACCCCAAAACAGATTTCTCAAAAACAGATTTTCATTTATACTTTTTATTTTCTCTTTTTCGTTTCTTTTTCACAATTTTTGCTTTTATAAAATTTTCTTTTTCAAATTCTTGAATTTCAGCAAATATAACAAGATGGCAAATCCACATTTTTCACAAAACCACTTCCCACATCTACAACCCAATGAGAAAATGCTTGGAACTAGAGCTCGACGCGGGTGTGCGACTAGGATTGGCTTGAGGCATTGGTGAATTCAGTGTGGAGCTGAAACAAAAGGAAGGTAGGCTCAACGGGGCTAGTGAGGGCTATGTTAGGACGGGTGCAAGGCTCAACCGGGCCAAAGTGATGGCCTACGTCACGCTCACGCTCGACTAACCGTGCACCAATGCTTTGAAAGTAGCATGGGGAAGTTCTTAGTCACCGAGAAAAGTGATCCGTCCTCCCGACTCGAGCAATACAAAGCTAGCGACGCCTACACACATTCCTACACTACCGAGTGATTACTCCGGATTCATAGATTTGAGTAGGACAGACAGTATTTACGAGTGCAGAAAAAATATAAATTGCAAGCATAAAGAAAAACTAAATCTATACAATTTCTACACAATGTGAGCACTCGATTAGGAGCACTGCACGAGTTTCGAACTACTCTAAATCAAAATCCTACGTCAGCACCACCATCTTAAAGTTTTCACGAAATAATACATCAACTCGAGCCGCACGCATGGTCAAGTGCGCGCTCATGTGGGTGCCAAAGTGTGTGCAGCAGGAGTCAAAAACAATGAAGCAAAAAGGAAAACTACTGGCATGCGAAATTAAATGTGCTCGTGGAGTGCACAAGAGGCTCTTCCCCCCAGACTTGAATGAAAACATAAGCAAGAAAATAGACTTTCAACCAAGGAATGAAATCTGAAGCGAGAGAGAGTACCTATGCTCCAAAGAGGGGAGCATGCCAGAAGATTGCGTGATGATTCGCGGAGTTGCTGCTTCACACAAAAGATAAGCTGAACCTGCGAATTAGGCCGAACAACAGAAAATACAAAAAATAGAAAACATAAAAATAAAAAGCATAAACGAGGGGACCAAAAGGTCCAAGCTTGGGTTGTCTCCCGAATAGCCCTTTTGTTTACCGTCCTTAAGGTGGACCAAATACCTATATTAGTAGTTGTATATAATGTTTTTGCAGCAAAATAAAATAAAACTCAAAATGTTTCAACCAAAATAGGAGATCCGCAGCGGAAATTGGGATCAAGGCGCCGCCCCGTCACCATGTAGTGGGTCTTCGAGCTGTAAGCTTTGAGGTTCGCCGATGATAGCACCTCCATCGTACAATTTTAGCTGATGCCCGTTGACCTTGAATTTATCGCCTCTCTTCCCGGATATTTCAATAGCTCCAAAGGGGGAGACTCCGATCACTGTAAAGGGGCCGCTCCACCGCGATTTTAACTTTCCAGGGAATAAGCGGAGGCAGGAGTTGTACATTAGGACTTGGTCTCCTGGTTGAAATTCTTTTGGGATGATGTGACGGTCGTGCCATTTTTTTGTTTTTTCTTTGTAGATCCGCGCGTTTTCATAAGCAAAATGCCGTAGCTCTTCCAGTTCATTCAGTAGGGAGCGGCGTTCGCCTGCTGCATTCTCAATGTCCATGTTCAGAAATTTGGTTGCCCATAGCGCCTTGTGTTCTAATTCGACCGGCAAATGGCAAGCCTTTCCGTAGACAAGTTGGAAGGGGGTCATACCGATAGGAGTTTTGAAGGCGGTTCGGTATGCCCATAAGGCGTCGTCGACCTTCTTAGCCCACTCTATTCGGTTGGAATTTATGGATTTTTCAATTATTCTTTTTAGCTCCCTGTTGGAGACTTCTACTTGCCCACAAGTCTGAGGATGGTAGGCGAGAGAGACTTTGTGATGAACTCCTAACTTCTTCATGAGTTGTAAGAATGACTTGTTGCAGAAATGGCTCCCTCCGTCACTGATGATTGTGCGCGGAGCGCCAAATCTAGAAATAATATTTCTGTGTAAGAAGGTTAAAATAGTGCGAGCGTCATTTGCAGCAACAGCTTCGGCTTCGACCCACTTGGAGACATAGTCAACCGCAACAATGATATAGAGTTTGTCGTGCGACATGGGAAAGGGTCCCATGAAAATCTATCCCCCAAACATCGAATGGCTCACAAACGAGCATGTTGTTGAGGGGCATTTCGTCCCTCTTAAAGATATTTCCTGTCCTTTGGCATTCATTGCATTTAGTAACATAACTGTGGGCGTCTCTGAAAAGGGTTGGCCAAAATAGGCCACATTGCAAAACCTTGCGTGCCGTTCTTGTGGCGCCGAAATGTCCGCCGGCCTCCCGATCATGACAGTGGTTTAAAACGGATTGGAATTCCTCTCGGGTACGCAGCGCCTGATAACTCCATCATTGTACGTGCGGAAAAGTAGCGGGTCTTCCCAGAAATAATGTTTGGCATCAGATAGAAGTTTCCGCTTTTGCTGCGATGATAGGCTCGGGGAGACAGATTTGCATGCGAGATAGTTGGCCATGTCTGCGTACCACAGGGTCATCGAGGGGAGGGAAGAGATGGAGAATAATCGATCATCCGGGAAACATTCAGCTATCGCATTGCGCTCATCCTCTAAAACAGGTCCGCTACTATCATTCTCCAATCTAGATAAGTGATCGGCGATGACATTTTCCACTCCTTTCTTATCTCGGATCTCAATGGAGTATTCTTGCAGTAGGAGAATCCATCGGATTAGCCGAGGCTTGGCTTTTTTTTTTGAATAAATACCATAGAGTTGCGTGGTCGGTGTAGACAATGACTTTGGATAACACCAAGTACGAATGGAATTTCTCGAAAGCAAAAATCACGGCCAGAAGCTCCTTTTCTGTGGTAGTGTAATTGAGCTGGGCATCGTTGAGGGTTCGGCTCGCATAATAGATGGTGTAAAATACTTTGTCTCTCCTTTGACCAAGCACCGCACCAACTGCAAAATTGCTGGCATCGCACATGACCTCGAAGGGCAAAGTCCAATCCGGCGCCACCAAAATGGGAGCGGAGATGAGCCGGTCCTTGAGAGCTGTGAAGGCTTGCATGCAATTTTCATCGAAGTCGAACAAGGCGTCCTTAGTCAACAGATTTGTGAGAGGTTTGGATATCGATGAAAAATTGCTAATGAATCTTTGGTAAAAGCCGACATGTCCCAAAAAACTGCGGATTCCCTTGACAGAAGATGGAGGAGGAAGATTCTTGATGACACCGATTTTTTCTTGATCGACTTAGATCCCCCGACGAGAGACCTTGTGGCCTAAGATGATGCCCTCGCGAACCATGAAGTGGCATTTCTCCCAATTCAGGACAAGGTTGGTATCATCACAACGCTGCAGGGCCTTGGCTAAATTAGCGAGGCAGGAGTCAAAGGTGTTCCCGAAAAGAGAGAAATCGTCCATGAAGACTTCGAGAAAATCACCGATCATGTCGCCAAAAATGGCGATAACGCAACGTTGGAAGGTTGCCGGGGCGTTGCACAATCCAAACGGCATTCTCCTAAATGCGAAGGTGCCAGATGGGCAGGTGAATGTCGTCTTGTCTTGATCTTCGGGATCGACTGCGATTTGGTTGTATCCCGAATATCCATCCAGAAAGCAGTAGTATTCCTGGCCAGCCAATTTTTCCAGCATTTGATCGATGAAGGGAAGCGGGAAATGATCTTTGCGTGTAGCTTCATTCAGACTCCTGTAATCGATGCAAACTCTCCACCCGGTGACCACACGGGTAGGCAGTAGTTCATTCTCGTCATTGGCCACCACAGTAATTCTGCCCTTTTTGGGCACAACTTGGACCAGGCTTACCCATTTACTGTCACTGATGGGATAAATTATACCAGCGTCAAGCAATTTTATAACTTCCGCCTGAACTACCTCATGCATCTTGGGATTCAGTCTTCTTTGCGGTTGTGCCGATGGTTTGTATTGATCTTCAAGGAGGATCTTGTGCATGCAGAATGCCAGGCTAATGCCTTTAATGCCAGCCAAAGATCGTCCAAAAACATTCTTATATTTTTTTAACACGTCGACCAATGCACGTTCGTTGTCGGCGGAGAGAGTAGCGGAGATGATCACCGGACATGCTGTGCCTTCCTCCAAGAAAGCATATTTCAGGGATTCGGGCAGCGGCTTCAAGGTTACGGTAGTGGCAGTGATAGAAGAAGTGATGGGGGGTTCTTTGATCAGATGCGGAGTCCCAAACGAGGTAGCGGGTGGTGTGTCCTCAATTTCCCATTCTGGCTCGTCATGGTCAAGAATCAATTTGGTGCACGTTCCCGGTTCGTCAATCAAGTCAGCGCTGTCACAATTAGTGATTCTGAGTTGTTGCGGAGATTCATGGACATTGAAGGAAATTGATTCTTCTCCCAGGCTTAGGGTCAGTTCTCCCTGGTCGACGTTGATAATAGCCCGGGCAGTGGCAAGGAAGGGCCTTCCTAGAATTATAGGAACCTTGGGATCAGCCTTCATGTCAAGGATGATGAAATCGGCCGGGAAAGCGAGGTCGTTAACCATGACAATGAGGTCTTCAACCATCCCAGCTGGCGTTTTTATCGATCGATCGGCTAGCTGTAACCTCAGATGGGTGGGCTGGAGAATCCCAACTCCCAGCTCCTGGAAGATGGAGAGGGGCATCAGGTTAATCGAAGCTCCCAAATCACAAAGTGCGTGGCCAAACCTGTGGAGACCAATTCTGCAAGGGATGGTGAAGCTGCCAGGATCTCTGCGTTTGGTAGGATGAAAGTTGGTGAGGAGAGAGGAACACTCTTCGGTGAGGTTAATCATCTTCAGACCTTCCAAGGATTTACGCCTCGAGATGAGGGTCTTGAGGAACTTGGAGTATCCTGGAATCTGAGTGATAGCTTCTGTTAAAGGTATGCTAACTTGAACTCCTTTCATGATCTCCAGGAACTTCTGAAAATGCCTTTCAGTCTTTTCATTATTTAGCCGATGGGGAAACGGCGGCCTCGAGGTGTTCCTCACGAGTGGCGGTACTGACATGGGTTCTTGCGCGATCGGTGCAGACGGAGGTTCAATTGTCAAGTCAGAAATGGGTACACACGAAGATTGTGTAGGAGGATCGGGCGGCAAGACTCTCTCGAGACTTTTTCCACTTCTCAGCCTCATTGAATGCACTGTTTCCTGTTTCTGACTGATAGAGCTGAGAACCGTTTCCGTAAGAATCCCAATGGCCGTTTGTAGGCACTGAATGGTGGTGGCTTGATAGTTGAACACATCCATCATTTTGCAAACGTACGCAAAAAAACGCTCCATCACAGACGCGGGAAGATTGGCGGCTTCATTATTGACCACCGACTTTGCCTCCACGGAAAGGTTGGGGAAAGGTGGGGAATTCCAATGCCTGCTAGTTTGGCAATGTTGTCAATTATTTCCCCAGCATCTTGACAAGGTTTGTTAAACAGAGTTCCGTCAGCTGCAATGTCAAGTGCTGGCCGAAATCTGTCTAGGATCCCAAAATAGAAGGTTTGGAGCAGCAAAATATCTGACACTCCCTCTCTGTAGCATTCCCTTCGCAAATACTGAAAACGCTCCCAGGTTGCGAACAAGGATTCTTCATCTCTTTGGGAGAAGGTGATGAGCTCCTTGTAATCGTCCGTGGTTAGCATTTGCTGCCGGAATTTGGCCAAGAAATTTCCTTCGAGTTGCTTCCACGAATGAAACATTTCCTTCCTAGTATCATGATACCATCGTTTTGCGCTGCCTTTTAAGGAAAAGGAGAAGAGTCGAATCTTCTGCTGCTCGCCGTTGGCAGTGTTCGAAGAGCATGTGTCGTAAATTTCTAAAAACCTGCGCACATGGCATAAGGCATCAACACTTCCATCTCCGTTGAATTGACAATTTTCGATAATGTATTTGATCAAATCAGAGGAAATCTCGAAACTGCCATTTCCCGTTTCCACTCGATTGGTGTGACGGGCTTGATAAATTAGCTGCTGAATAGAAGGCATTGATAGAATATTGGCCATGTATTCACTGAAACAACAAAACAAAGAAACAAAAATCAAAAAGCACTAACTCTTATACCAATACTTCCAGAAATCATAATCGTTCAACAGTTGCATTCCCCGGTAACGGCCCCAAAAACATGATGCGTGGAAAATACGGCAAGCACACCGGTCGCACAAGTAATAAAGTTTGGGAATAAATCCCCAGATGTCGGTCTCTTGAGGAATGCAATTAGCGTCGAACGATTTAGACTATAAAACTATTGTTATGAGAGTTAATTGAAATAAACAGAAAAAGAAGGGGCTTTGGTTGGTGGTCTTACGACCGATTACACTAACGTAAACTATACGGGTCGCAATCACCGCTTCTCAAGGCGAGATGGATGTAGCGGCCACGATGTCCGTACTTAGATTGGTGTGTGGACGGAAGTCTAGCGAGTGAGGTGATTAGTGCGGAGTGAAAATGAGTGAAATGAACATGTGGAGTGGAGCGAGATGGAGCGAGGCGCATCAAAGAATAATTCTCATAAGCAAGATGAAACACAAACGATCAAATTAACACTAGAAATTGATGGTCATTACATGCATAAACATTCCATGCAACAAGAAAAGATAGAAAATGCAAAACCACGAGATTGAAGATCCACCGCGGTTGTTGGCCTGAGGTGCGGGTTGTCAATCCTCTTCCAAGCGCAGTCCGAGGAGGGCTTCCGGTACCACCGAGCTGTCACCTCGAGGGCCTATAATTCCATTCTCTAGGTATGCTTCGTCTTCTTCCTTGGTGGAAAGCTTGGATAAGAATGCTTCAATGGCCGGGAGGATCACCGGAGGATGCGGAATGCTTTGGAATCGCCGAAGAAGGTCCTCCCGATGGTAGGGATGAAGGTGGAGGCGAATGGAACTGCTGGAGGGCGAAACGGCGAACTGGCGGAGGTTTCGTAACAACGTCCGTACCCTAATTCGCGGAACAGGGCTTTTTATAGCTTGCAGAATAAATAGGGCGCACGACCAGTGGTCGTGCGCGACCAAGATAAGCGCCCGTGCGCGAGCAACCTGTAGACCTGCATCACAAAATCAATGGTCGTGCACGATCAGCAGTGCACGATCAGTGATCGTGCGAGGCAATGCTGATGATCGTGCGGAAGTAGCCAGACATAACTTTGTAAAATGGGTATGACTGCGCACGATCGGCGGCGCACGAGCAGTGGTCGTGCGCGGTATGGCAAGTGATCGTGCGGAAGGTTCAAGACAGAGATTTCACAAATGAGTCCAAGCTACGCACGATCAGTGATCGTTCGCTAGGAGTTCGATGGTCGTGCGTGGGTAAAAACGCACGACCACAGACTCCTTTGCCAAAAAATTGTGAAACGCCTATCCCGAATGCCCTCACGATCCCCAAACCTGCAGGAAAACTGCACTGGACATCGATCGTGGCAGCCACAGCAAACAATAATAATCATAGCAAGAATGTAAATGCACACAAGCACATAAATGGGCTAAAAAGGTGCACAGGGCGTGGAATGCCGTAGCTAACCTAAAGGAGTACTAATAGCGCTTAAAGATAGTGCAAAGCTGAGGAAAAAGGCCTAGATGAGTCCAAAATATGGTATAAAATAGGGACTCATCACCATGCCACCACAAGATTTCTTTCAGGTTGATCTAGAGACCCTTTGAGCTTTTGATAAGGAGCCCAAAATCCAATAGGTTTTTGTTCAGGTGCCCTATCAACAAGAGTTCACTTTTTAAGCGAGAGATAACCGTGTACAGATGGAGGTAAAAAGAAAAATTAAAAGAAATCTTCTCTGTCTCAATCAAATGAGAAGACTATGTGGATTGAAGAGAATGACCAAGCTCCCCTTGAGATGTAGAATTGATTCAAGAAGAGGAAACTTAGCCCTGGGTGTAGGTCTTCAAAAATTGTAGTAGAACTTTCTTAGATCTGAAGACTGAAAAAGATTTAAGATCTTTGTGAATCCTTGAAGCTTGAAGAATGAAGAAGACTCAAGAGAGATTTTTGAAAATGTTCTCCTTCTTACTTATTACAGCAGCAGGAGCAATCCTTTAGAGTAAGAGAAATAATGATAATCTATCTTGCTGAAGAAAAGTTTCTTAATATCTATCCTTTTACTGTATGTCTGATTGTTCTCTTGTATATCCTTATTATGTTCTGAATTATAAATTCAGTCAGAGTAAAAAATGACAAGAATTTGAATTCCCTAGACAGTGCATAATATTCTGCAATACTTTAGGAGCCCAAACAGCTAGAAACGCTGGCAACATAAATGCACTTCCATATTTGCCTTTATAAAATATGCTAAAGAAATATTCTGTGAATACCATAATTAATGCCTCAAGAAATTCGACTATCAGCCTTGGGAATAACAGAATTAATTATCAAATATATTTGCCTTTAAGAAAATTGATCATTAACAAAAAATAAATACTCTTGACAATCTGAAGAACTCATAACTGAAAACAGCATAAAATCATAGAGCCCAGTTCAAAGATCGTCGAGCTGAGTTAAGAAATCGTCGACCTTGAGAATAGCTATCGTAGAACAGAGATTACTGCCGAGAAAACCAAATCGTCGATCTGAGCTCGTAGATCGTCGAGCTCATTTTAGAGTACAAGACTCTGAGATCGTCACTAGGAGATCGACGATCATCGAGCTGAGTTAGACTATAGTCAAACTGATATAAAAATCCACATAAACTTTCTGATTCTAAGTCTGAGTCCACTGCAATGCTGGTCTGCATAAACCTGACCTAAAAGCACCTAACTTAGACTAGACCAAGACCCTGATTATACATGTGGGTTAAGACATCCTAAGAGTGAACCTAGCACAAATCCAAACAAGGGTTCCAACAATCTCCCTCTATTTGTATGAGGTCACTCAAAAACAAAACTGAAAGCAATAGAAATACAAAGACCATAAATATCTATAGGGATGAAATAACATCAGTAGATATGTTATAGAAATACATTGTACATAATCATTTTAAGTAATAAAACAAAACAAAGTATAAACTAATAATTATGAGAAGGATGAGAGGAGGGTTTAGAGAAGATTATCTTTCAGGTAGGATCTGGTACATCCTTCTTAGAAGTCATAAGGTCTTGTCCACCAAGAGATGTCTGAGTGCTTGTCCTGGGCATAATTGCTTCTGGATGCAATGCCATATAATCAGCTAGATTGAAAACCTTCTTGCTAACTTGGAGTTTATCCAACACTTTTTTTGTGTATGAGGACATTGTTGTAAACCTAGATGGATCTTCTCCTTCTTCTACAGATTTTCTAATCTATGAAAGGCCAATAAATTCTTGCAGCCTGGCCTTCCTAAAGTTAGGATCAAATTCCTGTTCAATGGGTTGTTGATCATCTTGAGGTGGCAACACTGAAAATTCTTTGAACTGAGTGGATTGAGCATGAAAGTTTGTTGTACTATGATGATCATCACTCTGAGAATAAAGGGATCTTGGAGGAGCAGCCTCACTATACATTCACTTGGGCTTGTGAGACTCATCATGTCTTCTGGACATATAGGTGGCTGTCTTTTGAACTTTGGGTAGAACTTTCTGTTATTGAGGAGGAGAGAAGGAGGGTTTCTGATAGATAACTTCTTTGACTTGTTCTGTGGAACTCTTATTTCTTTACTTTGACTGCTTCCTTTAAACTGAGATCTGGATGATCTATCCTGCCTTTGATATGTCCTAGTGAAGGAGGAAGGCTTGGAAGATGCATCAGAAGCTTGAGGAGCAACCCTTGAATCACCAGCAGCAAGAGGAGGAGGAGGACCTCTTCTGAACTTCTGAGGAGGAGGTGAATATCTCCTGCTCTTCTTCCTGGCTTTCTGCTTATTTTTAAATAACCACATCAAACTTTCCATGCCTTGATATGGTGTGATTCCTTTCAAAATGTAATAAGGAGTATTATTTGTATTGTCTGGCTTGGGTGTAACCTTAGGAGCAGCCTTTATTTTCTTTGAAATTTTCTTTTTCTTGGAATCAGAATCCTCTGAATTATCATCCTTATCATCATCAGATGAATCATGATGATTGTCATACAATTTATTTATTTCCTGTATTTGTTTGTCAGCAATCTTTTTAGAACCCTTCTCTTTGGCTTCTTCCCGGATATCAAGTATAATAAGATCATCTAGAGAGGGAAGAGGACTATCATCTATAGGATAGGAGGGTCCAATAGGACTTGGAACTGGATCAATATACATAGAGGAAATTTCAGCAATAGGAGCACTTGGCTCACAAAAGTTTATTAAACTTCTCTCTAGGGCTGAACTCAAATTTTTGGCAGCCACTATATGAATCAGTTCATCAACAATTAAGAGAGAATCTAGCTCATCCTTATCTTCTATAACAGATATAGGCTCAACAGCCATAAGAGATGGCATATTTGTACACATTATAACTATCTGAATTTCTGTACAGACTGGAACTGATTTGATCTGCAAGAGCTGTTCCACAGCTTAGGGGCTCATTGGTCTGGTATAACAGACTATGGCCTTGGAAGTATACAAATCCACTAGATACAGAACTATTTTAAGCATAGAAAAAGAATGCAAAAGAATTTGAAGATCAATGGTGGGATTGATGAAACAATCACCACTAGGGATGGTAGGTAATCACACATCACTGTCCTCATCTAAAGTCAGCAAGTCTGAATATGAAAATATATCTGCATTGAATTTTTGAAAAGCTTCTTCTTCCTGCACTACTAGAGGAGACTGATCTTGAAGTTCTGCTGAGGCTAAACCTGCTGCATCTTCATTGGAAATCAACCCCTGCCTGGTTTTAGTGAAAACTGGAACCAGGCCCCTAGATGAAGAAGGGATAGTGGAAACAGCAAGAGAGGTAGATAGAGTTGATATAGAGACAGCAAGAGGTGAAATAGCCTCTGCTATTATTGTTTTGAGAGTTGGAGTGATTAGCTCCAGAAAATGAGAAAGAAAAGAGGGACCAACTTGAAGAAACTCAGTTGGAGTCTGAGTTGAGACAGAATAAAGAGAGGGAGGAGGAGTGAAATCAGTCATGATTTCTTCCTGAATAGGTGAGTTTCTGGGAGAGTTTAGAGGGGAATTGAGTGGAGAATTTGGTGGAGTGGCTTCAATGTTGATGGGTGAATTATTTTGACTGGAAGGGGATGAATGTGGTGAGAGTAGGTCAAAATTTTGAAAAGATATGGTCTGGAGGTTTTGAGATTCAATAAGATGGATGGGAAGTGGTGACTAAGTAGGAGAAGAGATGATAGATGGGTATGAAGTAGTGGTTTGAATCACAGTAGTAGGGATAGAAGAGACTCTGGGGATGATTGGGGAAGCTGGAGGAGGAGGAGGAGGAACTTCTTCATTAGGGTGAGGAGTGGTTGTTACTGCCCTTGTGTCCTCAGATAAGTTTGAGGAAGTTCCAACCTTGGAGCGCTTTTGAATTGTCCTCTCCCACTTCCCAATCAAGGAGGATTCCAACCTCTTGCTGACATTAATGGCTATGGTTGAAGAAACGAACAGCTCTAGAGCTTTCTTTTGAAGGAAGATTCCCAGAATGCTTCCTAGAAAGACATCCTTCTTACTGTTCTTTCTCTTAATTAAATCAAAGAACAACCCAGCCTAGTCTATGGACTTTTTATTAACTAAGGCAGACATAATGGCAAACTGTTGCCTGTTTATATTGTCATGCGCTGAATGCTTACCCAGCAGCACCTTTCCCACAAAATCAGCAAGAAACTTAAAGGCAACAGATAAATTTTTCTTTAAAAGCTTAGATGGGATGCCCTCAGCATGCACTATCATAATAACATACTGCTATACTCAGAGCTATCCTGTTCCAGCTCATCTGTTCCATTTTTCAACTCAAAAATTTTAGTAAGAATCGCAGGGTTTAGAGTCACCTGCTGTCCTGAGATGGATCCGATCATTGAACCGTCATCAGTTGAAGAAGAGAAAACAAATTATTTGATTCTGCGACAGATAACTTTATCCTTGTAGTCATGAACTTCTTCACGCCCTGATCATCACATAACTGTATCATTTCTTGAAAAATAGGATCATAGTGACTGAATGATTCGAAGTCGACATCAAAGCTAGTGTCAAACTTCATCGCTGAAAGAACTGCTGGAGAAATTGCCTTGGAAAACTTGTAGACTAAAGAGAGAAGAGATCACGAGCAAAGGTAAATTATGAAAGCGCGGGATAGAGATCGAAGAGAAACTTACATATAGGTTTTTGGAATATGAAAAGACGATCTCTATCCGACGACAAAATAACAAACCTCGATCTTAGGTCAACGATTAATTTGGAAATAAATAGTATCGTTGGTCTCAGATTTCAGTAGCGTAAATTGATAGTCGAGCTTAGGTCGATGATTAATTTACTGAAGCAAATTCGTCGAACTCCGGTCGGCAATTTTTGTCTTCACATAGAGCTATCGTCGAGCTCAGGTCGACGATTGAGCTCAAGTTTAGTTCGAAGATTGTCGATCTCTGTTCGACGTTCATTGATCAAACTTTACAATGACAAAATTCAATTTTAATCCATTCCATTTATCATTCCAATCTGATTCAAAAATAATAGTTGTTTTTGCTCATCCAAAGGCTTGGTAAAAATATCTCCTCTTTGAAAATCATTGGGGATAAACTTGAGATTAATCTTGTTTTTGTCTAGACAATCTCTAAGAAAATGATGCCTTATTTCTATATGCTTGGTCCTAGAATCCAGGGCTGGATTTTGTGCAATTGATATGGCACTTGTACTGTCACAAAATATGGTTGTATTTTTGAGAGAGTAACCATAATCCAGTAGCTGATTTTGAATCCACAAGATCTGTGAGCAGCAACTACCAGCTACTATATATTAAGCTTCTGCATTTGATATAGACACAGAAGATTATTTCTTGCAAAACCAGGATACTAACCTATCACCTAGGAACTGACAAGTTCCCGAAGTGCTTTTTCTATCAACTCTGCATCCAGCATAGTCAGCGTAAGAATATCCAGATAATTCAAATTCTGACTCTGTAGGATACAAAAGTCCTAGATTAGGACAACCCTTTAAATATCTTAAAATTCTCTTGAGGAGAATTAAATGAGATTCTTTAGGGTTGACTTGAAATCTAGCACAAAGACATGTTGCAAACATTATATCAGGTATACTTATAGTAAGATATAATAGGGACCCAACAATGGCCCTATAATTTTTCTGATCAATAGGTTTACCCTTTTCATCAGAATAAATTACTGCATTGGAAGTCATGGGTGTCTTCATAGCTGTGGCATCTGCCATCCTAAACCTTTTTAATAATTCCTTAGCATACTTGGACAGAGATAAGATGATTCCATCAGGAGATTGCTTCACTTGAAGACCAAGGAAGTAAGAAAGTTCACCAATGCTACTCATTTCAAACTTGTAGTGCATCAGGTCAGAAAACCTTTTGCTAAGTTTAGAATCAATTGATCCAAATATAATTTCATTAACATATACTTGAGCTAATAGAATCTTATCATGATGATGTCTTATGAATAAAGTCCTATCTACAATGCCTCTAGAAAATTTATGTTCTAAAAGAAAGCTAGCTAGAGTTTCATACCAAGCTCTTGGAGTTTGCTTTAGACCATAGAGAGCCTTATGCAGTTTGAAAATATAAGTGGGATGGGTTTAAGAGATAAAACCTGGTGGCTGTTCCACATATACTTCTTCCTCGAGTTCCCCTTTAAGAAAAGCACTTTTGTCATCATTTGATATACCTTGAATTTCTTGTGAGCAACATAACCTAAGAAAATTCTTGTAGCTTCATGCTTTGCAACAGGTGCAAAGGTCTGATCATAATTAATACCTTCTTCTTGCATGTACCCTTGTGCCACTAGTCTTGCTTTATTCCTGACAACTATTCCTTGATTATCCTATTTATTTTTGAAGGCCCATTTAGTTCCAATAACTAGATGTCCTTTGGGTCTAGGAACCAAGTTCCAAACTTTGCATCTCTCAAACTGATTGAGCACCTCTTGCATTGTAATAATCAATTGAGGATCTTGCTCAGCATCTTTAATGGATGAGGGCTCTTTTTGAGATAGGAAGCAGGCATACATCACATCTTGGTAAAGTTGATGCCTTGTCTGCACACCCACTGACATGTCTCCTATCACTTGAGATATGGGATGATCTCTAAGTGTAACATAGTCAGGATGTGGAGTTTGTTCAACAACATCAGCATTATGAACAAATTCCTCTTGTGGAATTAAGTTTGCTGTTGGAGGGGCTTCAGCAATTTCCAGAGATTCTTCTTCACTATCTTCATCTATTTGTGGAGATGGATGATATATCGCCTTCTGAGTGAGATTTAGATCATCAAACTTTTTACATATATTTGGTACCTATAAATAATTACTGGTAGAAGCTTCCTTCTCCTCATAACCTACATCATATAGCTTACCTATGGATATCAAGTTATGTTTCAGGCCACTTACATATGCCACTTTCCTGAATGTGACAACTCCAAGTGTAAATTCTTCATATCCTTCTGTCTGACCAAAGCTTGAGTCTCCAAATATAACTTTTGGACCTAGCTTTGCCTTGAAGTTACTAAGATTTGCCTTATTTCCTGTCATGTTCTTGGAGCACCCACTATCCAGATACCACTTATCCTGTATGGTAGGATAGGTCTTCACCTGCAAAATAACAACTCATATTTTTGACCCAGGTAACCTTGGGTCCTTGCTTCTTTTCATACATAAAGCATGAAATATAAGAGTATTCAGGTTGACTTTTATAGCCTAAGGGATGAAATCTCCTAGGTGGGATTATCCAGTAAGTTAAGGGATGGAAAGGTTTGGAGTTAGAGTTCTTATAGAAATTTCTGTTGAAATTATAATATTGATAAAATTGCTCTAGATTCGACGATTTATATTGAGATCGTCGATCTGCATTCGACAACCAACATTGATATCGTCAATCATGGTTCTTAGAATAATAGTGGCTATTATCTGGGTTCCACGATCGTCGATCTCTGTTCGATGATACATAATGATATCGTCGATCCCCGTTTGCATAGTGTTTAAACTCAATCTCTAGGTTCTGAGATCATTTATTTATTGTTCGATGAATAATGTTGAGATCGTCGATCTTGGTTCGATGAATTTTGTTCTGACTTATCTTTTTGTTTTTCTTTATTTATCTCAACTTGTTTTAACATTTTGTTTACTGTTTTAATTTATTCTATATTTTTCTTTCCTTTATCTGAAATAAATTTTATAGGTTGTGAAAGATGGTTTTTCTGAATAATAGGTAGTTCACTGGATGATGCACCTAATCCTAACTTACTTCCATTAAGTCTAGCATTAAGTGTATTGGTAATTTCTACTAGTTGTTTACTTCTACAATTCATTGATTCCTCTAGGTGTTTTACTTTACTCAATTCAATTTTCAGAAAATTTATTTGTTTATTACACAGATCTATTTCATTGTTCAATTTGAGATTTTCTGATACCAAACTATCATACTTAAGTTGTTTATCTCTGAGAAGTTTGATTTCCTTCACAGATCTAATTAGATCACTACACATAGATTTAAAATCATGTTTAAATTCTTCAGAAGTAAAATCAAAGTCTTCCAATACTTGATCACAATCTGAACATTCTTCAGATTCTCCGTCTTTTGAAACATGTCCTGAAGCATTGATGGCCATCAAACAAATTTCTTTGGTCTTTGCCTCTTCTTCAACTTTACTAGAACTGGAGGAAGATGATTCTTCAGTATCACTCCATGTTTCTGTAATAAACCCTCTCTCCTTCTTCTTGTGCTTGTAAGAGGATGGTTTGCTAGAGTGTTTCTTGGAGTCTTTCTCCTTTCTCCTTTCTTTGTGCTTATTTTCTGGACACTCTAGAAGAATATATCAAGGTTTCCTACTACCAAAATAGATAACCTCTTTAGAAGGGGTTTTGTCATACCTTGGTTTATCATCACTTCTTGATGATTTCCTTCTTAATTCTTTTCTCCCCATCTTGAAGAATCTCTTTGCAAAGAGACTCATCAGCTCTTCATTTGATGGAGAAGTTGCTGATTATTCTGAAACTTTGAAAGAAATATTTTTCTCTTTCCTAGTTGGTGTAGCAGTCTTTTGTTGTTCAGCTTCTCTTGTCTTTAGCAGCTGTTCATAGGATTTTAGCTTTCCTAGAACTGATTCAGTAGTCATTTCATGAGTGCTTCTAGTCTCTCTGATAGGCCAGATTCTAGAGTCCCATGAGATGGGAAAGCACATGAGAATCTTGTTATTTAATTCTGTGACTGAGATGTCTTTGTCAAGCGTTTTCAACTCATTAACAATTATGCTGAGTCTGTTGTACATCTCAGAAACTTGTTCAGTTACTTCCTTTTTAAAATTCTCATACTGGGAGATGAGATGAGCTCTCTGGTCCTTCGTTTCATCTGTTGATCCTACAACCATCTGGTTTAAGGAATCCCAGATAGCCTTAGCTGATTCACATTTAGCTACCTTCTGAAATATGTCATCAGACATTGTTTGTGCCAGTATGTTTATGGGTTTTGCATCAGAAATCTTTGCATTCTTGTATGCATCATTATAGTCAAGAGGAGGTACTGCAGTCATGTCTATGGAAGTACTTGGTAAGGCAGCTGGTGGAGGTACTCCTATTAAGATAGAAGCATAAATATCTTCATCAATAGAATTCATATAGAGTCTGATTCTTTCCTTCTAGATTCCAAACTTTTGCAAGCTGTAAACTAGAGTTCTGGTGCTTGCAAAATCCTTGTACTGTGCCATGGTATAATAAAAAAATAGTAGAGTTAAAAAGAATATCTATCAGAGATCTTAGGTTCAGGTGTAAGCCTGTACAACCTTAAAAACACACCCTCTGATACTAATTGAAAGTGAGGGATAGATAGACTTTACTCTAGAGGGGGGTGAATAGTGTATATAAAAAAATTTGTTTAGTTTTATTACGAAATTAAATTAATGGTACTTATATAATAGTGGGAAAGACAGATAAACTATCACAGCACAGCTAAGCACAAAAAGAAAACACAAAGCATCCAGACAACACAAGAAATTTTATAGTGGTTCCCCAAATCTTGGTACATCCACTCTTCTACCACCTAGGTAGGAATCCACTATAGGTTTTTGTTCAGGTGCCCAGCCACCACAAGATCTTTTTCAAGTAGATCTAGAGACCCTTTGAGCTTTTGATTAGGAGCCCAAAATCTAATAGGTTTTTGTTCAGGTGCCCTATCACCAAGAGTTCACTTTTAAAGGGAGAGATAACCCTGTACAAATGGAGGTAAAAGGAAAAATTAAAAAAATCTTCTTTGTCTCAATCAAGTGAGAAGACTATGTGGATTGAAGAGAATGTCCAAGCTCCCCCTGAGATGTAGAATTGATTCAGGAAGAGGAAACATGGCCCTTGGTGTAGGTCTTCAAAAATTGTAGTAGAGCTTTCTTAGATTTGAAGACTGAAAAAGATTTGAGCTCATTGTGAATCCTTGAAGCCTGAGGAATGAAGAAGACTCAAGAGAGATTTTTGAAAAGGTTCTCCTTCTTCCTTATTATAGCCGCAGGAGCAATCCTTTAGAGTAAGAGTAATAATGATAATCTACCTTGCTGAAGAAAAGTTTCTGTATATCTATCCTTTTACTGTCTGTCTAATTGTTCTCTTATATGTCCTTATTATATTCTGAATTATAAATAAAGTCAGAGTAAAAACGACAAGAATTTGAATTCCTTGGATAGTGCATAATATTCTGTAATTCTTTTGGAGCCCAAACGGCTAGAAACGATGGCAACATAAATGCACTTCCATATTTTCCTTCATAAATATTGTAAAGAAATATTCTGTGAATAACATAATTAATTCCTCAAGAATTACGGCTATCAGCCTTGGGAATAACAGCATTAATTATCAGAATATATTTGCCTTTAAGAAAATTGATCATTAACCAAAAATAAATACATATGACTGATCTGAAGAACTCATAACTGAAAGCAGCATAAAATCGTTTTAGCCCAGCTCAGAGATCGTCGAGCTGAGTTAAGAGATCATCGACCTGAGAACAGCTATCGTAGAATATAGATTACTTCTGAGAAAACCAAATCGTCGACTTGAGCTCGTAGATCGTTGGGCTGAGTTCAGAGTACAAGAATCTGAGATCGTCGATGGGAGATCGACGAACGTCGAGCTGAGTTCGACTATAGTCGAACTGATATAGAAAATCCACATAAACTTTCTGAGTCTAAGTCTGACTCCACTGCAATGCTAGTCTGCACAAACCTTACCTAAAAGGACCTAACTTAGAATAGACCAAGGTCCTGACTATACATGGGGGTTAAGACATCCTAAGAGTGAACCTAGAACAAATCCAAACAAGGGTTCCAACAATAAGCACTCGATAAAGAATCACCTCGACAAAAGTCGATTAAAAACACGATAAATAAACCTTAACTTAATAGGGTGAAGGTCCTTGATCATGGAAGTTCCCAAAGCTTGAACACGCTTCTCTCGAAGTCGTGCCCAATTGAGTTTAGGAAGGTCCGACAGACTCTCATCTAAATCGGAGGCCTAAAACTCGCCTTACGTGTTGAACCCCACTATTGGATTTTACTCCAATCCGGGAGATTTGTACGTCTGCCTCTCTCGACGGGTGCATACAACTCTCTTTACTATGGAATGTTCACTTTACACTACGAGCCTCTCTGCTAGCAAAGAGTGAAAATAGAAATGGAAATTAAATATCGATGATATAATTCCAAATAAGAAAAATCAAGAGTAATTCGAAGGCCTAAACCCAAAATGAAAAAGTAAATTCAAAGTATCATAACTTAATAAACTCGAACCTCGGATCATCAAAATCAAGTATAAGGAGGATTAGTTAATCATAGAGATGTGGTGGAGGAGGGATGAGTAGAAGAGCATTAAGAACACAAAGTAAACAAAGGGCACTTTATATTAATAATGAAAGAGAGCTACACTTGAAAAAGGAAATTACAATTGCATGGAATTGAAAACATATTATAGCCCAACAATAAGCAACTTGAGAAAGTGCAAAAATTACACAAAAAGCTAATACAAAGAAAGCAATAAGCTAGGGTTAAGAAAAAAACAAAAAATGAGAAAGGGAGAGAGAGGGAAGAATGGTAAAAAAGACAAGAAACGAAGGGGAAGCACCTCCCCCTCTCAGCCAAAACTATTCTGGATACCAGCAGGGCCTCTGAATTTATAGAATTTTCCACGGGTTGGACACGCCCTATGACACGCCCAGGGAGGGCATGTTAGGGGGGCATGATACGTACGGGGTTTAACTAGGGCTTTGGATTCTGGCGGGAAGGATGATTGCTTCTGTACGATGGTTAACACGCCCAAAGTCATGCCCGTGTAGGGGGCATGACACGCACGTTGTATCATAATCATTGGTCGGAAATCCGTCAGTCTTGGAAAAAGCTGCAACACGGCAAAGCACATGCCCGGGGTCACGCCCGTGTAGGGGGCATGATAGTACAGTTGGCGTGCAGGGGAGAAAAAGCATTAATTGCGGCGGCAGGCTTCAGGCAGAGGGAGACACGCCCTGTGTCATGCCCAGGGACACATCCACGGAGGGCGTGTCAGGGGGGCGTAACAGTGGTTTTTCCCTTTATTTGGTCTTTGTAACCAATATTCCTTAGGATCGGGTCACATGCCCTGTGACATGCCCAAGGAGGGCGTGTCATGGGGGCGTGACAGGTAAATTTGTTGAAATTTTAGGAAACCTGCAAAAAGACATAAAAACATTAGCGGAAAAAATATATACATAAGGAAGATAAAAAAAATAAGCTTATAAGGAATTAATAACGCCTTTAAAACACGAAAATACACCCTAATAGTTTAGACTACAAAACATACTATCACCTATTGTATAAATTGGTATGGGACATTTTATACGATAGGCCTTGCAAACAAGCCCTTGGTCTATAGGGTTGATCACTATAAATCAATGGTTACTTTTTGTTACTGTCCTTACTTTCTGTTCAGTTCTTTTATATTTACGTTACTGCTCAACACTTTAGTTTACTGTTATACTCCTGTTATGTTTTGCTGCCATACCTCAGTTAGTTTAGGAGCCATCTGTTTGTTATACACTCTGTCTTGTTGTAACGCCCCTGATTTTCCGATATTCTTTAGTTGTCCGGGTTTTGACGTCATAAGCGTTACCCTTGCACGTGTTTGACATGTGCCGAGGTTAGAGCCTGATCTTGGCTCCTTGAGTTCTCTGTAGGGTGGTATCTTAGCCTGTTAGCGAGTTTTCCCTAGCGGGCCGGATCTGTTTTGGTGACTCGGCAGAGCCGCTTGTGTTTTGGCTTTGGTAGGTGTTTGCCTGAGTTCTACCAATCGGATTAGGATTTCGACCTCGCCGTTGCGTTCGTAGCGTTGGTTTCTGGCTACGGCGCGAATTTTGCGCGTTTCCGAGTTCGTTTGTGTTGGGCGTTGTATTAAGATTGTGTGTTATTATATATATTTATATTATATAATATATTCGGTTTTATTAGAGTATAAATAGGATAGATAGGGTTTGGGGCTGGTCGGCATCTCCTTCTTCCCGTACCCGACGGCGTCCTCGTTTTCTCGATAGATCTGGGAGAGGCGGTCTCGGCGGGGCTTTGGTCGGCGGTGTGCGGAGCTGGAGGGTTCATTTTTCTTCTCTGAGTGGATTTTCGGGCTGCTCTCGGCAAGAGCTTCGCGGTAGAGGTAAGCTTCGTCCGTTTCCTTGACTTTTTAAGGTTAGGGTTAGGGGTTTTGGCTTGAGTTCGCTCCCAAAAGTTTCAGGACCTGTTGCTCGGTGCTCCTTGTGGCCGGATCTGGAAGCGGCCGGGACGGGCGGCGTCTTTTCCATGGGATTTGAGGCAAGTGGAACTTCTTCCCTTTCTTGCTCCATTCTTCCCTATTACCTTCCTTTCTTGCTCCCGATTTGACTAGGTGTAAGTTATAGGGCTGATTATCCTTGAGAAATCTAGGCTAAGGTAGGAAAGCGTACTTAGAGCCCTTCGAGGAATCGACGAGTACTGTGTTACCCGTGGCCTAACCGTCTTAGAACGCTAAGGCATTTTTGTCGAGAATGCTGAGGCATTTTCGTCGAGAATGCTAAGGCAATCGACGAGACTGCTGAGGTATATTCGGCGTGAGTACAAGGTAGAGTCGGCGAGAATGACATGGTATAGTCGGCGAGTACCTTTAAGTAGATTCGGCGAGTATCAATAGAGGGATCGCCGAGTATCGCTAGGACTAACCGTTAGACGCTAAGTTAGAATCGGCGAGAATCGGCGAGAATCGGCGAGAATCGGCGAGAATCGGCGAGAATCGGCGAGAATCGGCGAGAATCGGCGAGAATCGGCGAGAATCGGCGAGAATCGGCAAGAATCGGCGAGAATCGGCGAGAATCGGCGAGAATCGGCGAGAATCGGCGAGAATCGGCGAGAATCGGCGAGAATCGGCGAGAATCGGCGAGAATCGGCGAGAATCGGCGAGAATCGGCGAGAATCGGCGAGAATCGGCGAGAATCGGCGAGAATCGGCGAGAATCGGCGAGATCGGCGAGAATCCCAGGAAAAATCGTCGAGTATCGCGGCGATACTCGACGACTCACGTCGCCTTCATCGACCATTCTCGAGGAATTCAGAAGGAATTGTCTATCGTCCCTTGTTTTCGTTGAGTGAGGTCCTTGGGGGCATATTTTGGGGTCTTGACCCCAATCCTTGGAAAGTGTGTCCAGGAGACGTTGTAAGAAGTTAATGTGGAGGGAACGGTCAGTTGTATCGCCTTGCTAGCATGCAGTGATGTTGAGGTCTTTGTGAGGTGTTCTGTGGGTATTGGTTTCCGTGGCAGTTCTTGTAGATTCCGGCTACGCCATTGGAGCGCCATGGGACCTCCATGGGTTACTAGTGGGCCGGGCGACGCTGTGCCTTTTAGCTTGCCAGGTCATTACAAGCAAATTTATTGCCTTTGAAGTCACCCACTCCTCCGAGACGAGGATCACTAAGTGTTAATGAGTGTCCTATCTTGATTCTTGGACTATTGCTCCTATCCTTGTTATGGATATTGGCTGGTTTGCCATTTCTTGCTTTGCTCCAGTAGGTTTGAGCCGAAGCGGGTGGTTTTCCCGAGGCACTTGGTGTATTTCCTTCATCTTTTGTTGATGCTTTGTTTGTTATAATCTCGTTAATTTACTGACTTCTTGCAGAGTTCGACAGCTTGCTCGCTGAGGGTTGGTTCTTCCCTGTTTGTCGATCTTTTATTAACTTCGAGATTTTCTCTCTTTTTCCACTTGCATTGTTATATTTGTGCTGAGGTATTCTGTCTTTGAATGCCTCAGGTCCAGGTTGCGGCCGTCCAAGCAGCTAGTTTGGAGCTGCGTTTTTGTTGATCGCTTTGCAGGAGTGTCTCTATCACATTAGGTGAGATTGTTTAGTTGCTTTGTTGACTCAGACTTTTGTGTACACCGAGGGGTTTGTGTCAGTTTGTTGGCGCCCTTCGGTGGTTGTTTTCTACGTCTACTGTATACTCTTCTATGTTGTTTGGTTATCCAATTGGGAGCGGTTACTTGTCTCTTGGGAACGTTTTATGCTAGGATGCATGTTAGTTATTTTGAGTATTAAACCTTGCTAATAGCATGGCATACACCTCATGTCTTCAAACATAAAAGAAGTACTTTACAACTAGCATAAAAAGTTATTTCCTTACTTATACTAAATCTAGAGTCTTGCATATCATGGGATGTCCTTCGAGGATGGTTGCACTCATGTAGAATGTAAATCTAATTAAATCAAGGTATTTTCCGCAGCGTAAATTATGTTTTCTTCTAAGTGGGCAAATAAACCACTGAGCCGAGGGATACGACCCTTATAAATATAAACAGCTTCCCAAACATTAAACTTATGAATATTTTTATGGTAATAGTTTCCGTTGCCTGAGCGTCGGTAGTTATCCCCTGCCTGACGTGGCATCACGACGCACATTTTCTCACACTCTGATACTTGTTCTTCCGCAGAAAAATACGGGTTGTGACAGTTGGTATCAGAGGGAGGTTTTGCAAAGGGTCGGTTGGTTTGGCAAGTCAGTCGAACAACTTTGCCCCGAGCAAAACCCTGGTAGTAGCATTCCATTCCATACACACACCTATATGTCATCAGTAGATCTTGACGGAAGCATGGGCACTACACTCATAGCATGAAAAGAAGTATATGAGGCATATTATGTATAATGGGATGCATAATATGTGTTTGTATATGGATCCACCATAGGAGGCAACACGTGACGGTTATGTAGTATGGGATGCATAACCACCATCACATGGATGCGCATGAGCACGTTTAATTTTCTTCGTTACATACAATATTATGTAGTATGGGATGAATAGCATTGTATGTGTACGCCGCTTATAGCTTGCCCTAAGGCCTTTTTCTTTGAATACATAGCACAAAATCTATAGCATATCATCGCATAAGCACACGTGTCAAGTCAAGGATCTGCATGATGACATATGTACACTCATGATTTGAAATGAAATCTAAACATTCAGTCATTCATATCATAGGCACAAGTTAGAAGCATAAAGTCATTCCATGATCTCCCAGAGCAAGGTAACAGCAGGCGTTATTGTTTATCCTCCTCTTGTCCTGATCAAGGATGTATCGGGCAACTGTCCTGTAGCGGCACTGGTATACGGCCATGCTGTGCGGCCCATAGCGGGTGCGGCAGCCTCCGAGCTTACGGGCTAGGCCGTTGCATGGTAAGTGCTGGTTGTTCGTTCTAGTTCCAATCTGAATTTGAGTATTCGAGTTTTCTAGCTTCGGTGTCGTGAGCTAGGTCCTCGTTTAGTCTTTTGCCCGTGTCGGTATATTTCTAGCCTGATTAGTTTCGAGTGGCATTTCTCCTAGTTTGCGATGCCTTCGGCAAAATTTTGACTAGATATTCGTTTGTTCTGTAGAATGCCACCTAAACGCGTTGCGACGAGATCAAACCCCCAGTCAGAAGGGGAGTCTTCTGGTGCTCAGACTGAAGCGGTGATTGAAGGGTTGCGACAAAGTAATGAGGCCCTGATGAGGCAGATGATGGATGTGCAATCTAAGATACAATCATTGTTGGCTGTGGTCGCCGGGCAGCAGTCTAGAGCCCAGGACCCTGTGGTGGACCAAGCTACACCTACTCCCCCTGCCGCTCTAGTTCCCCCAGCTATGCTGCCGCCAGAGAATAATTTTATTTCGTACTTCCAGCGACTAGGACCTCCTTTATATGACGGCAGAGCAGATTTCATGGCGTTGGATGATTGGATCATCGCCATCGAGGAAATGTTTTATTATTCTGGGATCTCCGCCAGCCAGAAGGTGATGTTTGCGGCATATCAAATTTAAGGTCTTGCGAAGAGTTGGTGGATTAAAGAGAAGGAGAACCTTGTTGATGGATGTTCATGGGGCTCATTCAAAAGTATGCTACTGAAGAAGTTTTTGTCGTCGGTCGAGCGGGACCGCCTGATGAACAAATTTTTGGACTTGAAGCAGAGGCAACTTACTGTGGGTGAGTATGAAGTAGAGTTTAACAAGCTCAGTCGTTTTGCCCCAACATTGGTAGCATCCGAAGAAGGCAGGGTAAAACATTTCCTAGGTGGTGTAAGATATGACATTCAACAGTTAGTTAGCGCGTACAATTCGGAGACCTTTGCGGAAGTGGTTGAAGCTACCTTGAAGGTTGAGGCGATTGAGAATGCAAAGAATAGGGGAGCGCATGCAAAGAAGGATAAGAGGAAATCTGATGAAGAGGTAAGTGCGAGGGCATCTGGCCCTGCGGCGAAGAAGGATAGGAAAGAAGCATGCAGCTTCTGTAGAAGACCAGGTCACCCCTTTGAGAGGTGCTTTAAGAGACTGGATGCGCAGAAGTTGTCTCAGGTTCACGCGATCCAGGATGATCCAAAGGGGAGTCGGGGCTGTTCTTATTGCCAGATGAGTGGGCATGATGCGGCCCATTATCGCAAGAAGGCGGGAGTTTGTTTCCTCTGCGGATAGAAGGGGCACAAGAGAGCTAATTGCTCGCAGAGCCAGCCCACGCTGAATGCAGTTCCATTGCAGACTCTACCTCTGCCAATACAACACGTGGACAAAGGGAAGGGAAAGTTGAATGTGCTAACCAAGGAGTAAGCCCAGTCTTCGACTCAAGTGATCTCAGGTTAGTCTCTGGTTTAGTAGTTAACTCTCTTAGTAGGTTCTTAGTTTCGGTAATTTAGTTGCGCGCGCTATGTGTTTAGGTGACTTTAAGGTGAACGGTAAGTGGGCGCGAGTTTTGTTCAATTCGGGCGCTACTCACTCCTTTGTGGAAAGGAGTTTTGTAGACCGTCACCGCTGGACTCTCGACTCATTAGATGCCTCCCTAAGCGTCAAACTTCCTTCAGGAGAGCTGGTGAGGTCATGCCAGGGTATCCAGAAATGCCCCATCTTCCTAAGTGGTTCTCTAGTCTTTGCGAATCTGAATGTGCTAGATTTGGCTGACTTTGACGTGATTTTAGGCATGGACTTGCTGTCCAGCTATGATGTCGTCATTCAGTGTAAGCACAAGCGCATGGACTTTAGAGGCGGCGATGGCCAGCCCATGAGTGTGTATGGTTCGCCGCGTCAGGAATCTTCGATCATTTCGGCGGTATGTGCTCGCAAATTTTTCGAGTCTGGCTGTGATTCTTTCCTTGTTTCCGTTTCTGCTTTGGAAGCTGCTTCGGTTGAGCCTTGGGTTGAGGACGTTTCTATGGTAAGTGAGTTTCCAGATATTTTTCAAGTTAGTCTTCCCGGACTTCCTCCAGAGAGAGAAGTGGAATTTGTTATAGATCTTCAACCAGGCACTCGCCCTATTGCTAGGGCACCATACCGCATGGCGCCGCGTGAGTTAGAGAAGCTACGCACTCAGCTAGATGAGTTGTTGTAGTGTGGCTTTATTAGACCCAGTTCTTCCCCCTGGGGTGCACCAGTGCTCTTTGTGAAGAAAAAGGACGGAACGATGAGGTTATGCATCGACTACCGTGAGCTAAACAAAGTAACCATTAAAAATAGATACCCGCTTCCAAGGATCGATGACTTGTTTGATCAGTTGCGAGGTAGTTCCGTGTTCTCGAAGATTGACCTCTGTTTAGGTTACCATCAGTTAAGGATCCGGGAGTCGGACATCCCGCGTACTGCTTTTCATTCTCGTTATGGACACTTTGAATTTCGGGTAATGTCTTTTGGATTAACAAACGCACCGTCAGCTTTCATCGGACCTGATGAACAGAGTGTTCAGGGATTTTCTGGATAAATTTGTGGTGGTGTTCATTGACGATGTACTGGTGTATTCCAGAAATGCAGATGAGCACGCCTTGCACTTACGCTTAGTCTTGTCTACTCTAAGGGAGCACAAGATATATGCGAAGCTTAGCAAGTGTGAGTTCTGGTTGTCTCAGGTGTCATTCCTAGGACACATTGTAAGTAAGGAAGGTATCTCAGTGGATCCTGCAAAGATAATTGCAGTCTTGGATTGGAGGAGACCTTCATCACCTAAAGAGATAAGGAGTTTCCTAGGATTGGCAAGTTACTACAGAAGGTTTGTGGAAGGATTTTCGGTGCTCTCTGCGCTATTGACTAGGCTTACGCAAAAGAGCGCAGCCTTTGTATGGAGTGAGGCCTGTGAAGAAGCTTTTCAGGAGCTCAAGAAATTACTGTGTTTTGCTCCAGTGTTGGCATTGCCGGTGCAAGGAGTAGAGTATGTTGTGTATGTAGACGCCTCGCGAGTTAGACTCGGTTGCATATTAATGCAGGACGGTAAGGTGATTGCGTATGGATCAAGACAATTTAAGGTGCATGAAAAGAATTACCCTATGCACGACCTGGAATTTGCTGCGGTCATTTATGCATTGAAGTTGTGGAGACATCTACTGTATAGGGTGTCGTGCAAGGTTTATTCGGACCATAAAAGTTTAAAATATGTTTTCACTCAAAGGGAATTGAATCTGCGCCAGCGTAGGTGGCTAGAGTATGTTGCGGACTACGAAGTAGATATCCTCTATAATCCCGGTAAGGCTAATATAGTAGCGGAAGCGTTGAGCCGGAAGCCCGCGCATATCTTTAATCTCTCGGTGCAATCCCTTATTGAAGAATTTTTTTCTCATGGACATAACGGTAGGAAATAGTGCTTCGTCGAGCAGCTTAGAGGTGGAAGAACCTTCGTGGATTACTCTGACTAGACTTTATCAGAAAGACGATCCTGATCTGCTGCACCTCCTCAGTAGGACTGAAAAAGAGGAATTACCTGACTTTTTCCATTGATGACTCGGGTACCCTTAGATACCGTGGAAGATACTGTATTCCCGCTGTTGGGGACATCCGAGTGAGAATATGTATTGAAGTGCATGGTTCCAGTGTTGCTTACCACCCTGGTTCCACCAAAATGTATAGAGACTTAAAGCAGATTGTTTGGTGGTCGGGTATGAAGAACGATATTGCAAAGTTTGTATCTGAGTGTTATACCTACCAGCGTGTCAAAGCAGATCATAGGAGGCCGGGTGGTAAGCTAACGCCTTTGGACATACCGAGCTGGAAATGGGAGAGTCTATCCATGGATTTCATAACCGGTTTACCGAGATCTCCCTGAGGTCATGATGCAGTGTGGGTCATCGTGGACAGGTTAACCAAGTGTGCCCACTTTGTGCCTTTTAAGATTGACTATTCTATGGAAAAGATAGCTGAATTATATCTGGACGAAGTTATCAGACTGCATGGTGTACCTACAAGCATTGTGTCAGACCGAGACTCCCGATTTATGTCTCATTTCTAGGCAAAGCTTGCAGGGAGCCTTAGGCACAGACCTTAGATATTCTACTACTTATCATCCTCAGACGAATGGATAGACAGAGAGAGTGAACCAGATCCTGGAGGATATGATTCGATGTTATATTTTGGACCATGGTGGAGCGTGGGATAAGCGTCTCGGATTGATGGAATTCGCGTATAATAACAGCTATCAGGAGAGCTTGCAGATGGCACCCTTTGAAGAATTATATGGGAGGCATTGTCGAACCCCTTTGTTTTGGGAAAAAGTTGGTGAAAAGCCCTTGCTCGGTCCAGAAGCATTGGAAGATATGAGCGTTTCGATGACACATATTCGTGAAAAGCTGAGGTTGGCTCAGGAGAGGTACAAGAAATAAGCCAATAAGCGCAGAGTTTATCTGGAATTTGCAGTTGGGGACATGGTTTTTCTGAAGGTCTCTTCGATGCCAGGTGTGAAGAGGTTTGGAAGGAACCATAAACTTGATCCCAGGTATGTGGGACCTTTTCAGATTCTGGAGCGCATCGGGGTTTCTGCGTATAGACTAGATTTGCCTGATTCTTTCCCTGGCATTCACGACGTCTTTCACGTGAGCCAGTTGCGAAAGTGCGTTCGTAGTGATCGCCATGTTCTTGACTCAGTGCCCCAGTTGCAGCCTAATCTCTCGTATATTGAAGAACCTGTCTGTATTCTGGAAATGCAAGATCGTGTGCTAAGGAAGAAGAAAATTCCAATGGTTAAAGTTCTCTGGCGAAACCAGGATGCTAGAGGTGCAACGTGGGAATTGGAGTCCGCGATGAGAAAATCGCATCCCCAGCTTGTTCTCTTAGTCTTCTCAGGTTAGTATTTTCATTTAAGAATTCTCCTGTTGTGCCTTTTCTTTTGTCTTCTTCTTCGCTTCGTGATCAAAGTTTCGGGACAAAACTTCTTTTTCGGGGGGTGACTGTAACGCCCCTGATTTTCTGATATTCTTTAGTTGTCCGGGTTTTGACGTCATAAGCGTTACCCATGCACGTGTTTGACATGTGCCGAGGTTAGAACATGATCTTGGCTCCTTGAGTTCTCTGTAGGGTGGTATCTTAGCCTGTTGGCGAGTTTTCCCTAGCGTGCCGGATCTTTTGGGTGACTCGGCGGAGCCGCTTGTGTTTTGGCTTTGGTAGGTGTTTGCCTGAGTTCTACCAATCGGATTTAGATTTCGACCTCGCCGTTGCGTTCGTAGCGTTGGTTTCTGGCTACGACGCGAGTTTTGCGCGTTTCCGAGTTCGTTTGTGTTGGGCGTTGTATTAAGATTGTGTGTTATTATATATATTTATATTATATAATATATTCGGTTTTATTAGAGTATAAATAGGATAGATAGGGTTTGGGGCCGGTCGGCATCTCCTTCTTCCCGCACCCGACGGCATCCTCGTTTTCGTGATAGATCTGGGAGAGGCGGTCTCGGCGGGGCTTTGGTCGGCAGTGTCCGGAGCTGGAGGGTTCGTTTTCCTTATCTGAGTGGATTTTTGGGCTGCTCACGGCAAGAGCTTCGCGGTAGAGGTAAGCTTCGTCTGTTTCCTTGACTTTTGAAGGTTAGGGTAAGGGGTTTTGGCTTGATTTCGCTCCCAAAAGTTTCAGGAACCGTTGCTCGGTGCTCCTTGTGGTCGAATCTGGAAGTGGCCGGGACGGGCGGCGTCTTTTCCGTGGGATTTGAGGCAAGTGGAACTTCTTCCCTTGCTTGCTCCATTCTTCCCTATTACCTTCCTTTCTTGTTCCCGATTTGACTAGGTGTAAGTTGTAGGGCTGATTATCCATGAGAAATCTAGGCTAAGGTAGGAAAGCGTACTAAGAGCCCTTCGAGGAATCGACGAGTACTGTGTTACCCGTGGCCTAACCGTCTTAGAACGCTAAGGCATTTTCGTCGAGAATGCTGAGGCATTTTTGTCGAGAATGCTAAGGCAATCGACGAGACTGCTGAGGTATATTCGGCGAGACTACAAGGTAGAGTCGGCGAGAATGACATGGTATAGTCGGCGAGTATCTTTAAGTAGATTCGGCGAGTATCAATAGAGGGATCGTCGAGTATCGCTAGGACTAACTGTTAGACACTAAGTTAGAATCGGCAAGAATCGGTGAGAATCGGCGAGAATCGGCGAGATTCGGTGAGAATCGGCGATAATCGGCGAGAATCGGCGAGAAACGGCGAGAAACGGCGAGAATCGGCGAGAATCGGCGAGAATCGGCGAGAATCGGCGAGAATCGGCGAGAATCGGCGAGAATCGGCGAGAAATCGGCGAGAATCGGCGAGAATCGGCGAGAATCGGCGAGAATCGGCGAAATCGGCGAATCGGCGAGAATCGGCGAGAATCGGCGAGAATCGGCGAGAATCGGCGATAATCGGCGAATCGGCGAGAATCGGCGAGAATCGACGAGAATCGACGAGAATCCCAAGCAAAATCGTCGAGTATCGCGACGATACTCGACGACTCCCGTCGGCTTCGTCGACCATTCTCAACGAATTCCGAAGGAATTGTCTGTCGTCCCTTGTTTTCGTTGAGTGAGGTCCTTGGGGGCCTATTTTGGGGTCTTGACCCCAATCCTTGGAAAGTGTGTCCAGGAGACGTTGTAAGAAGTTAATGTGGAGGGAATGGTCAGATGTATCTCCTTGCTAGCATGCAGTGATGCCGAGGTCTTTGTGAGGTATTCTGTGGGTATTGGTTTCCGTGGCAGGTCTTGTAGATTCCGGCTACGCCATTGGAGCGCCATAGGTCCTCCATGGGTTACTAGTGGGCCGGGCGACGCTGTGCCTTTTAGCTTGCCAGGTCGTTACAAGCAAATTTATTGCATTTGAAGTCACCCACTCCTCCGAGATGAGGATCACTAAGTGTTAATGATTGTCCTATCTTGATTCTTGGATTATTGCTCCTATCCTTGTTATGGATATTGGCTGGTTTGCCATTTCTTGCTTTGCTCCAGTAGGTTTGAGTCGAAGCGGGTGGTTTTCCCGAGGCACTTGGTGTATTTCCTTAAGCTTTTATTGATGCTTTGTTTGCTATAATCTCGTTCATTTACTGACTTGTTGCAGAGTTTGACAGCTTGCTCGCTGAGGGTTGGTTCTTCCCTGTTTGTCGATCTTTTATTAACTTCGAGCATTTCTCTCTTTTTTCCACTTGCATTGTTATATTTGTGCTGAGGTATTCTGTCTTTGAATGTCTCAGGTCCAGGTTGCGGCCGTCCAAGCAGCTAGTTTGGAGCTGCGTTTTTGTTGAACGCTTTGCAGGAGTGTCTCTCTCACTTTAGGTGAGATTGTTTAGTTGCTTTGTTGACTCAGACTTTTGTGTACACCGAGGGGTTCGTGTCAGTTTGTTTGCGCCCTTCGTTGGTTATTTTCTATGTCTACTGTATACTCTTCTATGTTGTTTGGTTATCCAATTGGGAGCGGTTACTTGTCTCTTGGGAATGTTTTATGCTAGGATGCATGTAAGTTATTTTGAGTATTAAACCTTGCTAATAGCATGGTATACACCTCATGTCTTCAAACTTAAAAGAAGTACTTTATAAATAGCGTAAAAAGGTATTTCCTTACTAATAATAAATCTAGAGTCTTGCATACCATGGGATGTCCTTCGAGGACGGTTGCACTCATGTAGAATGTAAATCTAATTAAATCAAGGTATTTTCCGCAGCGTAAATTATGTTTTCTTCTAAGTGGGCCAATAAACCACTGAGCCGAGGGATACGACCCTTATAAATATAAACAACTTCCCAAACATTAAACTTATGAATATTTTTATGGTAATAGTTTCCGTTGCCTGAGCGTCGGCAGTTATCCCCTGCCTGACGTGGCATCACGACGCGCATTTTCTCACACTCTGATACTTGTTCTTCCGGAGAAAAATGCGGGTTGTGACACTTGTTGTGCTCCTCTTCACTCCTCTCCACTCAGTGCATAGGAGCCACTGGGAGAGGGGTGGGGGATTGTGATTAAGTTTAGTTTGAGTTACGATCGGTGGACCACAACATTTTAGGTGTGCCAGATGGGAGACAGGCAGCAGCCCCAGGAGATGCAGCACCAGCGGAGTGTATTGCAGATGGAGGTGGGCCTAGTCTAGCTCTTGTGCACCGGCTTCTGGATCCGTGAGTGGTGATGCATAGTTATAGATTTTCTTCCGCGAGTGACCTGTAGTGAGGATATGATGTACCAGGCATAATCCTGTTTTACTCTGTTTCGTTGATTTCTATTTTGGACCGTTATGATGTGGACCTGTGGTTGTGTTTTCCTCTTTATGTATTATATTGTGGACTTGGATGTTTATTTCATTATTATATACTTAATGTCATTGGTTATCAAGATGGCCGGCAGAATCGGCATTTTGTGGTGTCGACCTTCCTTGGGGATTGAGTCACTACAAAATGGTGGTTCTAGGTTAAGACCCCAGAGTTGAAAATAAGGAGTCTTACACATGTATGTGAGATTTTTCCAGATTTTCTCAAAATCTTCTCCTAATCAATCATGCCAGCTTCAAAATGTTATTTGTAGCCCAGATTGACCTGAAATTTAAAAGAAATAAATTACGAACTTATTTAAAAACATATTTCTATAAATTAATTAATTATTAATTTAAAATATATAAAATTAAGGTTAAAATAAGAGTTATTTGTTTTCTTTGGTTTGTTTCAAGAGCCCTCGAAGCTGCCTAGCTCAGCTTTGTCTTTGAAGGGGAAGCTTTCTCAAATCTTCTAGGTATTTGGCGAGACCTCCGTGCTACACCACAGGATCTATTCCTAGTTCAAAAAGTCTTTGTCTAGGAGATTAGTTTTTGATAAGTAAGTGCAGGCTACTCCCTTTGGGTCCAAACACTCTTTGAGACAAGGTATTAGTTTCAATAACTAGTGGTTCTGTAATTCATGGCTGGTTGTTCAGTAATTACTCTTGGCTGGTGGTAATGTAATTCATGGCCAGAAGTTTAGTAATTCATGGCTGGTGGTTCTCTAATTCTATGCTTGCGATTTAGGAGTTCATTACCAGTTGTTTAGTAATTCATGGTCGGGAGTTCCATAATTGATAGCTGGCCGTTTAGTAATTCATAACCCGTAGTTTAGTATTTTTTATCGATGGTTCATTAATTCATGTCCGGTGGTGTAACAACCTCCCCAACACACGGCTGGCAAGTACGGCCATCGACACCCCCATCATCCAACAAAAAGGGTTTAGCATCAACAGGTCTATAGATCATGCACCCCAACCCCTCTCAATTCCCACCGGCGGGTTTTGGGAGTCATAACCTCCCTTTTGATGAGAAACGATCTAGTTAAGCGAACCTACGGGGACTTCCTAGGAGGTCACCCGTACTAGGACTACTCCAGCCCGAGCACGCTTGACTATAAAGTTCTTTCACTTCTCATCTTATTTAAGCTACGGTTCACTAATTCTTGGTCGGAGGATCAGTAATTAATGGCACCCGATTAAGTAATTCATGGCCAGCGGTTCAATAATTTTTCTTGGTCAGTGGTTTAGTAATTCATGGCTAGTGGTTAAGTAACTAATGGTGGGTGGTTCACTAATTCTAGGATGGTGGTTTCTTAATTCATGGCTGACTGTTCTTTAATTCATACCTGATTGCTCAGTAATTAATTGTGGTCGATGGTTCAGTAATTCATGTTTTGCGGTTTAATAATTCATGGCATGCAGTTCAATAATTCATGGTCAGTTGTTCATTAATTCATGGCTGGCTGTTTAGTAATTTATGTTGGGCAACTCAAAAATTATTCTTGGACGGTGGTTGAGTAATTCATGGCAAGCTGTTCAGTAATTAATGGCTGGTAGTTCACTAATTCTTGGTCAGTGGTTCAGTAATTCAAGGTCGGAAATTCAATAATACATGGCTGGCAGTTCAGTAACTCTTGGTCGACAGTTATGTAAATCATGGCCTGTGTTTCTGTATATCATGGTCGGAAATTGATTAATTCATGGTGAGTGCAACATTAATTCATGGTAGGCAGTTCAGAAAATATTCGTGGCAAGTGGTTCCGCAATTCATGGTCATTGGTTGTGTATTTCACGGTGTGTTGTTAACTAATTCTTAGTTGGCAGTTCAGTAATTCGTGTCTGCCTGTTCAAAAATTCATGGTCTACGATTCAGCCATTTGTCCAGTAATTCATGACTCTTGGTCGATTTATTCATGATCGGTGGTACAATAAATCATGGAAGGTAGTTTAGTAATCCATGGTTGATGGTTTATTAATTCGTGGTAAGCGGTTCTGTAATTTATGACTGACATTTTAGTAATTTATGGTCAGTGATTAAGTAAGTCATGACTGGTGGTTCAGTAATACATGGCTAGTGGATCGGTAAATATTCTAGGCCGATAGTTCATTAATTCTTTGCTGACAGTTCATTAATTCATGTCGGGCGGTTCACTAATTGTTAGTTTTTTGTTCATTAATTCATGGACGGTGGTTCGGAAATTCATGGTTAGTAGTTTAGTTATTCATGCCCTGTGATTAAGTAATTCAGGGCTAGTGGTTCAATAATTCATAAAGGGTGGTTCTGTAATTCATGGTCGGCTGTTCAATAATTCATAATCTGTGGTTCAGTAATTTATAGACGGCGGTTCGATAATTTTTGATCGGCGGTACAAAAATTCATGGTTGTAGTTCAAAAATTCAAGGTCGGCTATTCTGTAATTCATGGAAGACAGTTCAGTAATTATTCTTGGTAGGTGGTTCTGTAATTCATGGTCGGCAGTTTATTAATTAAAGTTGTGTGGTTCATTAACACTAGGCCGGAAGTTTAGTAATTCATGGTTGCGGTTCAGTATTTCATGGCTGGTGGTTTAGTAATTCTTGGCTGGCAGTTCAATTATTCCTTGCTCACGATTCAGTATTTTATGTTCGATGGTTCAGTAATTCATGACATGCGGTTAATTAATTCATGGTCGGTGGTTCAGTAATTCATGTCCAGCAGTTCAGTAATTATTCTTGCTTGGTGTTTCAGAATTAATGGTCGTCAATTCAGTAATTCATAGTCGATGGTTCCCTAATTCCTGGCCGACAGTTCAGTAATTCATGTAGGGGGTTAGTAATTCATGCTCGTCGGTTTCGTTAATCTTGGCAGGTAGTTCTTAAATTCAAGGCCCATTGGTTCATAATTTATGGTTGGTGGTTTAGTAATTCATGATCATTGGTTTAATAATTAACGTTAGGCGATTTAGTAATTCATGGCTTGTGGTTTAATAATTATACTTTATTGATTGTTCACTAATTCATGGTCAGCAGTTAAGTAATTTAGGGTAGGTGATTCTCTAATTCTTGGCCGACGGTTCAGACATTCATGGCCGGCGTTCAGTAATTCATGGTTGGCAGCTCAATAATTCTTGACTGGCGGTTCAGTGATTCATGGTTGTCGGTTCAGTAATTAATCTTGGATGGTGGTTCAGTAATTCATAGCTGGCGGTGGCGGGTGGTTAA
The DNA here is from genome assembly GCA_039513925.1 of Platanthera zijinensis. NCBI lineage: Eukaryota > Viridiplantae > Streptophyta > Magnoliopsida > Asparagales > Orchidaceae > Platanthera > Platanthera zijinensis. The sequence continues at coordinate 45,651,050 of CM077095.1, forward strand.
AATATTTTATATCGCTGGTTCATTAATTCATAACCGGTAGTTGAGTAATTCATGGTTGGCGGTTCCGTAATTTATGGTCGGCAGTTCAGTAATTCATAGCCCCTTGTTAAGTAATTCTTAGCCGACGGTTCAGTAATTCATGGCCGACAGTTCAGTAATTCTTGGCTAGCAGTTCATTATTTCATGACCAATAATTCAATAAATATTCTTGGCCGGTAGTTTAGTAATTCATGGTCGGTGGTTCAGTAATTAATTGGTGGTGATTCAGTAATTTTTGGCAAGAACTTTAGTAATAAATGGTTGGCGGTTCAGTAATTCATACGTGGAGGTTCCATAAATCTTGGATGGCAGTTCAGTAATTCATGGACTTTATTTAATGTTGGATCCCTTGTTTGGATTTGGTCTAGGTTCACTTATTGGGATGTGTTTGACCCACATTGTATAGCTAGGTTCAAGTCTGTTAGTCCTAGAGTCTAGGTGAGTATTTCGGTTCAACCTTCATGGACCAGCTAGCAGAGGACTTCAGTAGACTCAGACTTAGCAGAATTCAAAGTTCAAATTATCAGTTGGAAGTTCTTTAAACTCAGCTCAACGATCGTTGATCGCAGATCGACGAACTCGAAAATTTTTATTTGAGTTGAGCTCGACGATATTCGAGCTCGGGTCGACGATTTCTTCCTTCAGATAGATTCTCTGCTCGATGAACTTAGAGCGCAGAATTGGCAAGTTATTTTCAGATTGCAGTTCGTTGAGCTCAGGTCATCGAACAGGAATTCTCAGCTCGACTATCTTGGAACACTAGTCGATGAATTCTGTTAAGAGGTCGACGATTTCTGTCCCGAACCAGAATGAGAAGTTTTCCTTATTTCTATCCTTATTTATTATATTATTTAGCAGTAATTCTCTGAGTAAATAATGCTCATATTCTCCAGAATATAGCTTTTATTGGCAGCATTAATTATTGTCTTCATCAGGGTTAATTACTTGCTTATTTTAATAGGCCAGTTGGGAAACACATTTAAGTCAAATTCTAGCCATTTCATTCTTTAGATCTATCAGCAAATATTTCTTGGAATTCAAATTTCAAAGCAGAATTTTGATAGCAGAATATAAAAGTGATTTTCTCTAATAAGTCGATAATCCATGCATCCACGGACTAGACCAGTAGTGACAACACAGGAGCAATACAAAGAAGAGACATAAAATAACATACAGAACTCTCTCTCTCTATGCAGAAAACATTTTGTTTTTCCTTATTCTTTCTGAAGACTAAAGAAGTAACATCCATCACATATCAAGATTCTTCTTCTTTACTTCTACTCCAGGAATCTTTAAGGACAACAACTCTGAATCAGTCTATATGTTCTTGGATCTCTTTCAAGACAAGGCTGAAGACCTATACCCTAAATAAGCCTCCAAGCATTCTGAACCATTCAATATTCCAGAAGGAGTCTTGACAACAAAATCCACTCAAGTCTTCTCATTGCATAGAGAAAAGAGAAGACCTTATCAACTCTCTCAACCTCCTGTAAAAAGGGTTTATTAACTCCATTCAAAAGTTTATTGTTTGTTTTTAGGCACCTGATCAAAAGCTTAAAGGGTTGTGAGTTCTCCCTAGAATTAGATCTTGTGGTGGCAGTCACTGATCAAAACCTGATAGTGGATTCCTACCAGGGTGGTAGAAGGGTGGATGTACCCAGTTTGGGGAACCACTATAAAATTCTTGTGTTGTTTGGTTGATTATTTTCCTTTTATTTTGTTGTGTTGTGATAGAGTAACTTCCATGTTTCTATTTCTTTCAATACTATTATTTGGTATCACCTATTTTCACTAATACAAAATTAAAATAGCCAAAAGTTTTAATTACTCTATTCACACCCCCCCCCTCTAAAGTAAATCAGGTCTATCCCCTTTCTTTCAATTGGTATAAGAGGGGTGTTCTTTTGGTGGTACAAGCTAACACATGAACTAAAAGGTCCTTGTTAGATCTGATTTCATTTCCCTAGTTTTTTTATTTATTCTATATCATGGAACAGAACAAAGATTTTGCAAGCACCAGACCTCCAGTTTGCAATCTGAATAAGTTTGCTTTCTGAAAGGCAAGAATTAAGTTATACATGAACTCTATTGATGAGGATATTTTTAATTCCATTTTGACAGGACCACAAACTCCAGAAACTGCATCTACTTGAACTTGCATTACTCTTGTTCTTCCACCACCTGAGTGGACCGATGCTCAAAAGAAGGCCAAAATAACTGATGCCAAGGCCATGAATATTCGAGCTCAGACAATGTCTGATGACATCTTCTAGAAAGTGGCAGAGTGCACATCAGCCAAGTCTATCCTAGGATTCCCCATTAAACAAGATGGTGGATGGATCTACAGATGAGATAAAGGATAGGAGATCCAATCACATCTCTCAATATTAAAAAACTTCTAAGAAAGAGTAAGATTCTGTCAGTGACATGTACAACAGATAAGCTCAATCATCGGAGTAAAGTCTTCTAGACAACGACAGAACTCTCACAGAGGTCAATGATAAAATCCTCATGTGCTTCCCCAGCTTATGGGATTCCAGAATCTGTCCAATCAAGGAATCCAGAAGTCTGAATGAGATTTCCACTGAATCTCTATTTGGAAAGCTCAAGTCCTATGAACAATTATTAAAGACTAGAGAAGTTGCAGAGCAGAAGACTCCCTCATCAGTAAGAAAGGAGCAGAACATTGCATTCACAGCATTTGAAGAATAAGAAGCTCCAACAGCCAGAGAAGATTTCTGAGTCTCTTTGCTAAGAGATTTTACATGATGGGCAAGTGGGATTTGAGAAGAAAGTCATCTAGACAAGATGAGAAGCCATGGTATGATAAGACACCAACTAAATAAGTTGTTTGCTTTGGTTGTAAGAAGTCAGGAAACTTCATCTCAAATGTCCAGAGAACCAAAAGAAGGAGAGAAGAAGAGAAAAGGAACCCAGGAAGTAGAACTACAACAAGCCTTCCTCTAGCAAACATAAAAGGAAGGAGAAAGTCTTTGTGGCTGAAACATGGAATTAAACTGAAGTTTAATCTTCATCTTCCAGCTCTAGAGAAGATGAAGAGGAGGCAAAGGCAAAAGAAGTGTGTTTGATGGCCATCAATGTATCAGGCAGCTGTTCAGAAGCAGAAGATGACAAGTGAGAGGGTGAAGACTCTAAATCTTAGGAAGATCAGGTACTGTCTTCTCTTGACTACAATTCAGATAATTTTAGAACTGAATTTAAATCTTTATGTATTGATTTAATTAACTCTAAAAAAGAAATTAAACAACTTAGATAAAAACTAACAGAAAAAGAAAAATTCATTTGAGAAATCATTAAATTAAATGATGAATTGACTTTAGCTAATAAATAAATCATCTCATTAAAAACTGAATTAACGAAGTCTAGGAAACTTGAGAGAATCCCTAAATAGGAGAAGTATCACGTTGATGGACATCACAAGCAAAGTCAATGGAATACTTAATGATAAGCTAGGCTTAGATACTTCATCAATCCAACCCCCATTTATTCAGAAAAACATACTAACAACTCCAATAAAATTTGTTTCTAAAAAAGGTAAGGAAAAGATAGATGATAATAATGTTAACTAAACAGAAGTAAAACAGAAGAATAAGAAAAAGAGAAAGAATAAGAAAAAGCCTTACTATAACAATGTTCAGCAGTTTTCATCGAACTCAGATCGACGAAATATGTAGAGTTCGTCGAACTCAAGTCGACGAACTCAAAACGCAAATTTTTATTATAATTATTCTCTGAACTGCGATCGATGAAACCAGTATGGTTCATCGACTCGAGATAGATGATATTGGGGCCCAGAAAATTAATATTTTCATTCTCTTAGTGGAGTTCGAAGAACTCATCCCCATTTGTCAACCTCAGATCGATGAACTTTTAAGAATTCGTCGACCCCAGTTCATAATAATAGAAACTTTAATTCTAACAGACCATTTAAACAACCCAGAGATTATATTAATCTATTTACCCAGTGGATAATTCCACCTAGAATATTTCGCCCCCTAGGTTATAAAAATCAACAAGAATACTCTTACATTTCCAGTTTTTATTATGTAAATAAACAAGGACCCAAGATGCCCTGGGTCAAGAATAGCTAATCTGTTTTATTGCAGGTGAAAGACTATCCAACACTGAACAACAGTGGTATCTTTATAGTGGTTGTTCAAAGCATATGACTAGTAGCAAGGACAACTTAATCAACTATAAGTCAAATCTAGGACCCAAAGTAATATTTGGTAACTCTAATTATGGCCAGACTGAAGGATATGGGAAGGTCAAAATTTTGAGCAGTCACCTTCATGATGGTAGCTTATGTAAGTGAACTAAAACACAACCTTATATCCATAAGTCAGTTATGTGATAAAAGGTTTCAGGTATCATTTAACAAAACTTCATGTATTATTACTTCTCTAGATAACCAAGTAGTATTTACTAGTAATAGAGTAGGTAATATCTATGTAGTTAACTTTAGGTTTGCTAAAACTGAAATATTCCGGTTTAATCAAACTAATAATAATAATGAACTTTGACATAGGAAATTAGGTCATGTTAATCTGAAAAACATTATTAAACTCTCTAAGGACAACCTCGTAAGAGGATTGCCTTCTTGCGCCTATAAGAAGGAAAGCCTTGCAGGGCTTATCAATTAGGAAAGCAAACAAAAAATAGCTTTAAGTCACTTAATAAGAGTGATTCACTTAGGATTCTATATTTGCTTTACATGGACCTTTTTGGACCCATTTTTGTACAGAGCCTAGGAGGAAGAATTATACCTTAGTGATAGTTGATGACTTCCAAGGTTCACTTGGTTGTTTTTCTTGAGAAATAAGTAAGACAACTTCAAGGTTCTTATAGATTTTCTTAAGAGCATAAGGATTGATTACTATACTCTAGTTGCTTTAACCAGAATTGTTCATGGTATTGAGTTTGAGTCTCTTCCCATGCAAGAATTCTGTGAGATGGAAGGTATCAGGCATTGCTTCACTGCTCCTAGAACTCCTTCACAAAATGGGGTAGCTGAAAAGAAAAATAGAATACTCTTTGAAGCTGGAGGCACATTAATTGCAGATGCTCACTTGCCCCTATCCTTTTGGGCAGAGGCTGTGAGCACATCAAACTATGTATTGAATAGAAGTTTGATTCATAAGCTTAAGGGCAAGACCCCCTATGATTTACTCAAAGGGAAGAAAACTAAAGTAGATTATTTTAGAGTCTTTGGTTGTGTTTGTTACATTCATAATAACAACAAGAAATACATGAGAAAGTTTGAAGTTAAGGCTGAAATAGGAATTTTTTTAGTCATTCCCAAATAAGAAAGGCTTATAGGGTATATAATAAATCATCTATGAAAATGGAAGAGTCTATTCATATTTCTTTTTATGAATCTAACAGGTTTTACAACGAGAAGATCCCTTCTACCAGTGAGACTTTGCAGGAACCACATCTGTGTGAGAAGTTGGATGAATTGACCCTCACTAATGAGGCTGTTACACATCCTTCTCCACATGCTGTTGAGGAAAGTGAAGATGATGCCACTGAATACAGTGACGAGCCAACAACAGCTATAATTCCACCAGAGGAATTAACTCCCCAAGCTGTTGCTCAACCAGCTCCTACTGAGATAGTCACACTTAGAGATCACCCTGTATCTCAAGTGATTGGAGACATATCAATGGGTGTGTAGGCAAGGCATCAACTCCACCAAGACATGATGCATGCTTGCTTCATATATCAAACTGAGCCCAAATCCATTAAAGTTACTGAGAAAGATCCACATTGGATCATTGCAATACAAGAGGAGTTCAACAAGTTTCAGAGATGTAGAGTTTGGGATTTAGTTCCAAGACCCAAAGACTACCCAGTCATTTGAACTGAATGGGTATTTAGAAACAAGCTAGATGCTCAAGGTCTTTTCATCAGGAATGAAGCAATATTAGTTGCTCAAGGCTACAGACAATAGGAAGGCATAGATTATGGCCAAACAATTGCCCTTGTTGTAAGGATTGAAGTATTAAGGATATTTCTAACTTATGAAGCAAACAAAGAAGTTCACCGTATATCAAATGGATGTTAAAGTGCATTCCTAAATTGTGAACTTAAATAAGAGATCTATGTGGAACAACTACCAGGTTTTATCTCTTCATCCCATCCCCCTTATGTTTTAAAATTGCATAAGGCTCTCTAAGGTCTAAAGCAAGCTCCAAGAGCTTGGTATGAAACCTAAGCTAGCTTTTTCTTAGAACATAACATTTCTAGAGGCATTGTAGATAGGACTTTATTTATCAAGCATCATCATGATAAAATCTTGTTAGTACAAATATATGTAGATGACATTATATTTGGTTCTACTGAATCCAAACTATGCAAAAGTTTCTCTAACCTTATGTATTCCAAGTTTTAAATGAGTAGCACGGGTGAACTCTCCTACTTCCTTGGTCTCCAAGTGAAGCAGTCACCTGATGGCATCTTCATATCCCAATCCAAATATGCTAAGGAGCTAATAAAAAGGTTTGGGATGGTTGATGCTTTAGCTGAGAAAACACCCATGGCTATAAATGTTGTGATTGGTTCTAAGGAACATGGGAAACCTATTAATCAGAAACTATATTGGGCAATTGTTGGGTCCCTGTTATATTTTATAACAAGTAGGCAAGACATTATGTTTGCTAATTTTCTTTGTGCTAGGTTCCAGGTGAACCCTAAAGAATCTCACCTTATTTTCCTAAAAAGAATTTTGAGATATATAAAGAGTTACCCTAATTTACGACTCTGGTATCAAACTGAGTCAGAAATTAAGTTAACTGGATACTCAGATGCTGACTTTATTGGATTTAGAGTGGACAGAAAGAGCACATCAGGGACATGTTAGTTCCTTGGTGATAGTCTTGTGTCTTAGTTTTGCAAGAAGCAAACATCTGTGTCAACTTCAATAGCAGAAGCTGAGTATATAGTAGCTGGCAGTTGTTATTTACAGATACCGTGGATTCAAAACCAACTCCTAGATTATGGTGTCAACTTAAATAATTCAACTCTACTTTGTGATAATACTAGTGCAATTTCTATTGCACGGAATCCAGTGCATCATAGTAAAACTAAGTATAGATTTAAGACATCATTTTATTAGAGAGTGTGCTGACAAAAAGAAAATGAATCTCACCTTTGTCTCTACTGATTTACAAAAGGCAGATATCATCACCAAACCATTGGATGATAAGAATCATCTGTTCTTCATGAATCAGCTAGGTATGATAAATGGAGATGCATTAATTTAGCTTTCTATATGTGTTCAAAGTATTTGCCATAGTTCGTCGAATGGAGATCAATGAACTGAGAAATATTTTTGAGATAATTCGTCGACCAGAGATCGACACACTCTCTGTGTGTGAAGTTTTATTCGTCGACTAGAGAACAACAATACTGCTTTAGAAATTTTAGTTGACCTGAGAACGACGAAAAGTTTTCCCTTCTTCAGACTGAGATCGACAAACTCTTTGTCAATAAAATATGTTGTCGACCTCAGATCAAAGAATTTTGTTTATTTCTCAGACGGAGTCTTTTGCCTCGTATTCTAAAAAACTTATCAGTAGGTTTTCTCCGAGCTCCATCACGCGCTTTCTGTTCCCCTTTCACTTGATCTTTCTATTTACTTTTGCAGGCAATCAATGGCGATTCTGACGAGCTCTCTTTCCACAATGAAGTTTGACACGAGATTTGATATAGACTTTGAATCATTTCAACATTCTGATCAAATTTCCTGGACATACAGAAACTATTTGAGAAATAATAGTTGAAGAACTTCATGACAACAAGGATAAAGATAGTTGCTATTGAAATCAGAGAATGGGTGTTCACCTCCTCTACTCCAAACGCAACATTGACAGGCATAATATCTAAAAATCAGGTTTCTCTAACCCCCTAGTTTTAACTGAAATTTTTTATTTGATAAATGGTGAAGAAGATTTAGAAATTCATAGCTCTGAATATGATGAAATGTTGAAGAAAATGGGTCAGGTTGAAGAGAACCATAATAATTTATTAAAGAAAATTTTTTCTGCTGACTAGAAATTTTCAGCTGATATTATGGGCAAAGTAATGCTAGGCAAGCATACAGACCATGACTAAATTACTAGGCAACAATGTCTTGTAATGCATGCTGTTGTGAATAAGAAAGCAGACAATTGGGCTAAGATTTTGTTTGATTTGATAAGGAAAAATAATAGTAAGAAATAAGTTTATTTTGGAAGAATTCTTGGAATTTTCCTACAGGAAAAGGCAGTTAAATCCCTGGTCTATCAGACCATCTTCATTAATGCTTCCAAAAGGCTAACATGTGCATTGTTTTGAAGGTGGGAGAGGATAATACCAAAGCCTCCAAGGCTTCAACCTTTTCCAGAGCATCTGAGGATACAAGAGCTGTAACAGCTGATCCCCCACCCTCAGAAGATGTCCCCTCCATTAGAATTCCATTCACCCAGATTCCAACACCTCCATCCCAATAACCTACACCTCCACATATTTCAATTCCTTCATCAACCTCCATCAACCATCCACATCTCAAGCTCATACTCCAACACCACCAATTTAATCTCTTGAACATCAACCAACACCAGTTCATTCTCCATAGCATACCACACAACCTAAATCCCCACTTCCCAATCATCTTATTGATATACCTCTCACCAATATTATATCAGTTCCATCTTTTGCTCTCTTATCATCATCTCCCATCAAAACACTTCTTCCGCTAATGAGCCAATGACTGACACCACTCCTTTCCCCCTCATCATCGATCCTCCATCCTTCTATATCCACTCAAACACTCTCTGAGTTCAAACAATTGGATTCCCCCTCCATTCCCTCTCTATTGGAACTCATGACTCCCCTCCTCAAAACTCTTATAGTAGAGGCCATTAAACGTCTTGATGATTTTATTTCTTCTTTATCTGCTCTCATTTCTCCTGCCCCAACTGTCCCTTCTTTTGGGGGCCTGGCTTTAGGACCCTCTAAAACATTATAGGGGGAGATTTCCCGTGAAGAAGTTCCAGTCTCCTCTCCTCCAGCATAGTAGAAACAGCAACAGTTTTGTAGTTAGATGAGCTAGCAGATGTAGATGCAAATATGATTACATAACATGAGATAGCAGTTGATTTTGACATGATTTGTACAGATGAGCAAGTTGATCTACCAAAAATTTTGACTGTTGGTGATTGTTTTATCAATCCTATAGTGGATTTATTTAGTTTATTGAAGTCTTTTGTTTATGCATATATAAAAAATCTTCCAGAGGTTTGTCAAAAGTAATCTATGACTATTTTTTGCTATACTTCACCAATAAGTCTTGAAGTTATTAAACAACTAAAGGCAAGTTTTGCAGTTTCTGTAAATTCTGAAATATCAGTTGCTGAGAAGGTTTGCAGTCCTCCTCCTAGCAAGGGGGCTGAGTCCCCAATGCCAAATATAGATGAATTTTTGTTTGCTAATTTAAAAGAAGATGATAATCAGATGGTTACTGAGAATGTTGCTCCACCAGATGTTACAGAACCTCAAGTGCTACCTCAAGCTAAGAAGAAAATCTCAAAGGAAGCCTTGAAGGAAATTGATGATATGTATGACAATCCTCCTGAATCTTCTGATGATGACAATGATGATAATGATTCTGATGATTCTGATGATCCTAAGGCTAAGAAGAAGATTGCCAAGAAAAGGAAAGTTGTTCCCAAAGCTTCTCCCAAGCCCAATCCTACACATGACACTCTCTACTATATTCTGCAAAAGATTTCACCTTATCCTTGGATGCCACAGAGGATGTGGCTGTCAAAGAATGAGCAAAAAGAAAGGAAGAAAAGAAGAAGGTATAGGACTCCACCTAAGCACTTCAGGAAAGACCCTCCTCCTCCTCCTCCATCAGCTAGGGCCTCTGGAAGTGCTTCTCTTAGATCAGCACCAGTTACCAAGACATATCAGAGACACTCTAAGCCATGTCAACATCATCAATCCTCTCAAAGCAAGCCCCCTCTAGCTATAGAAAAGAAAAGTACTTCAGCATCTACTGATGACTCATAGAAGGACTTGAGAGGTCTAAGTTGTTAGCCTAAATCACCTAGAGGGGGGGTGAATAGGTGAAATGCGTGTCAAATGCGGAATTAAAAACTAACACAGCACATATCAAGCAATCACAGACGACAAGAGATTTATAGTGGTTCCCCAACCTTGGGTACGTCCACTTTCCTCACCGATCTAGCAAATCACTAGACTCGGCTACTCCACTATCTCGGATTGAAAACAATCCTACACCTCAGAACCACGTTCCTACAAAACTCGATCCAACTGGATCTACAAAACTCGGAAGAAAAGGCTTCCTACTAATCTCGAGAAAAACTCTTACACAATAATTGTTTAAAGAAAATACAAACAATAATCTCAGATCTGGATCTTGACAGTCTTCTTCCTTAAGAACTTTGGCTTGATCAGAAAAGTTGAAGACGACTTGAGAGAGATCCACAAATCTAAAAAACTAAATCACCTCGATCGAGAAAATAGATCTGGAATCTTTAAGGTGCGCGAGATCGAGTGATTGACTTGCGTCTGGATCGCTGAAGAATCAGAGTTGCAAAACAAAGATTGGAGATCGTCGATCCAGAGCTTCTTCCGTGAACGTTAATGGCGGCGGCGGCGGCCACTTGAAGAATTTGGGTTCACGGGATTTTTCTCTTTCTCTTTCTTTAAAATAATAATCTCTGTAATCTTGTTTTTAGTCAAATCTGAAAGGACCTATTTATAGGTGGACTCCAACGGTCATAATCTTAATTAGGGATGACACGTGGACCAATCAGAAATAACCGATTCAAAATACACTTGGCGAAATTGTACTTAGAGAAATTCTGGAATAATGGATATACTATACTCGAGTTAGAGACAAGATATACTCGAGTATGAGAAGTTAGATACTCGAGTGGCAATGAGAAGTATACTCGAGTATAAGAAGAAAATCTACTCGAGTGAAACTTAAACTACTCGAGTATCAGAAAATAACTTACTCGAGTGAAAGGGAACTACTCGAGTATCAGAGTAAATACTCGAGTGAAAACACTTAGAAAAGTTTTCAGATAAAGTGTGAATAAATACTCGAGTACAAGAGTTGCAGATACTCGAGTGAGAGAAAAAGAACTACTCGAGTATATTAGGAGAACTACTCGAGTGAGGGAAAAAGAACTACTCGAGTATCTTAGAACAACTACTCGAGTAAACATTGACTTACTCGAGTATGAAAAATAATTACTCGAGTACAGAGTCACTTACTCGAGTATATAGGGAACTACTCGAGTATGTGGACTTAGAATATTTCTGAAATGGGAAGAACAGAGCTACTCGAGTATAAGCAAAGCACTTACTCGAGTAACTAACCAACCACTCGAGTACAAGTTATCACTTACTCGAGTGAATACAGCCTACTCGAGTATGTAAACTAACTTACTCGAGTACAGACCCACTTACTCGAGTATACTAGAGAAGTACTCGAGTATGTGGACTTAGAAAAATTTCTGGATTAAGAACAGAAGGATTTACTCGAGTATAAGATATGACCTACTCGAGTGATTGACTATCTACTCGAGTATAAACTTATCTACACGAGTATATAGAGTCTACACGAGTATGTCTAAGGATCTACTCGAGTATCAAGTCACTTACTCGAGTATATGAAGGTACATACTCGAGTATGTGGACTTAGAAAATTTCTTATGAAAATCATACTTCAATACTTGAGTCCACCATTCCAAGTGCATGTAGGAAGTGTATCCCAATAGAGAGGCTATACATGGGCCAACACTTTGGATCACACAATGAGGGATTACATTGTATGGTCCTGTGTTTGGTGACCCATTATAGACTGACATTGGTCTACACTTGGCATTAAGGACCTGCACAGATACAACTTAAACACAGCATCAAATACACCTTAATTCATCTTAGTTCAAGGTCTGACCTCCTATAAATCTGAGGTATTGTGGAGACAAATCCCAACAATCCCCCCCTATTTGTAGATGTCAGCATCCTCTATACTAAGGTGAATTATTCAGAGTAAAAAGAACAATACACATATACTTAAAAAAAAAAGCTAAAGCAGGATAACTAATGAAATAGCCATAATCAGAATCAATTATATATATAGAATTGTTTTTTTTAACAAAAGGAATCCATTTCCACAATCTCTTTACTCAAGAGGGTCCTTCCTTATGCATCCTTTCTCTCTTCGGCTCTTGCCTCTCTAGGTAACTGAAAGGTTTAGGAAGGTAAGTCCTGGGCCTAGGAGGAGCAGCTGGTTTGTTGTGCCCCAATTCCTGTCATGAGCCTGATCTTTATCTGAGATACTTTATAGGCTTTCCATTCTGAATAACTGTAGTGGTTATCTCTGTTCTCACCAAGATCTGTCACTAACCTCAAGGTATCAAGAATTAGAGACTTAGAGGTAGGACTCCACACTTCAGCATATACAACAGGTGGTCTACCTTCAGAAGCTGGCTCTTTCCCTGGGTGCAGAACGGCTGGCAGAAGCGCCGTCACCATATTTTCTTTTCTTCTTTGAGGGACCTTGAGAACTTTGTGGAAAATCATCTTGCCATGTCTCAGTATAGGATAGGGGAGGCTCAGTCACATCAACCTCAGGTCTGGGTGAGAAGACTGGCACACTCCTTGAAAGGTTGCTTGAGCTGAATCATCTGCTGGAGGCTGTTCTGCAAGAGGATCTAGATGTTGAGGTATGATGGAGGGGTTCAGTTGAAACTCAGGAAAGTTCTGATTATGCAGCCAGACAGCATTGTCATAGGTATAAAATTTTACAGACTGGAGCTGGGAAAGAATAGATTCTTTCAATCCTTTTACAAGATCACTTACAACATCTTGAGATTGGTAGATAGTTGTTTAATTTGAGCTTCAGCTTGTTCAGATAGCTTTCAACTTGTTCTTTATGATCTTCTCCCCCTTGCTAATATTTATGGATAGCTGGGCAATTGCTTCATCTCTGAAGGTGCTCACTTCATTACATACTTTCACAACATTAGTTTCAGCTCTATCATCTAGCTTGAGCTGATTGTGAGCTACTGTCTCTGCCTGATTCCTCAGCTCACCTATGCTTGTGATGGTGTGGTCTATTGCTTGCCTCCAATCTTGAACAGCTGCTTGAGTGTGTCAGTGTTTGCTTGAATTTCAGCAAAGCTCTGCTCATCTCCTTTTCAAGAGCAGAGACCTTTGGAGATGACTGACTGCAGAGAGGCATCAAAGTAATCTCTCTGTTCTTTGAGCATAAGCTCAATCTTGCTTACAAGATCTGAAGAGGAAGAGGAAGAAGGGGCTGAGGTTGATGCAGGGACTGAGGGAGAAGGAGTATAAGTCCAAGTAGGATTTCTGTAATGACCACTGAGCTAACAGCTCTTTTGAAGGGTTCTATTTCAACAGTTCTTCTGTATTTATGAAAGATGGCATGGAGAAATCCAAAGTCTTCAGAGGTGCCTCCACAGGATCTGGAGACATTTCCTCATCATCAGACAAGAGAATATGATCAGATTTGCTGGGCTCACTATCAGGAGACTTGGCAGGAGACTGTACTGGAGTCTGAGCTGGAAACTGCACAGGAGATGGAACTGGAGACTGAATGGGAGACTTGATAGGAGACTTGGCAGCTGAATCATTCTGAAAAAGAGGAGCATCTGAGCTGAGCTCATCAATAAATCTGTTAATATCTTCAGCTGTAGATAGTAAAGCTGTGTATCTTGAGTAGGAGAAACGGGAGGAGTAGAAATTCTGACTTCTTCTTGTTCTGGAATCACTGATTCTAAAGAAACTTGATGCTGAGGAAGAGAAGAGGCAGGCTCCCCCTCAACTAATGCACCAGAGGTGGCAGTAGTTTGATGTAGAGGAGGAGATGGAATCCTGTCTTCAGGTAAACTGGTTTCTTGGTGAGTTTCTGAGATGGCATCAGCTTTGAAGTTTGGGCAGAATTCAGGATCTTGATGTCATACCTCTGTATGGAAGAGATGGAAACTTTCTTCATGTGGTGAAGAGGAGTCCTTTTGGAGAAGTCAAACACTGTAGGGTTTAATCTCATGGAGGAGGAGTGAGATAATCCTAGCATAACTTGGATGTTTCACGCTCTCTCGGATCTTATCCAGTATCATCATTCCGAACTGGAATTTCTTCCTGCAGACTATGGCTTGCATAACATCGAATAGATTTTGGATACATCTCTTATGGAGTATGTCTTGCACCATAGGATTTTGGCGATGACATCGACTAGAAACTTGCCTTCTGAATTGAACAGAGACCGATTCAAGGTTTCACCTCCACCTTCAGGATCTCGACCACAGAATAGAGAAGTACGGTCGGCATCTTCCTTTTCTAGGTCATCTTCTTCATCAACCACGTGCATCCGAAGCAGAGTGGCGACTGAAGTTTTATCCAACCGAATCTCAACTCCTTTTACCTTGGGTTTCAGAACTGTGCCATTGCGTCTAACCTTCAGATTTCTGTAGAATTCTTCAACATCAGGAAGCAGGAGACGGCAGGGTTCTTGAAGAACGAAGGACAATCCGGCCGTGTCCAAGAGAATCAGTAAATTCTTGAAGTCATCAGAAATATCTTCAATACCATCTGTCACTAGCTCGGAGCCGATTCCAATCTTGGAGGAGGGAGCCATCGGCGATTCTGTAAGCGAAGGAAACAAAGAACGAGGAAGACAAAGCTCTGCAACTGTTCTGGGAGACGAAGAGACGGCGGCTACTCGAGTGAAATGAGAAGTGGAAAGGATTTCCGATTTTTCAAAATATATATATGACCCTAATTAGGTTTAAGGAGGAGTATTGAAAATAAAATCATACCTGATATGGAGCGCCAAAACTTTGGTGCGAATAGAAGTAAAAGGAGATTTTCAAATTTCTAATTCCCGTATACTCGAGTAGGTTTTGTAATACACGAGTATGAGATGGAGTATACACGAGTAGGTCAAGTGACATACACGAGTAGGTCAAGTGACATACACGAGTAGGTTACCAATTACTCGAGTATGTCAATTTTGGTCTACTACTCGAGTATTCCGTTTACTCGTGTATATGTCTCTATGTACTCGATTATATTACTTTGGAATACAATTTTCTTGGAGAGATTTACTGCCACTGATATCTTCAACTCTGAGCCTTGTTGTGAATCCACCATCACTATTCCTCTTTGTTGAGCAGTCCGAGTTCCGTTTTGAAGAACGAGAACTTGGACTCGTCCAGCGGCTTCGTGAATATATCTGCCACTTGCCTGTCTGTGAGACATATTGTAGATCTATGTGTCTCCATTCTCCAATGCTCCCGAATGAAATGATAACGAAGCTCTATGTGCTTGGTCCGGCTGTGGGAGACTGGGATGTTGAATTTGCTATAGCACTGGATGAGTCACAATGGGGGAATGGCTGGAACTTCATTGTTGTGTCTTCAAATGATTCTTGATCCATAAGAGCTGTGCACAACAGCTGAGAGCAGAGATGTATTAGATTTGAGCCGTTGAGATGGCTATTTCTTGCTTCTTACTGCTCCAGGAAAGTCTCCTTCTGAGAAATGAAATTCCGGAAGTGCTTTTGAGTTTTTCCTTTGTTAAAATCTGCAAATCTGAAAAACTTAAGTTTTTACATTATCATTATTTGGTGTTGGTTGTTGGTGTTGTGCCAATTTGAGGTAATCTCAGATTCTAGCTTGCAGCGATGTAGTGAGATTCCTTAGAGTTCACCTGAAATCTAGCACATACACATGTTGAGAACATTATATCTGGTCTACTCGCAGTAAGGTAGAGCAAGGACCCAATTATGCTTCTGTACTTGGTTTCATCAAAAGGTTTCCCTTTCTCATCCTTGTCCAGAGACATAGCTGAGGCCATTGGAGTCCTCATAGAGGTTGCATTCTCCATTCCGAATTTCTTAAGCAGCTCTTTGGTGAACTTCGTCTGTGAGATGAAAATCCCATCTTCAGATTGTTTCACCTGAAGCCCTAAGAAATACTTCAGCTCTCCCATACTGCTCATTTCAAACTTCCCTTGCATAAGTTTAGAAAACTTCTTGCAGAGGTTGTTATCCGTAGAGCCGAAAATAATGTCGTCGACATAGATCTGCACTAGCAAAATCTTGCCTTTTATTTCCCTAAGAAATAATGTTTTGTCTATCTTTCCTCTTGTGAACTTGTTTCAAGAAGGAAGCTAGACAGAGTCTCATACCAAGCTCGAGGAGCTTGTTTAAGACCATATAGTGCTTTCTGTAATAAATATACATAATTAGGATGGGTTGAATCAACAAAACCTGGCGGTTGCTCTACGTACACTTCTTCCTTTATGTCACCATTCAGGAAGGCGGACTTTACGTCCATCTGATAGACGGTAAAGCCCTTAAGTGCAGCGTAGGCAAGAAATAACCTGATCGCCTCCAGTCTTGCTACTGGAGCATAAGTCTGGTCGAGTCGATTCCTTCTTCTTGACGATATCCCTTGGCGACAAGTCTGGCTTTATTCTTTATAATTGTTCCATCTTCGTCCATCTTGTTCCGGTAGACCCTTTTTGTTCCAATGACGTTCTTATGCTTGGGTCTAGGAACAAGTGTCCAGACTTTGCATCGTTTGAACTGATTCAATTCTTCTTCCATGGCTAGAATCCAGGATGCGTCGGAGTTGGCTTCCTCAAATTTCTTTGGTTCAACCTGTGAGAGAAAACTTAAGTGTAAATTCTCGTTAGTTGTACCTCGACGAGTTCTGACGCCATCCCGAGGATCTCCTATTATTTGGTCAACAGGATGATCCTTCAAGTGTCTGAACTCTAAAGTCCTTGCATCTGGGATCTCTTCAGCCACTGGAGTCGCATCTTCAGCTAGGATGTCTTCTTCATCTTGATCATCCACCTCTCCAATGGTGGTTGTAGAGGGGATCTTGATGAATGTCTCATCTTTATCTTCACTAGGTTCATCCAAGCTAAGTTCTTTCAACTTTGTACCTGCATCTACAATAGGCACACTAGACGAGTTGCTTTGCAACAGACTCGTCTCATCAAATACAAGATGTATCGACTCTTCCACCACCAGAGTTTTTCTATTGAATACTCTATAAGCCTTACTATGGCTACTATATCCTACAAAAATACCTTCAAAGCTTTTCTCGCTAAACTTTGTAGTGTGATACTTGCCATTGTTAAGTACGAAGCACTTACAGCCAAAGATTCTAAAGTATGAAATGGTTGGTTGCCTGCCTTTTAGAAGTTCGTAAGGAGTCTTATCATGGTTCTTGTTGATGAGTGCTCGATTTTGCACGTGACAAGCGGTGTTGACGGCTTCAGCCCAGAAATACTCCGGAAGTGAGGCATCACTCAACATGGTCCGACAAGCCTCTATGAGTGTTCTGTTCCTTCTCTCAGCTACTCCATTTTGCTGTGGAGTGCGAGGAGAGAAAACTCATGAAAGATACCTTGACTTTCACAAAATTCTGTCATGGCTCCAGATTTGAATTCCGTTCCATTGTCACTTCTGATTTGACTACGGAACAGTTGTATTCATTCTGGATCTGCCTCACAAAATTAGTGAAAATACCGAAGGTATCTGACTTGTGTTTCAGAAAGAACACCCACGCAAAGCGCGAGTAATCATCCACAATAACCAACGTATATTCCTTACCTCCCAAACTTCTAACCTGCAGTGGACCAAACAAGTCCATATGGAGAAGCTGTAAACTTCTATTGGAATCCTTGCCTATTATGCTTTTAAACGAACTTCTTGTTAGCTTGCCTTTGATACAAGCGTGACAAGGACTGTCCGTAACGCACTTGACATTAGGTGCATCACGCACTAAGTTTTGAGAGAATAATTTATTAATAGTTTTGAAGTTAATATGTGCTAGTCTCTTATGCCATTGGTCAGCAAGAGATGCACTACTTTTTGCCAAAAGACACACTGGTGTCGAGGAGTCTATACAAATAAAATTTAAACGGAAAATATTTCTGCTTCGAGTGCCTGATAAAATAGTTTCCAATTGTTAACCGATTTTATCAAACACTTGTCAGCATGAAATTCAACTACGTATCCTTTGTCGCATAGTTGGCTTATGCTAATGAGATTGTGTTCCAATCCTTCAACATAGGCTACATCCGAAAAGGATACGCTACCGTTAGAAATCATACCATAGCCTTTAGTGATTCCTCGATCTGAACCTCCAAAGATGACCTTTGGTCCATTGCAGACTGAGGTGTAATTCTGTAGTAGGCTCCTTGTCCCGGTCATATGCCGAGAGCATCCACTGTCCAAGTACCAGATTGGCATTTTGGTGGCCTTTGGACATACCTGCAATTACAATCATTTAGCCTTAGGAACCCAAACAAGTTTGGGTCCTTGGTCTCGAGTTAGAATACTCCCCCTACGAGTATTAGCCTCATGAGTGGTCACTCTCACGTTGCTAACTTTAGGGGTTGCAGCATTTTCAGGATTGAACCAACAATCACTGGCAAAATGACCAATTCTGCCACAGCACCAACAGTTGAACCTGTTGTATCTTTGCCTTGTGTAGTCCTGCTTGACTTTCTGGAATGAAGGTCTAGCAGGAGCTTTACTCTTGGAGGAAGAGGCTTCATGATGGTGGCAGTTACATGAGGTCTTCTCCTTCATAGGCTTTTCTACAATGGGTTTTACTTTTGGTGTCTTTATGAAATTATGACCATGAGCATAAGGTCCATAGCATTGAAGCTGAATCTCCTCATAAGGTGCCTTGAAGACACTCTCGCCAAAGTTACGAGGACGAGTCCAACCTTGGTATCTTGACTTAGGCTTCTCAGGGATCGGCCTAGAAAAGTGTCCGTAGGTGGACTCATAATCGAGTTCGTTCGTGGGAAAGATAACTTTCTTGAACACAACAGGTTCCAAGGGAGCTTTCCTTTTTCTTCAGCTAGAGCCTTCCGGGCAGCCTTATTCTTTCTCTTGGCCTTGTTTCTCCTAGAGGATTTACTAGAAGAGCCAATGTGGCCTAAACCACCACCCTTGGCCTTAGCAGAGAATTCAGCAACGATTGGAAGAACTGTCTTAGGCTTAGAGAAACTTTCAACAAGCTTCTTTTCAGCCTCGAGTTGTCGTTCCAATTCTTTGATGATTTCCTCTTTAAGGTCGATGTGCTTGAGAGCTTTATTGTATTCCTCCATAGCTACATTGAGGTTCTCTTGAAGAGAGTTAGTCTTATCGACTTCTTCTCTCAAGCTGCTCTCACTAGCCCGTAGAGTATTTATCTCTTTGGCTTGAGTTTTCATTAATCTACGACATTTTTCGTAAGCGGTGAGTAACTCCTTATACTGACCCATGAGCTCAGATTCATCTTCAGAGGAATATCCCTCTTGCTCATTGTCATCATCAGAATCAGAGAGAGGAGTGTGAGATTTTACCTCCCCAGTAAACTGGGGGACTTGTTCATCATCTGAATGAGCCATGAGCCCAAAGTAAGCTTCCTCTTCTTCACTCGACTCAGATGAGTCAGAGTCGCTGAGAGTTTTGCTCTTCTTGGCTACTAAGCTTTTCTCTTTCCTGTTCTTATGGTGTGAGGATTTCTTTTCCTCTCTTCTTCCACCCTCTTTCTTTTTGTGAGGGCAATCGGCGATGACGTGACCTGGCTTATTGCAACAATAACAAATGATGTCAGTTGAGATCTGTTTGTTCTGTTTAGAATTATACCTGTCATGGCTGCTTGAGCCTTTCTTCCGATGATCACCGTCATGTCATGATCTTCTATATGAGGCATCCTTGCCTCTCCATTGCTTCTTCTTGTTCAAGAACTTCTTGAACTGCCTTGAGAGTAGGGAGAACTCTCCATCAGATAGTTCTGAGCCAGATGAGCTGGGCTCAGATGATTCTTCTTCATCAGCCTCAGGAACTGGGCAGGAGAGCTAGCCTTTATCTTCCTTGAGCTGTCTGCCTTTAGAGCGACAGATTTCTCCTTGGATGCAGACCTGCTTGTCTCTTCTTCAGCTTTTCTTGAGTTGATTTGCAGCTCGTAAGACATAAGCTTTCCGAACAGATTCTGCGGGTCCGTCTCAGCTAACCTTCCAAACTCCCGAATGGCACATACCTTATTGTCCCATTCCTTGGTTAGGGATCTTAAGAATTTGTCATTGAGTTCCCCGTTGGTGAAGACTCGGCCATAAACTCTTAGGTCGTTCACTATCTTGAAAAAGTTCTCGAACGTGTCAGCTATGGCTTCCTTGTGACCTTGCCGGAAGGCTTCATACTTTTGATTCAGAAGGGATCTCGATCATCCCTCACTTCTTCAGTGCCTTCCATCAGAGTCACCAGGGATTGCCACATCTCCTTGGCAGATTTGCAATGGATGAGATTCTGCAGCATTGAGTCATCGACTGCACTTGCTATAATATTTTTAGCTTTCTTGTCCAGAGAGACAAGTGCAATCTCATCCTTATCTAGATCCATCAACTTCTTGGGAACTTGCTTGGTGGGATCTATGGTGGAAGTAGTCATAGGAATGTGGGGACCTTCTTCAACAATCATGAAGATCCGGGATCTACTGCTTCCATGAAGAACTTTACTCTTTCCTTCCACATAGGAAAATTGTTCTTGGTGCAGATAGGGAGTTTAGCAAAATCCTTGGTCTTACTCATGCTTGATACCTTTCAAGAAACAACTTAGAAGGATAAGATCAAGGTGTTAACCTTTAAACGATCAACCTCCCTCTGATACCAATTGAGAGGTCTAAGTTGTTAGCCTAAATCACCTAGAGGGGGGTGAATAGGTGAAATGCGTGTCAAATGCGGAATTAAAAACTAACACAGCACATATCAAGCAATCACAGACGACAAGAGATTTATAGTGGTTCCCCAACCTTGGGTACGTCCACTTTCCTCACCGATCTAGCAAATCACTAGACTCGGCTACTCCACTATCTCGGATTGAAAACAATCCTACACCTCGGAACCACGTTCCTACAAAACTCGATCCAACTGGATCTACAAAACTCGGAAGAAAAGGTCTTCCTACTAATCTCGGAGAAACACTCCTACACAATAATTTGTTTAAAGAAAATACAAACAATAATCTCAGATCTGGATCTTGACAGTCTTCTTCCTTAAGAGCTTTTGGCTTGATCAGAAAAGTTGAAGACGACTTGAGAGAGATCCACAAATCTGAAAAACTAAATCACCTCGATCGAGAAAATAGATCTGGAATCTTTAAGGCGCGGCGAGATCGAGTGATTGACTTGCGTCTGGATCGCTGAAGAATCAGAGTTGCAAAACAAAGATTGGAGATCGTCGATCCAGAGCTTCTTCCGTGAACGTTAATGGCGGCGGCGGCGGCGACTTGAAGAATTAGGGTTCACGGGATTTTTCTCTTTCTCTTTCTTTAAAATAATAATCTCTGTAATCTTGTTTTTAGTCAAATCTGAAAGGACCTATTTATAGGTGGACTCCAACGGTCATAATCTTAATTAGGGATGACACGTGGACCAATCAAAAATAACCGATTCAAAATACACTTGGCGAAATTGTACTTAGAGAAATTATGGAATAATGGATATACTATACTCGAGTTAGAG
The DNA here is from genome assembly GCA_039513925.1 of Platanthera zijinensis. Taxonomy (NCBI): domain Eukaryota; kingdom Viridiplantae; phylum Streptophyta; class Magnoliopsida; order Asparagales; family Orchidaceae; genus Platanthera; species Platanthera zijinensis. The sequence continues at coordinate 45,672,691 of CM077095.1, forward strand.
ACAAGATATACTCGAGTATGAGAAGTTAGATACTCGAGTGGCAATGAGAAGTATACTCGAGTATAAGAAGAGAAATCTACTCGAGTGAAACTTAAACTACTCGAGTATCAGAAAATAACTTACTCGAGTGAAAGGGAACTACTCGAGTATCAGAGTAAATACTCGAGTGAAAACACTTAGAAAAGTTTCAGATAAAGTGTGAATAAATACTCGAGTACAAGAGTTGCAGATACTCGAGTGAGAGAAAAAGAACTACTCGAGTATATTAGGAGAACTACTCGAGTGAGGGGAAAAAGAACTACTCGAGTATCTTAGAACAACTACTCGAGTAAACATTGACTTACTCGAGTATGAAAAATAATTACTCGAGTACAGAGTCACTTACTCGAGTATATAGGGAACTACTCGAGTATGTGGACTTAGAATATTTCTGAAATGGAAGAACAGAGCTACTCGAGTATAAGCAAAGCACTTACTCGAGTAACTAACCAACCACTCGAGTACAAGTTATCACTTACTCGAGTGAATACAGCCTACTCGAGTATGTAAACTAACTTACTCGAGTACAGACCCACTTACTCGAGTATACTAGAGAAGTACTCGAGTATGTGGACTTAGAAATTTTCTGGATTAAGAACAGAAGGATTTACTCGAGTATAAGATATGACCTACTCGAGTGATTGACTATCTACTCGAGTATAAACTTATCTACACGAGTATATAGAGTCTACACGAGTATGTCTAAGGATCTACTCGAGTATCAAGTCACTTACTCGAGTATATGAAGGTACATACTCGAGTATGTGGACTTAGAAAAATTTCTTCTGAAAATCATACTTCAATACTTGAGTCCACCATTCCAAGTGCATGTAGGAAGTGTATCCCAATAGAGAGGCTATACATGGGCCAACACTTTGGATCACACAATGAGGGATTACATTGTATGGTCCTGTGTTTGGTGACCCATTATAGACTGACATTGGTCTATACTTGGCATTAAGGACCTGCACACATACAACTTAAACACAGCATCAAATACACCTTAATTCATCTTAGTTCAAGGTCTGACCTCCTACAAATCTGAGGTATTGTGGAGACAAATCCCAACAGGACTCCAGTCCAATAAGGCCAGAATCACCTCCTATTCCATTTGTAGATCGAGAACATGAAACAACTGCAAAGATGGCAAGATTTCAAGAGATGATTGGACTATCACAGATAAAGAAAGCTAAAGCAGAAGGAAAAGATCCATCACAGTACTCTATAATGTCATCTTACAAAAAAGAAGAACTCAAAAGGTATGCTAAAGCAAATAAAATTTTTAATGTAGATTATTATATGACTCTGCATCCTGAAGTAGTAGTACCAAGATCCACTTCTTGCAATATAATTGGAGAATCAGACATGGCTATGTCTAAGAGAGAAGCTACAAATCCAAATTGAGAAATTATTTTCAAACCGCCCTCTAAGAAATTCTACAAAGCTGAGAAAGAGAAGTCAAAGAAGAACAAATGACTGTTTGTTTATTTTTTGAACTCTATTTGCTAATCATGATGCATCTGTGTACTTAATTGCTAGATGTTTTATTCTCTACCAGATATCTTTTATTCTACTTTATAATTGTTTTCTTTTTTTTGTATTAGTGGTCTCACCCAAATAGGGTGAGATTGTTGGATCCCTAATATGGATTTTTGCTTGGTTCACTAATTAGGATGTGTTTGACCCACATTATATAGCTAGGGTCAAGTCTGTTAGTCCAAGAGTTTAGGCGAGTCTTTAGGTTCAACCATCATAGACCAACCAGTAGAGGACTTTAGTAGACACAGACTTTGCAGAATTCAGAGTTCAAATTATCACTTCGAAGTTATTCAAACCAAGCTCAACGATCGTTGATCGCAGATCGACGAACTCAGAAATTTTTCTCTAGGTTGAGCTCGACGATATTCGAGCTCAGGTCAACGATTTCTTCCTTCAGACAGATTCTCCGCTTGACGAACTTAGAGCGCCGAATTGGCAAGTTATTTTTAGATTGCAGTTTGCTGATCACAGGTCGACGAACAGGAATTCTCAGTTCGACGATCTTGGAACTCCAGTCGATGAATTCTATTGAGAGGTCGACGATTTCTGTCCCGAGCTAGAATGAGAAGTATTCCTTATTTTTGTCCTTATTTATTATATTATTTAGTAGTAATTCTCTAATTAATTATTGCTCATATTCTCCAGAATATAACCGTTATTGGCAGCATTAATTATTGTCTTCATTAGGGTTAATTACTTGTTTATTTTAATAGGATAGTTGGGGAAACTCATTTAAGTCAAATTCCAGCCGTTTCATTCTCCAGATCAGTCAACAATTATTGCTTGGAATTCAAATTTCAATGGAGAATTTTTATAGTAGAATATAAAAGAGATTTTCTCTTTTTAGTCAATAATACATGCATGCACAGAACAGACCAGTAGTGACAACACAGGAGCAATATAGAGAAGAGACACAGAACAACAAACAAAACTCTCTCTCTGTGTGTGCAGAAAACATTCTATTTTCCCTTGTTATTTCTGAAGAATGAAGAAGAACATCCATCACATATCAAGAGTCTTCTTCTACATCTCCTCCTGGAATCTTAAAGGACAACAACTCTGAATAAGTCTACAAGTTTCTAGATCTCTTTCAAGACAAGTCTGAAGACCTATACCCTAAGCAAGGCTCCTAGCTTTCTGAACCATTCAATATTTCAGAAGGAGTCTTAATAATAGAATCCACTCAAGTCTTCTCTATTATATAAGGAAAAGAGAAGACATGATCAACTCTCTTAACCTCCTGTAAAATGGGTTTATTAACTCCCTTTAAAAGTTTATTGTTGGTTTTTGGGCACCTGATCAAAAGCCTAACGGGTTGTGAGATCTCCTTGGAAATAGATCTTGTGGTGGCAGTCACTTGATCAAAACCAGATAGTGGATTCCTACCATGGTGGTAGAAGAGTGGATAGACCCTGTTTGGGGAACCACCATAAAATTCTTGTGTTGTCTAGTTGATCATTTTCATTTTGTTTTGTTGTGCTGTGATAGAGTAGCTTCCTTGTTTCTATTTCATTCTATACTATTATTTGGTATCATCTATTTTCTCTGATATAAAATTAAAACATCCAAAAGTTTAAATTACCCTATTCACCCCCCCCCCCTCTAGAGTAAATCAGGTCTATCCCCTTTATTTCAGTTAAGAAATAATGGACATATGTTCAGTAATTCATGGTCTGCAGCTCTTTATTAAATTGCAAGCGATTCAATAATTATTCTTGTTTGTACTTCATAAATTCTTGGCCAACGATTCTGTAAGACACCTTTTTTTTCTTTTAAAGCACCGCGGTCTTATGCCTAGAATCATCATTTTGCGATGTCACCGACACTTGGGAAGGTCGCCACTACAAAATGTCGATCCTGGCGGCCTTAACGATCACCAAAGAAAGAGAAGCATGTATAGAGTTCAGATATAACCAAGTCCACAATCACATATAATATGAAATATAAGAAATCACATCAAGTCCACAAGGTAATAAAAGTACTGAAATAGAATAGTATAAAGAGATATAAACGGGCTCAAGCCCGGTACATCAAATACTCACTATAAACTCTCGTAAAAGCTAAGTAAACTAATCACTCATGGAACCAGTAGCCGGTGGTCCTGGGCTAGAATTGCCCATGTCCATGAGCACTATACTATGTTGATGCGGTATCCCCTACTGCGGCTCCCCGTATCCCATCCGAAACCCCTGAAATTTTATAGTTGTCGACCATTAGTCAAAAAGACTTAGTCCTATCATCCCCTATCCCTCCCCCATGGCTGCTAGGCAAAGAGCAGGGAGAAGGAAAAGGAAGGTAATGAAGGTGGGGAGTACAAATAAATCTGGTGGTGGTACAGCTACTCTAGCAGATATTTATAATGGTAAATAGAACTAATGAAGGGAAGTACAAGCTAGCAGTTCTATAATAGCAAAAAATAAGTATAAAAGAAAAAGTGCATCGCTAGGAAGGTAATAAATATCCATAAGAATGTAACCACAACTTATAAGCATGCTCACACAAGCTTATAAACGAAGGGGTCATTTTACAAAGCCTAACGTATAAAAAGTCCCATACTGATTTATACGTTAGGGGTAAGGGTTGAATGATGATGTCATGGTATGCTATGTTATGTGGGTTTAATATTATGTTCATGTAGTGCAACACACACACGCGCAACTATGCGCACAGACCTTCAGTTCCCCCATTTGTACAGCTAGCATCACTCTCGAGGAATCTCCGTAGTGGTAAATGGAGACAGTGGGTCAGCCCCGCACTTCTAGGCAGGTATCCACACTACCAAGCCTATCCCATACGTAGGCCTCTTGAAGGGCACAACCCAGAGTCACCACATACTGATGTTGGCCATATCCACTAGTCTTCCATTGGCTGAGTGTAAACCACAACCTCCAAGTTAGCGTATCAATGTCGGTGTGAACGATAGTCTAATACCAAACACCCACCACCTTTTTCTCATGTATCCAAGAACTCCCGAGCCATCGGCTCCCCGGACTAACCCACCCGTTATAAATACCCCCAAGCCTATCGCTCGGATAAATAAACAAACTATCCTCCAGAGTTACCAATGTGTGTGAAGGTGAATCACTAGTTATACTAGTTGCTCTTTAACATTTATTTTTATAGTTTAGGTTAACCTTGGACTACCCAGGGTATTCCCTGTGAAGGGCTCTCGTGGGCACTAGGAACTATGATGATAGCTGAAACCCAACGTTCCCTTTCGCAAGGCACTTACTATTATTGGTTATTACCCAATTCCTCGATCCCTGTAATATTATATTGGATATAACCCTAGTGTATTATGACTCCTCTCCCCACAGGGAAGACGATCCTTCGTTGATCCCGAGCACCACTTATGCTAGTCAACCCATCACTACTCCTCATCAAGACTCCCAATGATGAAATCATTTCTACTTCATCATAACCAATAAACTATTAACCCTAACTCCCTATGTCCATTTAACATCCTATCGCAATTTCTGCAGTTTTAATATATGCAGACCAATCTAAGCTATATGATGTATACGATAGGAGGTACTCCAAATTTTCTTCCAAAAGCCCTAAGATTTTTATTGGGAGTCTATCATGATATTTTTAGCTTAAATCCAGATACTTGCAATTTTCCAAATAATTTGTCATTTATTTAATTTTCCCAAAAGTTAGACCATGGGTGATTTGAACATGAAGTACAAGATTCCCTTAAGTTATGACCATACAAAAATTATGAACACTATAAGATAGGAAGATATCAGTGAATACCAAATTTCATAGATTTTAATAAATGTATTATCCTCCAAATAATTAACTCAAGGTAATTCAAATAATTAGATGTAATGAAGGAAGTAACATAGTTCCTAGTACAAAAATTAACAGAGAATTATTATGATCATAAAACCTTACTGAATAAGTTTCATGCAATTCCAAGGTAATTAAACTATACAGAAAAATTCTTCAATAGAATCCATAATAGTGCACTTTGTGATAAAACATTCTTATAAACTCATCCAAACAACATGTAATAATTTTCTAAGCTTTATTATGCCCTAAAAAGTTCTCTTATTAAGTAACACAATTTTCCAGCAAGCTATAGTATTTATTATCTATTTATCAAAATAAGGTGCACTAGTTTACTTTACACATGAAGTACTAAGAATAAATGCCCAATTATTCCAAATAATTTATCAGTGCATACAAATAGTATTTGATTTTTTTTCCAGAGTTTCATATCATTCTAAGACAATTAAACCCTAGTTACTTCAATATCATCAAAAAGGGAAAGATGAAGTTTATAGCTACAAGTATGATCTACTGTTATCTAAACATCCTATAATAAATTCCAAAGTTTAATATTACAATAAATTTACTCCAACAAAAAGCGCATGAAGTACTAAGGTCATATGACCCCTTGATTAATCCATAAGGTGTACATACCTAAATAATTTCCAAGTGATTATAGTGGGGTACATGTGTCCAAATACAACCAAATTCCTTCATACGACATTTCACCACCCTAAGATTATATGGACTAAACACCAGGTCCATACAAGGGCATATAACCCCATGCTCTTCACAAATCCGCAAAGCTCAACCTTAGGGTTTGAACTTGGGTCCTACAACAAGTTAATCCTAATCCTCCCAAAAATCCATGTGAAGGAGTTTAATGTAATAAAAAATCAGTGGCTCAAGTTTCAACCTCTGCTGAGGTGATTTGGCCACCTAATACCCACAAGGGACACTTTTACCTAAATACCCCTTTTTGGCCAAGGCTAGCTAGTCTACTAAATTACAAACTAAATCATCTTCAAATGGGATAAAATTTTATACAGAGACCTATATTGACCCCAAGGACTACCCACCAAAATTTGGGAGGATTTGGAGGTCATTAGATCCATTAATTAATCCATTCATGAAAAATGAAATGTTTATCAAAACTTTATAAATATATTATCCAAAAATTCCCATTTTTGGATATGATATAGGTCTAGGTATGAATATCCTATGCTCCATATTTCAAGTCATTTGGAGATCAGGATTGATGGGGGCACTCCAATCATTCACTAATCAACCCTATGTATAGACCTCACCAAAATGAGTACTGAAGTCTGACATGAACTCCAAATTAGTTCAAATCAATTTTAAAATAAACTAGACATATAGATCTACTAGTTTCATTTGACTAATTTTTCTGAAATGCCCTCTAAGTATTTGTAATTTTAATACTAAAGTAACTGATATTATATGACAGAATATACATATAATACAATTAATAAAATTAGATCTGCACTGATCTTCAAGCAAATTGGACAGCTGTTGGCCTTCTTCCTCCTCCATCAAAAGGCCATTATCCACCCGACCTAGAGCTAGTTCCTGGCCACTTTCCCGGCCACCCGACCACCTCCCTGGCCGACCACCGCCACCAAAATCTCAATTGAGGTAGTGGCTATCGCGGACCGACGACACGGCCACTGGAGGGTCCGTTTCCGGAGAACCTGTCCCTCACTTTTCAAAGAAAATTCGGTGGAAAACTTCACCCGATCGGGCTTAATATAGCCAGACTCTTTGCCATAGAAATTCCTAAGATCTATCCATATAAGGAGTACAGGTGGACCTTTGTAGAGGGATGGGGTAGGGCTTACCGCTGAGTTTCCATGGATGGTGGTGGCGTTGTCCGGTGTTCTATAATAGCACTGTCAAAATGCTCGGCTCCTTCAGGTAAGGTGTGCAAAAGATAGCCCTGGGTCCAGGGATGCTTTTATGTTGATCATATAGGAAAGGGTAAGGGCTTAGCCCTGATGGCCATCAATGGCCATTAAAGGCTATTTTTTGCCAACTGAAAACTTACTGAATTCCCTCCCTTTGTGGACGGGAAAGGACTTTGATCTTTTCCTAATCCATTAGGGGTGATCAATCCAGCAATGGAAGAGGAGCCCTTGGTCTTCCAAGCCATGAATGGCCTTTATTCCCCCCTTTCTCTCATTTCTCTCTCCTTCATTAAAGAGGAAAATTGGAGTTTTCTCTCTCCTGATCATCAAGCCCAAATTTTAAGGCTAATCCAGCCTAATGGAAGCCCATTAGATCATAATACTAATTAAAATAAAGTTAATCGAAGTGGATTGGGCTTGAGCTTGAGTTAGCCCATTGAAGCTTATTTGACATTACACTAAAGTAGAGTTGACCTTGGTTAATTGGCCTTTTGGGTTGCCCCCAATAGGTCCTTGGTGACCCATTGGCCTCCCCTAAGGTCTACGTAGGGTTGGGTAGGGTTAGTTTGGCACCTTGGAGGTCACTTGCACCTTAGTTAGGTCACTTTGACCACTTTAGGGCTAGGGTTGACTTGGGTCAACTTATCCTCTTGGGTTGACCCCAATGGGTCCTTGATGACCCATTAACCACACTTTAGGGTTAGGAAGGAATGTGTAGGGTCCACTTAGCTAAGGGAAGGTCAATTGACCCTAAGTGTGCCTGTTTGACACAATTAGGGTTAGGGTGGACCACTTTTATTGCCCCCAATGGGTAATTTGTGGCCCTATGGACCACCCAAGGGGTTAGGGGTGTTGTTGTGGGGTTACGGAGTCAAGTTGAAGCCCTAAGGTTAAACCTTATGTTTGGTGGTAAGGCTGTGCTATAGGCAGACAACGGTGATCTTCATCTTAGCCTTTGTTCACTTGGTCCTTTGAGCTTTTTATGGTTTTGTCATGACTTAGTCATGACAAAACAACTACTAGGGGTCTAGTTGTTTGAGGGATGTTACAAATCCCAATATATTAAAATAAAAATTCATCCCCAAAATTAATGTGATGCCTACGGGGTTTCTACTGAAGTAAAAGTATGTAACATCCCTAGGAGTTGAAGGTATACCTGACTCTAAGAGATCCGGGTACTTTTGCTGCATCAAGTCCTGTGGCTCCCAAGTGTGCTCCTCCTGTCCATAGTTTCTCCACAAGAACTGGACTAGCGGAACCTTTTTGCATCACAAGACCCGTACTGCCGTATCATCGATCCAGACCAGCTCCATGCTGACTGATCGATCTGTGGCCACCTTGCTATCCATAGTGGAAATCAATTTCTTAGGGCAAAGTAGGGCCCTCTAAAATGAAGAGACATGGAAGACGTCGTATAATCCCACCAACTCCGGCGGTAGCTCTAGTCTGTAAGCCAAGGGCCCGATCCGCTCCATTATCCTGTAAGGCCCCATATATCTCAAACTGAGCTTCTTTGGACAGCTAACCCGCGAGACTCTGTGCATTGGTCGTGTCTTCAAGAAAACCTGGTCTCCTACCTGGAACTCTACCTAACGATGTCGCACATCATAGTATTTGGCCTGCCTGCTCTAGGATTCAAACATCCTTTCCCGGATCAATCTCACCTGAGCATCTATGTCCCTCATGAACTCCAAGTCGAGTGTCATTGGATCCTCATCCTGGATCCAAGATAGTGGGGTCCTGCACCTCTGTTCATATAATGACTCGTCAGGAGCAATGCCTATGCTAGACAGATGGCTATTATTGTACGATAATTCAATTAGCGGAAACCGTCTCTTCCATGTCTCGTCGCAGCTCAAAATGCATAGGCGCAGAAGATCCTCTAGTGTTCGGTCGGTGCGCTCCGTTTTCCCATCGATCTGAGGGTGGAAAGTCGTACTGAACGTCAATCGAGAAACCAGATAATCCTGAACTGACGTCCACTCCTTGACATAAACCATCTATCACGATCTGACACGATCGTCCTGGGCACTCCATGATAATGAACAAACTTCTCGATGAACCTCCGCACTAGAACACTGATAGGAGCATCCTTCACAACTGGAATAAATTTGGCCACTTTCGTCAGTCCATCGACATCACCCAAATCAAATCATTCCACTCATGAGATCGGGGAAGCCCTTGTATAAAATCCATGGCTATGTCCTCAAACTTCCACTCTGGCACTGGAAGTGGCTGTAGTAATCCGGCAGTACTCTTGCACTCCGCCTTTACGAGTTGGCAAGCCTCGCAATGCGTCATAAAGTATCTAATATCCATCTTCATGCCTGACCAATTCAACGTCAACTTTAGGTCTGCTGTCATCTTCGTGATCCCCGGGTGCACTGAATATCTATTACCGTGTGTCTCTGTCAAGATGTCCTCCCGAATTTGTCCTCTTGCTGCTATATAAACCATGCCTCTAAAGCATAGCAGCCCATATCTTAAAGAGTAATCCCATGTCGCGCCTTCCTCTAAGGCCCAGAATATCAGTTCTGTCCTCGCATCCAGCCTCTTCCCGTCCCTTTGTGATCTGGAATGTCGTCGATGGCAATCACCGATGATAGGTGCTCCGCATATAGCTCTGGATCATCATTGGAGACCAGAGATATCTGCATCTCCTCCAACATTTGCACAAACTCCATAGCCCTCAGTTGAGGCCCGACTCCAGATGTAGTTGATCTCCTGCTCAGAGCATATGCTACCACGTTTGCCTTTTCGGGATGATAATGCATGGTATACTAATAATCTGACAAAAACTATACCCAGCGTCTCTGTCTAATGTTTAGCTCCTTCTATCTGTCCGCAACATCAAGTTCTTGTGGTTTGAGAATATATCACAGTGGAAATCGTAGAGGTAGTGCCTCCAAATCTTTAGAGCAAAGATAACCGTTCACATCTCCAAGTCATGCACTGGGTAATTTTACTCGTGTTTATTCAACTGATAGGAGGCGTAAGCAATCACATGCCCATTCTGCATCAGAATGACACCCTTCTCCTAATATGACACGTCTGTATAAACCTGAAATCATTCCTTCCCAGCTGGAAGAGTAAGGATAGGGGCTAGGGTAAGCCGACCCTTTAGTTCTAGAAAATCCGCAATGTACATGGTGTACAAACAAATGGAGTCTTTTTCTTCATCAGAGATCTGAGAGGGAGAGCAATCCGAGATAATCCCTCCAAAAACTTCCGGTAGTATCCGACAAGCCTTGAAAAACTCCTCACATCAGTGTCCATCTTCTGCGGTGGCCAATCCCGTACTACCTAAACCTTTGCCAGATCTACTGTCAATCCTTCTCCACTTATAATATGTCCCAAAAAGGACAAATCCTTCAGCCAAATCTGGCACTTTCTGAACTTAGCATATAATTGGTTCTCTTAGAGCTTCACTAGAGTCAGAGCCAAATGACGCGCAAGCTCCTCCTCAGTCCTTTAATAGATAAGGATATCGTCAATAAACACGATGACGAATACATCCAGAAATGGCTCGAAACCCGGTTCATCAAACTCATGAACATGGATGGTTCATTCGTGAGCCCGAAGGGCATCACGGTAAACTCATGCAACCCGTATCTACTGCTGAAAGCTGTCTTCGGGATATCCTCCTCCGGAATGCACAACTGGTAGTAACCTGACCACAGATCCAGCTTTGCAAACCAATGAGCTCCCTCAAACTGGTTAAATAACTCGTCAATCCTCGGCAGAGGATACGTTTTCCGAACATCAGCAAATTCAGATCACTATAGTCAATTCATAATCGGAGTGTCCCATCCTTCTTCTTAACGAACTACACCGGAGCTCCCCATGGTGAGGAGATTTGTCGGACAAATTCGGCTTCCACTATCACATGTAGCTGGCTTTGAAACTCCACCTACTCCTTCAGGGCCATCCGATAAGGAGCTCTGGATACCGGCTTAGCCCCCGACACGAGCTGTATCTGGAAATCCTTCTCCCGATGCGGGGGGTAGCCCTGACAACTTCTCTTGGAATAGGTCAGCAAAATCCCGTACCACCAGGATACTAGGAAAGGAATCCTTGGCATCGACCACCTCGAACAACACTTGATATACCTCGTCTCCTTGTTGATGAGCCTTGATGGCCTGTACGGACGATTGTCAGAGGTGGTAGGTTGATCTAATACCTTCGATGATGACATAGGAGTCCCTGTTCCTCAAGGTGATCCTCTTCGATAGACAATCGATCTGGGCATGGTTCCAATACAACCATGTCATGCCAAGGATCAGGTATAAGTTTGGTATCCTTAGGATCGTCGCTGGTGCTTCAAATGCCTTTCTGCCGATTTCTGCCTCATTTTTGTAATGGGAAGAGGTTAATAGCTCTGATCCATCGGGTAGACACAACCTCATCGTCAAGCCTGTAAATCATTCAACGCCTTCTAGTCCTTCCACAAAGGCTTCTGACAAAAATGAGTGCGAAGCACCCGTATCGAACAGTGTATTTAGCTTGCTTGCCACTGATGAAGACTATGCAAGAGGTGGTTAAATCTCTTAGAAATCTAGTTATGGTTTTCATTAATATTTCTAACAATTCTATATCCATGATTCTAGCTTTTAGGAAAGAAAAGAACTTAATATCACCGGCATACCTGCTATCACCTGCTCCGAGTTCTGGGGCTAGCCGTGTTTAAGGCACCCTGAAATCTATGCCCTTGGCTGCGTCCTCGACCATAAAACTGTCAAGCAGGTGGGGCATTCTAAAGTGCTGGTAGGGGTACCTCCCTCATGGGGCAGTTCCTCTTGAAGTGCCCCGGCTGGATACACCGGAAACATATCTGTGCCCTTTCCCCTGTCCTTGGAATCTTCCGTATATGTAAAGGCTGAGGCGCCAATACCACTGAGTTCCTCTGTTCTACCTATCCTCCCAGCGGGGTTGATCCTCATTCCTCCTTTCTCCGATGACATGACCTCTGGACTGATCTCTCCTGCCACTAATCACTGCGTCCTTAGCTGGTCTCTTCCATCTACAGACTCTAAGCTGATCCGCCTCTCACTCCTTAGCCATCTCCAAGATCATGGTCAGGCTCCCATCAGAGAAGAAGAGGAGGGACGGTCTCATGCCATCTTGTAGGACTTTATAAAAACTCTTAGCGTAGCCAGCGTCATCCAACTGATATGAGTCCTCATATATAGATAGATGTGTGAACTCTTGGTAGTACTCTAAAAATGTCCTATTACCATGCCTCAACTGCAGGAACCTATCTTCCAATTCATCCCTCGCTGGCTGAGGTACAAAATGTACTAATAGAGCTACTTTAAACTCCTCCCAGGAGATGTCTGCGAAATCCACTCCAGTAAAGGTAGTGTCCATCTATTACTTCCACCATCTCTTCCCTTATGACTCAAAGAAGGAAACAGCCAAATAAATCGCCTCCTCTGTCGGCCATCGATTTCTTGCCAACATCTCATAGATGATGTCCAACAAATCTTTTGTATGACCTGCTGACTCCGTCCCGAGATAGTATGGAGGAGAAAGCCCTCGAAAGGCACTCATCTAGTTGTCCCAAGGATTTGGCTGTGGAGTCGGGGCCTATTGAGTCCTGATGGCCTCAAGAATAGACGTCAATGTCTGCCCAATCTTTGTATGCTGGAACGGTGATGAAGCCGGCGGTGGTGGAAACATATTCTGTGCCTGAGGTGAACCCTACTGTAGAGTAGGGTTCGTCGCATGTTACAAAGGAAAATTTTCATTTGTCAGATAATGTATAATTGTAACTAATGAACAATGTGGACTTTAACAGGTGATTCCCCATATGGGCACACCATTGTCTCTGCTACTTGTTTGTCTGCAAACTAAGCTCACATGGGGTGGCCGAGGGATTTTGTGGACTTCTTCTCTTTAGATAGATGTTTGCTATGGTACGACTTGTAAGACCCAATTTTTTTTGTTTAAACCACCGGGGTCTTATGCCCAGAATCTCTGTTTTGCAGTGGCACCAACACTCGGGAAGGTCGCCACGACAAAACGCTGATCCTGTCGGCTGTAACGATCACAAAAGAAAGAGAAGCATGTATAGAGTTTGGATAAAACCAAGTCCACTATCACATATAATATGGAATATAACATATCACATAAAGTCCACAAGCTAATAAAAGTATTTAAATAGAACAATATAAAGAAATATAAATGGGCTCAAGCCCAGTATGTAAGACCCCAACCTCGGAGTTGATCGCGGGGCGATCAATCAGCGCTTTTGGAGGTCTGAACAGGGGCACACGGCCAGGCACACGGCCGTGTACCTACCCGTGTTCAGTGATTTTGTGCAGTCTCGAGTCAGAGAAGTACACGACCTGAGACACACGGTCGTGTCTCAAGCCGTATGTGGGGCACACGGCCTAGAACACGGCCGTGTTCGAAGCCGTGTTCATGAAGCCCGACGATCGTTCTGAAGCTCCAGGTAACACGGCCCGTGGCATACGGCCGTGTCAGGACCCGTGTCGATCGGCGAATGAGCTACACGGCCAGGCACACGGCCGTGTGCCAACCCGTGTTCGGCCCAGATTTTGTTATTTTGGATCTAATCTCGGCCGTTCTTTCCCTTGGATCTGGATCCGACGGTGGGGGCTGCTCCTGGGGGGTTATTAGCCGGCAAATGGGGGGAGAAACCCTCATTTCAACTTGAGTTTCTCTTTCTTCATCCTAGAGAGAGGGGAGAGCTCCCTTGGTGGTGTGAGGCCAAAATCCAGCCGCCGGAGGAGGTTCGAAGCTCCAAATCGCGATCCGAGCCCAGATCCGCGGAGGCGACGACGTTGCGAAGCTTTCTAGACGCGTAGTTTGCGATGGCGCCACGGAAAAACGCAAGGGTAACGATTCTTTATCTTGGGCATGTGAAGCCCTCTTTTCCTTGCATAGGAAGCCCGCTCTCGCGAGTGAGCGAAGAGTTGGAGCGCTCCTTGGGGTAGATATGTGAAGTCCCCCTTGTGTAGAGTCCGTATGCGTAAACGGACATAGGCATTGTGTGTGAAGCCTATTCGGACGTGTTGGTCCGAATCGGTGATGTTGCATTGCATTTGAACCGGGCAAGACTCCGGATGTTTGGGTGTTTTCGGGTTTTTCTACGTGGTAGATTGCATCAGGGAATCTTAGAGATTAACTCTAAGGTGCACCCGGAAAACTGGGCAAAAGCGGGTTTTGCCAACACGGAGGCCAGGGAGGCAACGTGAACATAACTGGGTTATGTGATTTTGTGGCGGAAACGAGACTCGGCGAGTCTTGACCTGCGCATATGGCTTAAATTGTCGTTGCGGTATGAGCACGGGTCAAGCGGAACCGTACCCGGTCTATGTCGTTCGGTAGGACCGTTGGCATGGACGAGGGTCTTCGGCGGTCTATGGCTTAAATTGTCGTGACCAAGGCTAAGGAGACAAATTGCTCATATGGATGACCGTCCTAGAGGCGGTGGTGGATCGGGAACGTCTATGGCTTGAATTGACGTGACAATGGCCGGTTCGCCGAGAATGTGCCCTGAGTGTACGGGGTGTGTGGCCGTTCTAGCCTACGCCTGTGGTGATGTGCAATTACCTTTTATAAATGCCTATACTAATAAAGTGCAGGGAAAGAGCATCCCCGCCCCGATTGTGGGGGCGGGATCGTTACAATTTGGTCAGCTTTGCTGACCGTTGCTATTGTTTGCCACCGGGCGGTGGTTTGTTGCTTGCAGGTGCTGCGGAGCCGAGCGGGAAATAGCGGGCTAAAGCCCTTGTTGCTGTGCCGGCCCTCGAAGGCCTAATTTGTTATGTTTTTCCCGTTCATTCATGTATGGCCGGCCTGCGAGCCGAGGTCTGAAAACACTATTTTGTTAAGTGAACAATGTAAGGCCTTAAGGCCAGTTCTCTTTTGTGTATGTACTCATTCCTGGGTTGTAGTGGACATTCATGCTTTGTGGCAGGGTTCTTATCTTTTTGCAACTTAATTAAATTGCTTCTGCTAGGTGTTGTGTAGGACGCTCTGATTGGTTGTATGGTTTCAATGCGTAACCAACCGGTCTGTCCGTAGTATATGGCGTCGGGCCCCGGCCGGACCTACTGCTATATGATATGTGACGGATAGGGGTGTTACAAATTGGTATCAGACTTCTGGTTTCGGTCACGCTTAAATGAATTCGTGGACGAATTCACTTTAAGGGGTGGTGAGCACATTGTGTGCGTCATCGTTATAACATGAAAAGAACCCATGAATGCCCACTTAGCAATGAAAATACACATGTTTGAGGAACCTGCGTGTTCCTATAATTGTTGTTTGCAGTAGTGTTTGGTCGCTTATCGGTGTTTTGCACGATTATAGGTGACCAGAAGTGGCGCTGGGCCGTCTGAACGGCCAGGTTCTGAGGCGAGCAGTGCGCCAAGCGATACGCCTGCAACACCTTTGTCTGCCGAGACCATTAGGTTGGTGGCAGAAGCGGTCATGACAATGATTAATGCGCAGCCTGCAAGGCAGGTGCAGCATCCTGCTCCTACTGTAGAGCAAGTACCGCTTCAGACAGCAGAGCAAAGGAGGGTTGAGCAGGTGGTGGTGGAGCCAGAGTTGCCTCGGAGAGCAACTGAAAAACAACTGAAGCATGTCATGGGCTTTCATCTACCGGTGTTCACGGGGGCAGAAACCCCGACCCAAGCAGAGGATTGGCTCTCAAGGGTCAACAGGGTGATGACTGCGACGGAAACTGAAGAGTGGCAGAAGACCACTATAGCGACGTTCCTTTTGGATGGGGATGCAAGACTATGGTGGGAGGGCCTAGAGCTGCATCAATTGAGGGGAAGACCATTGGCCGAAGTCCCGATGGAGGAGTTTGCGAGACTATTTATGGCTCGATACCTCCCCTCGGCGCAGAGGATCGCGCTAGAGAGCGAATTCCAGAAGTTGGTGCAGGGTGATAGCACCGTTGACGAATACCTCCACGAGTTTACTCGGTTGGGGAGATATACCGGCGCTACCTTCGCAGATGAGGAGCGCAAGACGAGCCGCTTTTATGAAGGGCTAAGGGATGATTTGAGGTTGCTGCTATCGGGGCCCAAGGCGCAGGGTTTCATGACCCTGGTCAGTTCGGCCCGGTCCTTGGAGAAGGATATGAGAAACGTGCAAGCGAAGAAGGAGAGGGAATCTGGTGGCAAGAGATCAGAGTTCAAGGCGCCGACTACATCGAAGTCGGGCTACCGTAGATTCTTCAAGAAGGCTAAGACATCGGGTCCAGCTCCTTCTGCAGGTGCCTCAGGGACAACTACCAATCGAACCTCGGGCGCTTGTTTCACGTGTGGAAAGCCGGGGCACTTTGCCCGTGACTGCTGGAGTGGACGCTCAAAGTCCGAAAGGAAACAAGGAGCTACCTACGAGGAAAAGGGCAAAGCGGTGGAGTCGACCGCGTCCCACTATGCTCCTACTCAGCCTAGAGTCTACAACTTGGGCCAGCAGGAGGCCATCAAGCAAGCGGATGTGGTGACAGGTATGAGTTAATTTATGCAAGTTGACTTGAGAATACTATTACCTATTGCTTGTTAAGCTAATGTCTTTTGCGTAGGCTTTGTGGTGATTAACGATAGTCCGGCACGAGCACTGTTCGACACTGGTGCTTCGCATTCTTTCTTATCCGAACAGTTTATATCGCGCATCGGAGTCCCTTCTTCGATGGCGAAGGACAAGTTAGATGTGTTGCTACCGAATGGGTGCTCGATGCGTGCGGACAGAGTGTGTGCCGTGAAGGTTCATAAAGGGAGCCAAGAGTTCGACTTGCAAGCGTCATTATTGCCGTTAGTAGAGTTCGATGTTATCTTTGGAATGGATTGGCTGTCAGAGCAGAAGGCTTTGATCGATTGCGATCGTAAGGAGGTCAAGCTGGGTGTAGGGCGGGAGACTACTTTCGAGGGGCTTAAGGGGTTGAGCAAGACACTGATGTCTGCTCTTCAGGTGGTGAAGGCAGTTCGTGCTGGTGCAGAGCTGTTCTTTGCAATAGTGGGGGCTGTGGAGCCAAAGTCACCGTTGGATAGCATCCCCGTGGTTTGCGAATACCCCGATGTGTTCCCGGATAGCCTTCCCGGAGCCCCACCGCAGCGAGAGATTGACTTTACGATCGAGCTCGTGCCGGGTGCCAAACCCGTGTCACGCGCTCCTTATAGGTTGGCGCCAAAGGAGATGGCGGAGTTGAAGGTTCAGCTGGAGGAGCTGATGGAGCAAGGTTATGTGCGTCCAAGTTCGTCGCCTTGGAGCGCACCGGTCCTCTTCGTTAAAAAGAAGGACGGTAGTATGCGGCTGTGCATCGACTACAGAGAATTGAACAAGTTGACGGAGAAGAATAAGTACCCGATCCCGAGGATCGATGATCTCTTTGATCAGTTAGTCGGATCGTCGGTATACTCCAAGTTGGACTTGAAGTCGGGGTACTACCAGCTGAGGATCAGGGAGTGTGATATCCCGAAGACGGCGTTCAGTACGAGGTATGGGCATTTCGAGTTCACAGTCATGCCGTTTGGACTGACAAATGCGCCATCGGTGTTTATGGATCTGATGAACAGGACGTTCAGAGATTTCCTGGATCGCTTTGTGATCGTCTTTTTTGACGATATTTTGGTATACTCGCAGTGCGAAGAAGACCACTTCAAGCATTTGCATTTGGTGTTGGAGACTTTAAGGAGGAATGAGCTTTACGCAAAGTTCTCCAAGTGCGAGTTCTGGCTACCCTCGGTAGCGTTCCTTGGTCATATAGTGAGTGGGGAAGGTATAGCGGTGGATCCAGCGAAGATTGTTGTGATACTGGAGTGGCCTGCGTTATCTTCTGTCGCGGAAGTCCGTAGTTTCCTCGGGCTTGGCGGATATTACAGGCGCTTCGTAGAGAACTTCTCACGGGTAGCGTTACCTCTCACGAAGTTGACAAGGAAGGACCAGAAATTCTTGTGGACGCAATAGTGCATGCAAGCTTTTGAGGAGCTGAAGAGGCGGTTGACCACGGCGCCAGTGCTTAGTTCGCCGAGTGGGACCGAGGGCTTTGAGGTGTATAGCGACGCTTCGGGTAGTGGCTTGGGCTGCGTGTTGTTGCAGCATGGAAGTGTGATCGCGTATGGATCGCGTCAGCTGAAAGTGCATGAAAGAAATTATCCGGTGCACGACTTGGAGTTGGCGGCCGTGATTTTTGCACTCAAGTTATGGAGGCACTACCTATACGGCGTAAGAGTCGATATATACACCGATCACAAGAGCCTAAAATACTTGTTGGATCAAAAGGACCTTAATATGAGGCAAAGGAGGTGGATGGAGTTCCTGGGGGACTACACCTTCAAGATACATTATGTACCCGGGAAGGGCAACGCAGTTGCGGATGCGCTGAGCCGCAGGGCTCCCGCCCGAGCCAACTGGTTGTCGGTGCATGATGAGCGGCTAGTGCGGGAGTTGGAGGAGCTTGAGATCTGTTGCGTTGACAAGCAGACGAGCGCCAAAGCAATGTTAAACTGGATAGAGGTGCAGTATGACCTAGCTGACGGGTTCGGCAGGCATTGGAGTTAGATGACTCCATGAAAGAGCTTATGGAGGCCGCTCTGGATGGGTCAAATTCCCAGTTCTCGGTGGATGATGGTTTGTTAAGAAAGGATCATCGGTTGTGCGTCCCGAGTGGGGGTAACCTCCGGGCGGAGTTGATGTACGAGGCTCATCATACCAAGTACTCAATCCACCCAGGGAGCACGAAGATGTATCATGATCTCAAGAAGCTGTTTTGGTGGCCGGGGCTTAAGAAAGATGTGGCGTTGTACGTGGCTAAATGCCAAACGTGCGCCTTGGTGAAGGCGGAGTGCCAAAAGCCAGGAGGATTTCTGAAATCCTTGCCTATACCGGAGTGGAAATTCGATGATATATCTATGGACTTTGTGCACGGGTTGCCAAGGTCGCAGAAGGGAAACGACGCCATTTGGGTGATCGTTGACAGATTGATGAAAGTGTCGCATTTCTTACCGATGAGGAAGGATGATCCAGTAGAGAAGTTGGCAAAGCTCTATGTGGATAGCATTGTGCGCTTGCACGGGGTGCCCCGCAGTATTGTGAGTGATCGCGATGGGCGTTTCACGTCCAATGACTGGAGGCTAGTGCATCAATTGTTGGGCTCCAAACTGAAGTTTAGCACGGCGTTTCATCCGCAGACGGATGGCCAGACCGAGAGAGTCAACAGAACCTTGGAAGACATGCTCCGCATGTGTACGTTGGACTTCGGTAAGAGGTGGGAGGACCACCTATACTTGGTCGAATTTGCTTATAACAATAGTTATCAAGCAAGCATTCAGATGGCGCCGTTTGAAGCTCTTTACGGAAGAAAATGTCGCACGCCGTTGTCGTGGTTAGAAACGGGTGAGTCCAAGCTTTATCAGCGTCAAGACATTGAAGATGCCACTTCTTTAGTGCATACTATACGGGAGCGGTTGCGGATTACCCAGGATAGGCAAGCCAAGTATTATAATGCCAAGCATAGGAACGTGGAATTCAGTGTTGGCGATTGGGTGTACTTGAAGATCAAGCCGTTCAAGGGTGTCTCACGGATTCGACGCTTGAAAAAGTTGAGTTCGAGATACCTTGGGCCATTTGAGATTCTGGAGCGGATCGGAGAAGCAGCTTATAGGTTGAGGTTATCAGCAGAGTTAAGTGCTTTGCACGATGTATTCCACATCTCGGTTTTGCGGAAGGTAGTGCAAGAGCCTTCGCAGGTGTTGGCGGCCGACCAAGTACCGGTTGAGGAAGGGTTGACAATGAAAGTCAAGCCCATATCTATTGAGGATTTCGAAGTCAAGCGGCTTCGGAACAAGGAAATTAGAATGGTGAAGGTCCGTTGGGATAACTGCGGACGCGAGGAGCTCTCTTGGGAGCGAGAGCAGTCAATGCGCGAGGAGTACCCCGAGTTGTTCCCCTCAGGTACTCGTTATGTTTATGTTTTTGTGTAGTCTCTGTTCTTAATTTCGGGACGAAATTCTCTTAAGGGGGAGGGAGTTGTAAGACCCCAACCTCGGAGTTGATCGCGGGGCGATCAATCAGCGCTTTTGGAGGTCTGAACAGGGGCACACGGCCAGGCACACGGCCGTATGCCTACCCGTGTTCAGTGATTTTGTGCAGTCTCGAGTCAGAGAAGTATACGGCCTGAGACACACGGCCGTGTCTCAAGCCGTGTGTGGGGCACACGGCCTAGAACACGGCCGTGTTCGAAGCTGTGTTCATGAAGCCCGACGATCGTTCTGAAGCTCCACGTAATACGGCCCGTGGCACACGGCCGTGTCAGGACCCATGTCGATCGGCGAATGAGCTACACGGCCAGGCACACGGCCGTGTGCCAACCCGTGTTCGGCCCAGATTTTGTTATTTTGGATCTAATCTCGGCCGTTCTTTCCCTTGGATCTGGATCCGACGGTGGGGGCTGCTCCTGGGGGGTTATTAGCCGGCAAATGGGGGGAGAAACCCTCATTTCAACTTGAGTTTCTCTTTCTTCATCCTAGAGAGAGGGGAGAGCTCCCTTGGTGGTGTGAGGCCAAAATCCGGCCGCCGGAGGAGGTTCGAAGCTCCAAATCGCGATCCGAGCCCAAATCCGCGGAGGCGACGACGTTGCGAAGCTTTCTAGCTGCATAGTTTGCGATGGCGCCGCGGAAAAACGCAAGGGTAACGATTCTTTATCTTGGGCATGTGAAGCCCTCTTTTCCTTGCATAGGAAGCCCGCTCTCGCGAGTGAGCGAAGAGTTGGAGCGCTCCTTGGGGTAGATATGTGAAGTCCCCCTTGTGTAGAGTCCGTATGCGTAAACAGACATAGGCATTGTGTGTGAAGCCTATTCGGACATGTTGGTCCGAATCGGTGATGTTGCATTGCATTTGAACCGGGCAAGACTCCGGATGTTTGGGTGTTTTCGGGTTTTTCTACGTGGTAGATTGCATCAGGGAATCTTAGATAACTATAAGGTGCACCCGGAAAACTGGGCAAAAGCGGGTTTTGCCAACACGGAGGCCGGGGAGGCAACGTGAACATAACTGGGTTATGTGATTTTGTAGCGGAAACGGGACTCGGCGAGTCTTGACCTGCGCATATGGCTTAAATTGTCGTTGCGGTATGAGCACGGGTCAAGCGGAACCGTACCCGGTCTATGTCGTTCGGTAGGACCGTTGGCATGGACGAGGGTCTTCGGCGGTCTATGGCTTAAATTGTCGTGACCAAGGCTAAGGAGACAAATTGCTCATATGGATGACCGTCCTAGAGGCGGTGGTGGATCGGGAACGTCTATGGCTTGAATTGACGTGACAATGGCCGGTTCGCCGAGAATGTGCCCTGAGTGCATGGGGTGTGTGGCCGTGCGAGCCTACGCCTGTGGTGATGTGCAATTACCTTTTATAAATGCCTATACTAATAAAGTGCAGGGAAAGAGCATCCCCGCCCCGATTGTGGGGGCGGGATCGTTACAATTTGGTCAGCTTTGCTGACCGTTGCTATTGTTTGCCACCGGGCGGTGGTTTGTTGCTTGCAGGTGCTGCGGAGCCGAGCGGGAAATAGCGGGCTAAAGCCCTTGTTGCTGTGCCAGCCCTCGAAGGCCTAATTTGTTATGTTTTTCCCGTTCATTCATGTATGGCCAGCCTGCGAGCCGAGGTCTGAAAACACTATTTTGTTAAGTGAACAATGTAAGGCCTTAAGGCCAGTTCTCTTTTGTGTATGTACTCATTCCTGGGTTGTAGTGGACATTCATGCTTTGTGACAGGGTTCTTATCTTTTTGCAACTTAATTAAATTGCTTCCGCTAGGTGTTGTGTAGGACGCTCTGATTGGTTGTATGGTTTCAATGCGTAACCAACCAGTCTGTCCGTAGTATATGGCGTCGGGCCCCGGCCGGACCTACTGCTATATGCTATGTAACGGATAGGGGTGTTACACAGTACATCAAATCCTCACTACAAACTCTCGCGGAAGCTAAGTAAAGTAATCACTCACGGTTCCAATAGCCGGTGCTCCTGTGCTATACTGGCCCATGTCCATGTACACCATACTCTGCTGATGTTGTATCCCCTGCTGCTGCTCCCTGTCTCCCATCCAGAGCCCCTAAAATGTTGTTAACGTTGACCGTTAGTCAAAAAGACTAAGTCCTATCATCCCCGACCCCTCCCTTATGGCTCCTAGGCACCGAGCGTGGCGATAAAAGGGAAGGTAATGAAGGTGGGGAGTACAAATAAAGCAGCTGGCGGTGGAGCTACTCTATTAGATATTTATAATGGTAAATAGAAATAATGAAGAGAAGTACAAGCTAGCAGTTCTATAATAACAAGAAATAAGTATAAAAGAAAAAGTGAATCGCAAGGTAGGTAAAAAATATCCATAAGAATGTAACCATAACTTATAAGCATGCCCACACAAGCTTATAAACTAAGGGGTCATTTTATAAAACCTAATGTATAAAAAGTCTCATACCGATTTATATATTAGGGGTAAGGGTGGAATGATGATGTCATGGTATGTTATATTATGTGTTAATGATATGTTCATGCAGTGCAACACACACACAAGACTCTATGCACACATACCTTTAGTTCCCCCTATTTGGGCAGTTAGCTTCACTCCAGGGAACCTCTGTAGTGGCAAATAGAGAAAGTGGGTCGGGTCCCCAACTCCTAGGAGGGTATCTAAACTACCAGGCCTAGCCCTTACGTATGCCTCTGGAAGGACACATCCAAGAGTCAACACGTACTAATGCTAGGCATATCCACCAGTCTTTTTTTGGCTGAGTGTAAACCACACCCGCCGAGTCAGCGTATCGAAGTCGGTGTAAACGACAGTCTAATACCGAATACCCACCACCTTTTGCTCATGTATCCAAGAAATCCCAAGCCATCAGCTCCTCGGACTAACCCATCTGTTATAACTACCCTCGATCCTACCTCTCGGATAGCTCATCAAATAAACCTCCCGAGTTACCGGGGTGTGTGAAGGTGAATCACTAGTTATAGTAGTTGCTCTTTAACATTTATTCTTATGGTTTAGGTTAACCTTGGACTTCCTTGGGTCTTCCCTGTGAAGGGCTCTCAGGAGCACTAGACACTATGATGGTAGATGAATCCCATCGTTCCCTTTCGCAATGGACTTACTATTATTGGTTATTACTCAATTCCCTGATCCCTTTAATAATATATTGTATCTAAACCTAATGTATTATGACTCCTTCTCTCTCAAAAGGGAAGACGATCCTTCGTCGATCCCGAGCACCACTTACACTAGTCAACCCTTCACTACTCCTCATCATGACTCCCAAAGATGAACTCATTTCTATTTCACCATAACCAGTAAACTAATAACCCCAAATCCATATGTCCATTTCACATCCTATCGTAATTTCTGCAGTTTTACTATATGCAGATCAATCTAAGCTATATGATGTATACTATAGGAGGTACTCCAAATTTTCGTCCAAAAGCCCTAAGATATTTATTGGGGGTCTATCATGAAATTTTTTGCCTAAATCCAGAAACTTGTAATTTTCCTAAATAATTTGGCATTTATTTAATTTTCCCAATAGTTAGTCCATGAGTGATCTGAACATGAAGTACTATATTTCCTTAAGTTAATACCAAATTTCATAGACTTTCATAAATGTATTATCCTTTAAATAATTAAGTAAATATAATTCAAATAATTTGATCTATTGAATGGAGTGCCATGATTCTTAGTACAAAAATTAACAGAGAATTATTATGATCATAAAACCTTACTATGTTTCATGCAATTCCAAGTTCAGTAAACTATATAGAAAAATGCCTCCATAGAATCCTTGATAATGCACTTTGTGAAGAAACATTCTTGTAAACTCATCCAAACAACATGTAATAATTTTCTAAGCTTTATTATGTCCTAAAAAAGTTCTCTGGCTAAGTAACCAAAATTTTCAGCAATTTATAGTATTTATCATCTATTTATCAAATTAAGGTGCACTAGTTCACTTTACACATGAAGTACTAAGAAGAAATGTCCAATTATTCCAAATAATTTATCAATGCAGACAAATGGTATTTGATTTACTTTGCCAGAGTTTCATATCATTCTTAGACAATTAAACCCTAGTTACTTCAATATCATCATAAAGGGAAAGATGAAGTTTATAGCTACAAGTATGAGCTACTGTTATCTAAACATCCTATAATAAATTCCAGAGGTTAATATTACTATAAAATTACTCCTACCAAAATCGCATGAAGATCCAAGGTCATATGACCCCTTGATTAATCCATAATGTGTATAGACCTAAATAATTTCCAAGTGCTTATAGTGGGGTGCATTTGTCCAAATACAACCAAATTCCTTCTTAGGGCATTTCACCACCCTAAGATCATATGGACTAAACACCAAGTCCATAAAAGGTCATATCACCCCATGCCTTTCAAAAATCCCCAAAGTTCAACCTTAGGGTTTGAACTTGGGTCCTACGGCAAATCTACCCTAATCCACCCAAAACACCATGTGAAGGAGTTTAATGTCATAACAAATCAGGGCCCCAGTTTCAACCTCTGTTGAGGTGATTTGGCCACCTAATACCTATATGGTGTCACAACCCGCATTTTTCCCAACAATTTAATTATATCAGAGCAAGAGGAAAATACGCGCCGGGATGCCACGTCGTGCAGGGGATAACTACAGACGTTCAAGCAAGACTCCAAACTCTACAGTTTTAAAAGAAAACATGAATTATTATGAATGAAATCCAGTTTAAGTTATGATGATAGCCGTATCCCTCGGCTTAGTGGATCATCTAGTCCACGATTTAAATTTTAAATTTATACGCTTGCGGAAGATACTTGTTTAATTTGACTCTAACATCCTACGTGAGTATAAATGTCCCCGAGGAACAACTCATGCTAAACAAACTCTAGATTTATAATAAGTATAGGAAATGTCTTTACGCTAACCAGAAAAATAGTGTCTTAGTTTTAAAAGAGATTGCATGGATGCTTTACTAATAATAGGTTTTTATAAGCTAAAAAATATCTAACTTGCAGTCCTAGCAATATATCATCCCAGAGAGAAAGTAATCTAAACCAAACTTAAGACAATCACATTAGCTAGCAAGTGGCAAAATCAACAACTTTGTGGGCATCAACAATCTGACACGAACCCACAATATAACTGTATGTCTGAACTAGGAAAAAGAAAATTGAACGACAACTACCTCGCTAAGGCGAGGTGTAAAACCACAATTGACACTGTCGCTAAGAGAGTCCAAAACCAGCTCCACTACCTGCTACGGCTCTGAACCTAAGGCATTCCAAAAAAAGTGAATGCCTCAGCAAGTAGGTACAAATGGTGGCAAAAAATTAAGCAAATTTAAACAAAAGTCATAAGGGGTACTAACCCAAGACCAAAAATACTGACATAAAGTACGAAGTAAGCATCAAACAAGAAAAGAACACTTACATGAATCATCATGTACATCGCAAACACAACATATGCACAAGGTAATAAGGTGACGAACATGAGTAAATCATAAGGAAGAAAATCCATAACCTTTATTAGCAACTTGTGGTCACTCTACCTAAAAAGGCGAGCGAGATGGTCACTTAGGTGGACACACCCCTCATGAAGATTAAATCCGTTTAAATGCGGGAAAGATTCATACACTCTACCATACACCGCAGATGCCCAAAACACCGGTAGAGTTCCAAAAGGTACTAATAAAGGAAACAACCTTGCGGAGGTGGTTACACCCACTAACCCCGAAACCAAGGAAAAACAAAAGAAACCACAACACCAACATCTCGGGACTTGGCACATCGGATTCTACATGACATTTCTAGATTAAAGACACAGTTGATCAACCTTTAGAAATGATTTACACTCATTCATAGACACTAACACGTCCAACAATGATAGACGAAACCATTTAATTCACCGATAAAACATTCTAAGGACGATTATACGCACCTAGTCAAGATCGAAATTACCATGATAAGATTTTATAATTTTGAGTGATCTTCAAGAAGGATTAAACATAACCATAGTTTTGAAATACAACACAAAAGGCAAGAAAATTATGGAACAAAGGCATAACAGTTACCATCAAACTCAACAAGGAACAACGAAGGCAAACCGCCACTTGCCTTAGTTTTACCGGAAAGGTCCTCTGAATCACTCCACATCGTAGATCGGGGTAAAAGAACACGTGAGGTGTTGAAATCTAAACAAAAATGACTGAAAAAGGGGTTAGGGCAGAAAAACCTAAGGAGAAAACTCAAGGAATGAGGAAAAATTTACCACAAGAGCTTTTCGGATCTATGTTCGGTTGAAGATTTCGAGCACCGGAGTACCGTCGGCGGTCGCCGGAAGATTCACGAAAAAGAAACTCTCTCTCTCGCTCGCTGCACTGGTTCAGGAGAAAAATAATGGAGAAGATGATGTTTGGTTCTAAAACATAAGTCCAAGAATATATGTATATATATATATATATATTTATATTTATGTTTATAAATTTTTTTGTCAAAAACGGTTTATTATGAGAGGTTTTGCGGGAATCAAAAATAGAGGTCTAGGATGGCTCCAAATCGAAAAGTGCCCAACATGAAAGTTGTAGATCTCGTCGAGACAAACAAATTTCATGTTGACCAGTTTTTGGGACGACACCGTTTTAACCATTAAAACGATGCCCGAACTCTGACTGCACAAGACTACTCGATAGGAAAGGGTCTACTCGAGAAAGAGAGCATAGTTCTCGAGAAAAACAACCATAACTCGAGAGAATTCACTATTTCTCGAGAATAAATCAATATTACTAGAGATAAATCAGTAGTTCTCGAGTAGTTCAAAGGTTTTCGGGTAGAAATCAATAATACAACTTATTTACGAGTAGTTTTGGAAAAATCAAAAATAGGACTCTAAGATGGCTTCAAATCAAAAAGTGGTCAGCATGAAAGTTGTAGATATCATCGAGAAGAACAAATTTTATGGTTACCATTTTTTGACACGATGCCATTTTGACCCCCAAAAAGGCGTCTGAGCGAAATCTGAAACGGTGCACTCGAGAAGACTCAGAACGGAAACCCAAACGCACACTGAATTAAACGAAAGTTGCACCGAAGGTGAACACTGACGCTACGAATTTAACGGCGAATTCAAAACTAAAATATGATGAGCCATTCCCGAGATATTAATCTTCAAAATGTACGGCTAAATTAAACAATCCAAAACTTCAATTGCGCGCCGAGACTCCAAAAATGCTCGGATTTTGACGAAACTTGATGAACAAGTCCAAAATTACTTAACTTAAATTCCAAATGCAAAATTTTTCCATTACAACAAGAATTCAAGAAATTGGGCGACTCGACCAAACGGACGCGAAAATGCCTTAATGGCTCTGCGCCGTCAACTCGACGTTAAAAGTAATGTCATGATGTCATAAATATGACGTTGCCCATTTAAATAAAATCATCGAAAAATCGGGGGCGTTATAGTCACTCCCCCTAAAAAGAAGTTTCGTCTCGAAACTTAATACAACTCCAAAACCAAATCAAAATGATAAAATCAAACATAACTCCAAACATAATGACATACCCGAAACTAGGAGAAGAGGTGCGGATGATATTCTCTCAGTGCTGATTCCAATTCCCACGTCGCGCTCTCGACATCCTTATTTCTCCAAAGAACCTTGAACATAGGAATGGTCTTCCTTAGCAACACTCGATCTAGAGATTCCAAAATGCGGACAGGCTCTTCAATATACGAAAGATTGGGCTGAATCTGGGGCACCCAGTCAAGAACTTGACGATCACTACGAACACACTTCCGCAACTAGCTCACATGGAACACATCGTGGACACCAGGGAAGGTAGTAGGTAATTCCAGCCGATAAGCTGAAACTCTAATGCACTCAAAATATGAAAAGGTCCCACATACCGGGGGTCTAACTTGTAGTTCCTTCCAAATCTTTTTAAACCTGGCATCGGAGAAACTTTCAGAAAAACTAAGTCCCCAATGCCAAACTCCAGATCGACCCTTCGTCGATTAGCATATTTCTCATGACGCTCTTGTGCTACACGGAGCTTCTCTCGAATATGAGCCACAACACAATTCATCTCCTCCAGGGCTTCTGGACCTAGCAATGGTCTCTCACCAACCTCAGCCCAAAATAAGGGAGTCCTACAACGCCTCCCATACAAGGACTCAAACGGGGCCATCTGCGGACTCTCTTGATAACTATTATTGTAAGAAAATTCCATGAGTCTGAGATGTTCATCCCAAGCACCACCATGATCCAAAATATAATACATTATCATATCCTCCACGATATGATTAAGTCGCTCTGTTTGAACATTCGTCTGCGGATGATAGGAGGTGGAATACCTTAAATCGGTGCCCAACCCCTGTTGTAAACTCTTCCAAAAACGAGACGTAAATCTGGATTCTCGATCTGATACAATGCTGACAGGTACTCCATATAATCTGATTACCTCTTCAAGATACAGATCAGCTATCTTCTTCATGGAATACCCAATCTTAAAGGGCACAAAGTGAGTACACTTTGTTAATCTATCGACTATTACCCAAACAGAGTTGTACCCACAGGGAGATTTTGGTAGACCTGTGATGAAATCCATTGAAATACTCTCCCACTTCCACTATGGAATATCAAGCAGTGTCAGTTTACCACCAGGCCATCTATGATCTGCTTTAACATGCTGACACATGTAACACTCTGACACAAACCTTGTTATATCATTCTTCATTCCTGACCACTAAACAATCTGCTTTAGTTCTTTATACATCTTGGTGGAACCAGGATGGTAGGAAACATTGGAACCATGAGCTTCTTTACAAATCTTAGCCCGAATGTCACCAACGGTACGAATACAAAATCTACTCTGATATTTCAGAGTACCTAACTCGTACAAAGAGAAATCAGGAAACTCTCTTCTCTCAGTTCTCTTCCAGAGGTGCAACAAATCAGGATCCTCCTTCTGGTGCACTCTAGTAAGGTAAATACAAGAGGGCTCTTCTACATCCAAACTACCAGGCACATAACTACTCCCAACCTCAATGCCCATCAACAAGAATTTTTCGACCAGGGATTGTACAGACAGATTAAAGATTTTAGTCATCTTTCTACTCAAAGCATAAGCTACTACGTTAGTCTTTCCCGGGTTTTAAAGGATCTCTACTTCATAATCAGCTACATACTCCAACCGCCTACGCTGGCGTAGATTTAACTCCTTTTTAGTGAAGACATACTTCAAACTCTTATGATATGTGTAGATCTTGCACAACGTGCCATATAATAAATGTGTCAAAGGCTTCAGCGCATAAATAACCGCAGCAAACTCTAAATCATGTGTAGGATAGTTTCTTTCATGAACTTTTAATTGCCTTGATCCATACACAATCACTTTTCCTTCTTGCAACAGAACACAACCAAGCCCAATGTGTGATGCATCCACATATACAACATACTCAAGTCCTTCAGTAGGTAGAGTTAAAACTAGAGAAGTACACAATCTCTTTTCATCTTTTGAAAGGCTTCTTCACACTTATCGCTCAAAATAAATGCGGTGTTCTTCTGTGTTAGTCTAGTTAGAGGGGCAGAGAACACAGAGAACCCTTCCATGAACCTTCTATAGTTACCGGCCAGACGTAAAAAGCTCCTAATCTCCTTAGGAGTAGAAGGTCTCTTCCATTCCATCACAGCAGAAATCTTTGTTGGGTCTACGGAAATACCGTACTTAGTCACAACATGCCCCAAAAATGACACCTGGGGTAACCAAAATTCACACTTACTCAACTTAGCATAGAGCTTGTTCTCCCTTAGGGTTTCCAAAACCAAACGCATGTATTGAGTATGCTCCTCAACACTGCGAGAATACAGTAGGACATCGTCTATGAACACAATAAAAAAATGGTCCAAGAAATCCTTGAACACTCTATTCATTAAATCCATGAATGCAGAGGGTGTATTAGTCAGTCCAAAGGACATCACCAAGAACTCAAAATGCCCGTGACGGGAACGAAAAGTCGTCCTGGGTACATAAGCCTCACCGACTCTCAACTGGTGGTAGCCTGAACGAAGATCAATCTTTGAAAACACAGCGCATCCCCACAACTGATAAAATAGGTCATCAATCTGAGGCAACGGATATCGGTTCTTAATGGTTACCTTATTTAATTCTCGATAATCTATGCAAGGCCTCATAGAACCAACTTTCTTCTTTACGAATAAAACATGAGCACCCCATGGAGAAGAACATTGCCTAATAAACCACACTGCAGCAACTCATCTAGCTGAGTGCACAATTCTTCTAACTCACGCGGAGCTATACGGTAAGGTGCCTTAGAAATTGGACAAGTACCTGTCTCGAGGTCTATCACAAACTCCACCTCTCATTCAGGAGGAAGACCTAGAAGACTATCCGGAAAGACATCTGGAAACTCTCGCACCACCGAGACATCCTCAAGACGTGGTGTAACAAAAGCTGTTTTCAAAGCAGACCGAGAAACAAGATACGCCTCGCAACCAGACTCTAAAGCTCGGCAAGCACGCAATGCAGATATAAGGAGGGAAACCTTACCTATAAAACCATAGACACTCATAGGTTGACCATTGTCCATCCTGAAATCCAACCGCTTAGTCTTTCATTGGATGACTGCATCATACTTGGACAATGAGACCATGCCTAAAATCACGTCAAAGTCTGCCAGATGCAATACCATAAGATCCGCAAAAGCTATGAAATCCCTAGAAAAATAGGGCATCTCTTAATTCCTCGATTTGATATCACCAGATCTCTAGAAGGAAGCTTAACGTTGAAGGAGTCCTCTAACTAAACCGCCTCTAAACGATGTCTATCTACGAAACTCCACGCCACGAAAGAATGGGTGGCCCCGAATCAAAAAGAAAGCGTGCCCACCTATTCCTTACCTTAAACTCCCCTAAAACGTAACACACATAACTAAACGAATGAAACTAAAGCAAATAATGTAGGGTAAAAGTAAAACTAGAATCTGACCTGATATAACCTAGGTAGAGGTGTGAGCTTCATCTCTAATCTCAACATTTAGATTCCATTTTCCCTTGTCTTGGGCTGGTGGCAGTGGCAGAGGTCGAAGTGGGGTAGGCTGTAACATCCCATTTCCGGCTAGACCCCTAGGAGTCGGTTGGTCGTGACAGAACGCTAGAAAGCCCAAAAAAATTGAAATCCATCAACCGAGATTTCAGGTCAAGGGTTGGTCACGCCCGTGACCGACTCGTCACGCCCGTGACCTAGGACGTGACTCCTTTGACGATCGTCGATCTCAGGGAGACGATCGTCGGGCGCAGAATTTAACCCGGGCCTGTCACGCCCGTGACCTATATGTCATGCCCGTGACCTATATGTCATGCCCGTGACCTAGGGCGTGACCCCTTCGACGATCGTCGATCTCAGCGGGAAGATTGTCGAAGCGCAGAATTTACGTCATGGCCCTATCACGCCCGTGACCCAGGTGTCACGCCCGTGACCAGGGGCGTGACCCCCTTCGGCGATCGTCGATCTCAACGAGACGATCGCCGAGCGCGGGATTTGCCTGATGACCCTGTCACGCCCGTGACCCATGTGTCACGCCCGTGACCTAGGGCGTGACTACCCTTCGACGATCGTCGATCTCAGTTCGACGATCGTCGAACTCAGAATTGTCCATGAAAGTCCACCTAGTGTCAACTACTTACACCTATGGGGGGGATAGGTGTCTTTGCAACGTATTTGCGTAATTAAGGTTTTACCTGCACAAGAAAACAAAACAACACAGCACAAAAAGTACACAAGCAATTTATAGTGGTTCCCCGATTTGGGTACGTCCACTTCCCCCTTCGACCTATCTCCCAACCAGGGACGACTCGGTCACTTCACCAACAGGATTGAAATCCAATCCTTGCACTAACGGAAGGAACCCTTCCACACGTAGGAGTCAACACTCCCACAACACGGGTTACACCCAACCCTACAACTAGAGACCAATCGGTCCTTTACAAAGAAATGAAAATAGCTTGTAAGAAATACAAACAACGTATGGAGACTAAGGTGTCCCTCTTCGTTCGATGACGTGTTCTTGAAGTCAACGAAGAGTCCACAACCCTAGATCTCACTTAGAGAGAATCTCCCCGAGACCGGCGGCGGCGACGAGCGGCGGAGACGCTTTAGGTGTTGGCGGCGGCAACTGAAAATAGCAGCAAAGCACTGGAGATCCAATCTTCTTAGCGAAGTCGGCAAGGTCTACCAACGGTCACACGAGGATCGATCGTCTCGATCGATTCGGATGGGGAAAGATTTCCCTATCTCAAATTGAGAGACAAAAGATCTCTAGATAGACACGAGAGACACTGTACAGGACTAGGCTTCTATCACCGAGGATCTGGAGGAGATCGAGATCGGCTTCAGTGATCAGCTGCGGCGACGGAGGAGGAGCAAGCTCGCGAGATTAGGGTTTAGTAGGCCTCTTTGTTTCGTATATTGTCTGTATATGTTACTGTACACAAATACCAGAGTATTTATACACTAGGTCTAGAGATGACCGTTGTGGGACCCACCATCAGTAAGACCGAAGTCCGGTTCAAAATCCCGCAGATGTCGTGGACCGGTCCAGGCAGAGTCGGAAAAATACCTAAGTCAAATTCGGCGAGAATCGTGGGTGATTCTCGACGAATCGGCGAGAATCACTTACGATTCTCGCCGAATTCTACTTAGAGAATTCTGGCAGCACAGGTTACAGAGGTCGGGGAGAATCGGTGGGAATCACCTTGGCTTCTCGCCGACTCGTCGAGAATGCAAAGTCATTCTCGACGAATCGGCGAGAATCACTTGGTGATTCTCGTTGATTCTGGCTTAGAAGATTTTTCTGACTGCGTCGAGACAGCCGGCCCAACCCGGCAAGAGTCAACTAGTGATTCTCGATGACTCGTTGAGAATCACTGGTGATTCTCGATGAATCGGTGAGAATCACCTAGTGATTCTCGACGATTTACACTTAGACGATTCTCGTCTTTCAACCCGTGAGATGGTCTTTGGCCCATCCTTGCTCCTTGTCTGCTCTTACTTTATCATAGCCCTGTACTTGAAATTAAGTACACCCCAATAGAGAGAGTACACGTAGGCCAACACACTGATCTGCTCAACGAGGGATTACGTTGCACAGACCCGTGTATATTTACCCACTGCACCCTGACATTGGTGTGTACTTAGCATGGAATAACTGCAAGCACAACTAGAAGAAATTCATCAAATACATAGTCTATTTACCTTAGCTTGCACAGGGGCTTCTCAAATCAGGTACATTGTGGATACAATACCCAACAATCTCCCCCTATTTGAAGAAGCCTAAACCCTATAAGCTAAGGTGAATAGAGCATATAGAAATGAAAATCATAAACCTAAAATTGAGTTAAGAAAGATATTCATTACCAATTTCTTGAGAGCAAACTTGGAGCCACCTTAGCCTTAGCCGAGAGGGTAATCTCCCCCTTTTCAGCTTCTGCAAATCGGGAACTGAAGCATGTGACACCATGCTCCCCCTCAGTTATTGTGCCTTTGCTTTCACCAAATTCGTAGTAGAGGCTCCCCCTAGTCGCATGAGCCTTTAGCTCCTGTAGTCTTCATTCTTCGTAGTTTAGCATCCCCAATTCAGTTTTGAACATACTGAACTTGGCCTCGTCAAGGGGCTTTGCGAAAATGTCTGCAATCTGCTTGTCAGTGGGAACATAGCAGAGAGAGATGTCCTTGTTCTCCACGTGCTCCCGAATGAAATGGTAACGCACTTCAATATGCTTTGTTCTGCTGTGCGATACCGGATTGTTGGCAATAGCAATTGCACTGGAGGAGTCGCAGTACATCGGTACTTCCTTGAACTTGAGGTCATAGTCGGCTAACTGGTTTCTTATCCATAGGAGTTGTGCGCAACAGCTCCCAGCCGAGATGTACTCAGACTCTGCAGTGGAGGTTACGACACAATTCTACTTCTTGCTGTTCCATAAAATAAGCCTTCTTCCGAGGAATTGACAC
The DNA here is from genome assembly GCA_039513925.1 of Platanthera zijinensis. NCBI lineage: Eukaryota > Viridiplantae > Streptophyta > Magnoliopsida > Asparagales > Orchidaceae > Platanthera > Platanthera zijinensis. Next base: position 45,707,012 of record CM077095.1, read on the forward strand.
GTCCCGGAGGTGCTTTTCCTGTCATCCCTACTTCCTGCAAAATCAGCATCTGAAAACCCTATTAGCTCGACATCATTGCTTCTCGGGTACCATAAGCCAAGATTAGGGGTAACTTTAAGCTATCTGAGAATTCGCTTTGCAGCGACATAATGAGATTCCTTAGTGTTCACCTGATATCTGGCACAAACACATGTGGAGAACATGATATCCGGTCTACTTGCAGTAAGATAGAGCAGAGATCCAATGATGCTTCTGTATTTGGTTTCATCAAAAGGTTTCCCTTTCTCATCCTTATCCAGAGACATGGTGGATCCCATTGGAGTCCTCATAGAGGTTGCATTCTCCATTCCGAATTTCTTGAGGAGTTCATTTGTGAACTTCGTCTGAGAAATGAAGATTCCTTCCTCAGACTGTTTCACTTGAAGTCCCAAGAAATACTTCAGCTCTCCCATACTGCTCATTTCAAACTTTCCTTGCATAAGTTTGGAAAACTTTTTGCAAAGATTGTTGTACATTGAGCCGAATATAATGTCATCAACATAGATTTACACCAGCAAAATCTTGCCTTTGACTTCCCTGAGAAACAATGTCTTATCTATTTTTCCTCTAGAGAACTTGTTCTCAAGAAGAAAACTAGACAATGTCTCATACCAAGCTCGAGGAGCTTGTTTTAGGCCATATAGCGCTTTATTAAGAAAATATACATGATTAGGATAAGTTGGATTGACAAAACCTGGAGGTTGAGCAACGTATACTTCCTCTTTCAAATCTCCATTCAAGAAAGCCGATTTCACGTCCATCTGATAGACTGTGAATCCTTTGTGAGAGGAATAGGCTAGGAATAGCCGGATTGCCTCGAGCCGTGCAACTGGTGCAAACGTCTGGTCAAAGTCAATCCCCTCCTCCTGTCTGTATCCTTGAGCCACCAGTCTGGCTTTGTTCTTGATGATGACTCCATTTTCATCCAACTTGTTTCTGAAGATCCACTTGGTGCCAATCACATTTTGCATCTTCGGTCTGGGAACCAGCGTCCAGACTTCGCATCTTTCGAATTGATGCAGCTCCTCTTGCATGGCCAAAATCCACGACGCGTCTTTGTTCGCTTCGTCGAACTTCTTTGGCTCCACCTGCGATTGAAAGCTAAGATGCAAGATCTCGTTAAGAGTACCTCGGCGAGTTCTGACACCGTCTCGGGGATCCCCAATGATTTGATGTCTGGGATGATCCCTCACGTGTCTGAGCTCTAGAAGTCTTGCATCAAGAGCTTCGACTATTTCTTGGGCATCTCCTTCTTCTAAAGGATTTGCCTCATTTTGATCTTTAACTTCTCCGATCGGCGTTTATGTGGAGACCTTGACATAATTTGGAGTTGCATCCTTCTGGGGATCATCCAGTTGTAGCTTTTCGAGTCTGGCACCTGCAGTTTCAGGAAGACAACTAGAAGTCTTGCAATTAAGCAAGCTTCCTTCATCAAATACAACATTTATTGATTCCTCTACCACTAGGGTTTTCTTATTGAAAACTCTATAAGCCCGGTTGTGGCTACTATAGCCCATGAATATGCCTTCGAAGCATTTTTCACCAAACTTGGTACGCGGGTACTTCCCATTATTCAGTACATAACACTTGCAGCCAAAAATCCTCAGATAGGACATGGTTGGTTTCTTGCCTTTCAGTAGCTCATAAGGAGTCTTACGATGGCTCTTGTTAATCAACGCCCGGTTTTGTACATGACAGGCCGTATTGATACCCTCGGCCCAGAAGTATTCTGGGAGAGAAGCGTCATTCAACATTGTCGTGCACGCTTCAATGAGTGTTCTATTCCTCCTCTCCGCCACTCCATTATGTTGAGGAGTGCGAGGGGAGGAGAACTCATGAAAGATACCAAGTTCTTCACAGAACTCTGTCATAGCCCCAGACTCAAACTCTGTTCCGTGGTCACTTCTGATTTTGACCACTGAGCAGTTAAGTTCGTTCTGTATCTGCTTGACAAAACTGGTGAAGATGTCAAACGTATCAGACTTGCGTTTTAAAAAGAACACCCACGTAAACCGAGAGTGATCATCTACAATCACTAGCGTATACGACTTCCCTCCTAAGCTATGAACATGCATTGGACCAAACAGGTCCATGTGCAGAAGATATAAACATCTGGAGGAATCTTTGTCTGGGATGCCCTTAAAGGTAGCCCGAGTCTGCTTGCCCATCTGACATGCAGGACATGGGCTATCTTTGATGCACTTAATAATGGGAGCATCCCTTACTAAGTCTTTAGAAAACAGCATATTAATTGTTTTGTAATTAATGTGTGCCAATCTCTTGTGCCATTGTTCACAAAGAGATGCACTGCCTTTAGCAACGAGGCATACTGGGGTAGAAGAATCTAAACTAAGAAAATCTAAACAGAAAATATTTCTGCTCCTAATGGCTGTTAATATGGTCTCCGAAGAGTCACATGATATTATCAGGCATTTATCCTTGCAGAACTTAACGTCATACCCTTTATCACATAACTGGCTTACGCTGATCAGGTTATGATTTAACCCTTCAACATAAGCTACGTTAGTGATAGAGAGTATACCGTTGGAAATCGTACCGTAACCTCTGGTGACTCCCCGATCAGATCCCCCAAATATGACTTTGGGTCCATCCTCGACTAGAGAGTACTCCCTCAGCAGGCTTCTTGTCCCGGTCTTGTGACGGGAGCATCCACTGTCCAAATACCAAATAGGAGTTTTGTTGGCCTTTGGACATCCCTGCAAAACAGAATTAATTTGTCTTAGGAACCCAATCGAACTTGGGTCCTAGATTCCTTGTTAGCATACTCCCCCTCGATTGGTTAACTCTACGAGTGGTCTGCCTTGCATTGCTAACATAAGGAGTCTCGTTATACCTTGGATTAAACCAACAATCCACGGCAAAGTGACCAATTTTGCCACAGCACCAGCAGTCAAACCTGTTATACTTCCTCTTGGGCGCCTGCTTTACCCTTGAAACGTGGGGTTCAGCTGGGGCCGAAGACCTGGAGGTGGAGGCAACATGATGACCACAGTTACATGACTTCCTCACCTCTTGGCTTTTCAGTGCAACAGGCTTGTCCTTAGGTGCCTGCTTCCTATTATGGCCGCTAGAGAATTGACCATAATTTCCCAAGTGGATTTCCTCATAAGGTGCCTTGAAGACACTCTCACTGAAGTTACGGGGAAAGGTCCACCCATCATATCGGCTCTTCGGCTTTGCAACCGAGGGCCTGAAGTGATGCCCATATGTTGACTCAAAGTCATGTTGGTTACAGGGAAAGCTAGGCTTTCTGAACTCAACAGGGCTGAGTGGGGCCTTTCCTTTCTCATCAGCAAAGGCTTTCTTGGTAGCCTTATTCTTCCTCCTGTTCCTGTTTCTCCTGGATGAGGAGCTAGATACCCCTACATGCCCCAAGCCAGCTCCTTTGGCTTGAGCAGAGAAGGTATCAACTAATGGAAGAACAGTTTTTGGCATAGAGAAGCTCTTGACGATCTTCCTTTCTGCCGCAAGTAGTTCTTCTAACTTGTCGACTTCCTCCTGCTTAAGATCAAGGAGCTTAAGAGATTCTGAATGCTTTGAGGTCAGGTCCAAGTGCTCCTGTCGGAGGGAGATCAAACTGGTGATCTCTTCCCTCAGGGATACACTCTTACGTTTAAGGAATTTAACATCCTTTTTCTCAGCCTTCAGTTTCTTTCGACATTTCAGGAATGTATTGAGCAGAAGCTCATACTTCTCGAGGAGCTCAGCTTCAAGGGCAGAAGGGCTATCCTCAGGGTCATCATCCTGAGACTCAGGATTAGAGTCAGAGTCGGAGAGAGGGGTGTGAGCTTTTACCTTCCCAGTAAATGGGGGGCATTCTCCTTCTGAGTCAGAGCGACCCATTAGCCCAAAGTAGGCTTCCTCATCATCGCTGGTGTTTGACGTGTTTGATTCACTCAGCGTCTTTGGCTTCTTTGCGATGTAACTCCTCTCCTTCTTCTTGTCTTTTGAGGACCTGTGCTCCTCTCCCTTTCCCTTTTCCCTCTTGCCTTGATGGCAGTCAGCCACGACGTGTCCTGGCTTATTGCAACCAAAGCATATAATGTCAGAAGAGCGGTGTTTGTTCGGTTTGGAAACATACCTGTCAGAGGAATAGTTCTTCTTCTGATCCCTTGAGGAGGAGCCGTTTCTCTTTCTCTGATTCCTCAGCTTGAGGAACTTCTTGAATTCCCGTGTGATAAGGGATAAATCTTCCTCTGATAACTCTAAGCCGGAGGAGCTTGGCTCAGAGTCTTCCTCTTCATCCCTCTTCCACGCATGGGAAGAGGCGGCACCCTTGCCCTTTCTGGATTGGATGGCTTTCAGGGCCACCGTCTTTTCCTTGGCTGCGGCTTTCTCTGCTTCCTCTTCAGCCTTCCTTGTGTTCAACTGAAGCTCATAGGACATGAGCTTCCCGAACAGAATCTGTGGATCAGTTTCTGCAAGTCTGCCAAACTCGCGGATGGCGCAGATCTTTGTGTCTCATTCCTTAGTGAGGGACCTAAGGAACTTATCATTGAGTTCACTGTCAGTGAACACCCTTCCATATCCTTTGAGTGCATTGACGATCTTGAGGAAGTTTTCGAAGGTGACTCCGATCTCCTCCATTGGCCCTTGCCGGAAGGCCTCATATTTCTGATTGAGGAGGGATCTCCGATCGTCCCTCACTTCATCTGTGCCCTCCATTAGGACAATCAGACAGCTCCAGAGATCCCCTGTTTGTCCTACAATTGCTGAAGTTCTGCATCATAGAGTCGTCAACTGCGCTTACCAGGATGTTTGAGCTTTCTTGTCGAGTCCGAACAGCACCATTTCGTCCTTGTCCATTTCCGAAAGTTTCTTGGGCACTTTCCTGGTTGGATCAATGGTGGAGGCCTTGGTGGGAATGTAAGGTTCCTCCTCCACTATCATGAAGAGCCGGGGGTCGACTGCTTCCATGTAGAATCTGATTCTTTCCTTCCAGATAGGAAAGTTCAGTCTTGTGCATACTGGGATTTTGCCAGAATGCTTGAGTCCGTCCATGGAAGATATCGGCCTTCTTCTTGACACTGGTGGCAGGATTTTACTCAAGTTGTGAACCTTTTTGATGAGCAACTTCCCTCTGATACCACTTGAAAGTCCACCTAGTGTCAACTACTTAAACCTATGGGGGGGATAGGTGTCTTTGCAGCGTATTTGAGGAATTAAGGTTTTACCTGCATAAGAAAACAAAACAACACAGCACAAAAAGTACACAAGCAATTTATAGTGGTTCCCCGATTTGGGTACGTCCACTTTCCCCCTTCGACCTATCTCCCAACCAGGGATGACTCGGTCACTTCACCAACAGGATTGAAATCCAATCCTTGCACTAACGGAAGGAACCCTTCCACACGTAGGAGTCAACACTCCCACAACACGGGTTGCACCCAACCCTACAACTAGAGACCCATCGGTCCTTTAAAAAGAAATGAAAATAGCTTGTAAGAAATACAAACAACGTATGGAGACTAAGGTGTCTCTCTTCGTTCGACGACGTGTTCTTGAAGTCAACGAAGAGTCCACAACCCTAGATCTCACTTAGAGAGAATCTCCCCGAGACCGGCGGCGGCGACGAGCGGCGGCGACACTTTCGGTGTTGGCGGCGGCAACTGAAAACAGCAGCAAAGCACTGGAGATCCAATCTTCTTAGCGAAGTCGGCAAGGTCTACCAACGGTCACACGAGGATCGATCGTCTCGATCGATTCGGACAGGGAAAGATTTCCCTATCTCAAATCAAGAGACAAAAGATCTCTGGATAGACACGTGAGACGCTGTGCAGGACTAGGCTTCTATCACCGAGGATCTGGAGGAGATCAAGATCGGCTTCGGTGATCGGCTGCGGCGACGGAGGCGGAGCAAGGTCGCGAGATTAGGGTTTAGTCGGCTGCTTTGTTTCGTATCTTGTCTGTATATGTTACTGTACACAAATACCAGAGTATTTATACACTAGGTCAAGAGATGACCGTTGTGGGACCCACCATCAGTAAGACCGAAGTCCGGTTCAAAATCCCGCAGATGTCGTGGACCGGTCCAGGCATAGTCGAAAAAATAACTAAGTCAAATTCGGCGAGAATCGTGGGTGATTCTCGACGAATCGGCGAGAATCACTTACGATTCTCGCCGAATTCTACTTAGAGAATTCTGGCAGCACAGGTTACAGAGGCCGGGGAGAATCGATGGGAATCACCTTGGCTTCTCGCCGACTCGTCGAGAATGCAAAGTCATTCTCGACGAATCGGCGAGAATCACTTGGTAATTCTCGTTGATTCTGCCTTAGAAGATTTTTCTGACTGCGTCGAGACAGCCGACCCAACCCGGCAAGAGTCAACTAGTGATTCTCAATGACTCGTTGAGAATCACTGGTGATTCTCGACGAATCGGTGAGAATCACCTAGTGATTCTCGACGATTTACACTTAGACGATTCTCGTCTTTCAACCCGTGAGATGGTCTTTGGCCCATCCTTGCTCCTTTTCTGCTCTTGCTTTATCATAGCCCTGTACTTGAAATTAAGTACACCCCAATAGAGAGAGTACATGTAGGCCAATACACTGATCTGCTCAACGTGGGATTACATTGCACAGACCTGTGTATATTGACCCACTGTACCCTGACATTGGTGTGTACTTAGCATGGAATAACTGCAAGCACAACTAGAAGAAATTCATCAAATACATAGTCTATTTACCTTAGCTTGTATAGGGGCTTCTTCAAATCAGGTACATTGTGGATACAATACCCAACAGGCCACCCAGGCCTGTAATGCTCGTGACCTATGTGTCACGCCCGTGACCAAGGCCGAAATGTCAGCCAGACTGGAAATTTTGGTAACCGACGTCATAATCAATTCTGATTATGGGAATGTACAGTAGGAATATTTATGGGCCATTTCCGCCTCTAATTATTTAATAGAAAGAGAGAGTGAGGTCCAATAGAAAATTGCCACCTGGATCAGCCATTTCATCTTCCACCTTTTCATCTTCCCTATATCATAACTGAAACGTTATTAAGAGAAACATTCATGGCCATGAATGTTTCATCCTTTCTCCACCCCACTTAGAGATCTATAACAACCTCCTTAGAGCAAGAGGAGAAGGTTACACGATCGATAAAACGGATTCAGATTCCTCCCCTTGCTGTTGAAGAATTTCCGGCGATGCTGACACCGCGCAAATGGCTTCCCGACAGTCTGCATGCCTCCAGCCCACGAACAAGGTCCTCCCCTCCCTCTTCTTCTACAGATAGATCTTAGAAATCATTAGGAAAGATATCGGGCTCAAAAGAGCCGGATCGGGTGAGCGTTTCCATGGTTTTCCAAAAATTTCATGGTGGCGGGTTCGCCGGAAACCGCCTCTCCGGCGGCCGTGCCGCCGCCCGACGGTAGCCCTCACCTCAATAGAGGTGGTGGTGGTGGTGTCCGGCCAGGGAGATGGCTAGGTGGCCGGGAAATAGCTTTAGAAAAGCTACAGGAAGTGTTTGTTTTTCTGATACTGTTCGGGTTCGGGTAAAGAAGAAGGTGAACGATAGCATTTAATTATATTATATAATGTATAGTTAGGAATTAATTCCCTTTACTGTATACTAGGTTGAAACTGAAAATTAGAGCCCGTAAGGGCTGAAACATAAAAAGTGGTTAACATAGAAAACGTAGCCCTTGAAGTTTAACTTAATTCAAAATTGATTTCACTCGATTTGGTGTCCTGGTTAGATCACAGCACACTTTTTGGTGAGGTCTATCCATAGGGCTGTCTTTACCTTAGAAAAATTCCCCACTCCAATCCAGTCCTCAAAATGACTTGAAATTTGGGGTGTGGCCTAATCATACCTATATCTAAGTGTTATCAAAAACATAGGATTTTTGGAAAATATTTTTCTATAGTTTTTAGAAAAATTCAATAATCCTAGCATAATTTAATTAGATGGCTAAATGTCTTCCAAACCCTCCCAAATTATGGTGAGTGGTCCCTGGGTTTATCATAAGATTCTGGTAAAAAATTTCATCTCATTTGGAGATGTTTTGATTAAGTTTTTATCCAACCCTAGGTTGGTCCTTATAGGATAATCTAGGATCAAACACCCCCTTGGTATTTGGGTGGTCATATCACCTCAACAGAGGCTGATATTTTTCCAAAGGCTGTTTAGGGCATGACACACCCTCCAAGGGAGTTTGGGGTTGTTTTGGTGTAGGGTAGCCCTAGAACCCTAGGGAAAATCCTATAATGGTGGTTTTTGGGGTTGTGAAGGTCATGGGGTCAAATGACTTTGGACTGACTTAAAATTTGGTGGAGAGAACCAAAGGGCCAGTATAGTTCCCTGGACAAAAGTTTAGGGTATTTGGAGACAGCTAGGCCACCTAAAATCCTTACCCTAATTTAGGTCACCAACCTGAATTTGAATTATTAAGCTGTCAAATGAACTTTAAATCAAGTAAAATTAAAGTAGGGTGATTTTCTAATCTAAATAGCCATGTTATAATTTTGTTGAGATTTTTGGGTTAATTTATACAGTACTTCATTTACAACTCTAATTGTGCCCTAGATATTTATCTTGATGATTTTGGAATTTTTATGTACTGGAATGTTATGAAACGTTGGATTAGGGCATCTTATAGCATGTTATTCCTTCTGTATTTTTCTTGGAAATTTTAACGGATTATTTTGGGTACATATTTCTTTAACGTACTAGTTGTGATATGTAGTCAAAAATAAACATAATGTTTAATTACTGTCTGAAAAATTATGAAATTTGGTCTGTGGGTGTTTAAAGATATGCTAGTCACCCTGTAATTTTATATGGAATTTTAGATGATTAAATATAGCATCTCCTTCACTAAGCTGGGAAAATTAGCATTTTACATTAAAATAGATTCAGAGCCCAAATATTAGAGAAAATTATGGGACTTGGTTTCTGATGGTTTTAGGTCACCATAAAGCTTATATAATTTTCTTGGGATTTTTGGATACATATTTACAGTACTTCCTTCATAATATAGTAGAAATGACCTAAAATGGTAAATTAGGAAATATAGGCCTAAACACCTCTGGAATTTCTCAAAACTTGGAATTGCTGTTTAAATGTCTCATAGGATTTTTACTGATTTTATGATGATTTATTGTTGGCTCATTAGTGCACTTCATGTTCATACTAGGGCATTTGGAATATTAGAATAAATAAATTAAATGCTCGATAAATAGGAAAATTTGGAAATCTAGGTCTTAGCTATATTATGTCACAATAGACCTCCAGTAAATATTATAGGAGATTCGGAAGACAATTTGGCGTACCTCCCCTTATACTCCTCACGTATCTTAGGATGGTCTACATATAGTAAAACCACAGAAACTGAACTAGAGCGGATAATGAACTTTGGGAGATGGAATTTTGGTAGTTCTGGTTGGTTAGGGCAAGCTAAGTTTAAGTCCATTATTGGAGTCAGGATAGGTAGAGTGCGAGACTGTTAAGGATAAGGGCGTACGGGAACGACGAAAGATCGTCCACCCCGTGTAGGTTTAATACGGGCGTGAACAGGGATCGGGTAATTGGTATCAACCAATAACAATAAGGGTGTAATTATTCCTAGTGTTGCACACACAGTACACCCAGTTATGGTTGCACACACATACACCCCGATAGCTAGGAAGGTAGAATAATTGGTTTTGTTCCATTCAGACGGTAGCTCTGAAGGTAGATGCATAGGACGGGACAGTCCGGGGAGCCGAGGGCTCGAGGGTTGGAGTACAGAATAAAGGTGGTGGGTCTTCGATATCTGATTGTCGTTCACACCGGCATCGGTACGTTGACTCGGCGGTGTGGGACACTTAGCCAAAGAAACTCTGGTGGGTATAGCCAGCAGTAGTACGCGGATACTCTAGGTTGTGTTCTTCTAGGGGCGTACGGAAGGGCTAGGCCCGGTAGTGTGGATACCCGCCTAGGAGTTGGGGGCCCGACCCACTGTCTCCGTTTGCCACTATGGAGGTTCCTGGGACTGAAGCTAGCTACCCGAACAGGGGGAACTAAAGGTCTGTGCGCATAGAGTCGTGCGCGTGTGTTGCACTTGCATGAATCATGGTATAGCATATCACTATACTCATATTTGCATACAACCGACACCCCAACGTATAAATCGGTATGAGACTTTTTATACGATGGGAGCCTTGCAGAAGACCCCTTAACTTATAAGTTTGTATGGGCATTCATATAAGTTAAGGTTACTTACTTATTTACTTGCTTGTTTACTTACTGTTCTTTAGCTGCCTTTTTATACAATTATTACTTACTACTTCTCTTCTTTACCACTTACTACCATAGGATTGCTAGTTGTACTTTGTTCTAGATAGTTGTTAGAATAACTCCCCTCTCACCTTCTTGATTATTCTCCACCTTTGTAGCTTCCCTTTCCTCCTCTCCGCTCGGTGCTTAGGAGCCGTAGGGGGAGGGGTAGGGTATGATAGGGCTTAGTCTTTATGACTAATGTTTTCGAACAACAACATTACAGGAGCTCCGGATGGGAGAAAGGGACCAGCAATCCAGAGACCAGAACCAGAATAGTACGGTGCGCATGGAGGTGGGTCAGTCTAGCACCGGTGCACCTGCGACCAGCTCTGTGAGTGATTAGTATCTTTATAGTTCTGCGATGAGTGATTTGTAGTGAGGACTCTGATGTACTGGGCTCGAGCTCGTTTATCTATACTTCATCTGAACTATATCTTTGCAGTACTTCTGTTATCTACTTCCTGTTATTATCTACTGATGGACTGGGTGTGATTTCACTTTTATACATGCTTTTGTGGACTTGTTTACATTTATGTATAATTACTTCTCTCTCTTGTGATCTAAAAGGGCCGGCAGAATTGGCGTTTTGTAGTGGCGGCCTTCCCATGAGTCAGTGCCACCGCAAAGCAGAAGTTCTGGGCTAAGACCCCGGTTTCGAGAAAAGGAAAAAAAACGGGGTCTTACAAGTGGTATCAGAGGAGACCTCGATCGAAGGAGGAGTAGTCCACAAATCTTGGGCCACCACTGTGCGAGCTTAGTTTGCGGACAAACTAGCAGCGGAAGCAGTGGTGTGCCCATAAGGGAAATCACACGTGAGAGTCCATCCTAACCCTTCTTAAAATTCCATTCATTCTCTCTCTAACAAATGGAATTTTTACTTGTAGCCTGCGACGAACCCTACATCACAGCAGGGGACACCCCAGGCTCCAAATATGGTCCCGCCTCCGCCCGCTCCAGCTCCGTTCTAGCAGACGGAGATGGGGCAAACACTGACAGCCATTCTGGAGGCCTTCAGAGCTCAGCAAGCCCCGACTCCACAGCCAAACCCCGGGGCCAATTGGATGACTGTCTTCCGGGGACTTTCCCCTCCAGCTTACCAGGGGACGGAGTCTGCAGTACGTACGGAGGAATGGTTGGACACCATTTACGAGATGCTGGCAGGGATTCGATGCCCCACTGAGGAGGCAGTTGCTTTGGCGGTCTCCTGCCTAAGTCACATGGAAAGAGGTGGTGGAAGTCTCAGCTTGACACCACCTTTGCGGGGATGGATTGCGCTGATATTACTTGGGAGGAGTTCAGAGCAGCGCTCCTAGGACATTTTGTACCTCAGTCGGCGAGGGATGACCTGGAGGATAGGTTCCTGCGATAGAGGCATGGGAACAGGACTGTGGTGGAGTACTATCAGGAGTTCACTCACCTGGCCCGTTATGCGTACGCTTATCAGTTAGACGATGCTGGCTATGCCCGGAGGTTTTATAAGGGGCTGCAAGACGACATGAGACAGGCCCTCCTTTTCGTCTCAGAGGGGAGTCTGGCCAGGATTCTGGAGATAGCTAAGAAGAGAGAGGCGGATCAGCTTATAGTGAAGAGCCGGAAGATACCGGCTGATGATACAGTGATTGGAGGTCGTAGAGACCGTCCTCGGGGCCAGGTTATTGGGGAGAGAAGGAACGGGGATCAGCCTCGTCAGGAGTTGGGCAGGAGCAGAGGAGTCAGGGGGTACTGGCTCCCCAGCCTATACAGATGCTGGAAATACCAAGGACAGCTGAGCAGCCACCGGTATGCTATCAGTGCAACCAGCCGGGGCATATTAAGAGGAACTGCCCTATGAGGAGAGCACCCCCACCAGCACATCAGGGCGCTCCACCTCCCCGGCAGTTTGGCGGACGAGGACAAGACCGAGGACGAGGATTTCAGGATCGAGGCCGCAGGCCAGAGAGGGAGCAGGTGTATGCTCTAGACCTGACACAGCCCCGAAACCCGGAGCAGGTTATCGCAGGTATGGCAGTACTTTTAAATTTTCTTCATATAAACTAATATTCTAGACATAACCTAGTTAGAAATTAAGAGAAGACAACTACAAAAAAATACTAAGACACTTAATTACCCTAGGCATTGTCTTCGTTAGAGGCAAGCCCGCTCACACCCTCTTCGATAATGGTGCTTCGCACTCGTTCGTGTCTGATGATTTTGTGAAAGGACTGGAAGGTGTGGAGCCATTCACCGGGAAGATGATGAGGGTGCGCCTACCTGATGGATCAGAGATAATGACCTCTGCTCATTGCAATATGGAAGCCAGGATCGGCAGGAAGGCATTTGAAGCACCAGCGACGATTCTGAAGATGCCAGATTACGATCTGATCCTGGGCATGACTTGGCTGTGCTGGAACCATGCCCAGATCGACTGCGTGGCGAAGAGGATCACCGTGAGGCACGACGACTCCTTCATTGTCATAGAAGGTATTATACCAGCACCCCGTACCTTATTATCGTCTGTGCAGGCCGTTAAGGCCCACCTGCAGGGGGGAGAAGTTTATCAGGTCCTTTTTGAGGCGGTCGTGGCCAAGGACTCCATTTCAGATATTCCAGTAGTGCGGGACTTCGCCGACGTGTTTCCGGAGAAGCTACCAGGGCTACCCCCGCACCGAGAGAAGGAATTTCAGATTCAGCTCGTACCGGGGGCTAAGCCGGTATCCAGAGCTCCCTATCGAATGGCCCCAAAGGAGTTGGTGGAATTTCGAAGCCAGCTTCAGGAGTTAGTGGAGGCCGGGTTCGTTCGGCTTAGCTCTTCACCATGGGGAGCTCTGGTGCTGTTCATTAAGAAGAAGGACGGGAACCTTCGTCTGTGCATAGATTACCGGGCCCTGAACAGGTTGACGGTCCGGAATACTTATCCCTTACCAAGGAAAGAAGAGCTATTTGACCAGCTGGAGGGAGCCCATTTGTTCTCAAAGCTGGATCTGAAATCAGGATACTACCAGCTTCGCATTCTGGAGGAGGACATCCCGAAGACGGCCTTCAGCAGCAGATATGGGTTGTACGAGTTTATCGTGATGCCGTTCGGGCTCACGAATGCACCCTCCGCATTCATGACCTTGATGAATCGGGTGTTCGAAGAGTATCTGGACGTCTTCGTCATCGTATTCATCGACAACATCCTTATCTATTCAAGGACGGAGGAGGAGCACGCGAGACATCTGGCCTTGACCTTGGAGAAGCTACGGGAGCATGAGATGTATACAAAGTACAGCAAGTGCCAGTTATGGCTAAAGGAGGTGGCCTTTCTGGGCCATCTCATCAGTGGAGCAGGTCTGGCAGTGGATCCGGCGAAGGTCCAGGTAGTACGGGATTGGCCACCACTAAAGTCGGCCTCGGATGTTTGAAGTTTCTTGGGACTTGTCGGTTACTATCGGAAGTTCATAAAGGGGTTCTCTCAGATTGCCCTCCCTCTTACATCTCTGACGAAGTAGGAGTCCCCTTTTATCTGGACGCCTCGATGCAAATCTGCTTTCCAGGAGCTGAAGGATCGTCTAACCTCGGCTACCATCCTTGCTCTTCCATCAGGGAAGGAGGGATTCCAGGTGTATACAGATGCTTCCTATCAGGGGATGGGTGCCGTGCTGATGCAGAACGGGCACGTAATAGCCTATGCCTCATCAGTTGAAGCAGCACGAGCAGAACTACCCCATGCACGATTTGGAGATGGGGGCAGTTATTTTTGCTCTTAAGATCTGGCGACACTATCTCTACGGAGTACATTGCGATATCTTCTCCGACCACAAGAATTTGAAGTACGTCGACACCCAAAAGGAGTTAAACATAAGGCAGAGATGCTGGGTGGAATTTCTGTCGGACTACCAGTACACCATGCACTACCATCCGGGGAATGAGAACGTGGTCGTAGATGCTCTGAGCTGGAGAGCGAGTACGACAGGAGTAGGCCCGCAGCTGATGGCCTTGGAGTTGGTTAGATCGTTCGAGGAGATGCAGATTTCACTAGTGTCTGAGGATGACACGGAGCTATACATGGAGTACCTAGGGTCGATGGTTACTACTGATGATATTCGAGACCGCATCAGAGATGGGCAGATGCTGGATGAGAGAGCTGAGCCGATATTCCGAGCCTTGGAGGAAGGCACGACAGGAGATTACTCTTTGAGGGATGGTCTCATGTGTTTCCGAGGCAGATTCTACATACCAGCAGGAGGACGGATCCGGGAGGACATTTTGACGGAATCTCACTGCAGCCGGTATTCGGTACACCCGGGGATCACCAAGATGGTAAAGTATTTGAAGAGGACGATGTACTGGCCGGGTATGAAGAAAGATATTACGTACTTTGTGATGCATTGCGAGGCCTGCCAGCTCGTGAAGGCGGAGTGTAGGAACCCGGCAGGCTTGCTGCAGCCGCTTCCAGTGCCGGAGTGGAAATTTGAGGATATAGCCATGGACTTCATACATGGGCTACCTCGATCCCGTGCGGGGAATGACTCGATCTGGGTGATAGTGGACAGACTAACAAAGGTGGCCAGATTCATTCCAGTGGCGAAGGACGCATCGGTTAGTGTACTAGTACGGAGGTTCATTGAGCAGTTTGTGCGTTATCATGGGGTGCCCAAGACTATCGTTTCGGATCGGGATGGGCGGTTTACATCCAGGGAATGGAGGTAAGTCCAGGCCCATCTGGGTTCTCGGTTGACATTCAGCACAGCTTTTCACCCTTAGACCGACGGGCAGACAGAGCGCACCAACCGTACACTGGAAGATCTGTTGCGACTGTGTATTTTGGACCGTGGTGAGCTTTGAGAGAGGTTGCTGCCACTGGTCGAGTTTTCGTACAACAACGCCCATCAGTCCAGCATAGGCATGGCTCCATACGAGACGTTGTATGGAAGGAGGTGCAGGACCCCACTATCATGGGTTCAGGATGAGGATCCGCAGGCACTAGGCTCGGAGTTTATGGGAGACACAGATGCTCAGATTAGATTGATCCGGGAAAGGATGTTAGAAGCCCAGAGCAGACAGGCCAAATACTACGATGCGAGGCACTGTCAAGTGGTGTTCCAGGTGGGAGACCAGGTTTTCTTGAAGATACGGCCGATGCACGGAGTCTCGCGGGTTTGCGGGCGGAAGAAGCTCAGCCCGAGATATATGGGGCCTTATAGGATCCTGGAGCGATCGGCCTCTTAGCCTATAGACTAGAGCTACCACCGGAGTTAGCGGGATTGCATAACGTCTTCCACGTCTCCTCACTTCGGAGGGCTCTGCTACGCCCTGAGTAGCTGATTTCCTCGGCAGATGGCCCGGTGGCCTCGGATCGGTCAGTCAACTTGGAGCCTATCAGGATTGACGATACAGCAGTGCGGGTCTTGCGATGGAAGAAGGTTCCGTTAGTTAAGGTTCTATGGAACAATCATGGGCAGGAGGAGCATATACGGGAGCCACAAGACTTGATGCGGCAAAAATACCCGAACTTTTTCGTCAGGTATACCTCACAACCCCTCTGGACAATCACTTTGCTTTCCTGTTTTAAACCAATAAGACTTAAATTTCAAGAATAGGGGCTAATCTTTTGTTTAATGGGGTGTATATACCTAGTTAATTGGGCGAATTAATCTTAGATTTGAAACCGCACAAAGCAAACATAACGTAGAGATGTAATCTTTCAATTCTCATGGGATGTTACATGCTTCTTTTTCTCCGATTAGAGTCCCGTAGGCTTAACCTTGATTTCGAGGACGAAATCTTAGTTTTGTTTATTGGGATTTGTAACATCCCATTTCCGGCTAGACCCCTAGGAGTCGGATGGTCGTGACAAAACGCTAGGAAACCTAAAAAAATTGAAATCCATCAACCGAGATTTCGGGTCACGGGTTGGTCACGCCCGTGACCGACTCGTCACGCCCGTGACCTAGGGCGTGACTCCTTCGACGATCGTCGATCTCAGGGAGGCGATCGTCGGGCGCAAAATTTTCAACCCGGGCCTGTCATGCCCGTTACCTATGTGTCACGCCCGTGACCTAGGGCGTGACCCCTTCGACGATCGTCGATCTCAGCGGGACGATCGTCGAAGCGCAGAATTTGCGTCATGGCCCTGTCACGCCCGTGACCCAGGTGTCACGCCCGTGACCAGGGGCGTGATCCCCTTCGGCGATCGTCGATCTCAGCGAGACGATCGCCGAGCGCAGGATTTTCCTGATGACCCTTTCACGCCGGTGACCCATGTGTCACGCCCGTGACCTAGGGCGTGACCACCCTTCGATGATCGTCGATCTCAGTTCGACGATCGTCGAACTCATAATTGGCCACCCGGGCCTGTCACGCCCGTAACCTATGTGTCACGCCCGTGACCAAGGCCGAAATGTCAGCCAGACAAGAAATTTCGGTAACCGACGTCATAATCAATTCTGATTATGGGAATGTACAGCAGGAATATTTATGGGCCGTTTCTGCCTCTAATTATTTAATAGAAAGAGAGAGTGAGGTCCAATAGAAAATCTCCACCTGGATCAGCCATTTCATCTTCCACCTTTTCCTCTTTCCTACATCATAACCGAAACGTTATTAAGAGAAACATTCATGGCCATGAATGTTTCATCCTTTCCCCTCCCCACTTGGAGATCTATAACAGCCTCCTTAGAGCAAGAGGAGAAGGTTAAATGCTCGATCAAACGGATTCAGATTACTCCCCTTGCTGTTGAAGAATTTCCGGCGACACCGCCACCGCGCAAATGGCTTCCCAACGGTCTGCATGCCTCCAGCCCGCGAACAAGGTCCTCTCATCCCTCTTCTTCTGCGGATAGATCTTAGAAATCTTTAGGAGAGATATCAGGCTCAAAAGAGCCGGATCGGGTGAGCGTTTCCATGGTTTTCCAAAAATTTCATGGTGGCGGGTTCGCCGGAAACCGCCTCTCCAGCGGCCTGCCGCCGCCCGACGGTACCCCTCACCACAACAGAGGTGGTGGTGGTGGTGGCCGACCAGGGAGACGGCTGGGTGGCCGGGAAATAGCTTTAGAAAAGCTACAGGAAGTGTTTGTTTTTTGATATTGTTCGGGTTCGGGTAAAGAAGAAGGTGAACAGTAGTATTTAATTATATTATATAATGTATAGTTAGGAATTAATTCCCTTTACTTTATACTAGGTTGAAACTTAAAATTATAGCCCGTAGGGGCTTAAACATAAAAAGTGGTTATCATAGAAAATTTAGCCCTTGAAGTCTAGTTTAATTCAAAATTGATTTTACTCGATTTGGAGTCCTGGTTAGATCACAGCACACTTTTTGGTGAGGTCTATCCATAGGGCAGTCTTGACCTTAAAAAAATTCTCCACTCCAATCCAGTCGTCAAAATGACTTGAAATTTGGGGTGTGGCCTAATCTTACGATATCTAAGTGCTATCCAAAAATTAGGATTTTTGGAAAATATTTTTCTATAGTTTTTAGAAAAATTCAATAATCCTAGCATAATTTAATTAGATGTCTAAATGACTTCCAAACCCTCCCAAATTTTGGTGAGTGGTCCCTGGGTTTATCATAAGGTTCTGGTGAAAAATTTCATCTCATTTGGAGATGTTTTGATTAAGTTTTTATCCAACCCTAGGTTGGTCCTTATAGGATAATCTAGGATCAAACACCCCCTTGGTAATTGGGTGGTCATATCACCTCAACAGAGGCTGATATTTTGTCCAAAGGCTGTTTAGGGCATGACACACCCTCCAAGGGAGTTTGGGGTGTTTTGGTATAGGGTAGCCCTAGAACCCTAGGGAAAATCCTATAATGGTGGTTTTTGGGGTTGTGAAGGTCATGGGGTCAAATGACCTTGGACTGACTTAAAATTTGGTGGAGAGAACCATAGGGCCATTATAGTTCCCTGGACAAAAGTTTAGGGTATTTGGAGACAGCTAGGCCACCTAAAATCCTAACCCTAGTTTAGGTCACCAACCTTAATTTGAATTATTAAGCTGTCAAATGAACTTTAAATCAAGTAAAATTGGAGTAGGGTGACTTTCTAATCTAAATAGCCATGTTATAATTTTGTTGAGATTTTTGGGTTAATTTATACAGTACTTCATTTACAACTCTAATTGTGCCCTTGATATTTATCTTGATGATTTTGGAATTTCTATGCACTAGAATGTTATGAAACCTTGGATTAGGGCATCTTATAGCATGTTATACCTTCTGTATTTTTCTTGGAAATTTTAACGGATTATTTTGGGTACATATTTCTTTAACATACTAGTTGTGATATGTAGTCAAAAATATAAATAATGTCTAATTACTCTCTGCAAAATAATGAAATTTGGTCAGTGGGTGTTTAAAGTTATGTTAGTCACCATGTAATTTTATATGGAATTTTAGATGATTAAAAATAGCATCTCCTTCACTAAGCTGGGAAAATTAGCATTTTACATTAAAATAGATTCAGAGCCCAAATATTAGAGAAAAATTATTAGACTTGGTTTTTGATGGTTTTAGGTCACCATAAAGCTTATATAATTTTCTTGGGATTTTTGGATACATATTTACAGTACTTCCTTCATAATATAGTAGAAATGACCTAAAATGGTAAATTAGGAAATATAGTCCTAAACACCTCTGGAATTTTTCAAAACTTGGAATTGTTGTTTAAATGTCTCATAGGATTTTTACTGATTTTATGATGATTTATTGTTGGCTCATTAGTGCACTTAATGTTCATACTAGGGCATTTGGAATCTTAGAATAAATAAATTAAATGCCCGATAAATAGGAAAATTTGGAAATCTTGGTCTTAGCTATATTATGTCACGATAGACCTCCAGTATTAATATTATAGGAGATTCGGAAGACAATTTGGAGTACCTCCCCTTATACTCCTCACGTATCTTAGGATGGTCTGCATATAGTAAAACCACGGAAACTGAACTAGAGCGGATAATGAACTTTGGGAGATGGAATTTTGGTAGTTTCTGGTTGGTTAGGGCAAGCTAAGTTTAAGTCCATTATTGGGGTCAGGATAGGTAGAGTGCGAGACTGGTTAAGGATAAGGGCGTACGGGAATGACGAAAGATCGTCCACCCCGTGTAGCAGTGGAAGAGTCTTAATACGCTAGGGCCAGTTCTAAAGTTACTTAAAAAGGAATCGGGTAATGGGTATCAACCAATAACAATAAGTGCCTTGCGAAAGGGAACGGTGGGCTTCAGCTACCATCATAGTTCTTAGTGCCCTTTGAGAGCCCTTCACGGGGAATACCGGTGGCAGTCCTGGGCTAATGTAAACTGTAGAATTAATAATCTAAAGAGTAACTAGTATAATTAGGGTTGCACACACATACACCCCGATAGCTAGGAAGGTAGAATAATTGGTTTGGTTGCCATTTATACGGTAGCTCTGAAGGTAGATGCATGGACGGGACATTCCGGGGAGCCGAGGGCTCGAGGGTTGGAGTACAGAATAAAGGTAGTGGGTCTTCGACATCTGATTGTCATTCACACCGGCATCGGTACGTTGACTCGGCGGTGTGGGACACTTAGCCAAAGAAAGTCTGGTGGGTACAGCCAGCAGTAGTACGCGGATACTCTAGGTTTTGTTCTTCTAGGGGCGTACGGAAGGGCTAGGCCCGGTAGTGTAGATACCCTCCTAGGAGTGTGGGGCCCGACCCACTGTCTCCGTTTGCCACTACAGAGGTTCCTGGGAGTGAAGCTAGCTACCCGAATAGGGGGAACTAAAGGTCTGTGCGCATAGAGTCGTGTGCGTGTGTTGCACTTGCATGAATCATGACATAGCATATCACTACACTCATATTTGCATACAACCGACACCCCAACGTATAAATCGGTATGGGAATTTTTATACGATGGGAGCCTTGTAGAAGACCCCTTAACTTATAAGTTTGTATGGGCATTCATATAAGTTAAGGTTACTTACTTATTTACTTGCTTGTTTACTTACTGTTCTTTAGCTGCCTTTTTATACAATTGCTACTTACTACTTCTCTTCTTTACCACTTACTACCATAGGATTGCTAGTTGTACTTTGTTCTAGATAGTTCTTAGAATAACTCCCCTATCATCTACTTGATTATTCTCCACCTTTGTAGCTTCCCTTTCCTCCTCTCCGCTCGGTGCTTAGGAGCCGTAGGGGGAGGGGTAGGGGATGATAGGGCTTAGTCTTTATGACTAATGGTTTTCGAACCACAACATTACAGGAGCTCCGGATGGGAGACAGGGACCAGCAATCCAGAGACCAGCACCAGCGGAGTACGGTGCGCATGGAGGTGGGTCAGTCTAGCACCGGTGCACCTGTGACAAGCTGCGTGAAGTGATTAGTACCTTTATAGTTCTGCGATGAGTGATTTGTAGTGAGGACTCTGATGTACCGGGCTCGAGACCGTTTATCTATACTTAATCTGAACTGTATCTTTGCAGTACTTCTGTTATCTACTTCCTGTTATTATCTACTGATGGACTGGGTGTGATTTCACTTTTATACATGCTTTTGTCGACTTGTTTACATTTATGTATAATTACTTCTTTCTCTTGTGATCGAAAAGGGCCGGCAGAATTGGCGTTTTGTAGTGGCGGCCTTCCCGTGAGTCGGTGCCACCGCAAAGCGGCAGTTCTGGGCTAAGATCCCGGTTTCGAGAAAAGGAAAAAAAAAGGGGTCTTACATAGGCTGTAGTGGATACTAAGCCCAAGGGCACAATGACCTCATGTGTGCCTTCTGCTCGCAGTGGAAGCAAGTCTTTTCTTCCATCCAGCAACGATTCACATCAAGCCCCTTCTTTGAACAGAATGAGCACACAAGCTCTCCCTTGGGTGGGCCTTGGATGGCGAGCACTTTCTGCTACTTCAGGGAGACGGTCCTCTTGAAACACATTTCATAAGAGTGGCCAGGTCGACCACACAAGCTACAAATTCCCCCACCTTTCTTTTTTGAAGGAGGGCCGGATGCCCTAGTACTTCCATCCTCAACACCTTTCCTCTTATCTTTTCTCGCCGTAGCACCTCGATTCTTGGCGTTTTCGATCGCCTAAACCTTTAGTGCGGCCTCCACTTCCTCAGCATAAACTTCTGCTCGATAAGCGCATGCCAACTGCTGGACATCGCTTCTTAGTCCACCAAGAAAACGCTTCACTCTTCCCTCCGCCGAAGCTACCAAATCGGGAGCAAATCTACTCAACTTGCTAAACTCAATCTCGTACTCGCTCACCGTGAGCTTTCTCTGCTTTAGATGCAGGAAGATATTCATGAGACGGTCCTGCTCGACCAAGGGCAGAAACTTTTTCAACAGCATCTTCTTAAAAGAGTCCCAGGAACAGCCTTCCTTCAGACTCTCCTTTTCACGAATCCACCAACTCTTCACTAGGCCTTTTAACTGATAGGCTGTAATCATAACCTTCTGGGCTTCTAAAATCCCAGAATACGAAAACATCACTTCGATTGAGATGATCCAATCATTCAAAATCATAAAAGTTGGCACTCCCGTCATAGGTGGGAGGTCCCAATCGTTTGAAGTGTGATATGAAATTCATTTCTGGTGGTATTGCCACCGTGGCCACCAGAGGGGCAGGAGTATCGGGCACAGCTTGACCCAAAGCAGGATCTTGCACTAAGGGTTGTTGCGTGGGAGCGGCAGACAACAAGGTCTGAATTTGCGATTACATCCCAACTACTTGCCTTGATAGAGCCTCGTTGCTCTAGTGCAAACTCTCGATCAACGCATCACTCTGCGCACCTGACGACAAACCCTCCGACTGGGTATTCGACCTCGTCGCAATACGCTTTAGCGTCATTTCTAAAAAGTCAAACGAATAATCCATCAAAATCCTAGATTGCGACTAGGGCAAACAAAACTAGTTCAGACCATACTTAAAAGACACTTGCTTAAGCTGTCACTTGCTCTGGGATTATATGATGATGATATGTCCTACTCAGGATGATATCCTATCATCCTATTGACTCATGTGCTATGATATGAATGCATGGCTTCTTTACTCTTATTTAAAAATCATGTGTGTATATATGTCATCATGTAAATACTTAGCCTTACATGCGATGCTTATGTTATGTTATGATATGTATGCAGTGTTATGCATCCTAAAAAGGCCTTAGTGCATGTTATGAGCGGTGTACACATGAAATGTTATGCATCCAATACTACATAACATTGCATGCAACAAAAAAAAATAAAAAATGTGCTAATTGGCATTCATGTGGTGAGGTTATGCATCCCATACTACATAACCCTTACATGTTTCCACCTATGGTGGATCCATATACAAACACATATTATGCATCACATACTAGATAATATGCCCCGTGAAAAATAGGTAAGCTCTGAATAACTTTAGAGGGGGGGGTGAATAGAGTTTTAGAAAACTTTTCCCTTTTGTTGAAATAAAAGATAAGTGTACAAGTACAGCAAGTGAACTAGAGAAAAGTAACTAAGCTACACAGCAAACATTATATCACAGTACAAGCACAAGAGAAGATCACAGACACACAGACAACACAAGAATTTTATAGTTGTTCCCCAAACTTTGGTACATCCACTCTTCTACCACCCTAGGTAGGAATCCACTATAGGTTTTTATCAGGTGACTGCCACCAATGAGCCTTTGATCAGGTGCTAAAAAATCAAACCTAAAGTCTTTTTGAAGGAGACTTAAAACAAGAATAATTTTGAAGGAAATTAAAACCCTGTACAAAGGTGGGATGTGAGTTTGATGAAAGTCTTCTTTTCTCAAAACATAGTGAGAAGACTATGTGGATTCTGAGTTATTGATGACAAAGCTCCCCCTAAGATCTTGAATGGTTTAGAAGAGGAAGCTTTGTAAAAGGGTGAGTAGGCCTTCAGCTTTTAAGAGATCCTTGACTGATTTGAATGTTGTTGTCACTTGAGATCCCTTAAAACAAAGAGGGAGAGAAAGAAAGACTCTTGACGGTGATGGTTGTTCTTTCTTCTTCTCTTGAGAGCAGATAATTTTCTGAGAGATGTTTTTCACTGCACTTTAGGATATTTTCTTTGCTGTGACTCTAGTTGAAGATCAATCACTTCTCTTCTGTATCTTTTTTTTGGCAGGGAGATATGTATCAGATAACGGCAACATCGTCGAATTAAAAAAAACTCTGCAATAAATGTTCAGCCGAAATCTTGGGAACGAAAAATTGCAAGAATGCTGTCAATTATTCTAATCTATATCTGTCCCGATATATAAGCAATTAATTCCATGGAGGATGTTAGCAATCAATGCTGCCAGTAACGGCTCTATTCAGAGAATAAAAGTGCATTGATTTACAAGGGAATTAATAGACTATAATAGATATAAAATGATGAGACAGAAAGAGAAAGAATAAATAACAAAATGTCTTACAATTTTCGTCGACCTGAGATCAGCTTTCGTCGACCTCAAATCAGCTTTCGTCGAACTGAGATTTCGTCGACCTCTGATCAGCCTTTGTCGAACTGAGATCAGCTTTCGTCGAGCTGAGCTCTGTGAATCATCTGTTGTGCATAAACTGACTAATTCTGCGCTCTATGTTCGTCGACCTGAGACTGTGAAGTTAGACGACCTAAGAACTTGGTCAATCTATCGGCGTTGAGTGAATAGCACATCTGGCGTCGAGTGTTCTTTGTCTCTGAGTAAGCCTTGGCTTTGAGTGAATTATTGGGCTGAGTGTTGAAGAGTTAGTCGATCTGAGAACGGAGTTCATTCAGCTCAGCTCAGAGATTTTAGCTCTTAGTTAGTCGAGCTGAGCATGACTATCGTCGACCTGAGATCGACGAATATAAATTTCTTTTTATAATTCTTGATTCCTCTTAGTATTGAGTCTTTGGCAGTGTGGTAGGTTGGTCCTTTGATCTGTTGACTCTAAGAACATGGCTTAGACTCTAGAAACACATAAAATTTGACCCTTCTATACAATATGGGTCACAACCTAAGAAGAGAACCTAGACAAAATCACTTAGGGGTTCTAACAATCTCCCCCTATTTGGGTGAGGTTACTTCAACATAAAATAGATAAAGATCACAAGACAAAATGAGGTAAACATAGCATGAAAATTGAGATAACTGATAGAATAAATAAGCTATCAGTACCTTTATAAAGCTATGTACCCAGATTGTTCACAGAAAGCACAGAAAATAAACAATTTAAATGTTCTTGTGAGAATCAGAAGGCTTAACAAATTTGATTATCATGTTTGGATCATGATCTGGCTTCATAGTCATGGTCATATCAGCATCACCAATAGTCTTTTGTGAGGTAGTTCTTGGAACCACTGCTTCAAGATGTAGACTCATGTATTCATCAGCATTGAATAATTTTCCTACTTGATATCTTTCATACTCTTTCTTCCTGTAGCTAGACATAGTAGAGAACTTAGAAGAGTCTTGACCTTTTTCTTTGGCTTGCCTGATTTGTGAGAGTGCCACAGATTCCTTGAATCTAGCAATTCTTGTAGTTGGACTAGTTTAAGGATCATAAGCTAGAATTAGAGGTTTGAAAGTGAGGGGAAGATCTATCTTCACTCTAGAGGGGGGTGAATAAAGTATTTTAAAATAATTTACAATTAAAAACTTTAAAATAGTAGAAGACTTAATTTACTTATATGTGTAATGTACTAGCAGAAAAGTAAACACTAAAGCACTAAGAAAATAGAAACATACAGCACAAAGCAAAGTAAAAAGCACATCAAACCAGATGACACAAGGAGATATAGTGGTACCCCAACAACCTGGGTACATCCACTCTTCTACCACCCTAGGTAGGAATCCACTGCAGGAATAGTTGATCAGGTGTCCTGGGCACCAATGAGGTTTTAATAAGGTGCTCAAAAACAAAAACTAGATTTTTTGATAAGGTTTCTTGCCACCACTGAGTTTTGACAAGGTCTCAGAAACCAGCCACAAAACTTTTGAAGGGATTTTTGAGAAACCCTTTTACAGGAGAGAAAGGAAAAAAGAAAAGGAGTTGAGTTGCTCTTCTCTATCAACAGTCTGAGAGAAGACAAGTGGAAGATGTTGTTAAAGCTCCCACTTAGATCTGTAAGGGTTCAGGAAGATGAGCTTTACTTAGGGTGATAGGCCTTCAATTTCTTAAGATCTCCAGCAAAATATGATTTCAGCAGATGCTGAAATGTGTGTTGTTTGGAGTCCTTGAAAATGAAGCTTTTGAACACTTGAAGCTTGAAGGAGTAGAGTAGTAGATGATCTCCTTCACAATGATGTTCCTTGTGTTCTTGAAGAATTCAGACTCAGTAATTCTGTAAGCTTTTTGTCTAGTGAATCTATTCTCAGAAGATGAATTCTTCATAATTTAATTTTTTGTTCTCTCTTCTGTATATCCTTTTCAAATCTTGTTTGTTCTATATAAAAAATAATCCTCTAGGGAGTATATCAGATCCTGACTTTAGATGGCCGTTACTCAGTCATAAATGACTTCCATAAATGATAACTATCTCTGGGGAAAGTCCTAAGTAACATTCCAATTATTCTTCCTTGAAACTTGCACCAGATTGCTTGAAACGGCTACAGAATCCTTTTGATATAAATGCTGATAATAAATCTGAATTAATTCCAAATCTGTCCTGAATTTGAATTCTGAAAACATCGACCTCTCAAAAAATTGTCGATCTGAACTCAGCTATCGTCGACCTGAGCTTAGAGATTCAATTTACACTAGAGATAGAAAATGTCGACCTGAGCTCTACGATCGTCAACCTGAGCTCAGCGACTTGGAAAATAGTAAGAGACAGAGCGTCGATCTGAGCTCAATGATCGTCGACCTGAGTTTGATGACTTGTAGAACTGATCTCAGAGAATGTCGAACTGATTTCGACGTTTCGTCGACCTAAGTTCGACGAAAATTGTCTTTGTCTTAGCACTTGAATCATGATCTATAGAAGGTCTTGAGGGCAGCTTTCAAACCTAAGTACTAACCCTAAGACTCATTCTAATTGACTTATCAGACTATACAATAAGGTCAAAATAAAAACCTAATCACATAGTGATCCTTACTAGAATAAGTAATAGGGTGTTCCAACAATCTCCCACTTTTTGGGTTAGGATTACTATTTACATAACAGAATGAAATAACAAACATACATCAGATTTAAACAGAAAAGAAAAGAAACAACAATATAGAAAATATATGTTGAGCATTGTAGAAACACAGCAAGAGTCACAGAATTAGTCAGAAAATTAATATGAGTATCAGCTTACACAGTTTACTCATTGCCCTTTTTGAAGAAAATTTATCTGTTGGGATTTAGGGCTTCCTTCTTGGATCTTCTGTCATCTTCTGCACCTATGGAGGTTTGAGATCTTGGCCTCGGAACTACAGCCTCAGGATGCAGCTTCATATAGTCTTCTGGATCAAAGAATTTCCTTGAGGCATATCTCTCTAATTCTTTCTTTCTATGTTTTGACAAAGTTGTGATTTTGGAAGTATCTATGCCTTGCTCTTTAGCCTTCTTAATATTATCTAATGCAGCAATTTCTTACATTCTAGCTGTCCATGATAAAGGATTGTTCTCAGGGTCCTCAAATGGAACAGGGGATTCAGGTGTATTGATTGACACTGAATCAGTAGGAGGAGCCCTGGTGACAACTGTATCTCTGAGATTATAAGGGAAAGGACCTGATGTAGAGTCAGTGGGGCCTTGTCCTTCCCTTTGTTGTCTGGAGTATGTTCTATAATCTCTTTGTCTTCCTCTTGACTGACCTCTTCTAGACTGATATCCTCTTTGATTTTGTCCTCTGGGTTTATATCTTTGTGAAGGTTGAGAGGAGCTATGCTTTGAAGCAGATGACTGAAAAGTTGAGCCTCCACCAGATCCTGAATCTTGAGGAGGAGGAGGAGGAGAATGAAATTGAGATGATCCTTTTTCATACTTATCAAGCTTTCTTCTTTTCTTCATGGCCTTAAGCTGGTTCTTAGAGTATTGCATCCAAGGTTCAGAGATTTGGCTGTCATGAAGAATGTAATAGGGTATGTCATTGTCATCTTTGGCTTTAGCAGGAGGTACTCTCATTATGCCCTTGCTTCTTGCTTTCCTTTTCTTGGCAATTGTGCCAGAAGAATCATCAGAGTCAGTATTTAATTGATCACTATCTAAACTCTGGGGTCTGTCATATAGATCATCAATTCTTTTGATATACTCTTCTCTTTGTTTTGACTTCTCATGAGCAGCAGTAGGAGCAGAAACTATTGGAGCAACAGCAGGTGAGGAGGGGGAATAATCCATCAAGGAATCTTCCAGAATGTTGAAAGATGGAATGACAAGAGGTGGATAATAATGAAGTGGATGGAATTGTTGTTCTGAAGTGGCTGGAGGAGGTGTAGGAGTGGACAGAGGAGATGAAATTGTAATGGGGGAGGAGATTGATGTGGAGAAGGAGGTAGAGATGGTTATAGTGGATGAGGGAATGGTGGAGGGAAGAACTGTAGAAGGTTGAGAGGAGGAAGAGGCAGAAAATTATTCAATGAGGGAAGGGGCATGAGGGGAAGAGACTGCAATAGTCCTTGTTCCTAAGGAAGTAGTCGTCCTGGTTGGCTTGACTATCTGCCTATCCCATTTCCCAAATAGGGCACAAGTCAGCCTCTTTGATGCATTGATGTGCATCCCACTCGATACCAGCAGTTCAGGGCACCTGATGTGCAGGAATAACCCTATTATCCTGCCAAAGTTTACCAAACTTTTGTTAACTTTCTTCTTAATCAAGTGAAAGAAGAGCTCTCCCCAGTTCAAATTTCTCTTATCCACAAGTGCTCCCATCAAGCGAAACTGATACCTGGAGGGGTATCATGTGCTGAGTTCTTGTCCAACAGCACTTTCCCCACAATATCGGCAAGAAATCTATACTCAATAGATAAGTTCTTTTTCAACAACTTGCTAGGGTTAGCAGCAAAGTGTCCCATTCTATCAAACATATTCGCAGATTCTTCTCCAGAAAACTCAATAGAATCATTTCCAGAACTCAATTGAAACACTTCAGTCAGAAGAGCAGGTGTTAGGGATACCTGCATCCCGGCTATAGTACCAACCAATGTATTCTTATCCAGATTTTCTGCTGTATATACACATTCTTTGATTTCATCAGCAACAATCTTCATCTTGGTGGTCATTATTTGTACTAGCTGTTGTTCTCTGAATAGGTCCAGAATGTCTTTGAAGATTTGATCGCTTCCATCGAAGGAGTCCATGTCGATATCAAACCCTGTGTCGAACTTCATCTTGGCAAGAGGGCAACAAACATAGCCATTATGTACCTGCAAAGATGAACAAACACGACCAAGTGTAGAGAAGTTTGGAGGGAAAGAAAAAGTTTGCAGAGAGTATGAAAGCGCAAAAGAAGAACGACGGCCAAAATAATGATTTTATATTAGGGTTCGACGCCAGAAAGGAAAGACCGTTGAACTTCGTTCGATGATCTGGGATTCTAAAGGAATCTGAAGAGTCTTCAATAACATCGATCTTTTTTCGACGATATTGGAGAGCGTCGATCTCCAATCAACGATCGCTGAACACAAAGAAGATAGCTTAGCGCTATCTGGAAAATGCTGAACTCCGGTCAACGCTTTTGAAAAGCGTCGATCTCCGTTCGACGCTTTTTGGGAAAAACTTCGAGTGCAGTTTAGAGACAAAAAAAAGCCTACAGACACTAGAAAATACAAGTTTTTAGCCTAATCTTGGTCTATTTTTAGAGTTTTGAAATCTTGGGATTTATTTTTAACTTCCTCCATCAAACATTCCTAACTGATTTAGGAAGAAGGTATGTTTCTTTTCATCCAAAGTTTTGGTGAAAATATCTCCCCTTTGCAAATTAGTTGGGATATACTGAAGTTCAATTTTATTTTTCTCAACATTATCCCTTAGAAAGTGATGCCTAATCTCTATTTGTTTTGTCCTACTATGGAGGACTAGATTTTGTGCTATAGAAATAGCACTAGTGTTATCACAAAATATTTTTGACCCTTCTAAGTTGTAGCCAAAGTCTAGGAGCTAGTTTTTAATCCATAGAATCTATGAGCAATAATTGCCTGCTGCCATATATTCAGCTTCAGCAGTTGAAGTGGATACAAATGTCTGTTTCTTACATAACCAGGAGACAAGTCTGTCACAAAGGAATTGACAAGTTCCACTGGTGCTTTTCCTGTCTACTCTACATCCAGCATAATCAGCATCTGAAAATCTAGTTAATTCAAATCCTGAGTCTTTTGGATACCAGAGGCCTAGATTTGGAAAACTTTTTACATACCTAAGAATCCTCTTAACTAATGTTAGGTGTGACTCTCTAGGGTTTACTTGGAACCTAGCACATATATATGTAGCAAACATTATATCAGGTCTACTGGCTGTAAGGTACAATAGAGATCCAATCATTGCTCTATATGTTGTCTGATCAACATGTTTTCCATGTTCATCAGCATCTAATACAACATTTATAGGCATAGGTGTTTTCATACAAGATGCTTCAAACATACCAAATTTCTTAACCAGTTCTTTTGTATACTTGGTTTGAGAAATAAATATGCCTTCAACATGTTGTTTGACTTGCAATCCTAGAAAGAAGGAAAGCTCACCCATGATACTCATTTCAAATTTAGAATGCATCATATTGGAAAATCTTTTACACAAATTTGAATCATTAGATCCAAATATGATATCATCTACATATATTTGTACTAGTAGGGTATGGGACTTATGGGTTCTAATAAAAAATTTTTTGTCTACTCTACCCCTTATAAAATCATTTTTCAGAAGAAAGCATGCTAAGGTCTCATACCATGCTCTAGGAGATTGCTTGAGATAATATAATGCTTTATGCAATTTGAAAATATGGTTAGGATGAGTTTAAGAGATTAAACCTGGGGGTTGTCTAACATAGACTTCTTCTTTGAGGTCTCCATTGAGAAATGCACTCTTCACATCCATTTGGTAGACCTTGAATCCTTTGTAAGCTGCATAAGCTAGGAATATTCTTATGGCCTCTAACCTTGCAACTGGTGCAAAGGTCTTGTCATAATCTATTACTTCTTCTTGAGAATAACCTTGAGAAACTAGCCTTGCCTTGTTACTTACAATAACTTCTTGATCATCCAACTTGTTTCTGAACACCCACTTTATTCCAACGATTGAGTGATCCTTAGGCCTTGGTACTAGCTCCTAAACTTCGTTTCTCTCAAATTGATGTAGTTCCTCTTGCATAGCAATGATCCAGTGTGGATCTTGTTCTGCATCTTGACTGGATTAAGGCTCAACTTGAGATAGAAAAAAAGTGTGCATCAGGTTCTGGTTGACCTGATTTCTAGTTTGCACACCAGCTGAGATGTTTCCAATCACTTGGGAGATTGGATGATCTTTTGTTGTTACTAAATCAACAGGGGGTGTTGATTGTTCACCAACCTGTGTTGTTGTTTCCTCTTGTGGAACAACAACTGGCTCTTCAAGATGGTTTTCTCCAAGATGTTGAACACCAAGCTGTTGAGTATCCTCTTCATCTTCACTGATTTCTTCTCTCTGTTGGGTAGGTGAATGTATTGAATCCTTTTCTACAATATGCAACCTGTCCAAATTTTCTGAAAGAGAGTGTACCTGCAATGGTTTTATGGTAGAAGTAGACTTCTCCTTGTAAAACATGTTAGTCTCATCAAAAGATACATGAACAGATTCTTCAATTTTATGAGAAGATTTGTTATACACCCTATAAGCTTTACTGATCATGGAGTATCCTAGAAACACTCCTTCATCAGCTTTAGCTTGGAATTTTTTCTAAATACTTCTTGTCATTATTGTGAATATAACAAATGCAACCAAAAATTTTGAAATAGTCTACTTTAGGTTTCTTCCCTTTGAGCAATTCATAAAGTGTCTTGCCCTTCAGTTTATGTATAAAACTTCTGTTCAACACATGGTTGGAGGTGCTCACTGCCTCTGCCCAAAAAGAAAGATGGAGGTGAGCATCTGTCAACAATGTAGTAGCAGATTCAATTAGGGTTCTATTTTTCCTTTCAGCTACCTAAAACTTCTGTTCAGTCAGAAGAGCAGGTGTTAGAAAAGAACACTTACGTGAATCGTCACGAAGATTAAATCCATTTAACTGCGGGAGAGATTCATACATTTTACCATACACCACAGATGCCCAAAACACCAGTAGAGTTTCAAAAGGTACTAATAAAGGAAACAACCTTGCGAGGGTTGTTACGCCCACTAACTCCCGAAACTAAGGAAAAACCAAAGAAATCACAACACCAACATCTCGGGACTTGGCACATCGGATTCTACAAGACATTTCTAGATTAAAGACATGGTTGATCAACCTTTAGAAACGATATATACAATCCTATATAGACACTAACACATCTAACAATGATAGACAAAACAATTTAATTCACCAACAAAACATTCTAAGGACAATTATACGCACCTAGTCAAGATCGAAATTACCATGATCAGATTTTATAATTTTGAGTGATCTTCAGGAAGGATTAAACCTAACCATAGTTTTGAAAGACAACACAAAAAGCAAGAAAATTAAGGAACAAAGGCATAATGGTTACCATCAAACCGAAACAAGGAACAACGAAGGAAAAACACCACTTGCCTTGGTTTTACCGGAAAGGTCCTCTGAATAACTCCACGTCGTAGATCGGGGCAAAAGAACACGGGAGGAGTTGAAATCTAAACAAAAATGACCGAAAAACACCACTTGCCTTGGTTAGGGCCGAAAAACCCTAACGAGAAAACTCAAGGAATGAGGAAAAATATACCACGATAGCGTAGCTCTCGGCGAGAGCTTTCCGGATTTTTGTTCGGTTGAAAATTTCGAGCACCGGAGTACCGTCGGCGGCCGCCGGAAGATTCACGAAAAAGTAACTCTCTCTCTCGCTTGTTGTACTGGTTTTGGAGAAAAATAACGGAGAAGATGAAGTTTTGTTCTAAAACCTAAGTCCAAGAATATATCTATATATATATATATATATATATATATATATATTTTATGTTTATAAAATTTGTTGTCAAAAACGGGTTATTACGAGCAGTTTTGCGGGAATCAAAAATAGAGGTCTAGGATGGCTCCAAATCGAATAGTTCCCAGCATGTATGTTGACCATTGTTTCATACGACACCGTTTTGACCCTGAAAACGATGCCCGAACTCTTACTGCAGAAGACAACTCGAGAGGAAAGGGTCTACTCGAGAAAGAGAGCATAGTTCTCGAGAAGAACATATAGTTCTCGAGAAAAGCAACCAGGACTCGAAGAATTCACTATTTCTCGAGAATAAATCAATATTACTCGAGATAAATCAGTAGTCCTCGAGTAGTTCAAAGGTTTTCGGGTAGAAATCAATAATACAACTTATTTAAGAGAAGTTTTTGTAAAATTGAAAATAGGAGTCTAAGATGGCTTCAAATCAAAAAGTGGTCAACATGAAAGTGGTAGATATTATCGAGACGAACAAATTTATGTTTTCCATTTTTTGACATGATGTCATTTTGACACCTAAAAAGGCGTCAGAGAAAAATCTTAAATTGGCTACTCGAGAAGACTCAGAACGGAAACCAGAACGCGCGCCGAAATAAACGAAACTCGCACCGAAGGTGAACACAGTTGCTAAGAATTTAACGACGAAGTCAAAACTAAAATCCTACGAGCCATTCCCGAGATATTAATCTTCAAAATGTACGGCTAACATAAACAATCGAAAACTTCAATTGCGCGCCGAGACTCCAAAAATGCTCGGGTTGTGACGAAACTTGACAAGCAAGTCCAAAATTACTTAACTTAAATTCCAAATGCAAAATTTTCCCATTATAACAAGAATTCAAGAAATTGGCCAACTCGACCAAACAGACGTGAAAATGCCTTAACGGCGCTGCTTCGTCAACTCGACATTAAAAGTAACGTCATGACGTCATAAATATGACCTTGCCCATTTAAATAAAATCATCGAAAAATCTGGGGCATTACATATGGGACACTTTGACCTAAATACCCTTTTTTGGCCAAGGCTAAGGTGTACTAAATTCCAAACCAAATCATCTCCAAATGGGATGAAATTTTAAATAGAGACCTATATTGACCTCGAGGACCACTCACAAAAATTTTGGAGGATTTAAAGGTCATTAGATCTTGAAGCAGATCGGGCAGCTGCTGGCCTTCTTCCTCCTCCTTCCAACGGCCAAGATCCAACCGACCTGGAGCAAGTCCTAGGCCACTTTCCCGGCCACCCGGCCACCCCACCACCTCCCTGGTCGGCCACCGCCACCACCACCTCTATTGAGGTGGTGGCTATCACTGGCCGGGGGCACGGCCGCTGGAGGGGCCCTTTTCGGTGAACCTGACACCTCACTTTTGCCCCCAATGGT
The DNA here is from genome assembly GCA_039513925.1 of Platanthera zijinensis. Taxonomy (NCBI): domain Eukaryota; kingdom Viridiplantae; phylum Streptophyta; class Magnoliopsida; order Asparagales; family Orchidaceae; genus Platanthera; species Platanthera zijinensis. The sequence continues at coordinate 45,740,701 of CM077095.1, forward strand.
CCTTTGGTAACCCATTGGCCTCCCCTAAGGTCTAGGTAGGGTTTGTTAAGGTTGGCTTGGCACCTTGGAGGTCACTTGCAACTTAGTTAGGGCACTTTGACCACTTTAGGGCTAGGGTAGACTTGTTTCAACTTAGCCTCTTGGGTTGACCCTAATGGGTCCTTGGTGACCCATTGACCTCACTTTATGGTTAGGAAGGCATGTGTGGGGTCCACTTAGCGAAGGGAAGGTCAATTGACGCTAAGTAGGCTAGTTTGACCCATTTAGGGTTAGGGTGGACTTAGGTCATCTTGACAACTTTGATTGTCCCCAATGGGTCCTTAGTGACCCTATGGAGCACCCAAGGGGTTAGGGGTGTTTTGGTGGGGTCATAGAGTCAAGTTGAAGCCCTAAGGTCAAACCCTAGATCTGGTGGTGAGGCTGAGCCATAGGCAGACCAAGGTGATATTCACCTTGACCCTTGTTCACTTTGTCCTTTGAGCTTCTTATGGTTTTTTCATGACCTAGTCATGACAAAACCACTCCTAGGGGTCTAGGTGTTTGAGGGATGTTACAGGTTAAGTAATTCTTGGTGGGTGTTTCACTTATTTTTTATCGATGGTTCATTAATTAATGTCCGGCAGTTTAATAATACATGGTCGGCGGTTCAATAAATCTTAGATATTGATTCAATAATTCATGGCCTTCAGTTCAGTAATTCTTTGATGGCAATTCAATATTTAATGGTTGGTGGTTTATTATTCATGGCCTGCAGTTCAGTAATTCTGGGCCGACAGTTCAGGAATTATTATTTTTCGGTGTTTTAGTTATTCATGGTTGGTGTTGCGGTAATTCTTGGAGGGTGGTCCACTAATTATCAGTTGGCGATTTAGTATTCAAGGTTTGCGGTTTAGTAATTCATGGCAGGTGGTTCACTAATTCTTGGTCAGCGGTTCTGTAATATAGGGCTGGTAGTTTAAGAATTCATGCCCTACAGTTCAGTAAATCTTGGCTAATAGTTCTATAATTTTTGGCTCGCGCTTCAGTAATTCATAGCCAAAGATTGAGTTATTCATAGATGTTGGTATTAATGCGGGAAATGCTCCTTCGGATTATGTGAATAGAAAATGCGGGCAGAAACTGTCGAGTAGTTGGTTACTAGTGGTTAGAGTTAGTGGTAAGGTTTAGGGGGAGAGAAAAGAGAGTGGCTGCTGACTGCGGCAACACCAGAGTTTGCCCGTGCGGCTAAATATCACTCCTGTTATGGGCTTTCCTTTGATTATGAAGAAAATGGATAAAACGGTTAAGCAGAGAGAATCTTAGCAAACAGGTATCTGCTAGAAGAAGAGTTTGAGTTCGCTGCCACAGACGGCTAGCTTTGGGATTCGAACTTCTTCCACAAAGAAAATACTGTTCATGCATATTTATAGGATCTAGGGCTTGCCCAAACGGGAAAGGCTAAGAATACCGGCTGCTCGAGTATAGGTGAAATGGGAAGCGGTGACAAGATACAGGGGAGTAAAAAGAAAAGGCAGCCACCAAACCGTATGTCTAGGCGGTCAGAGCTGCACCTGAACGGCTTCTCCATGACGGCCGCTATGTCGAAGGGAGCCTATGAGAAGGCAGATAGATAGCTAGAGAAGGTCTTGCTGCCGGGACTTGAGTGAAATCCAGGAGAGCGGTCAATTCATTTTAACATGATCCCAGCACATTTCCAAATTGCCAAGGAATTTCGGAAATGTAAATATAATCCGCTTGACCGCAAACTATGTAAATTCTCCAAAAGTTATAAATATCTCTGACGCATAAGCTATTTTCACAAAAAAACTTTCGAAACTGGTATTCAATGTCTGCGAGAAAGAGCATCATGGCCTGGATGGGATGCAAGGGTCTTACTACAACAAATTCACCGCGTGAAGAATCAACTATAATAAAAAATGACGAGAAGTCGCCGAGGTTTAAAACGGCCACAGTAGTGTCCCTCAAACCGCAGCGGTTAATCTAATAACTTCTAAAAAGGCTTGATAAGTCCATCGAGGTAGGAATATCTACGAGGAACATTCCCGAGAAGCTAGCAGTGCGGGTTCTGGAGCATCCTGCTGAGAAGGTAGTTGACAAGCCTGTGGAAGAATTGACGGAGGACACGACAAGTAGGAAACTTCTTGAAACCGATCTAGCCACAACTTCTCAGCCGGCGATCACCCAGGATGTCGACATCACATCCACTCCATCCAATAAAACCGGCAAAAAAACGGACTCTGCCAACAGAATCGATCGGGAAGCTGGACAAGAAGCTACTACCGTGATCAGCAAGCGAAGAGTGCGACCAAGAGTGTTGTCGAGAAGCTGTGAGAGAACATGGATGCAGTGATGGCTGCGATCCCTGTGATGAATCGGAAAAACGGGCTGACTTCCACAGCTGAGGAGAGGGTACAGGAGACCCTTTGAAAGACGAAAAAGGAAAAAAAAAAGGTCTTCGGTCCTCAAGGTAGCCACTAGCCAAACCGATGTAACTGCATGATTTGAGGAGGAAACGACACTGACATAGCTTGAACGCTTCCATATAGTAGAGGACGGCTTAGTGGTTAACTTAAACCTTCCGGCTAATTGCGGTTTCTTACAAGAGATGGAAGAGATATTTAAAAGCCAACAAGTCTCCGGGGGTGACTCTAACCTAGAGATTTTGTCAAAAAAGCATGGAGGAGAAGCACCAGCTCCCCATGAAGGGGATGATAAGACAAAGATGCGAGAAAAGCTGCTTGCCAAGAAGAAGCTGTTAAATGTTGTGGAAGGATCCAACCATCACCCTGTTTTATCCGCTGAAGGACATGCTGAAGATGACTGTCAGCTGGCCACAAAACATCTGCAGACAGGTTTAATCAAACCTGCCCTAAAGGTAATTAGACTTCCACCACCTTACAAGGCACCATCGTGGGTAAAGCGATCAATCTGCACAATCACTAAGACTGACAACATCCTTTTATCATGTGAGGAGCATGAGAAGAACATGTGGTTCGAGCGATTATAAAGGGATCTGTACATGAAAAAGATAGACCCTGAAAGGCTAGGGCGACCTGTTCTTTCGAGCTGCCAAATCATAACGTCGACTAGAGAAGAAAAGATCCTCAGCTTGGGTGCTTCATCTAAAAATACTAATGCGAGTCACTTCTACTATATGGAAAACTTGATTCTGACTGATGGATCTAGTGGCCAACTGTTGAGGGGGGGGGGTGTGAATAAGGTTTGTGTCATTTATCAAAAATTCGAATAATTTTGATCCAAGAAAAACTACTTTAGGAAGCTACCGCGGAACATTATGTAGCTAAAGCACGGCAGTATATATCTGAACTCATTTTTCTAGGAAGATTCCTCCTTGGAAATATATGCACCTTTCAAAGAATTATAGGCAAACACACACAACATTATATGCTGGAGAATATGTAGAAAATGAATTTCATTCAAAAGTCAAATACACAAGTGTTTTTAAAGATTACAAAAACATGATCTCCATGACACCGAAGATCGAAGGCGGTGAATAGAATCAACTTTCGGTTTTCTATACCGACCCACTCGACGGATCTATTGTCTCTCTCCCTTTCCCTCTAAGAAAGGCCTTCGAGCTGGCTCTTCACCTCCACAAAGGGAAGGGCCTTAGAGCCCCGCTAGATGACCTGATCTAGACATACCTTCACCGGGACAATTTCTCACGAAATCCATCCCCGGATTCCGACGACCATCCACGACCATTTTACTTAACCATAAGTAAAATAGAGAAAGAGAAAGAATACAATAAAAGTTTAAAAGATTTAAAGCGATTAAAATATCCCTCTTGATGAGTGCTCTGTCAAGCGATCCGCGGCCAGTGCTAGAGATCTTCGTATGCTTGCAACCGGTCATATCTTCGTAGTCGATATAGTTCTTCACTCAACGAAGTTCTTCATTCATCAAAAGTAGGGAGGCAGTCTTCTTTTCATTTGACGAAGACGATGGAATGGACAAGAGAGTGGCGGACGAAACCTAGAAATCACAGAACTCTGTCTCTTTTTGTCTTGGTAAGGAACATAGAAAACAAGCCGCCTTTTTATATGTCTTTGTAACAATAGGCTACCATCGGCGGTAAGAATAGTGCCCGACAGTAGGTTTGAACACTTAATGTTGACAATAGTCCGCAAAATTTGGAAAAATATTCAAAATGAATATTTTCCTTTTTCTAATGCTAGTGCGGTGCGGTAGGTAGGTAGCTCTAGTAGGTAGTTCAGTCTCGATGCTCTCGACGCCTCTGTCTCAATACTCTCAGTGCATCTATCTCAATGAGCGTTGAGTGTGTAACCGGAGCGTGGTACCTAGCTACCGCCCGGCGGTAGGTTCAGTCTCGACGCTCTCGACGCCTCTATCTCAATGCTATCAACGTCTTTGTATTAAAGAGCATTGAGTAGCTAGTGCGGCGCGGTATAAAGCTAGTGCTTGTGCAGTAGGTTCCAAGGAGCCTGGACCAATTAATTCCTCGAGCTAGTGCAGGCGGTAGGACTAGCACGGTACAGTAGATTCTAGAGCACCTTGTCCATTTAATTCAGGCTACCGCCCGACGTTAACTACAACCGCTCGGTGGTAGGTTACTGACGAGAGCTCCATGAATTTCTTGGACCTGTAAACCTGCACACTCTACCAAACACAAGATGTAATCAAATACAGCATGAGAGTTGATATTATAAAACTAAGGATATGTAAACTGTCAGCTCCTACAATCACCCCCTTTTGATAATATCAAGTTTCGTTCATGAGATATAATAATGAAGTGCATAATACAGCGTGTATATAAAAGAGATAGTCTTGAAAGTTCAGGTTTTAAGTACTATATAGCTCCCCTACACATGCACTCCCCCTATATATGTGTTCACAATGCTCCGCCTATTTACTAAGCTCAGGTATCAGGTCATATATATCTCCCCTACACACACGCTCTCCCTATATATGTGTTCGACATGCTCGCCCTATCTACGTGCACACAGTGAACAAAGCTCCCCGTATATGTGATCCACACTTAGAAATAACTCATGAACCATCTATTCTCCCCATTTGATATTATCGAAAGGGGATGGGCTAGACGATAATCGAACATACACATTCAAGGGAGAAATGAAATGTAGTATTTAATAAGCATGACAGAGAAAGCAAATAGTGCATGTTAGAGAAATTGAAATAAGAGACGAACACAATAGGGGTGACCAAGCATGAAATCAAATAATATTAAGCATAGAGGTCAAATAAATGAGTGCAGTATGTAGAGTTTCTCAAATGACTGTTCAGATTTACCAAAGAATGGACCACATAAGTAGACTAAGCATATAATGATGTAGAGTAAAATGTTACACGAATTATAGAAATAATGCAGAGGAAAATTGTACAAGTCATGAATAGAAATCGTGTGTAAGATCGTACGTGCTATAGACAGAAAGTGTCATGTTAGTCCAATTCTTATGCATAGAAGCATTAGATAGAGCAATGACGTGTGACTTATGTAGCATCAAGAGACAAACATCAAATAGAATTAACATTCATTACATGTTTATCTCAATAATTAAATAAATTTTCGCAAGAGGAATATAGTGAAAAATAACGCCATGTTGTTATCCATGTTATACCAAGGCTAAAATTAGGGGCACTAAGCTTAAGGTTCTTGTCAGTGCATAAGATCGAAATGATTTTTTGGACCAAGGTTCTCTTCCTCATAATGCTCATAATGACTTATCAGGAGTGAGTAGTGCATGGGGGATATCCTTGACTCAAGGCTTGATAGCATGCATTGTTTGTTATTTATACATGTTGTGCTATCAAATTTTACATTCTATATTGTTCAAGGTCCCCAAATCTATCAAGATATACCTGTATAGATAGATACACTTTAACTTGTATATATAGGACTTAACAACTATAAATTTTGCCCAAACATCTACCCTTTATAGAAACACATTTATATCGTGACGTTGATTATTCAAGGTATTTCTAACATGGTAGAGACAATATCACGAGTCATATCATGTAAGCATAAACTTTCTATAAGAGTGCTTCGTCTAGGGATGTGTCAATAGTGTAACATTAATTCTGCTATCTAAATCCTCACACATACCTAGAGACATATTCAATGAACACTAACATATCTACTCGCACTTAGTAGCTATGCACTTATAGATTCAACACAAAATGACATATGTAGACAATGTTCACAAGGATGAACATGCCTAAGTCCAACATTGTTCGTAATCGTTATGCTCTAAGATTTAGCTATGTGTGTCCTAAGGATGGTCAATCGACATTTTTTTTGGTTTTATATTTTTTTGTTTAAGGATTCGACAGATATAAATAAAATAAACCACAAATCAAGGTAAAACCATGACAAAAATAGAAATTAAATTGGCAAAGAGATGTTTTTGGTATTTTTTTCATATTTTTGTTATATTGATATATATATATATTTTTTAAAAACGAAAATAGAAACAAAAAACAACCAAAGAAAAAAAATAAACAAATGCACCATGAATAGGTAGAAAGATCCAAAACCCCCAGCTCGAGTCGAAGTAATGAGAAACGCGCAACTGGGAGGGGTTTTGTGAATATGTCAGCTAGTTGATCGTCAGTGCCAATAAAGCTTACTCTCACGTTCTCTTTCTTAATGTGATCTCGAATTAAATGATGACTGATGAATTGTAAATATACGCATATTTTTGTACTTTATTTATATCGTTTTAGTTCTTTTTTATAGTTTTTACTTATTTTTGCTTATAAATATATTTCTTTTTGTAAATATTTACCTAACTTAGCTTTATTTTGTTTTCCAGAAAAATTCTAGAAAAAGTCAAACATTCAGGCTCGACACGCTTGTGTCATGCTGATCGGCACGCCCGTGTTGCCCCTCGAAAATCAACCATCGTCGACCCCAGCTCAAAGTTAAGCCTTCATCAACCAGAGCAGGACACGCCCGTGTCTGAAAACTCAACACGGCCGTGTCACCCACTCAAAGCTTCCAGACTCGACGCTGGACATTCAGCCTTCATTTACTGGAGAAGGACATGCCCTTGTAACATCTACAAACACGCCTGTGTCCGATTCAGCTGCTGCCAACATCAAATTGCAACGTGTCCTAACACGCCCGTGTCACGCAGCCTGACATGCCCGTGTCGGAGACGTGTCCTGACCCGTTGTTCCCAGAAATCGCCAGCTGACCAACTGTTGACATCATCAATACACCAGAGCCGACACGCCCGTGTCCCACATGTCGACATGTCCATGTAGACCAGTCTTTTTTTGCCTATAAATACAAAATTTTTGTAATGTCCAAGGGTTCACTTTTTTGAGCCAAATTTGGTGTGTTTTGTTGTGAGTGGGCTGCCTTAGTGTATTTCCAAAATCATGTAAGGAGACTTTCTCCCCCTCTCTTCTATTGTTTGTTTTAGCTTTAAGCAATCTTGTCTTAAGTACTTGTTATCCTTGTTTTGAATTAATAAAATGTTTAGATTTTTGCCTCCCTACTTTGTCTTGGAATGCAATTCGTGTGCCCCTCTTGTTCTTGTTTTTATCTTATTATTTTTCCTAGCTTTTCTTTTTATGAAAAGTGTGTGTGTGTAGGAGCGTAACTTATTCATTTATCTTGTTTTTAATTTGTCTCCATGTTAGGTTTTGTTATAAATCTTTTATCCAAAATATGTGTTAGGATAGTTTTAGTTTTATCTTCTTTATGCTTTAGGTTTTAGGTTTTTAATTTCCATTCTTAGGTTTTACAAAAAAGTTTTTAAAGTGATTTTGAATTTTTAAACTTGGTCTTTTTAGGAATGTAAAACTTTTTATTTCTTTTCACTTTATTATAATTTTTTATCACTTTTATAAAATACTAAGAGTAGAAAAGCTATCATTTTAATTTTTAAAGAACTTGCAATTTTTCTTTGTTTACAAAACCTTTTTCTTCTTTTAATTTTTATTTCATCTTTTTATTTGTTTTTGGCAAGTTGTAGTGGTAGAAATGTTAAAATTTAAATTTTTAGGTGACTTGGTTTTTCTTAAAAAATTGTGTGTGTGTGTGTATGAGTTCGGTCTTCATTTTGTTCTTTAAATTCGTTGTGTGTGAGAGTGTATGAGAATTATTTTTTGATGCGTACTTCAATTATGTAGAGTGTGGGAGTTTATGAGATAATTTTTCATGCTTTATTTTATCGCTTTCTTTCAATTATGTAGAGTGCGTGTGTGTAGGAGATAACTTTATTGCTTTCTTTCAATTCATGTAGTGTGTGTGTGTGTGCGCGCATTTATTTCCGCGTACTCGTTAAGATTTAAATGGCGTGTTTTCATTTCCCGCCTACTCATTCGAGTCTTGTCATTTACCGTCTACTCATTTAAGTAGAACTTGTACTTGCATTTATTTTCTGCCTACTCATTTGAGTAGGACTCGCTTTATTTCCCGCCTACTCGTTTTAATAGGACTTGTAATTTCTTTTTTGTAACTTAGTTTCTGTTTTATTTATAATTTGAAGTGTGTGTGAGTCCTCCTATTAGCTAGCTTTTCAAGTTTTCTAAATGTTTGTTATTTTATTTCTTATTTTTAAAATCCTTAAGCGTTTAGTCTCGAACTCACGCCTCATCAAAACAATAAAGATGTCCCCATACCGATGAGTGGCTAATCATCATTAGCCCTCGGCATCGAAAAGCATTGGGACATATAAAATGATTTGAAATATTTAAAGTTCTTTATTTTCACTTTAATTTAAGGACTTAAGGTTTGCCCCAATTTAACGACGCGTAGGACCACATATCGACGTGTGGGCTCTATTTCTATTATCCATACGCTAGCTAACCGAGAGGTCGTGCATATGGAATGATCCCCCTTAGGTAAATTGAATTGCGTACATACCCTCGAGAGAGAAGAAGCGTAGTTCTACAAGATTGGGTTCCCCACCCAATAGAGGGGATCTTAGCATAAAGCGGGCGTTAAGAGGAATACTTCGTCGGACTAACGTTCGGTCGAAAATTCTTAGCGTTCTGGTGAGCAATATTCCTAGAGATAAGTGCGCTCAAATTTATGGAACCTCAACGGCCAAGTGCCTTTTATTAACATGAAAACTAAGTTCAATAATTATTAAGAATTATTTTAGTCTTTATCCAATTCGATGTCGAGCGTTAACCCGTCTACGAATAATCTAAGTAATTTTCAGCCTTCTTTTTATTTCCATCTTTAGTGTCAAACAAAAATCCACCTTACTTTCAGTAAAATAATAGTCCTCCTTGAGGAGTAGGAATAATAAGCCTGACTCCGAGAACAATATGACCTTGGTATTCTCCCGAATATCGAGTACTACTTGCGATAGGTGCACTTGCCTCCTTTAGTTAAAAACTCGCTTTTTAGCAAGCCCGCGACGGTCGACTCATCGAACCAACCACCTGAATAAGAGTCTGCTCGCGGGCCATCAAGTTTTTTGCACCGTTGTTGGGGAATCTCTTGAGTTGTTATTTCAAATTCAGGATTCTATTACTTTTACTTATTTTCTAATAAAAAAAACAAAAAAAACCACTTAAAAACAACAAAAAAAATTCTCCCCCCTTTGTTTTAATTTTCTTTATTTCTTTTTCTATTTTAGGGTGTATGACCCGTGGACAACCTTAGGATTGTGAAACCTTTAATTTTTATGTTGAGATCGACCGCACCATTGCGCTCATTCGATCTCAATGCAAAGATTAAACTTTAGAACCCGAAGAATCTCTCGGAGAACCCCCAACTGTTTCTATGGCCGACCATGTTCCAAATGTGGACGTGGAGCGTACAATGTCTTATTACGCCCGACAAAATTTGGACGATACTAGGTCGAGTGTTATTTTCCCTACGGTGGCGAATAACAATTTTGAAATAAAGTCAAGTGTAATCCAAATGATCCAAAACTCAGTACAGTTCGATGGACTGTTGGATGAGGACCTTAATGTCCACGTGTCAAACTTTTTGAAGATTTGAGACACGTTCAAAATTTATCGCGTCACAGATGATGCCATTTGTCTATGCTTATTTCCCTTCTCCCACAAGTCCAAATCCAAGGCATGGTTAATTTCTCTCCTACGATGATGTATCACGACCTGGGCTGAGTTGGCGGAATATTTCATGACGAAGTATTTCCCGCCCGCAAAAAATTGCAAAATTACGGGCGGACATTTCGTCGTTCATTCAAAACGACTCCGAGTCTCTTTATGAGACTTGGGAGCACTTTAAGGATTTACTTTGCCGGTGCCCGCACCACGCGCTGCTCGCGTGGTTGCAGGTACAAATCTTTTATAACGACCTTAATTTCCAGACGTGTCAAATGATTGACGCGATTGCCGGGGGCACCCTTAATAATAAGACCCCCGAGACCACCCAGGCTTTATTTGAAGAGATGGCTACGAATGCCTATAAGTGGAACGTCTCGTGGGCACACCCAAAGCAAGAAGCCAGCATTTTTGAAGTGGATGACACGGCTATATTAGCCCTTCAAGTTGAAAGGTTAACAAAGTAGGTGGTGGAGATGTCTGCTTCCTCCACCACTTCTCCTTGGGCTAGTTGTAATTTTAATAATAATAACCTTCCCCCCTCTAACGTCTACATAGCTGATCAATTCGTGGACTACATTGGAAATCCGGTTCGTCCCTCCTTCCCCCAAAACAATCATTATTGTAATAACTATAATCCGGGTTGGAGGAACCAACCGAATTTTTCATGGAGCAACCCGAACAATGCGCAGCGCCCGCCTGTTTCCTTTGCGCCCGCATTTCCGCCTCCTCCTCCGAATCCTTTTTCGGTGGAGGAAAATTTTAATAAATATGTTGTGTCAAACTAGTCCAATATCTGGAACATCACCGGATCACTAAAAAATTTAGAATTACAGGTTGGATAATTGGCGTCACTCATGTCGGCACGCGCGCACGGGGCGCTGGAAGAGAATACGGAGCCCAACCCATGGGAAAACCTCAAAGCTATAACCCTTCGTAGCGGTAAGGAGGTGGTCGATCCAAAACAGATCGATCCTCAGGTACATATCTCTCCGCCGACCCCTCTTCCCTCTTCTTTGTCTACGTTACCTTTACCAAATTTAAATGAAGATTTTTTTTAATAAGCCCATGTCGTATCCGTAGAAGTTAAATAATGAGCGTAAGGATGAACAATACGAAAAATTTATTTTATTATTAAAACACATTCATATTAATGTTCCTTCTTGCGAGGCTATCTCACAAATGCATAAATATGCGAAATTTTTAAAAGAACTACTTTCTAATAAACGTAAGCTCGAGGATATTTCACATATATCTCCCAACGCTGTCTGCTCGGCGGCTCTTACTAATAAATTTCCCACAAAAGAAAACGACCTGGGACAGTTTTCCATCCCGTGCCTTTTTGGCAATATATTTGTAAAATACGCCTTTGCAGATTTAGGGGCTAGCATTAATCTGATGTCGTTCTCGCTCTTTCAATGAATAAGTTTGGGTACTCCTAGTCCTACGAATATGCGCATCCAATTAGCAGATCGCTCGGTTAAGTTCCCTATCGGGGTAGTGGAGGACGTCCTCGTCTTAGTAGACAAGTTTACCTTTTCGATAGACTACGTCTTCTTAGACATAGAGGAGGACGCCGAGGTACCAATAATACTCGGTCGCCCTTTTATCGCCACCTCCCATGCACTAATAGATGTTAGTAATGGTTATCTTCTCCTACGGGTAGGAGATGATCAAGTTAATTTCTCTATTAATCCCTCGATGAACAATTCGTCATCGAGCGATGATTTCTGCTATTCTTTAGATACCTTTTTTGGAGATCGTTCTTCTCCCGTTTTTGAGTCCGTATTTTTAAATGACGATATTTATGCGCTCAAAAAATTTAAATGCGATGACGATACTTGTATTGACTTGCCTTTCGAACCAATTGGTTCGAAAGACATAGGAATTAAAACCTACCTAGAAGAACCACCCACCCTAGATCTTAAACCCTAACCTGAATCACACAAATGCGCTTTTTTGGAAAAAGGTGATACGCTTCCAATTATTATTTCTTCGGACTTGAGTGATTCAGAGACTTCCGATTTATTGGTAGTTTTACTTAAACATCGTCACGCAATTGCGTGGCAAATCTCAGACTTAAATGGGATTAACCCCTCCTTTTGCATCGATATGATCTTTCTTAACTATAATTGCCACAAAACGATTCAGCCGCAGCGACGTCTTAACCCAAACAAGAAAGACGTCGTTAAAGCCGAGATCATTAAGTTGTTAGAAGCGGGTATTATCTACCCTATTTCGGACAGATCATGAGTTAGTTCCGATCTTGTCGTGCCCAAGAAGGGCTGTCTAACCGTAGTGGCGAATGAGCATAACGAGCTCGTCCCAACTCGTGCTGTTACGGGTTGGCGAGTGTGCATTGATTATAGAAAACATAATGATGCCACCCGCAAGGACTATTCCCACTATAGTTTATGGATTAGATTTTAGGGCGTTTATCTGGTCATCCATATTATTGTTTTCTTGATGGTTTATCGAGGTTTTTCCAAATCCTTATTTCCCCCGATGACCAAGAGAAAACAACTTTTACCTTCCCATTTAGCACATTTGCCTATCAAAGAATGCCATTTGGACTCTATAATGCGCCAACTACATTCCAAAGATGTATGCTAGCAATCTTTGGCGATCTAGTAGAGGACATTATTGAAGTCTTTATGGATGACTTTTCTGTTTTTGGACGGTCTTATCCCGATTGCCTTCAAAATTTAGATTGTGTCCTCCAACGGTGCAAGGACACAAGCCTTGTTCTAAATTGGGAAAAATGTAAATTTATGGTTCGAGGAGGTTTGGTTCTCAGTCATAAGATTTCGATTAAGGGGATGGAGGTAGATCGGGCCATGGTAGAAATCATAGAAAAACTTCCTCAACCAATAAATGTAAAATCTATTAGGAGTTTCTTAGGCCATTCAAACTTTTATCGACGTTTTATTCAAGACTTTTCTCGACACATGAGAGTTAGTACATATCTATCTTGATTTCCTATAATAGGTTAATCCCTTCAAATGCATATATGCATATAAAGATAATGAAGCTACTACAAGTTTAACTTACCCAACTCAAATTTGAAGATGTGGAACTTGGTTTCATCTAGTGGCTTAGAAAAGCTATTTGTACAACCCTGTATCCGACGAGTGGGTCAACAGTAGCCAGACCGGCCAAATCATGCAATCTGAGTCGCTAGGCAAGCTCCGTAGGAGGGGAGAACTCGGCAGCCCCCGACTCACCCAGTAGGGGTAAGATGCTTTTAGGAGGCAAGCTTCTACTCGCCAAGCAGTATTCGTAAAGCTCTGGGCTGTTCGTCGAGCTTTGGGCTGTTCGTCGAGCTCTGGGGATTTTATCGAGCTCTGGGACTTTCATCGAGCTCTGTGCTGTTCATCGAGCTCTTGGCTATTCGTCGAGCTCTGGGCCTTTCGTCAAACCCTTGGCCTTTCGTAGAACCCTGGGACGCTCACTGAGTTCTAACCAATAAATGAACTCGTTGCATGCGAGTAGGGCAGGCCGAGCCTGTACTCGCCAAAGGCTGGGCAGAAGTGGCGAGTGCCGGCTCCATCGAGTACTCGCCGCCCTCGCCGAGTAGAGGTTGTCGAGGGCTACTCTCCCAAAGATTTGTTAGGTATTTTTACCATTTTCCCCTGCTATCCTGCCAATAGCCAGTTAGAACAGCGGAGTTATGCTGTTGTCAGACCCAGTTAAGGTGTACATAGCTGTTCAGAATAGTGAAGGTTGGTTATTTGCCGGTCGTTTTCAGAAATCTATAAATAGGACCCATGGGGTACCTCAGAAGGCATGCTCACATGTCTCCAAAGCTTCTAGCGATTTCAGAGGTACCTTAGCCCGACATTTGGCTAAGGAGGGGAAGCGCTCTGAGATCTTCTAAGTGTGTGGTGGGTCCTCCGCGCAGAGCGCTTGGGTAAGTTCCTTGTTATTTTTCTTTTGTCATTTGGCTTGTAGGAGTGAAGTAGGTGCGTGATTACCCCTTCCCTTAAGGTGAACTCAACAGAGACAGAATTCTCGATTTCAACATTTTGGTGCGGTGAGCGTGGAGCGTGGTAAGCAAAGAAAATCTTCAGCAGGCTCGATGACGGGAGGAGAATGGCAAGGCTCAGACAGGTCTAACTCACTGCCCCCCCCCCCCCACCTCTCGCCATAGTGGGGATGTTTGAAGACTTCAGGAAAGAGGTGCTAGGCCTCATCAGGTTCGCACTCGATGTACGTGTCGAGTGCTTCACTAAAGCGGCATCAGTACTCGCGGTGCCGGCCCTTAGATGGGAAAGTGGTTATAGAGGAAGGGAGAGACTGCGAGCTCCCTGGGTATGTACTCATACCGGGCTCGGCGAGTGGCAGTAGGTTCTAAGAGATGGGGGTGCGAGGCCCACTGGCTTGCCCAGCAGGGGGAGGCATCCCCATCAACGAGCTGGTTTCTTCCGCGCAAGTTCCGGAGGGGTTCTGGGAGCCCAAGATGTCCTGCTATGCCGGGAAGGGGGACCCGGTCCAATATGTCTAGTGGTTTGAGGACGTGGTTTCGATCCGACAGATGTCGGATGGGTTCAAGAGCAGGCTCATCGCCATTACTCTCAAGGAGAAGACGAGAGAGTGGTTCCACCAGCTGCCGGCCAGTTCCATTAACTGCTTCGAGGACCTACACCGGGGTTCATGCTGAGGTTCACCACCTCCAAGAGGACGAAGAAGTAGTTTGAGTCCTTATTCCACATCAAGCAGGGGGTGAACGAGACCCTGAGGAGAAATATGGACCAGTTTCAGGAGGAGATGACCCTTGTCCAAGAGATGTCAGGACATTCCCTGAGGATGGCCTTCACCTTAGGGCTGCAGCAGGGTTTCTTCAGAATGGAGCTGAAGAGGGTGCCGCCCCTCTCCTACAAGGAGCTGTTGGACATGGCGGCAAGGAAAGTCAACGGGGAAGCGTCGAACCCAGAGTTTTCCCGAAAACTGGCTATGTGGGAAATGGAGGAAGAGAGGCCAAGAGGTGGCAGAGGTCAAGAGGAGAGAAGAGCTGAACACCGACAGAGGGAACAACAGCAGCAGAAGCTACCCAGGTGGGGGCGCCAAGAGCCGAACAATCGGCTAGGTTGGAGGCCGGATTGGAAAGACCAAGTGCCGCCGAGAGGTCTCCTTAGGGAAGACAACCACCAAGGAGGCCTGGGCTAATTTTACCCTCTAGGTGGGAGGTAGGGCCAAAGACCACCTCTCCCCGACCATAACAAGGCTATGGCTATAGCCGTAGGGGAGAGGAGGAGAGTAGCACAGAGGAGGAGAAGGGAGGTTAGGGTAGAGTTACCCTACTATGACTTCCATCAAGAGGAGGGCCACGCCACAGCCACGTGCTCGGTGTTCCTCGAGAAGAGTTGAAATAAGGAGCTGCTGCTGCTGCAAGACCGCCAAGGAGTGAGGATCGAAGAACTCCTTCCTCGAGCGGAGGAGGACAGGTGTGAGGTCTGGGCTGATCATGGGGCCCGGGGAGGGATCGGAGTGACCCATGGGGGGGGGGGGTCGAGCCGTTCCGTAAGGATAGTATCAACACCATGTACTGCAGGAGCGTTTGCTCCACATCCCAGAACCCAGCCCCCCGAGGAGAAGATCAACTTCTCAAGGAAGGATATGCTAGACCATGAGGACCCCTTCTGCGATACGCTAGTCATCTAGACAGCTGTCGAGAACTTTACCGTCTCCCAGATCCTCATCGACAACGGGATCTTGGTCAACGTCATATTCAAGAAGGCGTTCTACGCGATGAAGATGGAGGCCAAAAGGGTGTTAGACTAGGAAGGACCATTGTTTGGGTTCTTCGGGGAGATGAAGGAGGTCGAAGTGGGAGCAGGACTCCATATCACTCTATGGGGCAGTCCCGCACCTGCAGGTTCGTCATCGTGGACACCCCCAGTAGCTACAATGCCATCTTTTGGCGACCCCTCATCCGTGCCTTCCTCTGCATTCCTTCATCCTTCCACCAATGCCTGAAGTTCAATGCCTAGGGGATCCAGGTCCGGGTCCGAGGAGACCCCAAAGTGGCAAGGGAGTGCTATGTCACGGCGGTGAACTCCATCTCTTGGCAGGAGGGGGCCGAGGAGAAGGAGCGGAGGATGGAGGAGGCGGAGGAGGAGGTAGTGGAGATGGTGGAGAACCGCACCCAAGTGGAGGTGGCAAAGGAAGTCCAGGAGCCGGCCGAAGTCATGGCCGTGGAGGAGGCTGAGGAGGAAGTTCCTTCCCCGGGTGGCGATGATGTTTGAGAATGGGGGGAGCAATCTAGGTCGTAGGCTATGGAGGAGGTGGTGGAGTTGGAGGTTCTCACCCTCGTAGGTAGGGTGAAGAAGGTCCACATCAGTGGGCGGCTGACCCCAGCAGATCAAGAGAGGATGTTGGAGTGCATCTAAAAGAATGTGGACCTCTTTTCTTGGAGCGCAGCAGAGATGCTAGGAATCGATGCGGACGTTGCCTGCCACTTCCTCAACTTTTACCCAGAGGCTCGCCTAGTACTGCAGAAGAAAAGGTCCATCGCAGACAAGCTGGCCGAGCCCATCATGGAGGAGGAGGCCAGACACCTCATAGCTGGCTTTGAATCCCAAATACAATGCCATGGACAGGTCTCAAATGTAATAATGGTCAAAAAAGGAGACGGTTGGTGGTGTATGTGTGTCGATTTTTCTTTACTCAAAAAATCTTGTCCTAAGGACTGTTATCCTTTACCTCGGATCGACGCGCTGGTTGACTCAACCGTTAGTTTTCCTGTAATGAGTTTTTTGGATGCATTTTCAGGTTACCACCAGATCAGGATGTACCCCCCCCCCCCCCCCCGACGTCAAAGATGTCTCTTTCATCACAGGGGATTGGTGTTAATGCTATAAAATGATGCCCATTGGGCTAAATAATGCAGCGACGACGTACCAAAAGATGATGGATACGGTCTTCTAAGAACAGAAGGGGAGGAACCTGGAGGTATATGTGGATGACCTCATGTTCATGAGTCGAGACGCGAATTCTCACCTCCGGGGCCTGGAGGAGACCTTCATTGTTGGGTACATTGGAAAATGTGTACCTGATTTGAAGAAGCCTAACTTAGCTTCATGATATACATCAAGGTGTATTTGATGTTGTTTTAAGTTGACATGTGCAGGTGAAGAAGTATTAAAGAATACAGGAAATTATTCTAAGTCCATGTGTCGACACCTGAAGAAATTGTGTCGACACTTCAGAATAATTGTGTCGACACTTGAAGGAAGCTGTGTCGACACAGAGAAAAATAGTCGACCACATTTATGTCGACACTAGGAAGCAGTGTCGACTCACAGAAAGATAGTCGATCACATTTGTGTCGACACTGAGAAGCAGTGTCGACTCATAGAAAGATAGTCGACCACATTTGTGTCGACAATGGGAAGCAGTGTCGACTCACAGAAAGATAGTCGACCTCAACTATGTCGACACCTGAAGGCAGAGTCGACACATACTGAGTTCTGAATCTACAACAAATGTGTCCACACACAGGACTTGTGTCGACACACTGCAAAGTCAAGACCAAGTTATTTTCTGAAGAAAGATGAAGTGTTGAGTCGACACATATTCTCTGTGTCGACTCATTCTCAAGATGAAGTTCTGAAGAAGCAGTGTCGACTTAAAGGCAAACTAGTCGACATCATCAAAGGCTGTGTCGACATCAAAGTCACTTGTGTCGACACATACAGACAGCTGGTCTCGACACTTTCTGACAGTCTTTCTCAACACTTTGCTGTCCAAGACTAAGGCACAGGATCTGTTTGAAGACTTGACAGCTGTGGGTTATGACAGGTTAACTGAAGCTGTCAGACTTGTCAAAAGTCAGTTAGAAACTGGATCAGCCGGTTACCATGAAGAAGATCTATAAATAGACAGATTCAAAAGAAGAAAGATATACATATACAATATACACAAGAGGAAATTAATTCTTCATCAACACATCTGTTAAGAGACAAGTCCTCTCTTCAAGAAAGTGCAAGGCATTAAAGAAGATCTTCATCAGAAGATCTAAGAAGACGATCTCAGGATCAGTCTAAGAAGAGTTCTTTCAAGAATTCAGAAGTATCATCAAAGGTGTTGGATAGAGAGGGATCCAGCCACTTGAAGAAGAAGAAGGAAGCCATCATTGGTTTCTCAAGAAGCTGTTTGGAAATCAACTCAGCTAAGTTCAGATTCAAGAAGCTTTGAAGAAAGCTCAGATTCAGTTGATTTCATCAGCTGATCAAGATTTGTCTTGTTCTTTTCTCTCTCAACAAAGGCAAGACATTAAAAACTTCTTTTCTAATTTCTATAGGATCTGTCAATACAGATCTGAGTTGTAAGCCTGTGTTATAAAGGCTGAGTGTAGGAGAGTTGATCTCTGAGTGGTAGGGTTGTTTGTCTGAGTGTAGGAGAAGGTTCTTCTCTGAGTTGTAGGCTTTGTGATAAGGCTGAGGTAGGGCTGTTTGCCTGAGTGTAGGAGAATGTTCTTCTCTGAGTTGTAGGCTTTGTGATAAGGTTGAGGTAGGGATGTTGAGCCTGATTTGTAGGAACCTTTTCTAGTTCTGAGCTGTAGGATCTATGGATCTTAGTAAAGAGGAAGTTTGGCCGAATCTAGCATACTGCTAGATAGGTGAAGGGGGAAAGTGGATTTACCCAGACCTTGGGGAACCACTATAAAACAGTGTGCAATCTGTGATGGTTAAATTTCTGTGACTGCTGTGCTGTGTGTTTTAATTCTGTAATTGAATTCTGCCAAAAAGTGTTAACAAGCATTAGAACCTATTCACCCCCCCCCCTCTAGGTGTTTAGGTTGTCTTGAAAGTAAAACTATCAAGTGGTATCCGAGGGAGGTTCCTCAAAAAGGACATAACAGTCTGAGGTAGATCTGAAAGGAAGAATCAAGATTCAAGAAGATGGGTTCAGGAGAAAATCACAAGGAATTAGGGTCAATGAAGTTACCCATCTACAGGAAGGAAATCTTTGGAATTTGGAAAGAAAGAGTCAGATTGTTCATGGAAGCATCTGAACCAAGGATATACATCACAGTTCAGGAAGGACCCTTCATTCCAATGAAGGTATCAGTTCTTGATGCTAATATTCAAACTCCAAAGAGTTATTCTGAAATGACCAAGGATGAAATCATTTTGGCAACCATGGATAAGAGAGCTCAGAATATTATTGTGAGTGCCATAGATGATTCTACATTTCAGAATCTGATTCACTGCAAGACCTCCAAAGAGATGTGGGACACCTTGATTGTCTACATGGAGGGATCTGAAGAAGTAAGACAGGATAGGAAGTCTATGCTCAACCAGGAATATGAAAGTTTTAGACAAGGAAAAACTGATAGCATAACTGAATGCTATAAGAAATTCTATAGAATTGTGAATGAGTTAAAGTCCTATGGAAGAGTATTCAGTACCTATGAACTGAATGACAAATTCTTAAGATCCTTGACAAAGGATTGGGACACAAAGATCTGTGCCATAAGAGAAGTGGCTAAACTGGCAGAGATTTCACCTCCAACCTTATTTGGAAAGTTGCTATCCTATGAAATGCAACTTATGGTGAGGAAGGAGGAGGAAAAGAATTCAAAAGGAGAGCATAGAGAGAAGACAGTGGCCTTCAAGGCAGAATCCACTAGAAAGAATAGGAGGATATCACCATCTCCTCCTAAGGAAGTTGCAAAAGTTAGTTCTTAAAATTCAGATAATCAGGGTTCAGAAAGCTGTGAGTCGGATGTAGATTTTACTGCATTTACAAGGCAATTCCAGATATTCTTAAAGAAGAAGCAGTGGAAGTCTAGGCCCTCCTCATCACAGCAAGTTGATGACTATTATCAGAAGAAAAAGTCATCAAGGAAAGAGAAGAGCAGAACAATGCCCAGCAAAACCACTACTTCAAAGATTGTCTGCTATTGTTGCAATAGGCCTGGACATGTAGTGGCTGACTGTCCTGATAAGAGAAAGGAGTCATCAAACAAGAAGAAGACTTATCAAAAGGGCAAGAAGGAAAAATCCTTTGTTGCAAAGAAGAAAAAGAGCCTAACAGATCAATCAACTTCGGAATCAGAATCTGAAGCTGAAGCATATATTGGACTGTATGCTGCTACTGAAGAAGAGGAGTTCATGCAATTGCTAGACTCCATCTATGAACAAGAAGATCATCAGTGCATGGGACTGATTGCAGGATTAGAAGAAGACATGTACCAGAATCAGTCTGGTCCTAGTAAGGTACTATGTCCTTCAATAAAATCTGTTTGTAGTACAAGTGCAGAATCAGCTACATCTACATCAAGTGATGTAGATGCATCTGAATCTGAAGGAGATGTTTATCAATTGATAGATAAGTATGGGGACTTGTTGCAGGCCCTTAAGAAAAGCAAGAACCTGGTTAAATCTCAGGCTCAGGAAATGGCTGATCTAAAGGTAGCTGCAACTGAGTTTGAAAAAGTAATTGATCAAAAGTTAAATGAAATTGCCAAACTGAAGAATATAACTATTATTTAGATGGGCACAATCAATTATACCAATGATCAAGTGAAGAGTCTGGAGGCTAGACTAAGAATAGAAAAGGAGTTAGTGGCTAGTTACTCTAAGCCAAAGTCTGTCTTACCCTTGATAGATGAATTTGTGACTCAAAATGGTAAGGCAGGATTACGATTCAAAGGTAACCCCAGGGCAGCCCAATTCAAGAGGAAAGGCAAAGCTCCTGTCAAGCCAATGAACTTTTTAGTCCCTATTAAGTTTAGAAAGGTGCAAGTGCCTTCTAACCAATATGATTATGAAGATATTCATGGTCATTTTAAGACTAATGTTCTGATAAACAAGGGTGTAAATGCCAACAGGCCTATCTATGTTCATAAACCCAATGGTTATAAGAAATCAGT
Organism: Platanthera zijinensis; assembly: GCA_039513925.1. Lineage (NCBI taxonomy): Eukaryota > Viridiplantae > Streptophyta > Magnoliopsida > Asparagales > Orchidaceae > Platanthera > Platanthera zijinensis. The sequence goes on from CM077095.1 coordinate 45,761,618, forward strand.
GGGTGAAGCTGCTGCAGCATCAGCAATGGACAGAAATTCTTCTATCAAGGGTGTATCTAGAACTAGATACAATATGTTTAAATGTTGGTGCTGTGGCAAGAGAGGCCATTTTGCATTAGACTGCTGGCATAACACAAGTGTTATAAAGAACAATAGTCTACCTGTTAGAAGAGATAATGGTAGCTTTTTTAATGCTAACCTGAACCAAGGACCCAAGACTTACTTGGGTTCTAAGGGTAAGTAAATCTGTGTTGCAAGAAAGACCAAGTGGCCATGCCCCTATATGGTACTTGGACAGTGGTTGTTCCAGGCACATGACTGGAACAAAGGGGCTGCTGAAGGAGTATTCATCTATCAAAGATGGACCCAAAGTAATCTTTGGTGGATCTGAAAAAGGAATCATCAAAGGGTTTGGTAACATTTCTACTAACCTAATTACTATCACCCAAGTGGCTTATGTAAAAGGTTTGAAACACAATCTAATAAGCATAAGCCAGCTGAGTGATTTAGGATATGACTTTTCATTTGTTAAGAATGGATGTCATATCAAAAGGTCAAGTGATCAAAAGATCATATTGACCGGGTATAGGAAGAGAAATGTATATTGTCTTAATTTTGTATGTAAGAACAAGGCTTCTTCCATCTGTCTTGTAGCTGATGATAATGCTTCTCATTGTGTCAAGTGGCACAAGAGATTGGCTCATCTTAACTACAAGACAATTGGCCAACTCTTTAGCAAAGAGTTAGTGATGAATGGTCCTCAAGTTAAGTGTATAAAGGAAGGGATATGCTCAGCTTGTCAAAAGGGCAAGCAGACAAAATCCTCCTTTCAAAGCCTTGAAAACAAGGATTCTGTGAGGTGCATATACCTCTTACATATGGATCTTTTTGGTCTATGCCAGTTCATAGTCTAGGTAGGAAAGTCTATACTTTTGTGGTGGTAGATGACTATTCTAGATTTACATGGGTGTTCTTTCTGAGACAAAAATCAGAAACCCCAAGTGTATTACTTAGTTTTGTAAAACAAATTCAGAATGAACTGAATAGTACAGTGGTCGAAATCAGAAGTGACCATGGTACTGAGTTTTAATATGAAAGCCTGACAAAATTAGGTGAAGACTTTGGGATTTTCCAAGAGTTCTCCTCACCTAGAACACCACAGCAAAATGGCATTGCTGAAAGAAAGAATAGAACATTAATTGAAGCTGGCAGAACTTTATTGAGTGACACCTCTCTCCCAGAATATTTCTGGGCTGAGGCAGTTAACACTGCCTGTCATGTAATCAATAGGACTTCTATCACCAAGAAACACAAAAAGACTTCCTATGAGATTATGAAAGGTAGAAAACCAAATCTATCCTACTTCAGGATCTTTGGTTGTAAATGCTATATACTTAACAATGGCAAGTCATACCTAACTAAGTTTGCTGCCAAATCCCAAGATGGGATATTTGTTGGGTACAGCATAAATAGTAAGGCCTATAGAATCTACAACTTGACTACTCATGTTGTTGAAGAATCTGTACATGTTGTGTTTGATGAAACAAGATTAATCAACTGTGAGTTGTCTTGTAGATCAAATGATTCAACAGGTATAAGTAAAAGAATGGACAACCTCTTCATTGCTGAAGCATCAAAGGAAGATGGAGCATTGGAAAATGAAGGCTACTGTCCAGGGGGAGTACAAGACTCAATAAGAGCTGATGAAAACCAAGAGGTTCAGCATGAAGAAGGAGCTGGAGATGTTCAACAAGAAAGGAATCTTCCTCCAGCTACAAGACATTTAAGAGATCATCCAGTTGATCAGATTATAGTTGATCCAAGACAGGGAGTGCAGACTAGAAGTAGAAATCAAAGCACAGACCTGCATTCAAGTTTCCTGTCTCAAGTGGAGCCTAAGAAGTTTGAAGAAGCCATCCAAGACCAGCACTGAATTGATGCTATGCAAGAGGAGCTGAATCAATTCAGAAGGTGCAATGTCTGGGAGCTTGTTCCTAAACCAAGAGGCCACAACATAATTGGCACAAAGTGGATTTATAGGAATAAATTGGATGAGAGTGGAATAATAGTGAAGAATAAAGCAAGATTGGTTGCAAAAGGATACAGGCAGGAAGAAGGGATTGACTTTGATCAAACCTTTGCCCCAGTAGCAAGGCTGGAGGCAATCAGAATGTTCCTTGCCTATGCAGCCTATCAAAACTTCAAAGTGTACTAGATGGATGTGAAATCAGCATTCCTAAATGGTGATTTAAAAGAGGAAGTCTATGTAGAGCAGCCATCAGGTTTTGTAGATCCTCTTAAACCTGATTATGTCTATAAGATTTGGAAAGCTTTGTATGGGTTAAAGCAAGCCCCAAGGGCTTGGTATGAAACCCTGTCTACTTTCCTTATTGAGAATAAATTCTCAAGAGGAAAAATAGACAAAACTCTATTCCTTAGGGAATCCAAAGGTAAGCTCATCTTAGTTCAGATCTCTGTTAATGACATAATCTTTGGATCTACTGAAAACAACCTTTGTAAAAAATTTGCCAAACTTATGCAAGGGAAGTTTGAGATGAGCAGTATGGGGGAACTTAAGTTCTTCTTCGGACTCCAAGTAAGACAGACTGATGATGGCCTGTCCATATCCCAGTCTAAGTTCACGAAAGAATTAATTAAGAAGTATGGTATGGAGTCATCCTCCACTATGAGAACTCCTATGGGAACAAGTATGCCTATATGCAAAGATGATGCAAGTAAACCTGTTGATGAATCTTTGTATAGAGGAATAGTTGGCTCTCTACTTTATCTCACTGCTAGTAGACCAGATATTATGTATGCTACATGTGTCTGTGCTAGGTACCAAGCCTGCCCTAAAGAATCTCATTATACTGCAGTCAAAAGGATTCTGAGATATCTTAAGGGCACACATAATCTAGGCCTTTTGTACCCTAGGAATAGAGATTTTCTACTAACAGGTTATTCAGATGCAGACTTTGCAGGCTGTAGAGAGGATAGAAAGAGTACAACAGGTACTTGTCAATTCTTGGGAGGAACATTGATATCATGGAGTAGTAAGAAGCAGACCAGTGTGGCAATATCCACAGCTGAGTCAGAATATGTTGCTGCTGGCAGCTGCTGTGCACAGCTATTGTGGATACAGCATCAGCTTAAAGATTATGGTATTCAAGTAAGTAGAACTCCTCTTTTTTGTGATTCTAAGAGTGCAATTTATATTGCTAATAATCCTGTTTCTCATAGTAGAACTAAGCATATAGAAATTAAATACCATTTTCTTAGAGAACATGTAGAAATAGAAGACATCTCATTGGAATTTGTTAAAACAGATTATCAAATAGCAGATGTATTTACTAAGCCACTGGATGAAACAAAATTCAATAAATTTAAAATTGAATTAGGCATGCTGACCATTGATTAGGTTATCAACAAACTTACAAGTGGCATTAGATTATCAAGTGGTATTGACAAAAATAGAAATTGGCTAAGTAAAATAGTGTCGACACATTCAGTGATAATGTGTCGACTCAGTGAAGTCATGTCGACTAGTCAGAGAATATGTGTCGACACAGAGAATTTGTGTCGACACTTAAGAAACAAATAGTCGACTCATCCAGGAATGTAGTGTCGACTTCACCAGAATAGTGGTGTCGACACTTACAGATTTTGTGTCGACACTTATCCTAAGAGTCGACACAGAATTTCTGATGCTCTACTATGTCTCTCAGGTGTCGACATATCCACAATTGGTGTCGACACATAGTAGATAGACTTGCTGTCAAGACAATTGAAGTTTGTGTCGACACACTCCATCTGTGTCGACACATATAAACTGTTTTTGCCCGCCTTTTGATCTTCTTTCAATAGAAGGTATAAATAGGTCAAGAACTTATTCTGTCGACACGCTTACAAGGTTTTCGAGACTGAAACCCTGTGTCGACATTCTCTCTCTCTCTTCTCTCAAGCTTTCTCGTCTGATCAATGGCACCAAAGGTTGAAGATAACATCAACGAAGGATATGAGTTGGTACGCAATGCCTTTGCGGATGCCCCGACAGATATTCAAAGGGTTATAACTCTAATCTCCGAATCTGGAATAGAGTTTCTAGTTTCTGAACCTTCAAAGATATGGAAGAAGGAGGTGCTTGAATTCTTTACCTCTGCATCAGTGGATTCAGATGGTCTCAAGATCAAATCCACAGTTCATGGGTCAAAGGTGAAAATTACCCCAAGAAGTTTAAGAAAGATTCTACAATTGCCTATAGTTGAGAATGAAGAAGAGGTCCCAGCCTCTAAGTCTAGGGAGGCTCTCCAATGGTGTGGATTGGATCCAACCTTAAAGATTGGAGCTGCTTTTAACAGAAAAGGGATGAACTAACAAGGCAAGTTTCTGTCAGAAGTAGTTGGGAAAGTAATTTGGTGCAAACCAGGTGGACATGATAGGATTTCAGCCTATATGTTCAGCCTAATGACCAGAATTGTGTTTACAATTCCAACTGACTGGTCAGCTGTAGTATTTGATAAGATCAAGGAAGGAATCAAGAAGCCAAATTTGGCTAGAATTGTTAGTTTATACCTGACTGGAGTGATTCCTGAGGTTATGCAACAACTGCCTGGGTCCAAGATTAATCACATGAGGAAGATGGATATGAGATTATTTTCAAGATGGGATAGGGTGTTGTCTAAAGATGTGCCTGATGAGAGCAAGCAGGACACCCCTGTAAGATCCCCTACACATGAACTAGGCACTGCCCAGCATCAAGAAGAGCAAGTGAGAGAGCAGGTTGAAGATCAGCCTGAGTCTACTCAAGTTCAGAAAGAAACCATTCCTGCACAGATGCAGGGGGAGCAAGCTCACTCTCCTGCCCAGAATGTATCTACTTCTGAACAGTTAAAGGGAGAGCAAGTGAGTTTTTCCGATCTAGGACATTACTAATATTTCAATTCCTGCATAGGTGCAGGGGGAACAAGTGTATTCACCTGCCCAGGATATTCCAAATACTGATCAAGTGCAGGGGGAGAAGATGTCTGTACAAGTGCAAGAGGAAGAACAAATTGATTTATCAAAAGATTTGAATATTGCAGATCTGGATGATTCAACATCTGTTCAAGCTCAGAAGGAATACACTCTAGATGAGTTATTTCCTAATATTGAAATTGCTACTGATAGAGTAAAGGAGGAGCAAGACAATGAAAAGGCACTAGACATGGAGATAGAGCAAGAAGCTGAGAAGGAGCAAGTAGTTGAGGGGGAGCCTGTGAATGTTGAGGCTGAGCAACATGTCACTGAAACTAATATTCCTCCTACTTCTCCTGACAGAGTTCAAATTGAAAGTTCATCTGATTCTGAGAATGAAGAAGCCAGACTGGCTAAGAAGAAAAAGCTCATGGTCTTTCAGAGAAGGAGCAAAAGCTATAAGCAGACTCTACAAACTACAACACTACAATCTCCTTCTGAATTTAATTATAACAAGTTTATGGTAGACTTGCAAGTTAAGTTGGATGAACACAGATTGGCTGTTGAAAAGTATGTTGATGAGAGCAATAAATCCCTTCAATTTGACTTGGCTCAAGATATTAAATCAATTAGATTTGAAGTAAATATGAATAAGAAGGAGATGACAGATTGCTTCCATAAGGGAGGTAATGTTATAGTGTTTTTGGCTAAACAACAGCAGTCTATCCTCACTAAAGTGGATGATATTGCTTTAAAGCAAGGTTATGTTCTGGAGAATCAGCTGAGGATGAATGATAATTTGACTGAATCTCACCATGAAATTCTTGAAGAGTTCACAAAGGCTACTGTAGGGATGACTGAAGCAAGAGCAAAGGAGATGGAAGAGTTTGATAAGAAACTTCAAGAAGCCATTGAATCAGTTAAGACTGCCATCACTACATCTCAGAAGGACATATCTGACAAACTACAAAAATTGAAACCATATTTTAAAGAAGGTGTGAATTATCTAGATGGCCAGATCAGATTTCAGAAGAATGATCTAAGTGATCATATTACCAGAGAAGTCATAAAGGGGGAGAGGTTGTTAGTTCATGCTGGCTCAGAGCACACCAAATGGGTGACAAATAGTATTCGAGCCACATTGGGATATCCACCTTTGTGTGATGATGTTATGGTGGCTGAGTCCGGAATTCAAACAGGTCTACTTGAAGGCAATCAACCTGAGATTGCCCAAGTCATTTACCCTCCTCCTGATTTTGATATGATTGATCAGCAAGTTCAGGATATGTATAGTCCTCCAAAGGAGGTTACCAAGGTTGTTATTGAAAAAGTTGATAAGCCTGATGCCAACTTGCAAGAACAGCAAGATGCTCTACTATCCAAGAAAAGATTTAGAGAGCACGCTGAACTTAAGCCAGATTTTGAGCAGTGGAGCCCTACTTCAAGAAATATTATACTAACTGCATGGAAGGCTATAAAGGACAAAGTACATGAAAGAGGAAAGTGGTATAATGAAATGGAATGGCAAAAGTATGAAGCTAGGCAGGAAGCCATAGTACAGTTCAGGAGAAAAGCCAAGCTGGGAAGGCTGCCACCAGATGCTCAAGAGCCGAGCAAGTACTTTTCAAAGCCCTTTCATTACTTTGAAAGGAAAAGGCTCAAGGAAGAACCACAGAAGAAAGCTGAGCTAAAAGTCAAGAAGCCAGCTGAAGTTGCTGAAGCTCCTGTGAAGGCTCAAATCCAATCTGGCAAAGGAATTGTCATAAAAGAGCCTGATCAGTCTTAGTTCCAAGTTCTTTCAAAAGTGTTTTGAAATGTTTTGTTTAATCAAATGTAAACATCTGTAATCAAACATTACCAAGTTATAAACAAATTTTTGTTTGGAATCATATATTCATGTTCACTCTGTGATGAATTTTTAATATTTTGTTTATATTAAGTATTCCTGTAATGTCATACATCATCATATTATATTTGTTATAAATGGTTTATATCATTAACTAAAAGGGTCACGACTTCTCCAAATAGGGGGAGATTGTTGGGTACATTGGAAAATGTGTACCTGATTTGAAGAAGCCTAACTTAGCTTAATGATATACATCAAGGTGTATTTAATGTTGTTTTAAGTTGACATGTGCAGGTGAAGAAGTATTAAAGAATACAGGAAATTATTCGAAGTCCATGTGTCAACACCTGAAGAAATTGTGTCGACATTTCAGAATAATTATGTCGACACTTGAAGGAAGCTGTGTCGACACAGAGAAAAATAGTCGACCACATTTATGTCGACACTGGGAAGCAGTGTCGACTCACAGAAAGATAGTCGATCACATTTGTGTCGACACTGGGAAGCAGTGTCGACTCATAGAAAGATAGTCGACCACATTTGTGTCGACACTGGGAAGCAGTGTCGACTCACAAAAAGATAGTCGACCTCAACTATGTCGACACCTGAAGGCAGAGTCGACACATACTGAGTTCTGAATCTACAACAACTGTGTCGACACACAGGAGTTGTGTCGACACACTGCAAAGTCAAGACCAAGTTATTTTCTGAAGAAAGATGAAGTGTTGAGTCGACACAAGTTCTCTGTGTCGAATCATTCTCAAGATGAAGTTCTGAAGAAGCAGTGTCGACTTAAAGGCAAACTAGTCGACATCATCAAAGGTTGTGTCGACATCAAAGTCACATGTGTCGAAACATACAGACAGCTGGTCTCGATACTTTCTGACAGTCTGTCTCAACACTTTGCCGTCTAAGACTAAGGCACAGGATCTGTTTGAAGACTTGACCGCTGTGGGTTATGACACGTTAACTGAAGCTGTCAGACTTGTCAGAAGTTAGTTAGAAACCGGATCAGCCGGTTACTATGAAGATGATCTATAAATAGACAGATTTAGAAGAAGAAAGATATACATATACAATATACACAAGAGGAAATTAATTCTTCATCAACACATCTGTTAAGAGACAAGTCCTCTCTTCAAGAAAGTGCAAGGCATTAAAGAAGATCTTCATCAGAAGATCTAAGAAGACGATATCAGGATCAGTCTAAGAAGAGTTCTTTCAAGAATTCAGAAGTATCATCAAAGGTGTTGGATAGAGAGGGATCCAGCCACTTGAAGAAAAAGAAGGAAGCCATCATTGGTTTCTCAAGAAGCTGTTTGGAAATCAACTCAGCTATGTTCAGATTCAAGAAGCTTTGAAGAAAGCTCAGATTCAGTTGATTTCATCAGCTGATCAAGATTTGTCTTGTTCTTTTCTCTCTCAACAAAGGCAAGACATTAAAAACTTCTTTTCTAATTTCTGTAGGATCTGTCAATACAGATCTGAGTTGTAAGCCTGTGTTATAAAGGCTGAGTGTAGGAGAGTTGATCTCTGAGTGGTAGGGCTGTTTGCCGGAGTGTAGGAGAAGGTTCTTCTCTGAGTTGTAGGCTTTGTGATAAGGCTGAGGTAGGGCTGTTTGCCTGAGTGTAGGAGAAGGTTCTTCTCTAAGTTGTAGGCTTTTTGATAAGGCTTAGGTAGGGCTGTTGAGCCTGAGTTGTAGGAACCTTTTCAGGTTCTGAGCTGTAGGATCTGTGGATCTGAGTAATGAGGAAGTTTGGCCGAATCTAGCATACTGCTAGATAAGTGAAGGGGGAAAGTGGATGTACCCAGACCTTGGGGAACCACTATAAAACAGTGTGCAATCTGTGATGGTTAAATTTCTGTGACTGCTGTGCTGTGTGTTTTAATTCTGTAATTGAATTTTGCCAAAAAGTGTTAGCAAGCATTAGAACCTATTCACCCCCCTCTAGGTGTTTAGGTTGTCTTGAAAGTAAAACTATCCTTCACCACCTTACGTAAGTACAAGATGTGGTTGAACCCCCTGAAGTGTGTCTTCGGGGCGGGAATGGGTAAGTTCTTGGGTCATCTCCATACTCCTGCAGGTGTAGAGCCTAACCCTGATAGGTTGAGGGCGATCATGGAGTTGGCATCTCCTCGAAATGCCAAGGAAGTGCAATGGTTGACAGGAAAGCTGGCGGGGTTTAGCAGATTTCTCACTTGGCCCGGAGAGAAGTGCTCCTCCTTCTTCAAAGCCTTGAGGGGGGGACTAGATGTTAGAATGGACTAAGGAGTGCTAGGAGGCATTTCATGCCTTGAAGAGGAAGTTTACCCAGGCTTCGCTGCTCCAAGGCCCAAAGGAGGGGGAGGACCTGGCCCTATACCTCGAAGCAATTACCCATTTATTATGTAAGTCGGGTCCTGCAGAAGACAGAGCTCCGGTATCATATTTTGGAGAAGCTGGATTTTGCTCTCGTCATCTCGGCTCGGAGACTCCAGAATTACTTCTAGGCACACTCAATTCGAGTGATAACTGACCACCCCCTCTGCAACATCTTCAAGGTGGTGGAACATTAGGGTCGATTGGCTAAGTTGTCAGTACAACTTAGTGAGTTTGACATCTCCTTTGTCCCCCATCTCTTGATCAAGGCACAAGCAATGGCCGACTTTTTGGCTGACTATATGGTCGAGGTGGAGGAGACAGAACTCACTCACACAGTTCCCTGGAAAGTGATGGTGGCGGCGCTTCAGGGAGGCATTCTTAGGGGATGCGAATCAAACAAAAAGTAGTGGTTCACTTTACCATCACCAACAACCAGGTCGACTATGAGGCAGTGATCGTAGAGTTATGCCTGGCCAGGGAGATGGGGGTACTCAATGTGGAGGTCCTCACTAAATCCATTGTGGTCGTTTCCCAGATAAACGGTGAGTTTGAGGCAAGGGAGCCTACCCTCTAGTTATACTTAACAAAAGTAAAGGGGGTCATTATCACATTCCAAACCTTCTCTGTCCGGCATGTGCCCCGACAAGAGAGCGAGCAGGTTTATCGACTATTAAAGTATGGTTCTCGGGAGGGGGGGAACCATCTCCGACCTATTCCATCCTTCCATCGACTAAGGAGAGCTGATGGAGGTGGATCGAAGCCCCTCATTGATGGACCCATTCATGACCTTCCTTTCCAAAGGAGAGTATACAAAAGGGATGGATAAGAAGAAATTTACGTAGAAGTCAGCGTAGTACCTCATCCGCGATGGGAACCTGTACCGAAAGACCCTCTCGGGGATGTTATCATGTTGTGTGTCTGAGAGAGAGGTCTAGAGGATCTTGGAGGAGGTTCACTCTGGGGAGTGTGGGAGTCACTCAAGGAGTTAGACCCTGGAAGGGAGGATCGTCAGGAAAGGGTATTTTTGGCCTATATTGTGCCACAATGCGGCACAGTTCACGAAAAAGTGCCACAATTGCCAGTTATATTCCCCCTCTAGTTATAACTAGCCCAGTGTATCAGAAGTATTACGCCCCCCTGGCCCTTCGCCATCTGGGGAATGGATGTGGTAGGGCATTTCCCCTTGCCAGCAGACAAAGGATATTCTTACTCGTCATGATAGATTATTTTTCTAAGTGGTTGGACGTGAAGGCGCTGGCTAAGGTGACCTCCTGGGTTATCTGGAATTTTTTTGGGGGGAGATCATCTATTGGCACGGGTAGCGACAAGCTATTGTCAAAAAGAAAGAACCTTAGTTTGCAGAGTTCATCAGCTTCTACAAATAGCTTGGGATCAATCTCAGATTTGGCTGAGTCCACCACCCTAGTAGCAACGGGCAGGTGGAGACGGCAAACAAAATCATATAAACCTCTTGAATAAGAAAGTGGAAAACTTGAAGGGTAACTAGGTGAAGCAGTTTCCCTCAGTTCTATGGGCCCTTATAAACACCCCCAACACCGCCACAGGGTAGACCCCCTTTAAGCTCTCCCATGGATGTGAGGCAGTGCTCCCGATTGAGTTCGATGTCCGAAGTCCTCGGGTGGTCGAGGAAGAGATAGGCAAGGAAGAATGTCAGGTTTAAAATGAAGAGGAGCTACGGCTCTCCCTTGACATTATGGAGGAGGCACGAGACCTCTCCGCCATCCACCAGGAGGAATTGAAATGAAGGATGGCTTAGTACTTTGACAAGCATGTTCAGGTCAAATAGTTTGCAAAAGTAGACTTGGTCCTGAAAAAGGTGGATGTCGCAGGAAGGTCAGCCGTTGTGGGGAAGCTAAACCCCAACTAGGAGGGTCCATATATTATAAAAGAAACATTAAAGTCAGGAAGGTATTGCCTCTAGAATGTGGAGGGCGAGGCCCTAAGTCTCACATGGAGTGGTGATGACTTGAAATGTTTTTTTCCTTAAAGTCATGTACGTAGCATTCTTTTTCTAAAAATACTTGATGTATTAGTGCTCCCATTGTGATTCTTGAGAATTGGTGGTGTTAGTTTAATAGAACCCGAGCAGATCCCACTATCAGTCTCTCACCTAGCTAGCAGGGCTGGATGTCACTCAATGGAATCTACCCAGACCCCGAGCAGATCCCACTATCAGTCTCTCACCTAGCTGGTGGGGCTGGATGTCACTCAATGGAGTCTAACCAGACCCCGAGCAGATCCTACTATTAGGCTCTCACCCAGCTAACAGGGCTTGATGTCACTCGAGGGAGTCAACCCAGACCCCAAGCAGATCATGCTATCAGGCTCTCACCCAACTAGCAGAGATAGATGTCACTCGAGGGAGTTTACCCAGACCCCGAGCAGATCACACTGTTAGGCTCTCACCTAACTAGAAGGGTTGGATGTCACTCGAGGGAGTTTACCCAGACCCCGAGGAGATCCCACTGTCAGCCCTCACCCAGCTGGTAGGGCTGGATGTCACTCGAGGGAGTCTACCCAGACCTAGAGCAGATCCTGCTATTATGCTCTCACCTAGCTGGCAGGGCTGGATGTCACTCGAGGGAGTCTACCCAGACCCCGAGCAAATCTAACAATCGGGATCTCACCCAGCTGGCAGGGCTACATGTCACTCGAGGGAGTCTACCAAGACCTCGAGAAGATCCCGCTTTCAGGCTCTCACCCAGATGGCAGGGTTGTATGTCACTCGAGCGAGTCTACCATGACACCAAGCAGATCCCGCTGTCTGGCTCTCACTTAGATGGCAGTGATGGATGTCACTTGAGGGAGTCTGCCCAGACCCCGAGCAGATCCCGCTGTCAGGATCTCACCAAGCTGGTTGGGCTGGATGTCACTCGATGGAGTCTACCCAGACCCTGAGTAGATCCAATTGTCAGGCTCTCACATAGCTGGAAGGGCTGGATGTCACTCTAGGAAGCCCCACCCTATATAGGATTTATTCGAAAAGATCGATCTTTTCTTGAGGGTGTGAAGAAGAAAGCCCTTACAGGCGAGCCGGGGATCGCGAGCCCAGCTCAATAGAAAGAAGGCGAGCCAGGCCCTAGGCATCTTCTGGAGGAGGCGAGCTCTAGTGATACCCCCCCCCCCATTTTTACTTAACTTCTTTACGGTACTGTCTTAATATGGGCAAGGAAGGAGACAGCTCGCGAGCGAGTTGGGTGAAAATGAGCCCTAGCACGACGAGTGGTCCCGAGGGTTTCCTAGAGGTGTCTAGTTCTTAGGGCCTACTAACGGGTATGAGTTCTAGCATGTATTATAATGGGAAAGGATGCCCTAGCGAGGTCGCTAAAACGGAAGCTCATGGCGAGTGCGCCGCAGCAAGTAAGTTCGAGAAAAAGATAGAAAAAATTCATGGAGAAAAGGAGAAAATCTCTTTCATTGAGTAAAATATTACTATAAAAAGGTGGAAGATCACTTTAGTGAGTTTACAAAAAGCGGGGGGGAAGAGAATTACACAAAAAAAGAAAGGAAAAGGGGAGGGTCAGCTCTTTCCTTCCACTCCAGATTGGCGATCTTTGCTCGCTCATCCAAACGGATCGTTCTTGTATCCCTTCCCAAAGAGTACGTCGAAGCTGTCGTCCTTCTCGCTAGGCAGTGTGGGCAGAAATAGACTCGACATAAGGTCTCAGGCAGTGATCTCCTCTCATCCCTATACGAGAACCTGTGTATCCTTCATGATCTGCAGGGTGCAATTACCAGATTTTATCGAGTTGATCCGCATCCTTTCTATGACCTCGTCCTCGCCAAAATACCTTGGCATCTTGAACAGGAAGTAGGGATCTCCGCCACTCGGGGGGAGGAAGGCCTCATCCTAGTGAATAATCTCGCTGTCGAGCTTCTAGCTCGGTGGCGCGGGCACGCAGCTGGGAATTTTTTTCATCCAGCAGGACGACACGAGTCCTCAGCTACCTAGTGGCCTCGGCATCCTGTAGAATGAAGGGGGTAAGAAAATCTATTACGTGAAGGCCGAAAAATATCAAGTAAAAAGAGAAATGGGTGATCAGTGCTTACTAGCCCGCAAACGCATTTGGCGAGTAAATTCTCGGCAATGCCGAGCCTCCTCTCCAGGTCGACAACCTTGTCCTGGGCAACATCGCATTTCTGCTCAGCCTTCTGTAGGAGGTTGCTTAGGTTGAAGCTGCAATGGACCACCATGTGGTGAAGCTGTAGTACCCGCATATGGGCCTATAATCCCTCGTGGCCGAGTTGGCACAGGGTCACGTGCTTGTAAGCTGCGACATCCTGGCGCCCGTACAGCCCGAATCCGAGCGCGTAGGCATGACCAGAGGAAAGCTGACGGTTAGACCAGGAGGGTAGGAGGGTGGGGACAAATATCCGGTGGGCTGACTCATCCCATTGGACCACGGACTCGCCGGTCGAATATTTCCACGTTCCCCCAAGGCCGAAGAGGGGGTTACTCTTCGGTGGACCAGGCTCGCAGGCCAAGGTCATCTTGACCGTAGGAGGAGCAGAGGGCTCGCCTCCCTCCTTCCCTTTGCCCATCATCTCCTTCAGCGGGTTCTCCGACGATCCATTTGGGGTGGTCTCAGGCGAGGTCATGTACTTGAGCTATTGTGGTTGTTGTTGTAGTTGTCTTGCCCGAGAGACCACCGCTTCCTTCAAATTCTTCAACAGAGGATGATGGCGAGGCGACTTGGACCCCACGGGTTCTGTCCGATTCTTGGTAGATGAGGGCTTGGATGATGTCGGTTCATATCGGTAGGCGGCTGTAGCCACTTTTTACTGGGCGAGGGGGTCAAGGAGTAGTCCTGAGTCCGCGAAGGGAGGGTTCTTTGGTATCAGTCAGTCCCCTTACACAAGAAACTTGGTCAGAAAAATTCCATTGTTTTGGTGAGCTCAGAAAAAGGAAAAGATTCTTGGTATACCTTTGCCGGGATGGACGGAAAGGAGCGATTCGAGACCCCTTCAGAGGAAGGCGACCTCGAAGTCCTAATGAAGGAAGAACATATGGAGCTCGACATTGTTGCCAGACACGTTGGGTGGGGGGGCAGTACACCTCCTCGACCTTCTGCTATGGATAGTAGGGGAGGTTATCGAGGTCACCCTTGAATAAGACGATCTTCGTCATCTAGTTATGATGCTTGTTCACGATCTCGTGAACTCTGATGAAGGAGCCCCCGAAGTAGACAATACTGTCGGGAGTCGCCTTGTAGGTGAAGAGTTTCCTGAATACGGTGAGGTTGAACTCTATTCTCTCCTTATGGAGGAAGCACGCGAATGCCACCATCATAGCGATGGCATTCGAGTTGATTTGTGTTGGCACCGCGCCGTATTATTTCAGGATCTGGCTGATCTCTGACAAGAGTGGTAAGCGCAACCCTACATAGAAATGTGAGATGGGGAAGACGATCTCCTGGGGGTAGAACGTGTTGATGGACTTGCCCTCCGTGGTCCGGTGCGCCTCAAAACCGGGGGGGGGCATGAAGCCGACAGCGAACTCTAAGAACTCCTCCTCAGTCGTGCTCCCCTCAAAGAAGCAGTAGTCAGTTAAGTGCAGAGTACATTTCGACTGGCCATCCAAATCGGGATTGGTCTTACCAATGCTCGCAGAAAAATTAGGGCGTGAGTACAAGTAAAAGAAAAGGCGAGAAGAAGGAGGGGATGAAGGCAATAAAAGCGATAAGCCTGGGGTAGGTGAGGGGGCTTATTTATAGGAAAAGGAGTCCAAGGCTTAGCTTACCGATCAGTCCATCTAGCCTAACTCAGCTCGTCGACCCCAGCTCACCAACTTCAAAGATCAGTCCTATCACATACCGAACTGAAGGATAATATATTTGAATAGCAGGCAGTAAAATCTATAAATATTCTAAGTTATTACAGACCAGGGGAGAATACGGTCAAGGAAAAGTCAAATGCCGAAGAAAAATCAAATGCAGCAAGTTAAGTATGTGCGAGCTGAGGGGGAAAGAGGCGAGTGTCAGTAGGCTCGACAAGGGAGCCATTCCTATCTACCTTGGTCTTGCATCTCTTTCCTCGCAGGTCGCCATGAGTCGCGGAGCTCGCGAATCTATCCCAAGCTCCTTTGAGTGATCTGGAGGCCATCTTTAATCTCGTCCCGGAGCCAAGAAGGGGTTGTCGCCTCGCCCGCCGACCTCCTGACCTCATCAGCAAGCTGCACATAGTCGTGCTACAAGGCCTCGTTGTCTTATTGCACCTTACGCAGCCCGCGTACCAGCTTTTGATGTGCCCTATCCCCCTCCTCGTAAGATCGTCTTTCTCCACCTTAGAACCCCGAAAGGAGTCTAGCGAGCTCGGAGAAGGGAGGGGCGAATAACGGGCAGGCCCCGAAGAATCGTCTGCCTCAGACTGACTAGGAGGAGCTGCAAAGGCATTGAAACATTAGTGTGAAGGGGCGAGCACCCCAGGAAAATCATGAGATAAGAAATGCCGAAGGTAAACTTCCTTGACGAGCTCGGCACCTTGAAGGAAATGTGGTGCGGAGGAAGCCTCAGATTTTTGCCGTGACCCGGAGGGTGAGTTCTTGGCGGGAGGAGGCTAAAGCTCGGCATGGGGATTACCTTAACACCTTCCCCCATAGTCCAGCAGAGTTGCTGAGAGAAGGAGGCATGGGTTGGCAAATCCGGCATCTACGAGTACAGCCCCAGAGTCCCAAAGGGAGGGGACGGGTCCTGCAGACGAACCTCCGGAGTTTTAAACTATGGTTTGTCAGGAAGTTTCTTGGCTGGCGGAGAGGTGACCTCGCCGTCCCCGCAATTGCTGTCCGGGTCGGTGCAGAGATCGATGATGTTTTTATCCTTCTCAAGGATGGGCAAAGTGGAGGAGTCGGCCTCAGGCTCCAAGGAAGTTTTCAAGTCATGGAAGATGTGCTCGGGCGCTGGGGGAAATGGCTTTGCCATCTTAGCAGAATTAAACTATGCTAGATCGCTTTGTAGGATGCTAAGAGGAATCACGGTTAGGATGGCAACGCAAGTAGAGGAGACCTCGCGAGCCCTGTCGAGCCTCTTTTGGATCTCCTTGTGGATAGGCATCTCAGCAAGTTTAGAGCAAAGGGATTGACAAAGGTCAACCATGTACGCAGGTCCATATTTATAGTTGCTGGTGGACCATACCGAAAGATTATCTGGCTATTGCCCCACTCGCTGAATCCCTTGGGGTAGGATGTTTCTTTCCGAGCTTGAGCCAACCACGCAAAGAGCGGGGATTTTGTTTAACCCCATATCCGGTGAGTGGGTCAGCAGGAGCCAGACCGGCCAAATCGGGCAGTCTGAGTCCCTAAGAGAGCTAGGTAGGAGGGGAGAACTCGGCAGCCCCTAACTCGCCCCGGAAGGGTGGGCTTGTTTTAGGTAGTGAGCTTGTACTCGCCATGCCCTGTTCGTCGAGCTCTGGGCTGTTCGTCGAGCTCTATACCTTTCGTCGAGCTATAGGCCTTTCCTCGAGCTCTGGGACTTTCGTCGAGCTCCAGGCTGTTCGTCGAGTTCTAGGATGTTCGTTGAGCTCTAGCCAAGTTCTGACTGATCAACGAACTCGCGGCATGCGAGAAGGGCAGGATGGGCCCGTACTCTCTAGAGATCGAGGGAAGTGGCGAGTGCTGGCTCCATCGAGTACTCGCCGCCCTCGCCGAGTAAAGGTTGTTGAGGGCTACTCGCCCAAAGATTTGTGAGGTATTTTTATTATTTTCCCCCCACTATCCTTCCCATAGTCAGTTAGAACAGCGGAGTTACGCTGTTGGCAGACCTACTTGGGTTGCACATTGCTGTTCAAAATAGTTGAGGTCGGCTATTTGCAGGCAGTTTTCAGAAATTTATAAATAGGACCCATGGGGTACCTCTGAAGGCATGCTCAATTGTCTCTAATCCTTCTAGCACTTCCTGAGGTACCTTAGACCGACATTTTGCTAAGGAGGGGAAGCACTCTGAGATATTCCGGGTGTGTGGTGGGTCCTCCGCAACGAGCCCTAGGGTCAGTTCCCTATTGTTTTTCCTTTGTCATTTTGATTGTAAGAGTGAAGTAGGTGCGCAATCACCCCTTCCCCAAGGATAAACTCAACAGAGAATGAATTCTCGGTTTCTACAATATTTGTAACTTGTTTGTCTTTGTGGTCAAACTCAAGACTGATGTCTTCTTTCTCAACATATTCTCTAATTAAATGATATCTTATCTCAATGTTCTTGGTCCTGCTATGAGATACGAGATTCCTAGCCTTTGAGATTGCACTAGATGAATCACAATACATTGGAGTTTTACAAAGTCGAAGATTATAATCTAGGAGTTGATGTTGATGTAATGTCCTTATTGTGCTAGACCCCTCGCATGCATTTTTGAGTCAAGAGTGTTGATTAAGGCTCCGGGTGCACCGGTGGGCAGGTGTTGAGTGTTCATGACTCCTCTCGACGAGTGTCAAGTGCATCTACTAGTGGGCAGACATCGATTGCTGACGATGCATCTCGAAGATCATCAAGTACATCGACTGGTGGGTAGAAATCGAGTGTTCACGATGCTTCTCGATGAGTGTTGAGTGCATTGACTGGATTCGACGAGTGTCGAATGATACTCGACGCATAAGACTCATTGATTTAGAGGATTTTTTGCTAGTGGAATTTTGAAGGATTCGTCAGAATGTTTGGTCAATTCGTCGAGATGACATAGAGGATTCCTACGATTCGTTGGATATCGTCGAGGATACTCGACGAATTCGTCGAGTGATACTCTACACATAAGAAGAATTTCATCCTAGACTGTGTTTTCTCATTAGTACTTACCGGCTGAACCGGGTTAGGGATATATGCTTTGTGACTCCTAATGACAGGTCTTGTCAATAAAACTTATTTTATGTAATAATGGGCAGTCCAATGATAGAACAACATGTGGTGAAGTAACCAAAATACTAATGCTTCATTATAAAAAGTAATACACGAAAAACCATAGCCAAACTCTTCCTTACGGAGTCGTTCTTTCTGTGCCGAGCTCGACGAGAACAAAGAGGTTACTGGTGGTGTATTTCTAGGAAGGATTCCCAACATTCTCAGGCATTCAAGACAATGGTTCCGCACATGACATTCCCCCTAGTCACGGGTGTGACTCTCCAGAAAAATTACTATACATTCCAGACAATGTAGGGAGCTTGGGGAGGCAACTTGGAGTAGTTTTTATGTAGATTTAGTTGTTTAGTTTCTAGTTTTCTTGCATTTCTTTTATGTAATTCCAATTCATAGTGTAGTTTTGCTTTCGTCATTTTAATTCACGCACTTTTATTTTTCTATCATGTCTCTCTTTTTATATATCTTTTACATCATGTTAAGTAGCTAATATTCAATTAGCACTTGATCATGATGAACTTTGAAATAAAATAAATTCCTTTTATTTATCATGCGCTACTTTTCACTTTGATTTACTATTGATTTATCTTTCGATATTATATATGAATCATAGATTAACTAGAGATTGCCGATACGAGTAGATCACTCAAAGGTAGAAGGAGTTGCATGCACTGCTCAAGAGAGGATGACATAAATCTTCTGGATTAGAGTCAAATCCAATAGCGGGGTACTCTACGTAAAGAAAGCATAGGGGTTTCGACTGGTCGAGGTGTCTTAATTAATTAACCTAAGTTTAGTCGAAATTCTATTCTCGAGAGCGGCGCCTTTGAATTTGGGGAACCTCCGTGGTCGAAAGTAGGTAAATAAGAAGCTTGAATTTTATAAAAGTTTACTTTACCAATTGGATTCTAGATCTAGTGCTAATCTTTTTATATATAGTTTAAATTAACCTATTTGATATAATAATATTAATATATGTGAGTAGAAGTAGTCAACAGGCCCCGAATAATACGACACTTGATATTTTGTTAAAAATATCCTATACTATGAACGATACGTGCTCTTGCCCATTGTTCGTAGAATTTGGAAATATTTTCAATCCTAAATTTTACGCATAAAGTTTTTGGCGCCGCTGCCGGGGATTTATTTTGTTAATATTTTGAAGGCGTAACATTTGTTAATTATATCATTCTCTTTCTCTACCTCCATTTCTTTTTAGTTTCGTTTTTAAATTCATTTCCATTAGGCAACAGTTGTTTTAATTTTCTTTCATTAAAAAAAATTATCTAAATTGGTCGCCTTGCTTGCCGAGTTTGAAAATAAACTCAAGATTTTGGAAGCCGCAAAAAAGAGCAAAAATTTTTCTTATTATTGTGGTGCTCCTCATCGAAGTGAGGATTTAATATTAATTGTTATAATTGAAATTTTCTTATGAAAATAATAATTCTCACTTTTTTGATAATTCTTTTTCAAATTTTTATGAAAATAATTTATCTGATTTTACTAATTTTCATGAAAATATTTTATCAAGCTTTAACGAGAATAATTTTTAAAATTTAAATAATTTTTCATCCACCTCGGATGTAAATTTTTCTTGTTGGCAAGATCAACCAAAACGGTTCCCGTGTAATGCAACTAATTATTTAGATCCGAATTTTTGTTCTTCTTATACAACCCCTCTAGCTTTATCTTGTAACACCCCAAAAATCTCAAAATATGTTTGTACACAATTTTGGGTTGGAGGCTGTTAGACACGGCCTGGGACACGGGCGTGTCCCAGGGCGTGTCGGGTGTACACGGCCTGGGACACGGGCGTGTCCCAGGGCATGTTCAGGCTAGTCGACGTTTGAGAGTCGACGATCGTCGAGCCTGGGACACGGCCTTCGACACGGGCGTGTCCCAGGGCGTGTTCGAATTAATTTTCGAAATTGGCCTATTCAAGTCAGAGCAGGACACGACCTTGAACACGGCCGGGAACACGGGCGTGTGAGGCTGGACACGGGCGTGTCAGTTGACGTGTTCCGACCCGTGTACTTGTTTTGGAGATCGGTGAGTACCGTGTAACAGGAGACACGGGCGTGTCTCATGACTGACACGGGCGTGTCAGGTTCGACACGGGCGTGTCGATGCCCGTGTTCTCGAATATTTCAGTCGGTGCGACTGCCGCGTGTGCCGCTTAAGGGTACACGGCCTGTGACACGGGCGTGTCACAGGCCGTGTCGGCCAAAAGAAAAGGGAATTTTCAGTAGATCTTGGCCCTTCATTTTCTTTAAGTAGAATCCTGTGGCTGGAGTTCATTCCTGGGTTTATAAGGCCGGGAAAGGAGGAAAAGAGGGCTCATTTCTAAAATCCTACTCTCTTTCTAAAGTTTAAGAGAGAGGTGAGAGCAAGGAGGAAGAAGAAGTGGAGTCCGGCTGCCGGTGGTGCTACGGTGGTCCAAATCACGAGCCGAGTTCGGATTTGCGAAGGCAACGCTGCTGCGAAGGCTTTCATCCGTCTCAAATTTCTCTCCATGGCTCCGAAGCGAACTCCTAGGGTAACGATTTCCTGCTTGGACATGTGAAGTCCGTAATTCCTGCATTGCATAGGGAAAACCCTTCCCCGCGAGTGTGCGATGGGTTGTGGCGTCCCTTGGGGTAGATATGTGAAGTCCCCCTTGTTAGAGTCCGGAATTGGAGTACGGATCTAGGCATGCTGTGTGAAGCCCATCTGGACATGGTCTGGATTGGTGATGCTTGGTTGCATATCGGAGAAGGCTCTGTGATTATTGCTTGTATGCATGATGGATAAAAGTACTGGAGGAAGTCCAGGAAATTATGAGAGTTGGACTCTCTTGTGGCCGTGAGTGCTACTGGTGAAAAGTTGAGCCGTGAGGCTGCAACTAGGAAATGGTGGAACGGGCAAGGTGAAACTGTACCCGCATCAGTCCAGGCGTGAGTCTGACGATGTGAGCAACGGGAAAGGTGGATCTGTACCCGCGTTATGGTTGTCTAACCTTGGGTGCTTAAGACCCTGTTAGGATCACATAGCGAGAGTCGACGGCCGGTGAGCCGATCAGACTAGAATGCTCATAGTGAGTCGTTATGTCTGGGACCTCTGAACGGTGTGAATGTGCCCTGAGTGCACGGAGCGTCGGGCCGTCGAGCCGACGTTTGTGATATGTGACGGTGCGGGCGTGCACGTCTTGCTTGAATGGCTATATATCATGTTGGATGAATGCTATGCAGGGATGGAATTCCGCTGCCCCGTGCCAGGGGCAGGGTCGTTATAATTGGTCAGCTGAATGCTGACCGTTGCCCTGTTTTGCCACCGTTTGGTGGATTGGTTCTTACAGGTGCTGGAGGAGCTGGTCCGAGCGGGACTTAGCGGGCTTAAGCCCAAAGCTGCGTTGCTGCCCTCGAAGGCATTGTTTTGTTTCTTTTGTTCATGTGTGGCCGGCCTGCGTGCCGATGTCTGTAAACCACACTCTTGTTAAGAGAAACTGTTGTAAGGCCTTAAGGCCAGACTCTTTTGATGTATACTTACATTCCTATGTTAGTGGACAATGTTGTTTATCTTGAGTTCAATAATTCAACCGTGAAGCTTCCGCTAGAATGCTCTGTGTTAGGATGCGTTGGTTATGATATTATTTAGTAGCGTCTCCGCCTGTTTGTGGACTATGGTGTGGGGCCCCGGCCGGACCCTCTATTATATTCTTCTTGACGGGTAGAGGTGTTACAATTTGGTATCAGCTTGTTGGTCAATCTCTTCCGAATTCGCGGACGAATTCTTTTGAGAGGGGGCGAGCACGTGTCAGTGCCGTCGTTATAACACTTAATTTGAACTCAAGATTGTCCACTTAGGAATGCAAATACACTTGTTTGTTGAACTTGTGTATTCTCTTTGTATGATTGCCGTTTTATTGGTCGTTAACCTGTGTGTTTTACACATATAGGTGACCAGAAGTGTTGCGGGTCAGTCCGAACCACAACGTTCTGTTGAGAGTGCGGCACCAGCCGAGGTGCCCACAACTCCTCCATCCGCTGAAACAGTCCGTCTTATCACGGAAACGGTACTTGCTGTGATGAATGCTCAGCAGACTGGGCAAGCACGTCCTGCAGTGGTGCCAACGCAAGCTGGGGTACGGCAAGAACCGGTAGAAGCCGAAGTTGATCCGCGGGTAGCAGATCAATAATGGAAGCAATTCTTGAGCTTTAACCCTCCGCAGTTTCATGGGGCGGGTACACCGGCCCAAGCAGAGGATTGGCTTGCAAGAATTAAGAGGATTATGAGGGCTATCAGGGTTGAGGAGGAACAGAAAGTGATGTTGGCCACGTTCCTACTGGAAGGAGAGGCGCGATTGTGGTGGGATGAGATTGAACTGCATCACTTGGCCGGCAGGCAATTGGCAGAGATTACAATGGAAGAATTCTCTCGGTTGTTCTTAGCACAACATCTGCCGATGCAGCAAAGGATATCGATGGAAATGGAGTTCCAACGGTTAGCACAGGGAGATCGAAGTGTGGATGACTACCTGCATGAGTTCACCCGGTTGGGAAGATATGCGGGCTCGATCTTCGCCGAAGAAGAGCGTAAGACTAGTCGGTTTTATGCGGGACTGCGAGATGAGCTAAGGTATTTGCTCTCGAGTTCTGTGAGTCAGGGGTTCCAAGCCTTAGTCTGTACGGCTCGTTCTTTGGAGACGGACATGAAACGGGGGCAAGCAAAGGGAAACTTGGCGGTTGTGAAGCCGGAGTTTAAGCCGCCGCGTCCGGACAAGTTTGGCTACCGAAGGAAATGGAATAAGAAGTCTAAGTCTTCTGGACAAGCTCCTTCTACGACTGTGACGGACACATCTGGGATTGGAGCTCGTGCTTGTTTTACGTGCGGGAAGGTTGGACACTTCGCACGTGAATGCCGATTTGGTCCTCCAAAGGGTGATAAGAAGACGGGAGCGTCTTATGCGGAGAAGGGGAAGGCTGTGGTGGAGTCTTCTGCCTCGCACGCGCAGCCCAGGGTCTTCAACCTTGGACAACAGGAGGCCATTAAGCAGGCTGATGTCGTCACAGGTGCGCTTAAGTTTTAATGTTTGTACTTTTGGTGTGCTGTGCTTGTTTTAATTGTCATATTATAGG
The DNA here is from genome assembly GCA_039513925.1 of Platanthera zijinensis. Lineage (NCBI taxonomy): Eukaryota > Viridiplantae > Streptophyta > Magnoliopsida > Asparagales > Orchidaceae > Platanthera > Platanthera zijinensis. The sequence continues at coordinate 45,784,751 of CM077095.1, forward strand.
GTTTGTCCTTATACGAGAGTATCCGGCGCGAGCACTGTTTGACACAGGTGCTTCACATTCGTTTCTGTCTGAGGATTTTGTCTTGCGTGTCGGGGTGCCTATCCGGACCAAGACAGACAGTGTAAAGGTGTTGTTGCCTAACGGATGTTTGATGTGCGCGGATCGATCTTGCGGTCTTGAGGTCAAGATAGGAAGTCGGGAGTTCAAGGTGGAAACACTAGTATTGCCGATCAAAGAGTTTGATATAATCTTTGGTATGGACTGGCTTTCAGAGCAGCGTGCCTGTATTGATTGCACTTCAAAAGAGGTCACACTTGGGGAAAATACCGAACGAGAGACCAAGTTCATTGGTATGCAAGGGATGAGTGGGATGTTGTTATCCGTTCTCCAAGTTGTTAAGGCAGTTCGGAAGGGTGCGGAGTTGTTCTTCACACTCATAGAGGCGGTGGCGTCGAAGGCCAGTGTGAGTGAAGTGCCTATTGTGTCGGAATATGCTGATGTGTTTCCATAGGACCTTCCGGGGTTACCTCCCCAAAGGGTAATTGACTTCGCTATCGAGCTGGTGCCGGGTGCAAAACCCGTGGCCCGTTCGCCGTATCGGGTAGCGCCAAAAGAAATGGCCGAACTGAAATTTCAGTTGCAAGAGTTGTTATAGCAGGGATACATACGCCCAAGTATGTCACCTTGGAGCGCGCCTGTTCTTTTTGTGAAAAAGAAAGACGGTGGTTTGCGACTATGTATTGACTATCGCGAATGATGGCCGCGGAACAGAGACCTACTGTGGGTGGTTCGAAATGGTCAGATTCCGCGGGCCGGTTAGAAGATCGAGTTTTCTAACGAAAGGAGGCAAGCGCACCTATCGCAAGTAGTACTCGGTATTCGGGAAAATACCGAGGTCGTATTATTCTCGGGGACGCGTTGATTATATCTACTCTTCCGGGAACACTATTATCTTACTAACAGTAAGGTGGGATTTTTTTAGTTTAATAAAAACGGAAAGAAAGAAAGCAGAATTTTGCTAAGTTAGTTCGATGACGGGTTAACGTTCGGCATCGAATCGAATTAAGACTAAAATAATTCTCAATAATTATTAAACTTTGTTTTTAAATTAAAAAAAGGCACTTGGCCGTGGAGGTTCCAGAAATATGAGCGCACTTATCTCTAGGAATATTGCTCACCTAAACATTAAGACTATTCGACCGATCGTTAGACCGACGAAGGATTCCTCTTAATGCCCGCTTTAAGCTAAGAACCCCGCTATTGGGTGGGGAACCCAATCCGGCAGAACTACGTTTCTCCTCTTTCGAGGGGGCGTACGCGGTTCTCTTTACCCAAGGGGGATCGGTCCATACGTGCAGCCTCTCGGCGTCACGTATGGATAACGGAAATAGAGCCCACACATCGATTATGTGGTCCTATGCGTCGTTAACCCGGGGTAAACCTTAAGTCCTTAAATTAAAATAAAAATAAAGTCTTTTAATTATTTCAAATCATTTTTTATGTCCCAATGCTCTTCGATGCCGAAGGCTAAAAGAAATTAGCCACTCATCGGTATGGGGACGGCTTTATGTTTTTAAGTGGAGCGTGAGTGTAAATTTAAGTTCTGAACAATTATAAGAGAAGACATAAAAAAGGCGATTAGATAAATTGAAAGCTAATTGATGCAGGCACTCACGCACACTTCAAAACCATAAAGAAAATTAAATAAAGCAAGGCGTACTCAAATGAGTAGGCGGGAAATAAAAGCACGCCATTGAACTCTTAACGAGTAGGCGGAAATAAATGCACACACACACACACTCTTCTTAATTGAAGAAAGCGATAAATAAAGCGGTAAAATTATCTCCTACACGCACGCACTCTACATAATTGAAGAAAGCGATAAAATTGCAAGTCCCGGCTCAAATGAGTGGGCGGGAGTAAATTTACCTCATACACACACACACACTCTACTTGAAAGTAAAACACACACACGCACTCTACAAAAAAGTAAACACACGCACACACACAAAGTTTTCCTACTCAAGTGAGTAGGAAGAAGATGAAAGCAGGGCGCCATTTAACTCTTAACGAGTAGGCGGAAATAAATGCATACGCACACACGCACTCTACAGAAATGAAATAAAGCAGTAAAACCTAACTCATACACACACGCACACTTGCAAAAATAAGAAAAACAAAGTTGCCGAAAAATTAAAACAACTGCATTTCTACCGCTAGAATGCGGTAGAAATGCATAAAAAGTGAAAATAAAAATTAACCGAGCTAAAAGGTTTTGCAAATAAACGCAAAATGAAAGTTAACGGAAAATTAAAACAACAGCATTTCTACCGCTAGAATGCGGTAGAAAATGCATAAAAGGATGAAATAAAAATTTACCGGACTAAAAGTTTTGAAATTAAAAGGATAAAACAAAGTGAGCGAAAAATTATAACGACTATATTTTCATTCCTATATTTTTATAAAAACTCCTAAAAAGTGAAAATAAAACAAAAAGGGGACAAAAAGTTTTACAATCCTAAAGAGCCTAAGTTAAAGAAAAAATGAAAATAGCACTTTTAGGAGAGTTTTTATAAAGCCTTATGAATGAAAAAAATAGGAAAAAGAGGAAAAGCTAAATCAAAAAAGGTGCGGGAAATGAAAACTAGACGGACGGCACAACGGCTAGAAAAGCCGATAAACCCTAAATCTAACTAAGTTATGAAAGCAAAAAAAAAATGAAAACATAAAAGAAATACAAAAAGAGGAACGAAAAATTACTTAAGTAGGCGCATTCAAATGGATTAATCAAACAAATGGAGAGAAAAAGATTCATATTTTATTAAAATAAAAACCCTAATACAAACTAAGAGAGAGAGAGGGGGGAGAAAATCTCCTTACATAGGTTTGAAATCCAATTGGGCAGCACCTCCCCTAAGCAAAGTGGTCAAAAAGTGGACAAAATAAGCTTCCTGAAAGCTTTTATTTATAGGCAATTTTTCGGGTTGGTCACGCCCTAGGTCACGGGCGTGACAGGGGGGCGTGTCGACACTATTCACGAGCTGACCGGTAGACTTGACTGGAGCTTTGACTTCGGGGCGAAAACGTGGCGGTCACGCCCCAAGTCACGGGCGTGACGGGTGGGCGTGACCGGGGGAGCTGGCAGTGCGATGTCGGCAGAGTTGACATGTTGACCAAGCTTGCGGGTCGGCCTCGACACGGGCGTGACAAGCATTTGACACGGGCGTGACGCCGGGCGTGTCGGGCTGGGTTTGATGATGGCCGATCGTCGAGCTGGCATCTGTGGTCGGCGATCGTCGGGCTGGCGTGACACGGGCGTGTCGGCCGATTGACACGGGCGTGTCAGGCAGTTTTTCTGACTTTTTGGACTTTTTTTCTGGAATTTTCCTGGAATAAAAATTAAGCTAAGTTAGAAATAATATTTACAAAAACAAGCAATTTATTGAATTATACTAATAAAAAAAGACAAAAAAATAAACGAAACGGACTTAAATAAAATACGAAAATATAGGTATAATTACAACTCATCAAACACCCCCATACTTAAGCTTTTGCTATTCCAGAGCAAAAGTTTGAGGTGAACTTATAAGGAATAGTAAAAAACCCTAAGTTCCGCTACCGCTAAATTAATTATAAGAGAGATCAAATAAAAATATACGGGGTATAAGAGTTAAGTCCTAAAATTATTTTGATGATTTAAATAGGGCAAAAGTTTTGGCCAAAAGACTTCTTGATGTAATCAAATAGAAAGCAATAATTGTATTGGCTAGATTAACAGAAAATAGTTTGGAGTTATACGAACTTTAGCTTATAGGAGTGTTATCGGAAATAATGCAATTTACGAATTATGCTCTCAAAAATTTTTTGAATTAATTCTAGAATCATGAAAATGGCTAAGGGGGGGGGGGGGGGTTGATGTTGGTTTATGAAGATGCTTGGATTTTGAGGCGAGGTTATTTTTTTCTCGAACCTCCATTTTTTGATTTGGATGTTAAAGGAAAACGAAATCTTATTTTCCTTAACATAAAATGTTTTCTTTCTTCATAAAAATAACCCAATGTATATGTGTTGGAGTAGTGAATTTTATCCTCTTACTCCGTAACGTACAATCTTTTAATTTATTGGGTGCCTATGTTTACGGAATGAAATCTTATTCCCATTGACATAAGATCTTTTTCTTTTTGGGAAAATAATTTTATCATACCAAGTCGGTTATGATAAGTAAGGGGAGAAAAGAGAACTAGATTTTTAATTGAAAAATAATTGAGAGCAACCTTTATAAATTGTACGTTCCAATTTTTCAGAAAGCTAAAAGCAAGCATAATTGAATTCTATAGTCGTTATTTTCTAACATGGTACACATGCTCCTATCTATGAAAAATTAGAAGTAGTGCCAAGTCCCCTATTTTTAACAAAGTATAATAAATTCTTTAAAACTTAACCCCGGCTATTTAGATTTTTCAATCTATAATTAACAAACGAATAGTGAACAAAGAATTTATCAAATTCGCATATAAATAAACTCAAAACGAAAGTATTGGATAGCAAGAAACTTAAGAATGAAATGTTTGATTTATTTTTTTCATAATAATTTTTTTTTTTTTTTTTTTTTTTGAAAATTTTTTTGAAGTTATGTTCTTTTTTTTTTTTTTTTTTTGTATTTTTTTTTTGTATTATTATTATTATTATTATTTTTTTTTTGTATTCATAACTTTAATATATACATACTAAAAAGAAAAAATGCGAAATTTTTTTTTGAAATATTTTTAAGTTTTGTGATTTTTTTTGTATTTTTAATGAAAGTTTCATTCTATTTACAAAAATTTGGGAAAAATAAAAATATTTACAAGGATGAGAAGGAAAAAGGGAGAGGGGAAAGAGAAAGAATATTTACAAAAAATATTTACAAAAATTATTTACAAAAATATTTACAAGAATATTTACTAGGCTGCCGCGAGATGACTCGTGATGTGGATGGCTCGAAGAGCCGGATCTCGCGGACAAAGCTAAAAATAAGTAAAAGTTTCAAAAATGAAACTTCAAAAAATTTTTAATTAAAAGAAATTTTTTTTTTTTTTTTATTTTTGTGATATATAATTTTTTTTTTGTTTTTGTTATGTTTTTGAAATTTTTTTTGATTTTTGTGTTATATAATTTTTTTGTGTTTTGTAAATGAAAAAGAAAGTACGAAAATATGAAAACACCCCCATACTTAGATCCAACATTGTCCCCAATGTTGTATGCTAAACATGAGGAACAAAATAGCAGAAATATGTACAAAGAAGGAAAAAAGAGGGGGGCAGAAAACGTCCCTGATCCGCGCGCGGGGAAGCCCACTAGAAACCCTGCAGTTATTAGAAAAATAGAAAACATAATAAATAAAGACGTAAAAAAAAAAAGATAGACGTGGGGTGCCTCCCAGGAGCGCTTTGTTTATAGTCGCGTAGCTTGACTATAGTGGCGGGTTTATAAGTCGAGGAGGGATATGGTTTCGCTATACTCGATCACTGGGTCGCCTGCTATGTAAGACTTTAACCGATGACCGTTTACTTTAAACGAGCTTTTTTCCGGGTGGGAGACGAGTACGGTCCCATAAGGAAAAACTTCTTCAACTAAGAAGGGACCGGACCAACGTGATTTGAGTTTGCCCGGAAAAAGTTTAAGACGAGAATTATAAAGAAGGACAAGATCGCCCGGAGAAAAAACTTTGGGGGTTTTAATTTTTCGATCGTGATAAAACTTAGAACGCTCCTTATAGAACTTATTGCTCTCGTAAGCGTTCGCACGCCATTCATCGAGCTCGTTTAGTTGCAGTTTTCTATTCAGAGCGGCTAAGTTAGAGTCGAGGTTTAAGAGTTTTAATGCCCAAAGTGCGCGGTGCTCCAATTCTACGGGTAAATGGCACGCTTTGCCATAGACTAATCGAAACGGGGTACAACCAGTAGCGGTTTTGTACGCCGTACGATACGCCCATAACGCGTCGTCAAGCTTAGCGGACCAATCTTTCCTATTAAGTGAAACGGTTTTTTCTAATATGCGTTTTATTTCTCGATTTACTACCTCAACTTGGCCACTTGTTTGCGGGTGGTAAGGGGTGGCAAGTTTGTGCGTGACTCCATATTTAGCTAACGTCTTAGCCATTAGAGCGTTACAGAAATGCGTTCCCCTATCACTAACAATTGCGCGAGGTGTGCCGAAGCGAGAAAATAATTTTTTTAGAAATGTGACGACGACTCGCGCATCGTTGGTGGGGAGAGCTTGCGCTTCCGCCCACCTTGATACGTAGTCGACCGCCACTAAAATATACGAATTGTTATAAGAAGGAGGCAGGGGGCCTACAAAATCTATGCCCCATAAATCGAAAACTTCGCATTCCAAAAACATATTTTGGGGCATCTCGTCTCGACGCGAGATGTTACCCAACCGCTGACAGCTATCGCATGCGCGCACAAAATTGTGCGCGTCTTTGAAGAGAGTGGGCCAAAAGTAGCCCGCCTCTAGCGCCTTCCTAGCGGTCCGGTTGGCTTGATAGTGCCCCCCGGCTGGACCCTCGTGGCAGTGCCTCAATATTTGTGTGCACTCCACTCCCGCGACGCATCTTCGAACCGCTTGGTCCGCACAGATACGGAAAAGAAACGGGTCATCCCAAAAGAAATTTTTCAAGTCGGAAAAGAATTTCTTCTTTTGATGACTTGAAAATTCTTTTGGAAGAACCCGCGCGACTAAATAGTTCGCAAAATCTGCGAACCAAGGGGAAGATGACGAAGACGAACGAATGGCGAGAAGACGTTCCTCGGGGAATCTGTCATTTATTTCAGATTCGACGAGCGCTTCCGCACCAGAATTATCCAAACGGGAGAGGTGGTCTGCCGCAAGATTCTCCGCGCCCTTCTTATCCCGGATCTCCAAATCAAACTCTTGAAGGAGGAGAACCCATCGAAGAAGGCGGGGTTTTGCATCGGTTTTGGCTAGTAGATACTTAAGGGCGGAGTGATCGGTAAAAACGATAACTTTAGATAGCGTAAGATACGAGCGAAACTTATCGAAAGCGAAAACGACGGCTAAGAGTTCCTTTTCCGTCGTCGTGTAATTCACTTGTGCGGAAGTGAGCGTCTTGCTAGCGTAATAAATAGGATGAAAATGTTTTTCTACGCGTTGGCCAAGAACGGCGCCTAAGGCAATATCACTAGCGTCGCACATGATTTCGAACGGAAGGGACCAATTAGGGGCCACTAGAATTGGAGAATTGATAAGCTTTTGTTTTATAAAATTAAATGCAGACTCGCAGTCGCTACTAAAGACAAAAGGTGATTCCTTTTCCAAGAGGTGAGTAAGCGGCTTTGTTATTTTTGAAAAATCTTGAATAAAACGTCTATAAAAGCCCGCGTGGCCTAAGAAACTCCTAATGGATTTTATGTTTGTCGGCTGAGGAAGTTTTTCAATAATTTCTACTTTGGCCTTATCGACCTCTATCCCCTTAATCGAAATCTTATGGCCGAGGACCAAACCTCCTCGAACCATAAAGTTACATTTTTCCCAATTTAAAACAAGATTCGTGTCCTCGCATCGCTGGAGGACACGATCAAGATTACGAAGACAATTCGGGAATGAGCATCCGAAAACAGAAAAGTCATCCATAAATATTTCCATAATATCTTCTACTAGCTCGCCAAAAATTGCTAGCATACATCGTTGGAATGTAGCCGGCGCATTGCAGAGGCCAAATGGCATTCTTCGATAGGCGAAGGTGCCAAAGGGGCAGGTAAAAGTTGTCTTTTCTTGGTCTTCGGGGGAAATGGGGATTTGGAAAAACCCTGATAGACCATCGAGAAAACAATAAAAAGGATGACCGGAAAGACGCTCGAGAATTTGGTCAAGGAACGGTAGTGGGAAATGGTCCTTGCGGGTGGCATCATTAAGTTTGCGATAATCGATGACCACGCGCCAACCCGTAACAGTACGAGTTGGGACGAGCTCGTTGTGCTCATTCGCCACTACGGTTAGACCGCCCTTCTTGGGCACGACATGAATGGGACTAACCCATGCACTATCAGAAATGGGATAAATAATCCCCGCATCTAATAATTTAATTATCTCAGCTTTCACGACGTCCTTCATGTTTGGGTTAAGACGTCGCTGGGCTGAATGGTTTTGCGGCAATTATCGTTTAAGAAAATTTTGTGAGTGCAGAAAGAAGGGTTAATCCCCTTTAGGTCAGAAATTTGCCACGCAATTGCGTGGCGATGTTTAAGCAAAACCTCCAATAAATCGGAGGTCTCCGAATCGCTTAAATACGAAGAAATGATTACAGGGAGTGTATCATTTTTTCCCAAAAAAGCGTATTTAAGGGATTCAGGTAGTGGTTTGAGGTCTAGGGCTGGCGGTTCTTCTAGCGAGGTTTTAGAGCTAATGTCTTTTGAACCAATTGGTTCAAAAGGCATATCGGAAGATACATCCTCATTGCGATAAAAATTTTCGAGAGAAAAAATATTTTCGCTTAAAAATTCGGACTCGAAAATTGGAGAAGAACAATCTCCATAAAAGGAATCTAAAGAATAGCAGAAATCGTCGCTCGGCGACGATTCTTCCATAGAGGGGTTAATAGAAAAAGTAACTTGGTCGTCTCCTACCCGAAGGAGAAGCTGACCATTACTTACATCAATTAACGCTCGCGAGGTCGCGAGGAAAGGGCGACCAAGTATTATTGGTACATTGGCGTCTTCCTCGATGTCCAAGATGACGAAGTCCACCGGGAAGGTGAACTTGTCTACTCGGACAAGGACGTCCTCAACAACCCCGATGGGGAACCTAACCGAGCGATCCGCTAGTTGGATGCGCATATTGGTAGGAGCAGGAGTACCCAAACCTAGACGAAGGAAGAGCGAGAACGGCATCAAATTAATGCTCGCGCCTAGGTCTGCTAAAGCGTACTTTACTAACACATTGCCAAAAAGGCACGGGATGGAGAACCGTCCCGGGTCGTTTTGTTTTGAGGGCAATTTATTAGTAATCGCCGCCGAGCAGACATCGTTGAGAGATATATGCGAAATATCCTCGAGTTTGCGTTTATTAGAAAGTAGTTCTTTTAAAAATTTCGCATATTTAGGCATTTGCGAGATAGCCTCGCAAAAAGGAACATTAATGTGAATTTGTTTAAGTAATAAAATAAATTTTTCGTATTGCGCGTTAACTCGCTCTTTATCTAATTTATGCGGGTAGGGCAACGCCTTGTTTAAAATAGATTTTTCTCTTAAAATTGGTAAAGGCTGCGTAGACGAAGAAGAGGGAAGAGGGGAAGGAGGTGAAATTTGTACCTGAGGATCGATCCGTTTTGGATCGACCACCTCCTTACCGCTACGGAGGGTTATAGCGTTGGCGGTTTCCCTTGGATTGGGCTCCGTGTTCCCTGGCAGTGCCCCCAGAGCGCGCTCAGACATTAGTCGCGCCAGCTGTCCAACCTGGAACTCTAAGTTTTTTAGCGATCCGGTGATGTTCCGGATATTGGACTCGTTGGACGCGACATAACGACTAAAATTTTCCTCCACCGGGGATGGCTTCATAGGAGGGGGAGGAAGAGACGTTGGCGCAAAAGGAGGGGGAGGAGGACGCTGCGCGTTGTTCGGGTTGCTCCAGGAGAAATTCGGATGGTTCCTCCAACCCGGATTATAGTGGCTACTATAAGGGTTGTTTTGAAATGAGGGACGCACCGGATTTCCCATGTAGTCCACGAATTCGTCGACTACGCATACGTTGGAGGGGGGGAGAAAACAAGGCGGAGTGGAGGAGGCAACAGACATCTCCGCCACCTGCTTAGTTAACCTTTCCACTTGGAGGGCTAACTGAGCTGTGGCATCCACTTCAAAAATGCCCGCCTGCTTAGGGCGCGCCCGCGGGACATTCCACTAGTAGGCGTTCACCGCCATTTCCTCGAAAAGGGCCTGGGCGGCCTCGGGGGTCTTATTGTTCAGAGTGCCCCCGGCAGCCGCGTCAATCATTTGACGCGTCTGACTATTCAGTCCATTATAAAAAATTTGTACCTGCAACCACGTTGGCAGAGCGTGGTGCGGGCACCGGCGGAGGAACTCCTTAAAGCGTTCCCAAGTCTCGTAAAGAGACTCGGAGTCGTTTTGGACGAACGAAGATATGTCCGCCCGCAATCTTGCAGTTTTGGCGGGCGGAAAATACTTCGTAAGGAATTTCTCGGCCAACTCCGCCCAGGACGTGATGGATCCCCGCGGGAGGGAGAGTAACCACGCCTTAGCCTTGGACTTAAGAGAGAACGGAAAAAGGCGCAAACGAATGGCGTCATCAGTGACGCCATTAATTTTAAAAGTATCGCAAATTTCAAGAAAATTAGACAAGTGATTGTTGGGGTCCTCATCCGGCTGTCCGTCGAACTGCACGGCATTTTGGATCATCTGAATCACACTTGACTTAATTTCGAAATTATTGTTGGCCACCGCGGGCCGAACAATACTCGACCCCATATCATCCAAATTGGGCCGAGCGTAATAAGACATAGTACGCTCGACCGGTTGGACATTATTCGGGGGGTCGGCCATAGAAGAAGAAGAGGGTTCTCCGATAGATTCTACGGGGTCTGAAAAAGGAATTCGACGGAGAGATCGGATACGCGCAAGAGAGCGGTCGATCTCGGGGTCGAAGTCAAGATTTTCAGAACTCGAAGGTTGTCCACGGGTCATACACCCAAAAAAAAACGAAAACGGGGGGGGGGGGATTTTTTTTTATTTATAAAATTTTTTATTTGAAAATAAAGTAAAATTAATAGAGTCCGGATTCAATATAACAACAAGACTCCCCGGCAACGGCGCCAAAAACTTGATGGCCGCGGAACAGAGACCTACTGTGGGTGGTTCGAAATGGTCAGATTCCGCGGGCCGGTTAGAAGATCGAGTTTTCTAACGAAAGGAGGCAAGCGCACCTATCGCAAGTAGTACTCGGTATTCGGGAAAATACCGAGGTCGTATTATTCTCGGGGACGCGTTGATTATATCTACTCTTCCGGGAACACTATTATCTTACTAACAGTAAGGTGGGATTTTTTTAGTTTAATAAAAACGGAAAGAAAGAAAGCAGAATTTTGCTAAGTTAGTTCGATGACGGGTTAACGTTCGGCATCGAATCGAATTAAGACTAAAATAATTCTCAATAATTATTAAACTTTGTTTTTAAATTAAAAAAAGGCACTTGGCCGTGGAGGTTCCAGAAATATGAGCGCACTTATCTCTAGGAATATTGCTCACCTAAACATTAAGACTATTCGACCGATCGTTAGACCGACGAAGGATTCCTCTTAATGCCCGCTTTAAGCTAAGAACCCCGCTATTGGGTGGGGAACCCAATCCGGCAGAACTACGTTTCTCCTCTTTCGAGGGGGCGTACGCGGTTCTCTTTACCCAAGGGGATCGGTCCATACGTGCAGCCTCTCGGCGTCACGTATGGATAACGGAAATAGAGCCCACACATCGATTATGTGGTCCTATGCGTCGTTAACCCGGGGTAAACCTTAAGTCCTTAAATTAAAATAAAAATAAAGTCTTTTAATTATTTCAAATCATTTTTTATGTCCCAATGCTCTTCGATGCCGAAGGCTAAAAGAAATTAGCCACTCATCGGTATGGGGACGGCTTTATGTTTTTAAGTGGAGCGTGAGTGTAAATTTAAGTTCTGAACAATTATAAGAGAAGACATAAAAAAGGCGATTAGATAAATTGAAAGCTAATTGATGCAGGCACTCACGCACACTTCAAAACCATAAAGAAAATTAAATAAAGCAAGGCCTACTCAAATGAGTAGGCGGGAAATAAAAGCACGCCATTGAACTCTTAACGAGTAGGCGGAAATAAATGCACACACACACACACACTCTTCTTAATTGAAGAAAGCGATAAATAAAGCGGTAAAATTATCTCCTACACGCACGCACTCTACATAATTGAAGAAAGCGATAAAATTGCAAGTCCCGGCTCAAATGAGTGGGCGGGAGTAAATTTACCTCATACACACACACACTCTACTTGAAAGTAAAACACACACACGCACTCTACAGAAAAGTAAACACACGCACACACACAAAGTTTTCCTACTCAAGTGAGTAGGAAGAAGATGAAAGCAGGGCGCCATTTAACTCTTAACGAGTAGGCGGAAATAAATGCATACGCACACACGCACTCTACAGAAATGAAATAAAGCAGTAAAACCTAACTCATACACACACGCACACTTGCAAAAATAAGAAAAACAAAGTTGCCGAAAAATTAAAACAACTGCATTTCTACCGCTAGAATGCGGTAGAAATGCATAAAAAGTGAAAATAAAAATTAACCGAGCTAAAAGGTTTTGCAAATAAACGCAAAATGAAAGTTAACGGAAAATTAAAACAACAGCATTTCTACCGCTAGAATGCGGTAGAAATGCATAAAAGGATGAAATAAAAATTTACCGGACTAAAAGTTTTGAAATTAAAAGGATAAAACAAAGTGAGCGAAAAATTATAACGACTATATTTTCATTCCTATATTTTTATAAAACTCCTAAAAAGTGAAAATAAAACAAAAAGGGGACAAAAAGTTTTACAATCCTAAAGAGCCTAAGTTAAAGAAAAAATGAAAATAGCACTTTTAGGAGAGTTTTTATAAAGCCTTATGAATGAAAAAAATAGGAAAAAGAGGAAAAGCTAAATCAAAAAAGGTGCGGGAAATGAAAACTAGACGGACGGCACAACGGCTAGAAAAGCCGATAAACCCTAAATCTAACTAAGTTATGAAAGCAAAAAAAAAATGAAAACATAAAAGAAATACAAAAAGAGGAACGAAAAATTACTTAAGTAGGCGCATTCAAATGGATTAATCAAACAAATGGAGAGAAAAAGATTCATATTTTATTAAAATAAAAACCCTAATACAAACTAAGAGAGAGAGAGGGGGGAGAAAATCTCCTTACATAGGTTTGAAATCCAATTGGGCAGCACCTCCCCTAAGCAAAGTGGTCAAAAAGTGGACAAAATAAGCTTCCTGAAAGCTTTTATTTATAGGCAATTTTTCGGGTTGGTCACGCCCTAGGTCACGGGCGTGACAGGGGGGCGTGTCGACACTATTCACGAGCTGACCGGTAGACTTGACTGGAGCTTTGACTTCGGGGCGAAAACGTGGCGGTCACGCCCCAAGTCACGGGCGTGACGGGTGGGCGTGACCGGGGGAGCTGGCAGTGCGATGTCGGCAGAGTTGACATGTTGACCAAGCTTGCGGGTCGGCCTCGACACGGGCGTGACAAGCATTTGACACGGGCGTGACGCCGGGCGTGTCGGGCTGGGTTTGATGATGGCCGATCGTCGAGCTGGCATCTGTGGTCGGCGATCGTCGGGCTGGCGTGACACGGGCGTGTCGGCCGATTGACACGGGCGTGTCAGGCAGTTTTTCTGACTTTTTGGACTTTTTTTCTGGAATTTTCCTGGAATAAAAATTAAGCTAAGTTAGAAATAATATTTACAAAAACAAGCAATTTATTGAATTAAACTAATAAAAAAAGACAAAAAATAAATGAAACGGACTTAAATAAAATACGAAAATATAGGTATAATTACAACTCATCAGCGAACTAAACAAACTGACGGAGAAAAACAAGTATCCAATTCCTCGGATCGATGACTTGTTCGATCAGCCAGCGGGCTCAACCGTCTATTCGAAGTTGGATTTGAAGTCCGGGTATTACCAGTTGCGGATTAGGGAAGGTGACATTCCCAAGACAGCGTTTGGCACACGCTATGGTCATTATGAGTTCACAGTGATGCCGTTCGGCTTGTGTAATGCGCCTTCGGTATTCATGGATCTCATGCATCGTACGTTCCGCGAATACCTGGATCTATTTGTGATTGTGTTTATTGATGATATCCTGGTATATTCACAATCGGAGGAAGATCATGCAAACAATTTGCGATTAGTATTGCATACCTTGCGAAGGAATAAGCTGTATGCCAAGTTCTCAAAGTGTGAGTTCTGGCTCTCGTCGGTGGCTTTTCTAGGCCATGTGGTAAGTGGAGAGGGCATAGCAGTGGATCCGGCTAAGATAAGTGCCATTCGGGATTGGCCAGTGTTGTCTTCAGTGGCCGAAGTCAGGAGTTTCCTTGGACTGGCGGGCTACTATAGGAGGTTCGTGGGGAACTTCTCCCGGATTGCTTTGCCTCTGACTACATTGACGAGAAAGGATCAGAAGTTCGTTTGGACGCCGGAGTGCGCACGAGCTTTTGAGGAGCTGAAAAGTCGTTTGACCACGGCGCCTGTTTTGACGTCGCCATGTGGTACAAATGGATTTGAAATATACAGCGATGCGTCAGGAAGCGGCTTAGGCTGCGTTCTCCTGCAGTTTGGCAAGGTGATTGCTTATGGTTCACGTCAATTGAAAGTGCATGAGCGTAATTACCCCATCCATGATTTGGAGTTGGCGGCGGTGATCTTTTCGCTAAAGTTGTGGCGGCATTATCTGTATGGAGTGAAAGTGGATATTTATACCGATCATAAAAGCTTAAAGTATCTGCTGGATCAAAAAGAGTTGAATATGCGACAAAGGAGGTGGATGGAATTCCTTGGGGATTTTACATTCGACATTCATTATGTTCCCGGAAAGGGAAATGTGGTCGCTGATGCCTTGAGTCGTCGGACTCCAGTACGGGCAAATTGGTTGCGGATACATGATGAGCGGTTAATCCAGGAGTTGGAAGCCTTGGAGATATCTTGTGTGGAAAAAGATTCTTCGACTGAAGCATGCGTGAACTGGTTGGAAGTTCAATATGACCTTGCTGACAGGGTTCGGCAGGCAACGGAGTTGGATGAAAGTCTCCAACGCTATGCAAAGGAGGGATCTGGTGATCAGTTCTCCTGGGATGATGGCTTGTTGCGAAAAGATGGCCGATTGTGCGTCCCTAGTGCGGGTAAATTGCGAGAAGGGCTGCTATATGAAGCGCACTTTACAAAGTATTCAATTCACCCTGGGAGCACAAAAATGTACAAAGACATGAAGAAAATTGTTCTGGTGGCCTGGTTTAAAGAAGGACATAGCCGCGTATGTGGCTAAATGTCGCACTTGTGCTTTGGTAAAGGCAGAATGTCAACGGCCGTGTGGTTTCCTGAAGTCGTTGCCGGTTCCGCAATGGAAATTTTAGGATATTTCTATGGATTTCGTGCACGGATTGCCGAGATCTCAGCGTGGCCATGACTCAATCTGGGTGATTGTAGACCGGTTGACAAAGGTGGCTCACTTTATACCAAACAAGCGGGACGATTCAGTGGAAACGTTGGCAAAGTTCTATGTGGAGCAGATAGTTCGATTGCACGGTGTTCCCCGGAGCATCGTAAGTGACCGAGATGGGCGCTTTACTTCAAAGGATTGGAGATTAGTTCATCAGATGTTGGGCACGAAATTAGCATTCAGTACAGCCTTTCACCCGCAAACGGATGGCCAAACTGAACGAACCAACAGAACGATGGAGGATATGCTCCGTATGTGCGCCCTGGACTTCGGTAAGAAGTGGGAAGAACATCTAGTTATGGTGGAGTTTGCCTATAATAATAGCTATCAAGCGAGTATAGGCATGGCCCCATTTGAAGCGCTGTATGGTCGCAAGTGTCGTACACCGCTAGCTTGGGCAGAAACTGGCGAGACCAAACTTTTAGGCAAAAAGGAAGTCGAGGATGCTACCTCAACAATACGCTCTATTCGAGAGAGGCTCCTAATAGCCCAAGATCGGCAGGCCAAGTATTACAATGCTAAGCACCGGAACGTGGAGTTCGCGGTGGGTGACTGGGTCTATTTAAAGATTAAGCCCTTCAAAAGCGTATCTCGGATCCGGCGGTTGAAAAAGCTAAGTCAGCGATTCCTTGGTCCGTTTGAAGTGGTGGAGCGAGTTGGGGAAGCTGCCTATCGGTTAGCTCTTTCATCGGAAATGAGTGGATTGCATGACGTGTTTCACATCTCGGTGTTACACAAAGCAGTCAAGGATCCAGCTCATATAGTTGACAATGATCGAGTGCCAGTTGAGTATGGGCTAACAACAAAGGTGAAGCCTATACGGATTGAGGATCGAGCCGAGAAACAGTTGCGGAACAAGGTGATCGGGATGGTCAAAGTCCGGTGGGACAATTGTGGCCGAGAAGAGCTAACATGGGAGCGCGAGCAGACCATGCAAGCCGAGTTTCCCGAATTATTTTCGTAACTTGTTCGCTCGTTGTATATGTAATAGAAACATATAAATGTTTTGTTATTTTCTCCCTATTGTCTTCAAATTTCGGGACGAAATTTTATTAAGGGGGGGGGGAGGATTGTAACACCCCAAAAATCTCAAAATATGTTTGTACACAATTTTGGGTTGGAGGCTGTTAGACACGGCCTGGGACACGGGCGTGTCCCAGGGCGTGTTGGGTGTACACGGCCTGGGACACGGGCGTGTCCCAGGGCGTGTTCAGGCTAGTCGACGTTTGAGAGTCGACGATCGTCGAGCCTGGGACACGGCCTTCGACACGGGCGTGTTCGAATTAATTTTCGAAATTGGCCTATTCAAGTCAGAGCAGGACACGGCCTTGAACACGGCCGGGAACACGGGCGTGTGAGGCTGGACACGGGCGTGTCAGTTGCCGTGTTCCGACCCGTGTACTGGTTTTGGAGATCGGTGAGTACCGTGTAATAGGAGACACGGGCGTGTCTCATGACTGACACGGGCGTGTCAGGTTCGACACGGGCGTGTCGATGCCCATGTTCTCGAATATTTCAGTCGGTGCGACTGCCGCGTGTGCCGCTTAAGGGTACACGGCCTGTGACACGGGCGTGTCACAGGCCGTGTCGGCCAAAAGAAAAGGGAATTTTCAGTAGATCTTGGCCCTTCATTTTCTTTAAGTAGAATCCTGTGGCTGGAGTTCATTCCTGGGTTGATAAGGCCGGGAAAGGAGGAAAAGAGGGCTCATTTCTAAAATCCTACTCTCTTTCTAAAGTTTAAGAGAGAGGTGAGAGCAAGGAGGAAGAAGAAGTGGAGTCCGGCTGCCGGTGGTGCTACGGTGGTCCAAATCGCGAGCCGAGTTCGGATTTGCGAAGGCAACGCTGCTGCGAAGGCTTTCATCCGTCTCAAATTTCTCCCCATGGCTCCGAAGCGAACTCCTAGGGTAACGATTTCCTGCTTGGACATGTGAAGTCCTTAATTCCTGCATTGCATAGGGAAAACCCCTCCCCGCGAGTGTGCGATGGGTTGTGGCGTCCCTTGGGGTAGATATGTGAAGTCCCCCTTGTTAGAGTCCGGAATTGGAGTACGGATCTAGGCATGCTGTGTGAAGCCCATCTGGACATGGTCTGGATTGGTGATGCTTGGTTGCATATCGGAGAAGGCTCCGTGATTATTGCTTGTATGCATGATGGATAAAAGTACTGGAGGAAGTCCAGGAAATTATGAGAGTTGGACTCTCTTGTGGCCGTGAGTGCTACTGGTGAAAAGTTGAGCCGTGAGGCTGCAACTAGGAAATGGTGGAACGGGCAAGGTGAAACTGTACCCGCGTCAGTCCAGGCGTGAGTCTGACGATGTGAGCAACGGGAAAGGTGGATCTGTACCCGCGTTATGGTTGTCTAACCTTGGGTGCTTAAGACCCTGTTAGGATCACATAGCGAGAGTCGATGACCGGTGAGCCGATCAGACTAGAATGCTCATAGTGCGCCGTTATGTCTGGGACCTCTGAACGGTGTGAATGTGCCCTGAGTGCACGGAGCGTCGGGCCGTCGAGCCGACGTTTGTGATATGTGACGGTGCGGGCGTGCACGTCTTGCTTGAATGGCTATATATCATGTTGGATGAATGCTATGCAGGGATGGAATTCCGCTGCCCCGTGCCAGGGGCAGGGTCGTTATAATTGGTCAGCTGAATGCTGACTGTTGCCCTGTTTTGCCACCGTTTGGTGGATTGGTTCTTACAGGTGCTGGAGGAGCTGGTCCGAGCGAGACTTAGCGGGCTGAAGCCCAAAGCTGCGTTGCTGCCCTCGAAGGCATTGTTTTGTTTCTTTTGTTCATGTGTGGCCGGCCTGTGTGCCGATGTCTGTAAACCACACTCTTGTTAAGAGAAACTGTTGTAAGGCCTTAAGGCCAGACTCTTTTGATGTATACTTACATTCCTATGTTAGTGGACAATGTTGTTTATCTTGAGTTCAATAATTCAACCGTGAAGCTTCCGCTAGAATGCTCTGTGTTAGGATGCGTTGGTTATGATATTATTTAGTAGCGTCTCCGCCTGTTTGTGGACTATGGTGTGGGGCCCCGGCCGGACCCTCTATTATATTCTTCTTGACGGGTAGAGGTGTTACATATCTTCTAATTTTTGGATGTCTTCCCAAATTAAAATTATTTCTCCTCCCAAAAATTTAGATGAAAATTTTACTTGTTCTAATGATTTTTCCCATCTTCGAATATTTCTCCTATGGAGAAACATAACACTTCATGTGCTCCCTTAGTGTCTTATTCTTGAGAGGAAGAAAAATTATTATATCAAAAATTTATAAATTGTATGGACACACTGGGTGAATTAGAAGAACAAGTTTCTTCTCCTACTAATCCTAATTTTTATCTTCATCATGAATTTTCGTGCAGAGCTTATAAATATTTAGGAATCCAGATTCATGAAAATGATGTGTCAGATGATTTTATTTTAAATGAATTTTTAGATAGTGATTTTATTTTAGAAAATAAACAACCAGAACTTAATCATATAGTTTTGCAAGAGCCTCCTCCTTGCGATGATTTCTCTAACATGCTTCTTTATTATTTTTCTTGCACTAACGATTTTCATACAGAAGAGGAGCCGTTGCAATTAAACGTCATCCACGATCCATTCGCCGCTCCTCTACAAAAATTCAAATCACCACAGGTATTGAAAGTCTTTGTTTTCATGGTATCTTGCAACCTAGAGGGGGGAGGGGGTGAGTAGGTTTGTTGGTATATAGTGACTTTCTTTACGTTTCTTCTTTTAGTGCTTAGTGTGTTTGTTGTTATCAGATTTCAAGAACCTGCAATAAAGAAACAAAACAAAAAATCACACACAGAATATATAGGGGTTCCCCAGATTATGGGTATGCCCACTCTCCTCCCACATTTTTTACTTCTGTTAGACAAGGAACTTCTCTGAAACTCAGCTCAAAGAGCTTACACCTCAGATCACTCAAGATCTCTAAGTCTCCTCCAAGACTTACAGCTCAGGCACTAAGCCCTACAACTCAGTGATCAACTGATCACCTATCTCAGTCCAAAGGCCATACCACTAAGGCTAGGAGGACAACCATACCTCATAACAAACTTGCTCCTACATCAGAGAGAATGACTCTCCTACCTCTCAGGCACAAAGGCCCTACCTTAGATCCAAAAGATCCTACACTCAGAGAGTATAACACTCTTACAGCTCAGGCAAATTTCCCTACCTTAGGATTAAGATCCCTACAGCTCAGATCCAAAATGATCCTACGGAAAAATAGTGGTCTTAATTAATTTTACACAGAGAAATTTCTCTGTGTCAACTACTAGAGCTAAGTTATCTCAGCTCTATCTATCTTCACAATAGTTGGAAGATGTTCTTCAATAAATGGCTGCTTATGTTGGATGTAACTCAAAATATTGTTTCTAAACATACTGTAGAAGACTGAAGATCTGTTAGGTCTTGAGTTATTCAAACAGCTAATTGAACCTGTAGAAGACTGAAGGCTCTCCTCTCTTTGTTTATTAGAAGTATTTCTGATCTTGCTGTAGCAAAAGAGAATGTTATAGCTAACTAAATTTTTTATTCTACTGGATGACTTCAAGCTTTTTCTCGGCAGCAATGGCGAGGAAGATGAAGTCCAACTACTCTTTTTTCTTTTAGAATAAATCCCTAAATGATTTTTTTCAACATCCAGAAGCTGTCCCTTTTCTCTCTCACCGATTAACGGCTCCAAGAAGCTGTGGGGACCACCTGCAGCAGACAACTGCATCTTGCTTTAATAGAAGAAGATGTACAGTTGACCTCCGACAGTGTTTATCATGTTCAGTAGCATTCCCATGCTTATTTGGAACTCACTTGACTTGTTCACTTTGCTGACATTACCATCTGGGGACTTAGACAAAATCAAACCTCTTTAGTATAGGCGTTGAGTAAGTAAGCTTCACTCAATGCCAAAACACTTAGACATATTTTCGGTCACTAGGCGTTGAGTGAGCAAACTTCACTCTACGCAAAAACACATAGAAAAAGTTCTCTATCATTAGGCATTGAGTGAACAACCTTCACTCAACGCAAAAACACTTAGAAAAGTTTTCTGTCATCAGGCGTTCAGTTGGCAACCTTCACCTAACGCTAAAACACTTAGAAAAGTTTTCTGTCACTTAGCGTTGAGTGAGTAAGTTTCACTCAATTCCATAACACTTAGATTTGATTTTAGTCACTTGGCGTTTAGTGAGTAAGATTCACTCAATGCCAAACTACTTAAAATATTTCCTTTTATTACCAGGCGGTGAGTGAGCAATCTTCACTCAATGCATTTAGACTTAGCCAAATTTCTATGAAATCACAATCTCTGACTGACTATTGTTCAGTCAATGCTTTTTATCACATAGAGTTGAGTGAGTAAGCTTCACTCAACATCTGTGGACTTAGTCAAATATCTACACAGATTTTCTACGGTGTTGACTGTTTGAGCTATACTCAACGATTTATGTTTTATGGTGTTAAGCGAGTAGACTTCACTCAACTCTAGTGAACTTAGAGACATTTCTGCCTGTTTCTTCTGAGTCATTAACTGCCTTAGCCTATCTCATAGCTTTTTATTTATGACATTAAGTGAGTAGACCTCACCCAATGCCTGTGGTCTTAGCCACATTTCCAGCTTGCCAATTGTTAGGCTAACAATCCAAGCTATACTCAACGCTTTTACTCACCTAGCGTTGAGTGAATAGACATCACTCAATGCCTGTGGACTTAGGCGATTTCCACCCTATCCAGCATCATTACTTTGTGACCACTTGTCACATAACATGGAATACCTATCCTATAAATGTTTAAAGGACTAACCTGCATGCATAAACTTAAGAAAACATCAAATAAAACTTCATGTATATCATTGACATGATTGACTTCTTCAAATCTCGGACATTGTGGGCAATGGACCCAACAACCTCCCCTATTTGAAGAAGTAAAAACCCTCAATCAATTGAGTTAATGAAATATACTAACATATGTAGGATTAGAATATTAACTTAAAACAAGAGAAGAAGTTTTAGTTACCACACTTCCTTGATTGTAGGGTGATCATCATCACACCTGCTCCCCCTGAATTACTTGTTGGGTATTGTATCCACACTCACCTAGATTTGCATGAAGTCACCCATGAACTAAGTTGAATCCAGTTGCATTTGATATTTCTCTTTAGCCATATGCTTGCAGGTGTACACTTTAAGTATAGACCAATGTCAGTCTGCAATGGGTCATCAAACACAGGACTTCACAGTGTAATCCCTCACTGTGTAATCCAAGGTGTTGACTCATGTGTAGCCTCTCTATTGGAATATACTTAACCTCAAATCACTTGGAGAAAAGGACAAAAGCTGAAGCTGAAGAAGTTTTATTTGAAAATATTTTTCTGTAACTTAGAATTTTTGCTAAGTCATTTTTGCTCGAGAAGTACAATAGTGCTCGAGTAAATTACAACTCTAGGTCTCGAGAAGTTTTTAAAGTGCTCGAGAAAAAGCTCAGCTTGCTCGAGAACTTTTTCTTTCAAATCTGGCTGTCATTAATGCTCGAGAGAAAGTTTTCCTTTCTCGAGAAAATGACTTTGCTGCTCGAGAACTAGAATGCTGTGCAAAAATATTTCTAAGGAAAAGTACTCGAGAAATATAACTCTTCTTCTAAAAAAAAAGTCTACCTTTCTCGAGAACTATTTCTCTGTTGTTATTTTTCTAAGTTCCTGTGCTCGAGAACAGCTTTAGCTTCTCGAGTACTTTCCTCCAGATTTTCCTCTATGTTCAAGTGCTCGAGAAATAATCCATTTGCTCGAGTACTCTAGTCTTCAGGATTTTGATTAAGTCTTTGTGCTCGAGAAGTTTCAAGTTCTCGAATACTTTCTTTCCAGTACTCGAGCAAGTTTACTGTGTGCTCGAGTAATCCAGATATACTTTTTCTTCTAAGTATAAGTGCTCGAGTAGTACAATTAGTGCTCGAGAAAGTTATTTTTGACAGTATATTTTTCTAAGTCTCAGATCTCGAGACAATCATTTCTATTCTCGAGAACTCCTTGATTCAGTGCTCGAGAACAACCTTCAGTTCTCGAGTACTTCTGACTTATCTTTTTCTAATTCTGAAATTGTCAAAATCGTTGACCCACTATTTGTTCTATTTTTCCAATCCTTAATCTGTCATCATCTAATTGGCCCACGTGGCATTACTTTCAATACGATTTGATTTCTGACCGATTAGGCTCCCTATAAAAGGTCTAATCAGTCTCTCTTTTCATTAAGAAGAACTTTTATCATCGTTTATCTTTTCTCTCTCTTCAAGAACGTGAAACGAAAAAGGGCCGAAAAACCCTAAGTTCTCGATTCGTCTTCCCGGTCGCCGCCGCTCACTGTTTCCATCTGGAAGGCCGCCAACGAAGAAAGATCGACGAAGTGACACATAGAATCGAGATCGACCTCGACTTTTTTCGAATCTCTTGATTCCGTGTGTTCCGAAGAACCAGATCTCAAGATCGACGACAGTATCTTCTCCGACTGATTCCTGACAGAGCCGCCATTGTTGAAGGAAGAAGAGACGTCAAGATTTTCTAGATCTGTCACAGTTTTATCATTTTCTGTAAATCTTTATTCTGTAGGAGATTCTTCTCCGAGTTGTAGGAGTTTTCACTCCGAGTATTTGTTGTAGGAAGATTGTGCTTCCGAGTGTAGATCCGGGTTGGATCGAGTTGTAAGATTTCTTAAATCTGAGATAAGTGGAGTAGCCGAGTCTAGTGCGTTACTAGATCGGTGAGAGGGAAAGTGGAGTACCCAAGATCGGGGAACCACTATAAATCTTGTGTCGTCTGTGCTTGTGTTCTTTTTGTGTGTGCTGCGATTAGTTTTATTTCATTCCGCAAAAGACGTCGCAATCACCTATTCACCCCCCTCTAGGTGATAATTTAGACAACTAGTCAACTTTCAATTGGTATCAGAGGGTCGTTGATCATATAAAGGTTAACACCTTGATCAGATCTGCCCTAAGTTGTCTAAGAAGTTAGCCAAGCATGGATAAGGCAAAAGATTTTGTAAAGCTTCCACTGTGCACCAAGACAAACTTTCCCATGTGGAAAGAAAGAATTAAATTCTTTATGGAAGCTGTGGATCCAAGGATCTTTATGATAGTTGAAGAAGGTCCCTATGTTCCCATGACAACCTCCACAATAGATCCTACTCTAAAGGTACCAAAGAAACTGATGGATCTTGACAAAGATGAAATTGCACTTGTCTCGTTGGACAAGAAAGCTAAAAACATCATAGCAAGTGCAGTTGATGACTCTATGCTACTGAATCTGATACATTGCCAAAGTGCTAAGGAAATGTGGCAGTGTCTGATAGTCCTGATGGAAGGCACTGAAGAAGTAAGGGATGACAGAAGATCCCTTCTGAATCAAAAATATGAAGCCTTCAGACAAGGACCAAAGGATTCAATCACAGATACTTTTGAGAACTTCAGCAAAATTGTTAATGGTCTGAAGGGGTATGGCAGGAAGTTCACTAATGGTGACCTGAATGACAAATTCCTCAGATCCCTGACGAAAGAGTGGGATACCAAAGTATGTGCCATTCGGGAGTTTGGCAGACTAGCAGAGACTGACCCACAGAATCTCTTCGGAAAGCTGATGTCTTATGAGATGCAAATAAATACAAGAAAAGCCGAAGAAGAGAAGAGCAGATCCTCTTCAAAGGATAAGACTGTTGCCTTGAAGGCAGAAAGCACAAAAAAGGTCAAAGCTCAATCATCTACTCCTGCTCAGGAAACAATTGAGAGTGAAGAAAGTTCAGAGCCCAGTTCATCAGGCTCAGAGTTGTCTGAAGGAGAGTTCTCTCTCTTATCAAGACAGTTCAAGAAGTTTCTGAACAAAAAGAAGAATTGGAGAGGCAAGGATGCCTCACATAGACGATCACATTATGAAAGTGATCGATGAAAGAAAGGCTCAAGCAGCCATGACAGGTATGTTCCTAAATAGAACAAACATGTTTCATCTGACATAATTTGCTATTGTTGCAACAAGCCAGGTCATATGATTGCTGAATGCCCTCATAAGAAAAGAGAAGGAGGAAAGAAGGAAAGCAAGAAACCCTTTCACCAAAAGAAGAATGAAAGGAGCTTCGTGGCTAAGAAAACAAAGACCCTCAGTGACTCAGACTCCTCAGAGTCAAGTGAGGAAGAAGAAGCATATTTTGGGCTGATGGCTCAAACTGATGAGGAGACAGAACCCCAGTACACTGGGAAGGTAAACTCTCACACACCTCTTTCTGAATCTGAGAGTTTTGAACATGAGAATGAGGACAGCTTTTCTGACGATGAGTCTGAACTCATGGTTCAGTACAGAGAGCTGATCAAGGCCTACGACAGATGTCGAAAGGTCGTGAAAGCTCAAGCCAAAGAGATTAAGTATCTTAAGGCAAGTGAAAGCTCTTTGAGAGAAGAAGTTCTTGAGATGGAATCACTCAAAGGTAAGCTTAACTCTGCCATAAAAGAATTGAATGAGACACTTAGTCTCGTCAGTCTGAAAGAAAAAGTCATTGAGAAACTGGAAGAGCAGTTTGAGGCTGAGAAGAAGCTTGTTGAGAGCTTCTCCAAGCCTAAGACAGTTCTTCCACTGATTGCTGAATTTTCAGCACAGACTGATGGTGCTGGACTAGGCCATGTAGCCTCTTCTAGTAAGACTTCTAGAAGGAATAAGACTCAACGAAAGAATAAGACAGCCAAGAAAGCCTTAGCCAAAGAAAAAGGGAAAGCCCCTCAAGAACAGACAATCTTTAATAAGGTAATCTACCCGACAAACAAGTTTGATCTTGAGTCCTCCTATGGACACTGGTCTAGGCCTACTTATGTAGAGCCAAAGTCTAGATACCAAGGATGGGCACGTCCTAGAAACTTTGGCGAAAGTGTTTTTAAAGCACCTTATGAAGAAATCAGTCTTCAGAGCTATGGTCCATATAATCATGGTCATAACTTTAAGAGAGCACCGAAAGTGAAAGAAGTTGAAGTCTTGTCCACCAAAGAGAGGAAAGCATGTTCATGTCATCAACATGAAGCATCCACCTCCAGTGCAGCTCCTCCTGCTAGACCTCATGTCAAGATGGTCAAGCAAGAGAAGAATGGACAAAGATACAATAGATTTCATTGTTGGTGTTGTGGCAAGATTGGTCACTTCGCCATCGATTGTTGGTTCAACAAAAGTGTTTATGCTGCCCCAAGAGTTATCAATGTGAGAAAGACCGCTCACGATGCTAACATCGGTAGGGGGAGCAATCTAACAAGAGACCAAGGACCCAAACAAATTTGGGTTCCTAAGGAAAAATGATTTTGTGTTTGCAGGTATGTCCAAAGGCCAATAGAACGCCAATATGGTACTTGGACAGTGGATGTTCTCGGCACATGACCGGAACAAAAAGTTTACTTCAAAATTACTCTCCAATCGAGAACGGACCAAAGGTCATCTTTGGAGGCTCCGACCGGGGAGTTACAAAAGGATATGGTACAATTTCTAACGGTAGCGTATCCTTCTCGGATGTTGCTTATGTTGAGGGATTAGAACATAATCTCATAAGCATAAGTCAATTATGCGACAAAGGATACGTTGTTGAGTTTCATGCCAACAAGTGTTTGATAAAAGCGGTTGATAAACAAGAAACCATTTTATCCGGCACTCGTAGCAGAAACATATTTTGTCTTAATTTTATTTGTTTGGATTCCTCTACCCCAGTATGTCTTCTTGCTAAAGATAGTGCATCTCTTAGTGACCAATGGCACAAGAGATTAGCACATATTAATTTCAAAACCATTCATAAATTGTTTTCGAAGAATTTGGTGCGTGATGCTCCAAATGTTAAGTGCGAAAAGGAAAGACCTTGTTACGCATGCATTAAAGGCAAGCAAACAAGGGCTACTTTTAAAAGCATTATTGGCAAAGATTCGGACAGGTATTTACACCTTCTTCATATGGACTTGTTTGGTCCACTGCAAGTTAGAAGTTTAGGAGGTAAGGATTATACGTTGGTTATTGTTGATGATTACTCGCGCTTTGCGTGGGTGTTCTTTTTGAAACACAAGTCGGATACCTTTGATATTTTCACTAATTTTGTCAGGCAAATACAGAATGAGTACAACTGCTCCATTGTCAAAATCAGAAGTGACAATGGAACGGAATTCAAATCTGGGGCCATGACGGAATTTTGTGAAAGCCTTGGTATCCTTCATGAGTTTTCCTCTCCTCGGACTCCACAACAAAATGGAGTAGCTGAGAGAAGAAACAGAACACTCATAGAGGCTTGCAGGACTATGTTGAGTGATGCTTCACTACCGGAATATTTCTGGGCTGAAGCCGTCAACACTGCATGTCACGTGCAAAATCAAGCACTCATAAACAAGAACCATGATAAGACTCCTTATGAACTTTTAAAAGGCAGGAAGCCAACAATATCTTACTTTAGAATCTTTGGTTGTAAGTGCTTTGTACTTAACAACGGCAAGTATCATACCACTAAGTTTAGCGAAAAGAGTTTTGAAGGCATTTTCGTAGGCTATAGTAGCCAAAGTAAAGCATATAGGATCTTTAACAAGAAATCCTTGGTGGTAGAAGAATCAATTCATGTTATTTTTGATGAGACGAGTTTGTTGCAAAGCAACTCGTCTAGTGTGTTACTTGAAGCTGCAGGTTCCAAGATAAATGAAATAAAGTTGGAGGAACCAAGTGAAGAGAAGGGTGATACCTTCATCGAGATCACTTCTCCAACTACAATTGAGAATGAAGATCAGGATATTGAAGCAGTTCAAAGAAATGAAGTCACTCCAGATGCTGAAGATGTTCCAGGTGCTAGGACATTAGAGCTCAGACACTTGAAGGATCATCCAATAGAACAGATCATTGGAAATCCTCGAGACGGTGTCAGAACTCGTAGAGGTACCACTAATGAAAATTTATATTTAAGTTTTCTATCTCAGGTGGAACCAAAGAAGTTTGAGGAAGCAAACTGCGACGCATCATGGATACTAGCCATGGAAGAGGAGCTGAACCAATTCAAACGGTGTGAAGTTTGGAAGCTTGTACCAAGACCCAAAGATAAGAACGTTATAGGAACCAAGTGGGTGTATCGGAACAAGCTAGATGAAGATGGTACAATAATAAAGAACAAGGCGCGTCTCGTCGCCAAAGGATACCGACAAGAAGAAGGAATAGACTTCGATCAAACATATGCTCCAGTGGCAAGATTGGAGGCAATAAGGTTATTTCTAGCATATGCTGCATTAAAAGGTTTCACCGTCTATCAAATGGACGTGAAGTCTGCCTTCCTTAATGGAAACATAAAGGAAGAAGTATATGTAGAACAACCTCCAGGTTTTGTTGATCCAAACTCTCCTAACCATGTCTACTTTCTATTTAAAGCACTGTATGGTCTCAAGCAAGCTCCCCGAGCTTGGTATGAGACATTGTCTACTTTTCTTCTTGAGAACAAGTTCACAAGAGGAAAGATAGACAAGACATTATTTCTTAGGGAAATAAAAGGCAAGATTTTGCTAGTGCAAATCTATGTCGATGACATTATTTTTGGCTCAACTGACGACAACCTTTGCAAAAAGTTTTCTAAACTAATGCAAGGGAAGTTTGAAATGAGCAGTATGGGTGAGCTGAAGTATTTCTTGGGACTCCAAGTGAAACAATCTGAGGATGGAATTTTCATATCTCAGACGAAGTTCACAAAGGAGTTGATTAAGAAATTTGGATTGGAGAACGCATCTACAATGAAAACTCCAATGGCCTCAGCTATGTCTCTGGATAAGGATGAGAAAGGGAAACCTTTTGATGAAACCAAATACAGAAGCATAATTGGGTCACTACTCTACCTTACTGCTAGTAGGCCAGACATAATGTTCTCAACATGTGTATGTGCTAGATTTCAGGTGAACAGTAAGGAATCTCATTACGCTGCTGCAAAGCGAATTTTGAGATACCTTAAAGGTACACCAAATCTTGGCTTATGGTACCCAAGAAGTAATGACAATGAACTGATTGGCTATTCAGATGCAGATTTTGCAGGTAGCAAGGATGATAGGAAGAGCACCTCAGGAACATGTCAATTCCTAGGAAGAAGGCTTATTTCCTGGAGTAGTAAGAAGCAGAATTGTGTCGCAATCTCAATAGCCGAGTCAGAGTACATCTCTGCAGGCAGTTGTTGTGCACAACTGCTTTGGATCAAAAATCAGCTTGAAGATTACAACCTGAAGTTTGAAGACATTCCTCTGATGTGTGATTCATCAAGTGCAATTGTCATTGCCAACAATCCAGTGTCACACAGCAGAACAAAACATATAGAGTTGAGATATCATTTTATACGGGAGCATGTGGAGCGAGGAGATATCAACCTTCAATATGTTCCAACAGATAGACAAGTTGCAGACATTTTCACAAAGCCACTGGATGAGGCCAAGTTCTCTTTCTTCAAGACAGAACTTGGGATGCTCAACAAAGAGGACTAAGGAAAAAGTCAACTTTCAACTTTTCAGAATTTCAAAAAAAAATAAAGCTAAGTAATTCTTTCTCGGGAACTTTACTTTTGCTCGAGAACGATGCTCGAGAACTGTCTATTCTCGAGCAAGCTTCTTGAGAACTCTTTATTCTGCTCGGTTACGAAAATTTCCTAAGTTCTTTGGTCTCGAGAACTTCACTCGGGGTACTCGAGAACTTAATAAAGTACTCGAGCCTACTTCTCGAGCACTTGATACTTACGAAAATTCTTAACCCTAATTTCCCGAGTACAGTTTTTGTTAGCTTTTATTATTTTTCGAAATGCCTAGTAGCAGTCCAGATCATTTCTGCCGCTCATTTACAATATGTATATAAATAGTCAGATTAAAATCGTTAAATCCACTAATCCCAAAATCCCCAAATATCTTGAGACCCTTCGCCTTCCGCCGGTGCTGTGAAAACCAGGAAAACCCCACAGTTTTTCTCCGTTTTTCTTCAATGGCTTCATCTTCTTCCATCGCCAAGCTCGGAATCGGCAGTGAACTCCTTCGAGATGGCATTGCAGACATATCCCCAGACTTTCAGAACCTCTTGAACCTCCTGGATATAGCCGGCCTCACTTTTGTCCTAGAACAGAAGTGTCGTCTCCTTCTTCCTCAGGTTCATGAATTCTACCAGAATTTGACAGTCAGCACCAGTGGTCATGTTCTCCGATCTACCGTTTCTGGCATCAAGGTCAAACTCACCGCCTCCATCATCAATCAGTTGCTTCATCTACCTCCAGTCACAGAACCAGAAGACCTAACCCATGCAGACTATAACCGTGCCTATTCCTTCTGTGTAATCGCCGGCATACCCTCTGGTATTCGACGCCCCCAGCTGAACCCAGAGAGCAAATTCCTTCTGGACATCGTCGGCAAATGCCTTCTCTGTGCTACTGGATCAATCAAACATGCTACAGGAGAGATGTATGATGTGATGACCTCCATAATCTGCAGGAAGCAATATCCTTTTGGCAGACTGATTCTTGATCACATCAGGTCCAGTCTCAAGAAGCCTGGATTTGCCAGAATTATAACCCTTCTACTCAGTGAACTTGACCCAGCAGTGTTCTCAATGTCCAAAGGCAGTGTTCTGCACTACATGAAGAGGCTCACAGTGGACTCCATTAACAGATGGGAGTTGAAATTGCAGAATACCACCCAGGCCACCAGGGCTCAAGAACAAGTTCAGGAAGAGGTTGTCAGGACTCCACCTCCCTCTCCTCATCCAGCAATTGAGGGGGAGCCTGCACAACCTTCCCCAGCTCCAAAAATTCCCCAGTTCCTGCTACAACAGTTGTGGTAAAGGATGTTCCAGAGTACAGGATTCCATCCCCCCCTCCAAACCCAGAGATTGTCATCCAGGATGCTTCTCTTGAGGGGGAGCCTGCCTCCATGGATATAGATCTGACTGCCACTTCAGAACAAATTGATGCAATGATCACTGAACTCACTTCTGAGCACCCCAGTTTAGCATCAACAGCTCCAGACTCAGTTCCAGATTCTGCTCCAGCCACTGCTCAGGACCCAGCTCCACTTGAACCAGTTCCAGAACTGCCTAAGAAACATGCTTCTCCAGAACCAGTTCAGCCCTCCAGTTCACTTCCCCCATCACCTCATCACCTAGCTGATACCCAAGGACAGCAAGCTGCTGCTTCCTCCACAACCACTCCCTCTTCTTTTGAGCCAATGACTGACATCCCAGAAACTGATGAGGATGTTCAGGAGGCAGAGTCCAGGATTCCTCAAAGGCCACACTACTCCATCCCAACTTTCCTTCCTTCAGGAAATGAAGAAGATGACAACATCCCTCTGAGAAGACAGCCATCCACTTCTACTGTTGTAATTGAAGAGATCACCCCCAGCCCCTCCAATGCACCTTCTCCACCTGCTGCTGCTCAACCACCTCCATCCAGTCTTGCTCCTGCAAGTGCTCCTGCTGCTACTGATTCCATCATAACACTGTTAACACAGTTGTTTGCTGAACAGAAAACCTACATAGACACTGCTGTCAAGAAGGTTCAAGACCAGGTGACTGCACTTGAGAAGGCCATGCACAAAGGCTTTGCTGAAATCCAGGTGAACACAGATACCCTGAAAGAAGCATTTCACAAAGGAGGATTGGCCTTGGATCATACTATAACATGTATTGGCCACCTCATGGATCAATCAGTTGTGTTGGCTAATAATCAGATTCAGTTGGATAAAAGGACAGATGACAAGTTCTTTCAGCTGACAGGTGAGGTTGGCACCTTTAAGGAAGATGCTATTGCAACCCTTACTGCAGAAGTCAGAAAGGGGGAGGAGATTTTCAAGTCTATCTCAGCTACACATTCTGAATCCATCATGACCAGAATTACCAATGCCAGCCTTGAAACCCAAGCTGACATAGAAGCCAAAGTCATCAAGGCTCAGGATGCATTCCACACCTCCCTGAAAGAAAATGTGCTGAAACATATTGACTCTGTCAAGTTTCATGCCTTTGATACCTCTGTCTGGATGCACAACAATATATTCCCTGACCATCAGATTGACTCCAACTCAATTCCCTATCATCTGAACCCAGTTACAGTCAGAGCAGCCCTTGCTGAAAGCACTCAAGCCTCTGCTGCCCAAGCTGCTGCTGATGCACTGGCTGCTGTCCAAGCTGAAGAAGATGCTGCTGCTGCTGCTGCCCTTGCTCAGAAGGCCTTCTCTCCATACATTGAACGTCAAGAAACTTTCATGCCAACTGGAGAGGTGTGGGAAGATCTACCTAACCAGCCACCTAATATCCAAACAAAGAAAAGGAAATATGGGGAAGGGCCCTCTGCAAGGAGATCTGCACCTGAACATGATCAAGGCTACAGAAGACATCAGGATGAACCAAGACAGTATCCAGTACACTCTGAAGTCTGGAGCCCCACCTCTAGGACTTTAATCCTTGAAACTCTGAAGCTGGTAACTCAATTCAGTGAAAGACAACAAGAATTCTACAGCCATGAGGAATGGAGAAAGTATGACAAGAACTGCATTCAGAGGAGGCTGCATGAGTCTAAGTATGGATTTAACAATGCTGCAGCTCCTCCTAAACCTGAAAAGTACTTTCCCAAGCCCTTCAGCTACTTTGAGAGACAAGAGCAGAAGAGATGGCAAGAGGGTGAAAGACAAAAGAGACAGGCTGATGGCAAGAAGAAGTAACCTGCACTCTATTTCATAACAGCCTTTGTAACTTTGGGAATAGTGGGATTTAAAAACATTAATCTGAAAAATCTGATTACTTATATACCTATATGTTTCTGATTGTGCTGTGATTCATTTCTGTTATTCCTGCTCTAGGTTATTTTGATTATGTCACATATGTCTTGCTTACTTGTTGTTATGTATTATTTCTTAAGGGATTCAGCTTAGTGTATAGGGTTCTGACTTCTGCAAATAGGGGGAGATTGTTGGGTATTGTATCCACACTCACCTAGATTTGCATGAAGTCACCCATGAACTAAGTTGAATCCAGTTGTATTTGATATTTCTCTTTAGCCATATGCTTGCAGGTGTACACTTTAAGTATAGACCAATGTCAGTCTGCAATGGGTCATCAAACACAGGACTTCACAGTGTAATCCCTCACTGTGTAATCCAAGGTGTTGACTCATGTGTAGCCTCTCTATTGGAATATACTTAACCTCAAATCACTTGGAGAAAAGGACAAAAGCTGAAGCTGAAGAAGTTTTATTTGAAAATATTTTTCTGTAACTTAGAATTTTTGCTAAGTCATTTTTGCTCGAGAAGTACAATAGTGCTCGAGTAAATTACAACTCTAGGTCTCGAGAAGTTTTTAAAGTGCTCGAGAAAAAGCTCAGCTTGCTCGAGAACTTTTTCTTTCAAATCTGGCTGTCATTAATGCTCGAGAGAAAGTTTTCCTTTCTCGAGAAAATGACTTTGCTG
This sequence comes from Platanthera zijinensis, assembly GCA_039513925.1. Lineage (NCBI taxonomy): Eukaryota > Viridiplantae > Streptophyta > Magnoliopsida > Asparagales > Orchidaceae > Platanthera > Platanthera zijinensis. Next base: position 45,817,467 of record CM077095.1, read on the forward strand.
CTCGAGAACTAGAATGCTGTGCAAAAATATTTCTAAGGAAAAGTACTCGAGAAATATAACTCTTCTTCTAAAAAAAAGTCTACCTTTCTCGAGAACTATTTCTCTGTTGTTATTTTTCTAAGTTCCTGTGCTCGAGAACAGCTTTAGCTTCTCGAGTACTTTCCTCCAGATTTTCCTCTATGGTCAAGTGCTCGAGAAATAATCCATTTGCTCGAGTACTCTAGTCTTCAGGATTTTGATTAAGTCTTTGTGCTCGAGAAGTTTCAAGTTCTCGAATACTTTCTTTCCAGTACTCGAGCAAGTTTACTGTGTGCTCGAGTAATCCAGATATACTTTTTCTTCTAAGTATAAGTGCTCGAGTAGTACAATTAGTGCTCGAGAAAGTTATTTTTGACAGTATATTTTTCTAAGTCTCAGATCTCGAGACAATCATTTCTATTCTCGAGAACTCCTTGATTCAGTGCTCGAGAACAACCTTCAGTTCTCGAGTACTTCTGACTTATCTTTTTCTAATTCTGAAATTGTCAAAATCGTTGACCCACTATTTGTTCTATTTTTCCAATCCTTAATCTGTCATCATCTAATTGGCCCACGTGGCATTACTTTCAATACGATTTGATTTCTGACCGATTAGGCTCCCTATAAAAGGTCTAATCAGTCTCTCTTTTCATTAAGAAGAACTTTTATCATCGTTTATCTTTTCTCTCTCTTCAAGAACGTGAAACGAAAAAGGGCCGAAAAACCCTAAGTTCTCGATTCGTCTTCCCGGTCGCCGCCGCTCACTGTTTCCATCTGGAAGGCCGCCGACGAAGAAAGATCGACGAAGTGACACATAGAATCGAGATCGACCTCGACTTTTTTCGAATCTCTTGATTCCGTGTGTTCTGAAGAACCAGATCTCAAGATCGACGACAGTATCTTCTCCGACTGATTCCTGACAGAGCCGCCATTGTTGAAGGAAGAAGAGACGTCAAGATTTTCTAGATCTGTCACAGTTTTATCATTTTCTGTAAATCTTTATTCTGTAGGAGATTCTTCTCCGAGTTGTAGGAGTTTTCACTCCGAGTATTTATTGTAGGAAGATTGTGCTTCCGAGTGTAGATCCGGGTTGGATCGAGTTGTAAGATTTCTTAAATCTGAGATAAGTGGAGTAGCCGAGTCTAGTGCGTTACTAGATCGGTGAGAGGGAAAGTGGAGTACCCAAGATCGGGGAACCACTATAAATCTTGTGTCGTCTGTGCTTGTGTTCTTTTTGTGTGTGCTGCGATTAGTTTTATTTTATTCCGCAAAAGACGTCGCAATCACCTATTCACCCCCCTCTAGGTGATAATTTAGACAACTAGTCAACTTTCATTACTGCTACCTAGTCTTGATCAATTTGATCATATCCTTCTCATAGTTCTGATACCACTTGTATCCTACTCCTCCTGTCCCTCTGATACCAGATCATATCCTTCTCCTCCCTCTTTTTGACTTCTGCAAATAGTCAGGGAGGCACAGATTATCCTCTCCCCCTTTTTGAGTACAGATAAGCAGCAGTTGAACAACTTGAGATTGCTGTAGTAGTGTTGGACATGCTCCCAATCAACTGAATCATCATCTATCATGCTTCCTGATAGTCACTTTATTTAACACAATCTAGATAGTACTTCAACCATCATGATACCATTCAAGATATACAACTTGAAAAATCTTCAATGCACTGAAGTACTTGTCCACTTGCAGGAAGGAATACAACCTGCAACAATATGAGGAGCAACTGAAGCTATACCAGGTTCAACATACCAGATTTAAACTTGAAGGTGTTGATTTTAGCTTCATCTAGTGTCTTAGTGAAGATGTCAGCCACTTGCTTGTCTGTAAGGACAACCTCAAGGTTGATATCTTCATATTCCATATGCTCCCTAATGAAATGAATCTAATCTCAATATGCTTTATCCTGTGATGAGAGACAGGATTCCTAGAAATAAAGATTGCACTAGTAGAATCACAATATATGAGACTTCTACTTATTTGGAGGTTATAATCCTGGAGCTGATGCTGGATCCACTATAATTGTGTAACGCCCAGAAAAATCCTAAGAAAGGATGAATTAGGGGTTAACCCGTGGCGGTAGGGTTAACACCAGCAATAGCCTTTGAATTAAATCATCTGAGTTCTCGGGACTCTACCACGCGAAGATAGTAGTCTAGTGCGTGGAGCTACCCCTAAATGCTTTAAATCGTTGAGTGACTATAGCGGATCTGTAGTATGCTATCGCATGGCGATAACTCTTAACGCTCTCAACACCATCCACAAAGTATTGAGTCACTACTGCGCGGTGGTAGGGAGCTAACACGCGGCGATAGCTCGAGTTAAAGTACCACTTGGGGATAACTCGACACACGGCGATAGCTGCAACGTGGCAGTAAGGTGGGGGTTATTTTGGAGTGACAGTGTCATGTCAATTGGCCCAAGCGTAAACGTCCTATGATACCGCGCAGCGGTAGTAGATACCACGCGATGATAGCATCCACATAAAAGCTATTTAAGAGAATGAATTCTCATTATTTTTTCTTGTAGTTCTTGAGGTTCTGGAGAGCAAGAAGGCTGATGCTGAGATTTGATAGCCAAGGGAAGGAGATCTTGTGGTCAAATTCAACAGCCAAATTAAGATTTATGAAGAGGAAAGTGAGGCGCTACTTTCCAACAGGACAGAAAAGCTCGTTCATGTCTCCGAAATGGTTTACTAGGGTAACGATTTTCTCCTTAGACAAGTGATGTCCTAAATTTGCATACGTGCATTGAACCCCTCACCAAAAGGTGAAGAAAAGGGTGATTTCCAGTGGGTAGATCATTGTGATCCCCGAAAAAACTTGCATATAGATCTAGAAATGAAGTACGGAATAGGCATGTTGTGTGAAGCTCATCTGGACAGGTTGGTGTGGATTTGTGATGAATTGATTTGCGTGCTGGAGAAGACTCTATGGATAAAATATGTGGTTTAATGTATAGAATCTGGGGTTTGGGGGTGTGAAGGATGCTGCAGGGATAGTACTGGAGGTGATCTCCAATAAATAACCAAAAAAATGGGAGAAGAAGCGACTTCTGTCCCTACCGCACAGTAGTAGTACTACCATCGGCGTTAGCTCCTAGTGAGCTATGTTTGTGAGGCCTGTCTCGTGGAGACTTGTGGACCATTGCTTGTGAAGCCTATCTCTTGGAGACCTGCGAGCTATATTAGTGATAAATTAAATAGTACTGCTTGGGCACAAGGAGGACGTTGAACCCGCATCATGTCACCTCCATGAAGGTTTCGGCTTTTGGCACAAGACGGTTTGATCAACGGGCTTTGGCTAACCTGCACGGCTACACCAACCATATGATGATCGTCTTAGAGTGAGTCACTAGATTGAATCTGTGAGAGATCCTTTGACTTTGTCGACTCATAGGAAGAAAAGAGAGAAATGCTCAAGTTTCGACCATCAAGTCTAGGACTGTGGATGGTAGTGCTACCCGGGAGATCCGGTGGACCGATAATGTGCCCTAAGTGCATGGGGAGTGTGGACGATCAAGCCTGTGTCTATGGAGAATATGGCTTAAGTTGCCCATTTCAATTACAAAAAATATATATATGTTGTTGCTTGCAGGGAAAGAGAACCGACACCCAAAGTAAGGAGTGGGGTCGTTATAAATTGGTCAGCTAATGCTGACCGTTGCTTTGTTTGCCACGTTTTGGTGGGTCATACTATACAGCTGCTAGAGAGCCAAGTGGAAAGTAGCGGACTGAAGTCCCTTATACTGCTATTGGCTTACCCTTGAAGTCCAAAGGCAAACTTTTACTGTTTCATGTCTGGTCGGCCTGCGTGCCGATGTATGAAACCACTTTTGTAATGGAAATAGTTGTAAGGACTTAAGGACGTAACTTTTTGTGTATTTTGTAAACATTCCTGAGATATATTTATATATACATAGTGTATATTCGCATGTATTGAGTTCAGGTTAACCCTTGAAGCTTCCGCTTGAATGCTCTGAGTTAGGATTCGTTTAGTAGTTCTGATAATCACATGTAACTCCGTCGACTGTTTGTTGAAAATTCCATGGAGCCCCGGACGAACCCTATATTGTATTCTATTTGACAGATGGAGTTGTTACAAATTGCTATCAGCTTATCTCGGTTTTCCTTCACCCAATTCGTGGTCGAATTTTTTTGAGGGGTGGTGAGCACGTGTTTGTGTTTACCGTTATAACAAAATGAACTCAAGAATGTCCACTTAGGAATGAAAATACACATCTTGAAGGAACTTGCGTGTCCCTATAATTGTTTTTGGCAATACTGTGCGTTGCTTAATTGTGCGTTTCACGCTTATTGGCAATGAGATGTGTTGCGGGGCAGCAAGAACACCAACACTCGGCGGAGAGTAATGCACAAACTGAGGTGCCAACACATCCTCCTTCTGTGGAAACTATACGGTTGGTTGCTGAAGCTGTATTCGACTTAATCAATGCACAACCAGGAGTGCAAGAATAACCTCCTACCCATGAGGTGGTGCAGGAATCGGTTGGCATAGTTGTATATGTGGCGGTATGACAAGTGGTTGTTGTGCCAGTGACCGCAAGGCAAGCGATAGAAAAGAAATTGAAACACATAATGGGTTTCAATCCTCCTGTGTTTGCGGGTACTGGAACCCATACACAAGCCGGAGATTGGCTCTCAAGAATAAAGAGAGTCCTGGCATCAACTGAAATGGAGGAGTGGCAAAAAGTCACTGTAGATACCTTCTTATTAGATGGTGAGACGAGGCTATGGAGGGATGATAAAGAGCTGCACCAATTTGCTGGTCAGATGTTTATCGAGATCTCAATGGAGGAGTTCTCAAGGTGTTTTCTGGCGAGATACATTTTGTCTACGTAGTGGATTGCCATGGAAAACCAATTTCAATGGCTAAATAGAGGCGAGAGTTTGGGGGATGACTACTTACACGAGTTTACGAGATTGGGAAGGTATGCAGGCTTTATATTTGCAAACGAGGAACAAAAAACAAATCGGTTCTACGAAGGATTGAGGGATGTCATGCGGTTGCTTCTCTCAGGACCCATGACACAAGGGTTTCTTATCTTGGTAAATATGGCCAGTTCCCGCGAAAAAGATATGAAGCGCGTTCAGCATAAGAATGATTTGGCAGTGAAGAAGACAGAGTTCAAGGTACCTTGTTCTTCAAAGTTTTGGTATCGACGGTGGAGTAAGAAATCTAAAACTTTTACACTGATTCCTTCTTCTCTTATGTTTGGAGCGACATCTGGGAGAGGTTCGCTCACGTGTTATATATGTGGCAAGGTGGGTCATATGGCCCGAGAATGTCGGAGTGGCCCTCCTAAGAAAGAGAAAAAGATGGGTATGACTTATGCTGAAAAGGAAAAAAGCAATGGTGGAGTCAAATACATCTCAAGGGCAACCCCGTGTCTATAATCTTTGCAGCATGTGGACATAAAACAAAGTGACGTCGTAACAGGCTTTCTCCTGATATCGGATTTTCCATCGAGAGCACTGTTCGATACAGTAGCTTCTCATTCATTTCTGTCTGAGGACTCCGTAGGGCATATAAGAGTGCCTTCATTTATACCAATAGATTGAGTGAATTTGTTGCTACCTAACGGGTTCCTGATGCATGCGGATTAAGCCTGTTGTATTGAGCTGCAAATAGGAAGTCTTGACTTTTGTTTGGAAACATCTGTGCTGCAGATATTAAAGTTTGATGTAATCTTTGGTATGGACTAGCTCTCGAAGAAGCGTGCCTATATAAATTGCAACTCTAAGGAAATCACATTGGAATAGAATACTGAACGAGAGCCTAAGTTCGATGGTATGCCTGGATCGAGCAAAATATTTATGTTTTCTCTCCAGGTAGTCAAGGATGTTCGGAAGGGCGCAGAGTTGTTCTTCACGCTGGTGGAGGCTGTTGAGTTGAAGTCCAGTTTTAGTGATGTTCCTTTTGTATCGGAGTATGTGGATGTGCTTCCTAAGGATCTCCGTGGGTTACCGCCCAGTGGGAGATTTACTTTGCTATTGAGTTGGTGCCATGTGCAAAACCTGTGGCCCAATCACCGTACCGATTGGTGCTAAAGGAGATGGCATAATTAAATGTTCAACTGCAAGAATTGCTAGAGCAAGGATATATACGTCCAAGTATGTCACCTTGGAGTGCACCGATCCTCTTTGTGAAGAAAAAGGACGGAAGCTTGCATCTATGCATTGAATATCGAGAGCTGAATAAGCAGATGGAGAATAACAAGTATCGGATTTGATGGATTGAAGACTTGTTCGATCTGCTGGTGGGATCAACAGTCTACTCAAAGCTGGATCTAAAGTCTGGCTATTATAAGTTGAGGATTCATGAAGATGATAATCCCAAGACATCATTTCGTACACTCTATGGGCACTATGAGTTCACTGTAATGTCTTTTGGGATAACAAATGCATCATCAGTACTTATGCACTTGATGTATCGAATATTTGGGGAGTACTTGCACCAATTTGTGATCGTCTTCATTGATGAAATATTAGTGTACTCTCAGTCTAAAGAAGATCATGCTAACTATTTGTATATGGTGTTACGTACCCATAGAAGAAACAAGATCTATGCCAGTTCTCAAAGTATGAATTCTGGTTGTCGCCAGTGGACTTTTTGGACATGTGGTTAGTGGAGAAGGTATAGCGGTGGATCCGATAAAGATAGTTGTGATATGGGAGTGTATGGTGTTGAAAAATGTAGTAGAAGTCAGGAATTTCCTTGGACTTGCGGATTACTACAGGCGCTTCATAGAGAACTTTTCATGGAAGGCTTACCTCTCGCCACACTGACGCAGAAAGATATGAAGTTCATTTGGACGCCTGTGTGCGTATGATATTTTGAAGAGTTAAAGAGTCATTTCACCATGGCGCCTATTTTGACGTCACCATATGGTACGGATGGCTTTTGATAGTACGTTTTGTAGTCTAAACTATTAGGGTGTATTTCCTTCTTTTTATCGTGTTTATCTTGTATTATAAGCTTATTTTTATCTTTTTTATGTAAATATTTTTGCCACTAACAATTTCTTGTATATTTGCTGATTTTCTGAAATTAGGCCAAAAATGACTTGACACGCCCCCCCTGTCACACCCTCCCTAAGCGTGTCACAGGTAGTGTCACCGATTCCTGAGAAATCCAGAAGAAGGAAAGAAATCTCGAGATCATCCCAAGAAGGACACAGCCTTGAACACGGCCGTGTCAAGCTGGCCGTGTCTCCAGAGTCCAGATAATATAAAATGGCTGGCACACCCCCTGACACGCCCTCCCCGGGCGTGTCCCAGGGCGTGATACGGGTGTGTCTTCGTTTGCCCGAAGTCTGCCGCCACAATAAATGCATTTTTGCCTCAGCACGCCAACCATACCTATCACGCCCCCCGTCACGGGCGTGAGCACCCCCTTTTCTAAGACTGACGAATTTCCGACCAATGATTGAGACTTAACGTACGTGTAATGCCCCCCTACACGGTCATGACCCAGGGCATTTCAACGATCGTACAGAAGTAATCATCCTTCCCGCCAGAAACCAGAACCAAAAGTCAACCCCGTACATATCACGCCCCCTAACACGCCCTCCCCGGGCGTGACCTAGGGCATGACCAACCCGAGAAATTTTCCTATAAATTCAGATCCCCCCTTCTATTTCAGAAAAGTTTGGGTTGAGAGGGGAGGTGATGCCCTTTTGTTTACTAGTATTTTTTATGCTTTTTCTCCCTCTCTCTCTTTCTCATTTTGGTTTTTCTAAACCCTAGTTTAGTTTTAGCTTTTGTAATAGCTTTTGTTGTAATCTTTGTTCTTCATTTAGCAGTTTAATGTGATGCAAGCTTAGTCTTTTCATTTCCATGCAAGTGTAGCTCTTTCATATCAAGTTGTAACTTTCTCTTAATATTAATATAAAAGTGCTCTTTTCTTATACTTTGTGTTATTATGCTTTACTACTCATCCCCCTCCTCCACTTTGCTATGATTAACTAATCCTCCTTGTACTCGATATTAATAATCCGAGGTTCGAGTGATTAAGTTATGATGCTTTGAATTAACCTTTTCTTTTTAGGTTTTAGGCCTTCGATTTACTCTTGATTTTTCATGGGTTTGAGGTATATCATCGATATATATTCTCCACCTTTGCTTTCATTCCGGGCTAGCTGGGAGGCCGATAGTTTGAAGTGAGCATTCAAGATTAAAGAGAGTTGTACACACCCCTCGAGAGAGGCAGACGTACAAATCTTCTGCATTGGAGTAAAATCCAATAGTGGGGTTCACCTCATAAAGTGAGCTCTAGGCCTCCGATTTAGACGAGAGTCGGTCAGACCTTCCTAAACATAGTTGGGCACGACTTCATGAGAAGCGTGTTCAAGCTTTAGAAACCTCCATAGTGAAGAATCTTTACCCTATTAAGCTTAGGTTTATTTATCATGTTTTTAGTCGACTCTTGCCGAGGTGATTCTCGATTGAGTGCATTTCCATTTCATCGTTCCAACCCTTCGTTGTAATCGCTTCTTTTATGCTTTCTACTTAGCTGCATTTTGTTCTCCTTTACTGATACTTTCCTTTCATTAAGTGCATTTAGATTTATCTTTATCCCTAAAGATTTCCGTCGTTAAAATAATAGTCTTCGTATGAGTAAGTGTACTCAACAGTTTCCAGATTTAAATACAACACTTGTGTCCCCTAGCGACAGTTCGATAGGTATACTTGCCTAGTTGGATTGCTAGTTCGGCTCTCTTTTCTTAAGCGGAAAGCGATCGCACCAAGTTTTTTGCGCCGTTGCTGGGGAGCAACTTTTTAGATATATCGAAAACACATACCTATTACTTTTATAATTTCGCTTCCTCATCGTCTTTCTTAAAAATTTTATTATCGCTCTAAATAAACCCACACCATAATTTTTCTATGCCACCTAATTCTCTAGAAAATGCCAAAGTGGATTTAAATGCCACTATCTTGTCTAGTACCTTGCGAACACTTCATTTGGTAGCCCTTGGGAAGTTCGAGAGTTAAATTATCCTTAAAAAAATCTATTTCAAAAAAAAATCTAGCTTTTTCCTAGTTTATTTATTTCTCCTTCTTATCTTCTCTTCTTCTAGTGTATGACCAACAGGAGTCAGTCGGTTATTTTAGACCTGGACCACGAAATTGAGCGTACTCTTCGGAAAAGATCGCGATTTCATGTCCCTACTTCCCAAATACCAGTTGAGGATTCCGAGTCTTCTTCTACTTTAAGAATAGTAGAACCCCATGCGGCGGAAGCCGTGCAAAGAACAATGTCTTATTATGCACGACCGAATCTAGAGGGAACCGAATCAAGCATAGTTTTCCCTGCGTTAGCAAATAACAATTTTGAACTTAAGCCTTGCATAATTCAAATGGTGCAATAATATGTGAAATATGACGGACTTCAAGATGAAGAACCGAACGCACATATAACAAGCTTTCTTGAGATTTGTGACACCTTCAAGATAAATGGTGTCACAAATGATGCTATTAGGCTAAGATTATTTCCTTTCTCTCTAAGAACTAAGGCTAAGCAGTGGCTAAACACTCTACTTAAAAATAGCATCATAACCTGGGATAAACTAACTGAAAATATTTTGGCAAAGTATTTTCCGCCAGCTAAAATTGCAAAACTTAGGAACGACATTTCTGCTTTTGGACAAATAGACTCTGAAACCTTATATGAAACATGGGAAAGATTTAAAGAACTTTTAAGATGACGCCCACATCACGCACTGCCTCTATGGTTACAAGTGCAGACATTTTATAATGGGCTAAATCAAAATACAATGCAAATGATATATGCAGTTTCTGTTAGTACTTTAAATCATAAGACCCCAGAAGCACCCTTTGAGCTTTTCTACTACATGGCCATGAACACTTATACGTGGAATGTTCCTAGGTCCCGCCCAAACAAACCTGCAGGTATCTTTGAAGTGGACAACGTCTCCCAGCTCTTTCTACAAGTTGAAATATTATGTAAAAAGATAACGGAGATGACTGCTGCCTCCGCCCCTCAGGTATGGGAATCTACAACTCCTTCCCCTGAACAATTAGATTTTGTTAACAATATGCCTAGAAATGCTTTTCATAATTTTTCTGCTACGAATTTTCCTGCCCCCAGTTTAGATTTTCCGAATAGTTATAATCCCGCTTTAAGAAATCGCCTGAATTTTTCGTGGAGTAATCCTTCGAACGCAATGCGCCCTCCACCACAAAATGATTTTTCTGCACCACCACCACCACCTCTTCAAAATTATCCAAAACCACCAAGCTTGGAGGAGTTACTTTCAAAATATATAACCACAAATGATGCTACTATAAGAATCTTAACCGGAAGCGTTAAAAGTCTAGAAAATCAAGTAGGACGGCTCACAAAAATAATTTCTAAGCGACCCGCAGGGTCTCTTCCTTCCAATACCGAGCCCAACCCAAGAGATGAAGCGAAATATATAACTCTTCGGAGTGGGAAGCAAGTTCCTAGTATGGTAAGAGAGGTGCCCGAGGCAAGCTCCGCCCCCGCTTTAAAAAATCAAAGTTCCCCTCCCATTTTAAAAATTCCACCTTCTGCTGAAGAAGAAGTTATCACACCTCTCCCTATGTTAGAAAAAGATCTCACTCCACCAATCATCTTTAAAAATAATCCAACCCCTCTTTACCCTTCCAAACTTAATAAGCAACGTCAGGACGATCAGTACACCGACTTCTTAGATATGTTTAAGCAAATCCACATAAATCTGCCCTTCCACGATACGATTTCCCAAATGCTGAAGTATGCGAAGTATTTTAAGGACCTCCTGACTAATAAGAAGAAGTTAGAGAACCTTTCGCATGTCACATTAAACGCCAAGTGCTCTTCGGTTTTGACAAATGGCTTACCAAAGAAAATCAGTGAACCGAGTAGTTTATCTATTCCGTGTGTCTTCGGTGATCTTTTTGTCAAGAACGCATTTGCCGAATTAGGTGCAAGTATTAATCTAATGCCCCTCTCATTGTTTAAGAAGTTAGGAATTGGTAGCCTCAACCCCACACACATGAGTATCCAGCTCACTGATAGATAAGTCAAATACCCATTAGGAATCATGGAGGATGTCTTAGTTAAAGTTGACAAGTTCATCTTCCCAGTGGACTTCATCATATTGTATATCGTAAAAGACGTCGAGGTTCCCCTGATCCTTGGCTGACCCTTCCTTGCCACCTCCCGAGCTATCATTGATGAAAATAATGGTAAGATCTTCGTTCGAGTAGGTGACGATGAAGTGACTTTCTCTATCACCCCCTCGATGAAGAACACCCTAGTAAATGATGACTCCCGTTTTTTCGTAGATGCCCTAAGTGAAGAATCCTCATATCGCCTCTCTGATTTTGAAAAAGAGTTTTCTGATTTTTGTTCCTCCTCTACTCTTCCAACTGAATCGCTGCCCCTAAGTGAAGATTCCTCTTATCGCCTCTCTGAATTTGAAAAAGAATTTTCTTATTTTTGTTCCTCCTCTACTCTTCCAAATAATTCGCTGCAAGAAGCCCTATGGCTGCTAGCCCCACCTCTTTTAATTTAATGTTTAAAAAAGTTTATGAGGACAAAGTTTTTGAAAAAGAACAAATTTCTAAAACCTCATATGAATACTCCCCCACCCTAAAATGAAAGGAACTACCCGAATATTTTAGATATGCTTTCTTAGAAAAAGATTCTGATTTACCAGCAATAGTTTTGGCCAACCTCACAGATGCGCAAAATGATAAACTCCGTTTAGTTTTTCGTAAACATCGCCGAGCTATTGGCGGCAAATTTCTGATATCTTGGGCATAAGCCCATCTTTCTGCACTCACAAAATCTTAATGGAAGATAATTTGCCTAACTCCATACAACCTCAGGGTCGTATAAACCCAAATTTGAAAGTAGTAGTTAAGGGTGAGGTTATGAAATTATTAGACGCAAGAATTATCTACCGTATATCTGATAGTAAGTTGGTTAGCCCAGTCCAGGTAGTGCCTAAGAAGGGAGGGATAACGGTAGTTAGTAATGAGAATAATGAATTAATCCCGACACGGACGGTGACCGGGTGGTCAATGTGTATAGATTATTGTAAGTTAAATGACACCACCCGCAAGAATCACTTTCCCTTACCGTTAATCGATTAGATTTTAGAACGATTATAAGGCCATAGATTTTATAGTTTTCTAGATGGCCTCTTGGCGTATTTTCAAATCCCCATCTCTCCCAAGGACCAGGAGAAAACTATGTTTACATGTACCTTTGGCACCTTCGCCTATCGAAGAATGTCATTTGGATTGTGCAATGCGCCAGCTATATTCCAGCGATGTATGTTCGCTTTCTTTGATAAGTATGTAGAAAGCATAATGGAGGTATTCATGGATGATTTCTCCGTGTTCGGCGACGCTTTCAATAGTTGTTTGGAAAATTTAGAAAAAGTCTTAGAACGATGAAAAGAGACTAACCTTGCCCTGAATTGGGAAAATGCCATTTTATGATGAGGGAAGGGTTAGTTTTGGGTCATAAAATTTAGGCAAGAGGAATTGAAGTAGACATTGCCAAGATAGAAGTTATCGAGAAGCTGCTGCCGCCTACGAACATAAAAGCTATAAGAATTTTTCTAGGTCACGCTCATTTCTACCGCCGCTTCATATAGGACTTCTCAAAGATCAAAAGGCCCCTTACCCATCTCTTAGAAAAATACGCCCCATTTATTTTTGATGACCTTTTCCTAGCAGCTTTTAATTTAATAAAAGAAAAATTAATTAATGCCCCGATTATGATAGCTCCGGTGTGGGACATTCCAATTGAAATCATGTGCGATGCGAGTAGTTTCGCGGTAGGAGCCGTATTAGGTCACCGTATATCTAAAAACTTTGACCCCATCTATTATGCTAGTAAAATGCTCACATATGCGCAAGAAAACTACACCATGACCGAGAAGGAGCTCCTAGCTGTAGTATTTGCTTTTGATAAATTTCGCCCTTTCATTACGCTTTCAAAGATTATTGTTTTTACGGACCACTTGACCCTCAAATATCTTCTCTCTAAATCGGATGCCAAGCCACGTTTGATTTGCTGGGTCTTTCTCCTATGGTAGTTTGACTTAGAGATCCGTGATAAGCGAGGAGCCGAGAACTTGGCTGCCGACCATCTCTCCAGATTAGACAATCCCTTTATTGAAAAATTAGATGAAAATACTTTTAACGATTCTTTTCCCGATGAGAAGCTATTTTCAATTAACACATCTACTTCTCCTTGGTTCGCACACATTGCTAACTATTTAGTGGTACGAGTGCTCCCAAAAGAGTTCTCCTCTCAGCAAAAGAAGAAATTCTTTTCTGAGTTTAAGAACTACTTTTGGGAGGACCCGCATCTTTTCAGAGTTTGTGCATACCAGGTGATAAGGAGTTTTGTTTCTTATGAAGAAGGTTTAGATATTATTAAACACTTGCATAATGGACCGATAGGTGGGCATTATCAAGCTATTCGCACTGCTCATAAAGTACTAAGTGTAGGTTATTACTGGTCTAGCCTGTTTAAAGATGTGCAAGCCTCTGTGAGTAGGTGTGATAGTTGTCAACGGTCGGGAAATATTTCAAATAAAAATGAAATGGCACAAAATTCTTTCCTCAAGTGCGAAGTTTTCGACCTCTGGGGAATTGATTTTGTTGGCCCTCTTCCTTCTAGCTTCAGGAATAAATACAACTTTGTCACTGTCGATTATGTTTCTCGATGGGCTAAAGCCCAAGATCTTCCTACGAAGGATGCCCGAGTCGTAATTACGTTCTTAAAAAAATTATTATCTTGATTCGGTACGCCGCGCGCCATCGTTAGCTATAGGGTTTCCCATTTCTGTAAAAAGCAGTTTACTAAAATCCTAACTAAATACGGCGTTACGCATAAATTTTCAACTGCCTACCACCCCCAAACAAACGGACAAGTCGAAGTAGTGAACAAATAAATTAAAAAGAATTTAGAAAAGACTGTTTCCATCTCTAGAAAAGACTGGTCAGCCAAATTAGACGACGCTCTATGGGCCTACCTGAAAAGCATACAAAACCGCCCTCGGATGTACGCCATATCGGTTGGTTTATGGAAAATTGTGTCATTTATACGTAGAACTCGAACACCGCGCTTTTTGGGCATTAAGGTTTTTAAACTTCGATCCCAACTCTGTCGGCGACCTTAGAAAATTTCAACTTAACGAACTCGACGAGTGGCACTCTTAAGCATACGAGAACAAAGAATTTTATAAAGAGCGGACGAAACGTTTTCAAGATAAACACTTAAGGAACCCAAAAAACTTTTAAGCCGGGCGACCAAGTTTTTTTGTATAACTCTCGATTACGTTTATTTCCGGATAAATTAAAGTCGCCATGGTCTGGACTCTTTTCTCTTTTTCAAGTTTTTCCTTATGGTACTGTTTTAATTTCCCACCCTGATAAGGGTAATTTCATAGTGAATTGTCAGCGTCTTAAACTATATTTCTCTGGTGATGATGATGTCAGTCCAAACATTGTTAAATTTCTATTGCACGAACTCTAACTTCAAACTTTTATTTTTTGTTAAAAACTTTAATTATTATTCTGGACACAATATTTTTGGATAATATTATTTTGTTGCGTCGAGCTCAAACGACGTTTTAAACAAAGGGCACTCTTGGAGGCAACCCAATTTATCTTTTTATGTTTCCTTTATTTTTCAATTTTTTCCCTGAACATCTCCGACAAGCTAAAGCTTTTGCGATCGCCTGCTCCAACGTTGCTGAATCCAGCACGAAGTCCAAAAAAGACATTTGATGAAGATCCAAATTTCAAGCATGGGGGAGTGGCAACACTCAGCATTTGCAGCAAATAAATCCGGGGAAGTGCTTGTTTTTCAATTATGTACTTCATTTTCTCTCCTTCTCTAACCCCCTTCTACATTGAGGACAATGCCCATTTTAATCTTGGGGGAGGGTTTCCTCCTTCTTTTTGCTATTTGTGAATATTTTTCTTTCTGTGAATATTTTTCAAAAAACTAAAAAAATGAATATCTTAAAAAATACAAAAAAAAGAAAATATTTAAGAAATCAAAAAAAGAGAATATTTCAAAATTTAAAAAAAAATTTGTTTTTTTGTTATTGCTTTAATTGTTTAGACGTTTTGGTATTTCAATAGTACCCCTCGTTTTTTTTTCTCAAGATCTGATAAAAACATCTTAATTAATTATAAATTTTTTAATCGCCCTTTTTAATTATGTTTCACAAGTAAAATGTTGGTCATGCTGTATTTCTAATTCGCGGTAGCATATTAACGTAAAACATTTTTTCTAAAACTCGCATTTCCATTATGGTTTTCGTTCTTTATCCCCTTTACTTTCTCTAAAATTAATCATCAACTATTTTCCTTCTAGTTTTTGGATAATTTTTGTAAGGTCAGCTTTTAAATAGAGTAGTAGATGTGAACGATTCAAGTCAACTATTATTTCGATTTTCAACATAATTTCATCAATCTTCTTTTATTATCAAAAAACTAAATTTAAAAGCATGAAAATGAATTAGGCCATTTTTTTTTCGTTTGAGCTTTCCTGGCAACCTAAAAACTTTCACCACATGTTAGCCGTTTTTGAGCCTTTTTTCCAATTTTATTTGATAGCTCCTCATTTCATATTATTTTCACCAAAGCCAAAATTTTCAACCTATCTAATTACACTAGCCTTTTGAGTTTCTTTATTTAAAAAATTTTCATTATTAGGATAGGTTATTTTTGGAGAAGTTTTTTAAAAAAGTATGCTCAAAAGAAAAGTTTGTTTTTGTTTGGCCAATTCAAAATGAAAAGAAAAATATTGCGGCCTTTATTTTGAAAAAAAAAAAAATAGAAAAGAAGAAAAAGAAAGAAAAATATTTTATTTAAAATTTAAAATTTTGAAACTCTTTGTTTCAGTTTAGTGTGATTTTTACCCCCCCCCCCCCTATTTATCTTTGAATTCAACTCCTAATCATTATCCTAAACCAAATGTTTCGGTCCTATTAAGTCCTTTTGATTCATGCTTTTGAATTTTATTTAATAACTATGAAAAAAAGAAAAGTAAATCAGTATTAGTTTTGGATTTATACTTAAATTTTTGTTATTTAATTGATATAATTATAAAGCGTTGCTTGGATTTATTAACAACTCAATGCGTTTTTTATTTTCGTTGCTTTGCTTAAATCCTTTTAAAAAATTTCGTCAAAATTTTGGATGATTTATTTCCGTTTAGTAAAACATATAAAAGTTTAACCATACCTAAATAATTGTTTTAGATTTACGTTTCACCTTCTCCCTACTTAGAATTTCGCATATTACTTGTGTTAGCATAATTAGAATCTTTTGATTAGTCGCCTTTTTATGATTATCTAGTTTTTATTTCTTTGCTTGGGGACAAGCAAAGCTTAAGCTTGGGGGAATTTGATTGTATGTTTTGTAGTCTAAACTATTATGGTGTATTTCCTTCTTTTTATCGCATTTATCTTGTATTATAAGCTTATTTTTGTCTTTATTATGTAAATATTTTTGCCACGAACATTTTCTTGTGTTTTTGCAGGTTTTCTGAAATTTGGCCAAAAAAACCTGACAGGCCCCCCTCTCATGCCCTCCCTGGGCATGTCACGGGGCGAGTCACATGTTTCCGAGAAATCCAGAAGAAGGAAAGAAATCCAGAGATCATCCCGAGAAGGACACGACCTTGAAAACAGTCGTTTCAATGGCCGTGTCAAGCTGGTCGTGTCACCAGAGCCCAAATAACAGAAAATGGCTGGAATACCCCAAGAAACACCCTCCCCAAGCATTTCTTAGGGCGTGACATGGGCATTTCGCCCTCTGCCCGATGTCTGCCACCACATTAAATTCATTTTCCCCTCTGCACGCCAACCGTACCTATCACGCCCCCCGTCACGGGCGTGACCCGGGCGTGACCGCCCCCTTTTCCAAGACAGACGAATTTCCGACCAATGATTAAGACTTGATGTACGAATCACGCCCCCCTACACGGGCATTGTAACACCCCTATCCGTCACATAGCATATAGCAGTAGGTCCGGCCATACATGAATATGAAAAGCTAATATCTAAGCCTTCGAGGGCTGGCGCTGCAACTTGGGCTTTAGCCCGCTATTTGCCGCTTGGCTCCGCAGCAGCACCTGTAGGAAGCAATCCACCCAAGAGGTGGCAATACAAAAGGGCAATGGTCAGCAAAGCTGACCAAATTATAACGACCCCGTCCCGTTTCTCGGGACGGCGGTGCTCCTTCCCTGCATATAAAAGTACCATAGCAATTCTATAAGGTATTCTATTCGCCACAAGTGTCGGCACGCACGGCCGCACACTCCGTGCTCTCAGGGCACTAATCCGTGAACCCGATCCGGACCCAGTCCGACACCGCGATTCCACCACCATCCCTCGGATGACAACACTCGTGAGCATTTAGCCCTTTCAGCCGAAGCCTAGGCCCGTTTCCAGCCCCCCGGGAAGTCCCATGTACTTTAGGTCGCTTCTACCGAGACCACTTGGAATGGGTAGAGTTCCACCCGCCCGTTGCTCACTTCACCACGGCCATTTAGCCATCGGTGCGGGCCAAGTTTCTCCTCATTCCCACAATCGATCAAAACACGCACATAACCCCGTTATGTACCGATTTGCCCTCCAAGGCAACATCGCGGCGGCAATGCGATTCCGCCCAAGCTTTCCGGGTGCGCCTCGAGGTTAACCCCCAAGGATCCCTGTATGCAATCTACCGCGTAGAAATTTCGGAAAACTAAAAATCATCGGCACAGAGTCTTCTCCGGCCATGCAATGCAAACATCACCGATCCGGGTTAAACCCGAATAGGCTTCACACACAATGCCTACACCCGTACTCCGATTCCGGGCTCTTACAACGGGGACTTTATATATCTACCCGAAGGGATTCCGCGCCTCAACGCTCACTCGCGAGAGGGGGGATTTCCCCATGCATAGAAAGAAGGGCGACTACACATGCCCTATGAAGAGGATCGTTACCCTCGAATATTTCCGCGGCGCCATCGAAAACTATGCGGTTGGAAAGCACCGCAACGACGTCACCTCCGCGGATCTGGACTCGGATCGCGATTCGGGGCTCCGGAGCTCCTCCGGCGGCCGGATCTTGGGCTCCTCCTTCCTCTTGCTCTCCCTTCTCTCTAAACACTTAGAGAGAGAGTGGACCAAAGAAAATGAGGATTCAAAACCCTAATCCCGGCTAATAACCCCCCAGGAGCAGCCCCCACCGTCGGATCTAGATCCAAGAGAACGAACGGCCGAGATTAGATCCAAAATCCCAAAAACTGGGCCGAACACGGCTTGACACACGGCCGTGTGTCTGGCCGTGTAGCTCATTCGCCGATCGACACGGCTCGTGACACGGCCGTGTGCCACGGGCCGTGTTACCTGGAGCTTCAAGACGATCGTCGGGCTTCCAGAACAAGGCTTCGAACACAGCCGTGTTCGAGGCCGTGTGCCCCACACACGGCTTGAGACACGGCCGTGTGTCTCAGGCCGTGTACCTCTCTGACTCGAGACAGCACAAAAACCCAATAAATCCCTGAACACGGGTAGGCACACGGCCGTGTGCCTGGCCGTGTGCCCCTGTTCAGATCTCAAAAAGAGCTGTTTGATCGCCCCGCGATCATCTCCGAGGTTGGGGTCTTACAACTCCCTCCCCCTTAAGAGAATTTCGTCCCGAAATTAAGAACAGAGACTACACAAAAGAATAAACAAATCGAGTACCTGAGGGGAACAACTCGGGGTACTCCTCGCGCATTGTCTGCTCTCGCTCCCAAGAGAGCTCCTCGCGCCCGCAGTTATCCCAACGGACCTTCACCATTCTGATTTCCTTGTTCCGAAGCCGCTTGACTTCGAAATCCTCAATAGATATGGGCTTGACTTTCGTTGTCAACCCTTCCTCAACCGGTACTTGATCAGCCGCGATCACCTGCGAAGGCTCTTGCACCGCCTTCCGCAACACAGAAATGTGGAACACATCATGTAATCCACTCAACTCCACTGATAGCTTCAAACGGTATGCCGCTTCGCCGACTCGCTCCAGGACCTCAAACGGCCCAAGGTATCTCGGACTCAACTTTTTCAAGCGTCGAATCCGTGAGACACCCTTGAACGGCTTGATCTTCAAGTACACCCAATCGCCTACCGCGAACTCCACGTTCCGGTGCTTGGCATTGTAGTACTTCGCCTGCCGGTCCTGAGCGATCAACAAGCGCTCCCGAATGATCCGCACTAACGAGGTAGCACTCTCCACCTCCTGCTTCTTGTACAACCTTGCCTCCCCCGCTTCAAGCCAAGATAACGACGTGCGACACTTCCTACCATACAGGGCCTCGAAGGGCGCCATTTGTATACTCGCTTGGTAGCTGTTGTTGTACGCGAACTCCACCAAATAAAGATGGTCTTCCCAATGCTTACCGAAATCCAGAACACACATGCGTAGCATGTCCTCCATCGTTCTATTGACCCTCTCAGTCTGCCCATCAGTCTGCGGATGGAAAGCTGTACTGAACTTTAACTTTGTTCCCAACATCTGCTGCACCAACCTCCAATCATTTGACGTGAACCGCCCATCGCGATCACTCACAATGCTACGAGGCACACCATGCAGCCTAACAATATTGTCAATGTACAACTTTGCCAATTTCTCGACTGGGTCATCCTTCCTATGCGGAATGAAATGCGATACCTTAGTTAGCCGATCTACGATCACCCAGATGGCGTCGTTCCCCTTCTGCGGCCTTGGCAACCCGTGCACAAAGTCCATAGATATATCGTCGAATTTCCACTCAGGTATAGGCAAGGACTTCAGAAATCCTCCCGGCTTTTGGCACTCCGCCTTCACCAAGGCGTACGTTTGGCATTTAGCCACGTACAACGCAACATCTTTCTTAAGCCCCGGCCACCAAAACAACTTCTTGAGATCACGATACATCTTCGTGCTCCTTGGGTGGATTGAGTACTTGGTATGATGAGCCTCGTACATCAACTCCGCCCGAAGGTGCCCCCACTTGGGATGCACAAACGATGATCCTTCCTTAACAAACCATCTTCCACCGAGAACTGGGAATTTGACCCATCCGTAGCGGCCTCCAAAAGCTCCTTCATGGAGTCATCTAACTCCAAAGCCTGCCGAACCCGGTCAGCCAGGTCATACTGCACCTCTGTCCAGTTTAACATTGCCTTGGCGCTCGTCTGCTTGTCAACGCAACAGATCTCAAGCTCCTCCAACTCCCGCACAAGCCGCTCATCATGCACCGACAACCAGTTGGCTCGGGCGGGAGCCCTGCGGCTCAGCGCATCCGCAACTGCGTTGCCCTTCCCGGGTACATAATGTATCTTGAAGGTGTAGTCCCCCAGGAACTCCATCCACCTCCTCTGCCTCATATTAAGGTCTTTCTGATCCAACAGGTATTTTAGGCTCTTGTGATCGGTGTATATATCGACCCTTACTCCGTATAGGTAGTGCCTCCACAACTTGAGTGCAAATATCACGGCCGCCAACTCCAAGTCGTGCACCGGATAATTTCTTTCATGCACCTTTAGCTGACGCGATCCATACGCTATCACGCTACCGTGCTGCAACAGCACGCAGCCCAAACCGCTACCCGAAGCGTCGCTATACACCTCAAAGCCCTCGGTCCCACTCGGCGAGCTAAGCACTAGCGCCGTGGTCAACCGCCTCTTCAGCTCCTCGAAAGCCTGCACGCACTCTTGCGTCCATAAGAATCTCTGATCCTTCCTGGTCAACTTTGTGAGAGGTAATGCTATCCGCGAGAAGTTCTCCACGAAGCGCCTGTAATAGCCGGCAAGCCCAAGGAAACTACGGACTTCCGCTACCGAAGACAACACAGGCCACTCCCGTATCGCAACTATCTTCGCCGGATCCACCGCTATACCTTCCCCACTCACTATATGACCCAGGAACGCTACCGAAGGTAGCCAGAACTCGCACTTGGAGAACTTTGCGTAAAGCTCATTCCTCCTCAAAGTCTCCAACACCAAATGCAAATGCTTGAAGTGGTCTTCTTCGCACTGCGAGTACACTAAAATATCGTCAATAAAGACGATCACAAAGCGATCCAGGAAATCTCTGAACGTCCTGTTCATCAGATCCATAAACACCGACGACGCATTCGTCAGTCCAAACGGCATGACCGTGAACTCGAAATGCCCGTACCTCGTACTGAACGTCGTCTTTGGGATATCACATTCCCTGATCCTCAGCTGATAGTACCCCGACTTCAAGTCCAACTTGGAGTATACAGATGATCAGACTAACTGATCAAAGAGATCATCAATCCTCGGGATCGGGTACTTGTTCTTTTCCGTCAACTTGTTCAGTTCTCTGTAGTCGATGCACAGCCGCATACTACCGTCCTTCTTTTTAACGAAGAGGACTGGTGCGCTCCAAGGCGACGAACTTGGACGCACATAACCTTGCTCCATCAGTTCCTCCAGCTGAACCTTCAACTCCGCCATCTCCTTTGGTGCCAACCTATAAGGAGCACGTGACACGGGTTTGGCACCCGGCACGAGCTCGATCGTAAAATCAATCTCTCGCTGTGGTGGGGCTCCGGGAAGGCTATCCGGGAACACATCAGGGTATTCGCAAACCACGGGGATGCTATCCAACGGGGACTTTGGCTCCGCAGCCCCCACAATCGCAAAGAACAGCTCTGCACCAGCACGAACCGCCTTCACCACCTGAAGAGCAGACATTAGTGTCTTGCTCGACCCCTTAAGCCCCTCGAAAGTAGTCTCCCGCCCTACACCCAGCTTGACCTCCTTACGGTCGCAATTGATCCAAGCCTTCTGCTCTGACAGCCAATCCATTCCAAAGATAACATCGAACTCTACTAGCGGCAGCAATGACGCTAGCAAGTCGAACTCTTGGCTCCCAATGTGAACCTTCACGGCGCACACTCTGTCCGCACGCATCGAGCACCCATTTGGTAGCAACACATCTAGCTTGTCCTTTGCCATCGAAGAAGGGACTCCGATGCGCGATATAAACTGTTCGGACAAGAAAGAATGCGAAGCACCAGTGTCGAACAGTGCTCGTGCCGGACTATCGCTAATTACCACAAAGCCTAAGCAAAAGTCATTAGCTTAACAAGCAATAGGTAATAGTATTCTCAAGTCAACTTGCATAAATTAACTCATACCTGTCACCACATCTGCTTGCTTGATGGCCTCCTGCTGGCCCAAGTTATAGACTCTAGGCTGAGTCGGAGCATAGTGGGACGCGGTCGACTCCACCGCTTTGCCCTTTTCCTCGTAGGTAGCTCCTTGTTTCCTTTCGGACTTTGCGCGTCCACTCCAGCAGTCACAGGCAAAGTGCCCTGGCTTTCCACACGTGAAGCAAGCGCCCGGGGTTCGATGGGTAGTTGCCCCCGAGGCACCTGCAGAAGAAGCTGGACCCGATGTCTTAGCCTTCTTGAAGAATCTACGGTAGCCCGACTTTGATGTAGTCGGTGCCTTGAACTCTGATTTCTTGCCACCGGATTCCCTTTCTTTCTTTGCTTGCACGCTTCTCATATCCTTCTCCAAGGACCGGGCCGAACTGACCAGGGTCATGAAACCCTGCGTCTTGGGCCCCGACAGCAGCAACCTCAAATCATCCCTTAGCCCTTCATAAAAGCGGCTCGTCTTGCGCTCCTCGTCTGCGAAGGTAGCGCCGGTATATCTCCCCAACCGAGTAAACTCGTGGAGGTATTCATCAACGGTGTTATCACCCTGCACCAACTTCTGGAATTCGCTCTCTAGCGCGATCCTCTGCGCCGAGGGGAGGTATCGAGCCATAAATAGTCTCGCAAACTCCTCCATCGAGACTTCCGCCAATGGCCTTCCCCTCAACTGATGCAGCTCTAGGCCCTCCCACCACAGTCTTGCGTCCCCATCCAAAAGGAACGTCGCTATAGTGGTCTTCTGCCACTCTTCAGTTTGCGTCGCAGTCATCACCCTGTTGACCCTTGAGAGCCAATCCTCTGCTTGGGTCGGGGTTTCTGCCCCCGTGAACACTGGTGGGTGAAAGCCCATCACGTGCTTCAGTTGTCTTTCAGTTGCTCTCTGCGGCAACTCTGGTTCCACCACAACTTGCTCAACCCTCCTTCGCTCTGCCGCCTGAAGCGGTACCTGTTCCACAGCAGGAGTAGGCTGCTGCACCTGCCTTGAAGGTTGCGCATTGATCATTGCCATGACCGCTTCTGCCACCAATCTAATGGTCTCAGCAGACAAAGGTGTTGCAGGCGCATCGCTTGGCGCACTGCTCGCCTCAGAACCTGGCCGTTCAGACGGCCCAGCGCCACTTCTGGTCACCTAAAATCGTGCAAAACACCGATAAGCGACCCAAAAATTACTGCAAACAGCAATTATAGGAACACGCAGGTTCCTCAATCATGTGTATTTTCATTCCTAAGTGGACATTCATGGGTTCTTTTCATGTTATAACGATGACGCACACAATGTGCTCACCACCCCTTAAAGTGAATTCGTCCACGAATTCATTTAAGCCTGACCGAAACAAGAAGTCTGATACCAATTTGTAACACCCCTATCCGTCACATAGCATATAGCAGTAGGTCCGACCATACATGAATATGAAAAGCTAATATCTAAGCCTTCGAGGGCTGGCGCTGCAACTTGGGCTTTAGCCCGCTATTTGCCGCTTGGCTCCGCAGCAGCACCTGTAGGAAGCAATCCACCCAAGAGGTGGCAATACAAAAGGGCAACGGTCAGCAAAGCTGACCAAATTATAACGACCCCGTCCCGTTTCTCGGGACGGCGATGCTCCTTCCCTGCATATAAAAGTACCATAGCAATTCTATAAGGTATTCTATTCGCCACAAGTGTCGGCACGCACGGCCGCACACTCCGTGCTCTCAGGGCACTAATCGGTGAACCCGGTCCGGACCCAGTCCGACACCGCGATTCCACCACCATCCCTCGGATGACAACACTCGTGAGCATTTAGCCCTTTCAGCCGAAGCCTAGGCCCGTTTCCAGCCCCCCGGGAAGTCCCATGTACTTTAGGTCGCTTCTACCGAGACCACTTGGAATGGGTAGAGTTCCACCCGCCTGTTGCTCACTTCACCACGGCCATTTAGCCATCGGTGCGGGCCAAGTTTCTCCTCATTCCCACAATCGATCAAAACACGCACATAACCCCGTTATGTACCGATTTGCCCTCCAAGGCAACATCGCAGCGGCAATGGGATTCCGCCCAAGCTTTCCGGGTGCGCCTCGAGGTTAACCCCCAAGGATCCCTGTATGCAATCTACCACGTAGAAATTTCGGAAAACTAAAAATCATCGGCATGGAGTCTTCTCCGGCCATGCAATGCAAACATCACCGATCCGGGTTAAACCCGAATAGGCTTCACACACAATGCCTACACCCGTACTCCGATTCCGGGCTCTAACAACGGGGACTTTACATATCTACCCGAAGGGATTCCGCGCCTCAACGCTCACTCGAGAGAGGGGGGATTTCCCCATGCATAGAAAGAAGGGCGACTACACATGCCCTATGAAGAGGATCGTTACCCTCGAAGATTTCCGCGGCGCCATCGAAAACTATGCGGTTGGAAAGCACCGCAACGGCGTCACCTCCGCGGATCTGGACTCGGATCGCGATTCAGGGCTCCGGAGCTCCTCCGGCGGCCGGATCTTGGGCTCCTCCTTCCTCTTGCTCTCCCTCTTCTCTAAACACTTAGAGAGAGAGTGGACCAAAGAAAATGAGGATTCAAAACCCTAATCCCGGCTAATAACCCCCCAGGAGCAGCCCCCACCGTCGGATCTAGATCCAAGAGAACGAACGGCCGAGATTAGATCCAAAATCCCAAAAAACTGGGCCGAACACGGCTTGACACACGGCCGTGTGTCTGGCCGTGTAGCTCATTCGCCGATCGACACGGCTCCTGACACGGCCGTGTGCCACGGGCCGTGTTACCTGGAGCTTCAAGACGATCGTCGGGCTTCCAGAACACGGCTTCGAACACAGCCGTGTTCGAGGCCGTGTGCCCCACACACGGCTTGAGACACGGCCGTGTGTCTCAGGCCGTGTACCTCTCTGTCTCGAGACAGCACAAAAACCCAATAAATCCCTGAACACGGGTAGGCACACGGCCGTGTGCCTGGCCGTGTGCCCCTGTTCAGATCTCAAAAAGAGCCGTTTGATCGCCCCGCGATCATCTCCGAGGTTGGGGTCTTACAGGCATGACCCAGGGCGTGTCAGTCATCGTACAGAAGCAATTATCCTTCCCGCAAGAATCAAGAACTCGAGGTTAACCCCGTACCTGTCACGCCCCCTGACACGCCCTCCCCGGGCGTGACCTAGGGCGTGACCAACCCGAGAAATTTTCCTATAAATTCAGATGCCCCCCTTCAATTTCAGAAAAGTTTGGGTTGAGAGGGGAGGTGCTGCCCTTTTGTTTACTAGTGTTTTTTATGGTTTTTCTCCCTCTCTTTCTCTTTCTTATTTTTGTTTTTCGTAACCCTAGTTTAGTTTTAGCTTTTGTAATAGATTCTTTTGTAATCTTTGTTCTTCATTTAGTAGTTTAATGTAATACAAGCATAGTCTTTTCATTTCCATACAAGTGTAGCTCCATCATTTAAAGTTGTAACTTTCTCTTAATATTAATATAAAAGTGCTCTTTTCTTATACTTTGTTTTATTATGCTTTACCACTCATCCCCCCTCCTCCACTTCGCTATGATAAACAAACCCTCCTTGTACTCGATCTTGATGATCAGATGTTCGAGTGATTAAGTTATGATGCTTTGAATTTTCCTTTTCTTTTTAGGTTTTAGGCCTTCGATTTAATCTTTATTTTTGATTGAGTTGGAGGTATATCATCGATATATATTCTCCGCCTTTTCTTTCATTCTGGGTTAACCGAGAGGCCGATATTTTGAAGTGAGAATTCAAGAGTAAAGAGTGTTGTACGCACACCTCGAGAGAGGCAGACGTCCAAATATCCTGGATTGGAGTAAAATCCAATAGTGGGGTTCACCGCGTAAAGCGAGCTTTAGGCCTCCGAATTAGACGAGAGTCGGTCGGACCTTCCTAAACTCAGTTGGGCACGACTTCGAGAGAAGCGTGTTCAAGCTTTAGGAGCCTCCACGGTCAAGGACCTTTAACCTATTAAGCTTAAGTTTATTTATCGTGTTTTTAATTGACTCTGGCCGAGGTAATTCTCGATTGAGTGCATTTCCATTTCATTGTTCCAACCCTTCGTTGTAATCGCATCTTTTATGCTTTCTACTAAGGTGCGTTTAGTTCTCCTTTAGTGTTATTTTCCTTTGATTAAGTGCGTTTAGATTTCTCTTTATCCCTAAATATTTCCGTCGATAAAATAATAGTCTTTGTCTGAGTAAGTGTACTCAACAGTTCCTGAATTTAAATACAACACATGTGTCCCCTAGCTACAATTCGATAGGTACACTTGCCTCATTGGATTGCTAGTTCGGTTGCTTTATTTTATTCGAAGCTTAGTGAGCACCAGCTTTGAAGTATATAATGATGCATCAGGGAGCGGCTTATGCTACGTGCTTCATCAGTTCGGTAAAGTTATAGCATATGACTAATGCTAGTTGAAAGTGCATGAGCAGAACTATCCCGTCCATGACTTGGTGTTGGCGGTGGTGATATTTGCACTTAAACTGTGGCGTTATTACTTATATGGAATGAAAGTTGACATCTTCACGGACCATAAGAGCCTTAAGTATCTCTTGGATCAGAAAGATCTAAATATGCGATAACGGAGGTGGATTGAGTTCCTTGGGGGCTACACCTTCGAAATTCATTATGAGTCATAGGAATCCTGCAAGGGAAAATTGGTTACAGATGCATGATGAACATCTTATCCAGGAGTTGGAGAACTCAGACATTTCTTGTGTTGATAAGAATGTCACTGCAAATGCGTGCCTGAACTGGACAGAGGTTCAATATGACCTCGCATTTTGGGTTCGACGAGCAATAAAACTCGATGAGAGTCTACAACGTTATGTAGCGGATTGGTCAAATGCCCAATTCTCCTTGAACTCAGTTGCTTATCTCGCCCACGGGAAAACACTCAATATTTTTAATAATTATTAAAGTAGTTTTTACTACCGTTAAATATTGTGATTTAGATTTCAAACATGACATGTACGAAGTAAAAGTATTAATAATTTTAATATTTTAAAATATCTAACATGCAACCTTGCATAAAACCTTCCCAGAGACCAAGTACAACCAACCCAAAAAGGTAAACTAGCACCTAGCAAAGTTTTCAACATTCCAAAAGAAATCTACCACTGGGCGTCAACAACCTGACACGAAAACACTGAAAGTATGCATGTACGAACTAAAACTGAAAACAACAAACTGCCTCACGACGGTGAGAAAAAACCACTGTAATAACTGTAGTCCACAAGCTACCACCTAACACAGCCGCTCCACCGGGTACAGTCCTAAACCTGAGGCATTCAAAGAAAGAACACTTCAGCAAGAAATTTGCATGTGGCAATGGAAATAAGAAGGTAATAAATTGGAAAAGACAAGAAAGGGTTTACAAAACCCAACTATAACAAAAGCTGAAACCACAACTGATTACCAAAATAGAAACAAGTAAAGTGAAAGGTTTGCAATAATGGAGTAAAAGAAATTTGCACCTAGTGTGGAACGAAGCCATGCTTCGACAAAATCTGCAATGATAAGAATGAAATAACATAAACTTATCTATAATAAGAAGCAAATGAGCATAAAACATGTCAAAAAAGTGAATCATTAACACTGGTGAAAACAATCGGGCCGGAGTCGGTGACCAAAATGGCCAAAACTGAACTACCAGACCCAAACGTCTCACAAAAAGGCACTGCGGTGGAGGCCACCAAGCCTAACAAAACTCAACAGTCCACAAAACAGAGACCAAACAAACCACCAAGTATAATGATTCACAAACTGGCATCAAGTAAGTGGTCCTTTATCCACTGCCAACCTTTCTAGCCGAAGAAAACATCGTACCCAAACAACCCAAACTAAACCCAAGCATAAACCCTAAGAAATACCTTTACAAGCCCTAAATTTACTCTAAGGACCATACACAACGAATCAGACACATATCGGCAGAAAACACTAAGTCCAGCTACAATTCTGTGAGAATACCGGATGAAAACGACCGATACTTGACGAAAAGGACATAAAGCGGCATGTATACTCGACCAAAAAGACTTGGTTGCCAGACCACTTGACGCTTTCTAATCCTAAGCCAAACATGACGAATTCATCGAAAGAACTAATGCTTCCTGCTCCAGGCTATACTCGACGAATCGTCCAGTGCACTCAACCTATTTACCTTCACTCAATGGCATGCCCGCTGATACTCAACGAACTCGATCCCTAGATACTTTATGAATCTACTTTACTCAACACAACGCCAACCGATACTCGACGAAATAGGACTTAAGCTAATAAACCTATACTCGACGAAATTTGAGTTGAGCTAATAAACATATACTCGACGAATAGGATGTTACTCGACGAAATTGGACTTGAGCTAATAAACCTATAATCAACGAAAAGGATCTTACTCGACGAAATTTCACTCAGTCTATATCCTTATGTTCGATGAATTCCTGATGGTCTACTACCCTTATATTGGACAAAGCTTCTGTAGGCTGTACAACATATTCAAAAGCTTCTTAGTCGAAATCTTGTACTACTCTAAGGCTTCCTTCAAGACTAAGTCCTATATTATTAGAACCTTGTAAGGAGAAGAAATGAACAAAAAGAAAAGCAAGAAACAGTTGCAAGAAGAAGATCGCCACTTGCCTCAAGTCTTGGACGAATCTGCCTCCTCCAATGCTCCACGACAAGGATCGGGCATAAGAAGACCCAGGATATGTTTCCTGAAAATTTTGGGGGAAGAAGGAGGTCAAAATCACAAACCCTAACACACAAACATTGGAGAAATGGGTAAATCTCACCACGAACGCATAGATCTCTGAGAGAGCTTTCCAAATCTTTAATCTTTCGACAAAACCGACCACAAAATCGCTAGAAATCATCGGCTAAAAGCATGAGGGATGTTGAGCTCCTCCTCTCTTGCGAAACAGACGACGACCGGGTAGGGAAGAGGATGAATAGGGTTTTGATCCGACCCTTATAACCGGTTATATATATACATATATATATAATCTTAATATTATATTACAATTAATAATAAATTACCCCAAAACGACCCAAAATCCAAACCAATTCGAAATTCTACGAAAATCGCACGGTAGCTAAATACCGACTCTACGAATCCAACTACGAAGTCGAAATAAAAATCGGACAAACCGAACTCGGGTAAAACACCACCCGAAGATAAAACACCACCGCATCCCTATAAAAAGCTCCGCCAAGTCACTAAAATAGACACGACTCACGAGGGAAGTTGCACAAAAAGGCAAGACCAACCATACAGGAAAACCCACTCAGCAAACCCATGCTCAAACAAATGACACACGTTAACTATGCGCTAACGTAATTCCCTGATGTCAAAATATGTCACTATGGGAATTAAAATAAATAGACAAAAATTAGCGTCGTTACAACCACCCCCCCTAAAAAGAACTTTTGTCCCGTAATTTGACTTAAAAAAGGATCAAATCCAAAACAAAAAAAGTATCCAAAGTCTATCAAAGAAAACACTTACCAAAAGCTTCAGGAGAACTTATAAGGATGAGCCTCCCTCATAGCTGTCTCCAACTCCTAAGTCGCGGTCTCAACATCTTGGTTCCTCCACAAAACTTTAACCAAGGGTATTGTCTTCCTTTATAATACCTGATCTTGAGTATCCAAAATACAAGCAGGCACTTCTACGTAGGAAAGGATAGGCTCCAACGGGGGCACAACATCAAGAATCTATTAGTCGTTAACAACACACTTCTGCAACTGGCTCACGTTAAAGACATCGTGCACTCTAGGATAATTTGTAGGAAAATCCAGTCTGTAAGGTAATACACCAATCCGTACAACAACTTTAAAAGGTCCCACATACCTAGGATCCAACTTGTGGTTCTTGCAAAAAATCTTAACGCCAGACATCGGGGAAACCTTAAGAAAAATCGTGTCCCAAATAGCAAATTTCAATTCAATACTTCGACGATTAGCATTATTTTCATAACGCTCCTGAACTATCCGAAACTTCTCTTGAATATGCTTAACATAAGTATCCATTTCTTCTTGGGCCTCCGGACCAAACAACGATCTTTCACCAACCTTGGCCCAAAACAAAGGAGTTTTACAACGTCGCCCATACAAAGCTTCAAATGGGTCCTTCTGCAAACTCTCTTGATAACTGTTGTTTAAAGCAAGTTCCATTAATCTCAAGCGCTCGTCACACGCTCCTCTATGTTCCAAAATGTAACATCTGATCATATCCTCAAAGACCTGATTTACTCTCTCCGTCTGACCATTAGTCTGCGGATGATAGGTAGTGGAATAGCTCAAGTCGGTACCCAACCCTTCCTTTAAACTTTTCGAAAATCGAGACGTGAACCCGGAGTGTTGAGCTGACACAATGCATATTTGTACTCCTTGTAATCTAGTGACCTCATCAAGGTACAACTATGTTATTTTGTACATGGAGTAATCAATTCTGAATAGCACGAAGTGAACACACTTCATCACTCTGTCCACTATAACCCAAACTGAATTGTATCCTCGGGGAGATCTCGGCAATCCAGAAATAAAATCCATTAAAATACTCTCCCACTTCGAACATGGAATTTCTAAAGGGGTCAACTTGCCTCTAGGCCTTCCATGATCGGCCTTAACTCGCTTACAAGTAAAACAATTAGATACAAACTTAGTTATATAACCCTTCATACCATACCACCAAACGATCTGCTTCAGATCCCTATATATTTTAGTAGAACCAAGGTAGTAGGCAATACTGGAACCATGTGTCTCACTGCACAACTTAAGTCAAATGAACTCAACAGTGGGGATGCATAATCTGCCGCGGTACTTCAAAGTACCCCCATCATAAATCGAAAAGCCTGGTGACTCCCCTTTCTCTGTTCAATTATAGAGGTGCAACAAATAAGAATCATCCCTTTTGTGTAGCCTTGTAAGTGAAATCCATGAATGCTCTAATACTTCCAAGCTGTTCGGTGAGTCGCTACTTCCAACTGATTTATCCATCAAGAGAAATTCCTCTACAAATGAATCCGCAGAAAGGTTGAAAATTTTCGCTGCCTTCCTACTCACGGCATCGGCTACCACATTAGCTTTTCTCGGAGGGTATTGAATCTCAACATCATTGTAACACCCCCATCCGTCGTATGGCATATAATAGAAGGTCCAACTTGAACCTGATGCCATATACCACTGACTGTCAGAGGGGTTACAGAATAATACCAATGACTCAACTACTCGTCCTAACAAAGAGCATTCTAGCGGAAGCTTTTAAACAGTTAATAGAACCCAAAATATGCACAAGCATGGCATGAATGTCCACTAACCAAAATAGGAATGAAATAAAACGAATACACAGAAGAGTACATTACCTTATGGCCTTACAATATTTCTCTTAACAAAGTAATATCTTACAAACATCGGCTCGCAATCCGGCCATACATGATAGAATGTAAAGGTAGTAGTTCACTATGGCCTTCGAGGGCCTGCAAAGCAGCTTAGGCTTCAACCCGCTACTTGGCGCTTGGTTTCGCAGCACCTGCAAGCAATTATTCCACCACATGGTGGCAAACCGAGCAACGGTCTGCTAAAGCTGACCAAATTATAATGACCCCGCTCCCTTAAAAGGGACGGTGGTGCTCCTTCCTTGCATATCGTTAGCCCAGATAAATAAAAAAGTGCATATAAACACTTTCGCCACAGTTGTAGGCTCGCTTGGCCAAACACCCCGTGCACTCAGGGCACATTCACGGTGAATCCGGTCAATTCCGTGGCTTCACCACCATCCTTAGGATGGCAAGCAATCTAAGCATTTTTGAGTCCTTCCGACCACAGTCGAAGGCTCCCAACTATCCCAACGGCTAGTTCCACTTTAGGGCCTCTAACACTATACCACATAGCCTAGGTCCGCATCCACCCACCCGCTGCTCACGCTTCCTAGTCACTTTAAGATGTACGCGCGGGCAAAGCTTCACCCGGATCCAACATCATTTCCAAACAACACATAACCCAGTTATGTTCAAGGCTGACTCCCCGATCGACAAGTTAGTAGAATTACGTTTTCGCCCAGTTTTCCGGGTGTGCCTTGGAGTTAATCTCCAATGATCCCAGCCTCAATCTACCGTGTAGAAACCCGAAAACAACGCACGGAGACTTCTCCAGCTATTCATGCAATGCAACATCACCGATCCAGACAAATACATCGGGGTAGGCTTCACACACAATGCCTATGCCCGTGCTTCGATGCCGGACTCTAAACACGGGGGACTTCACATATCTACCCCAAGGAACACCGCACACTCGCGGGACCGGGTTTTCCCATGCAAAGGAAGAAAATCTTCAAGTGCTCTAGTTGAAAATCGTTACCCATGAAGTCCTCTTCGGTACCATGAAAAACTTGTCAAATAGAAAGCTTTGCAAAGGAATTCTCTCCACAGATCCGGTCTCGGTTCTCAGATTGGTGCTCCGACGCTCCGTCGGCGGCCGGATTCCTCCCTTCCTTCCTATTGATCTCTTCTCTCTCTAACTTATTAGAAAGAGGGAGTTAAAGATAAAAATGAGGAATAAAACCTCTAATCCCAGATTAAAAACAAGCAGGAACTCATCTGGGCCGTTGGATCTTATTTAAAGAAAATGAACGGCTCAGATTAGCCTGAAAAATTTCATCCTGGGTCGAACACAGCTTTGCACACAGCCATGTTCCAGGCCGTGTGCCTCGATCCAACAACTCAAATCGAGCACAAGAAAGGACACGGGTTGGGACACGCCCGTGTCCCAACCTGACACACCCGTGTCGGGTCCTCGACACGCCCGTGACCAGGAGCCGTGTCACGAATAACCGCCATGACAACCGCCACCTCGCTTGGTAGACACAAGTGACGACACGCCCATGTAGGATTTGACATGCCCATGTCAACCAGTCCATGGCCGTGTTTGATAGTCGATACAAAACTAAGAATATTCCAGAGAAGTACACGGCCAGGTGACATGCCCGTGTCCTATGCCGTATGCACTGACACGCCCGTGTCCCAGGTCGTGTCCTTACCTGGATGACCCGAGCATGACATGGTCATGTGACACGCCCATGTTACAGGCCGTGTTCACCCTACCAAGATCCAAACTTGGTATAAACACCACCCATTTCAACTCTAAATTTTGAGGTGTTACAATTCTCCTCCCCTTAAAGAATTTCGTCAACGAAATTAAGAAAAGGGTACACAAACCAATTTAAACATTACATGAGTTGAAAAGTTCGGGATATTCCTCATACATAGCCTTCTCTCGCTCCCAAGAAAGCTCCTCACGTCCGCAATTATCCCAACGGACCTTAACCATTCAAATTTCCTTGTTGCGGGGCCGTTTAACTTCAAAGTCTTCAATGCAAACTGGCTTGACCTTCGTCGTCAACCCACTATCAATCGGCACTTGATCGACAACAACGACTTCTGTAGGCTCTTGCACCACCTTCCACAACACTGATACGTGAAACACATCGTGTATCCCACTCAACTCCACCGACAGCTTCAACCGATACGCTGCTTCCCCTATCCGCTCTAGGATCTCAAACGGCCCAAGGTATCTCTGACTCAGCTTCTTCAGGCATCGAATCCACGAGACACCCTTGAACGGCTTGATTTTCAGATACACCCAATCGCCAACATTGAATTCCACATTCTTATGCTTGGCATTATAGTATTTTGCCTGCCTGTCCTGAACAATCCTTAACCATTCCTGAATCATACGTACCATTGAAGTGGCTTCTTCCACTGCTTGACGTTTCAATAACTTTGACCCGCATGCCTCCAACCAAGACAACGGTGTGCGACACCTTCTCCCATAAAGGGCATCGAAAGGCACCATTCCAATACTTGCTTGAAAACTGTTATTATATGCAAACTCTACCATGTATAGGTGATCCTCCCAGTATTTTCTGAAATCTAGGATGCACATGCGGAGCATGTCCTCCATCGTCCTATTGACCCTTTCGGTTTGACCATTTGTTTGCGGATGGAAGGCTGTGCTGAAACTCAGCTTAGTTCCCAACAAATTAAGTGCCAGTCTCCAGTCATTGGACGTGAAGCGCCCATCTCGGTCACTAACAATACTGTGGGGCACACCATGCAATCGTGCAATATTATCCACATAGAGCTTGGCTAACTTTTCCACCGGATCTTCCTTCTTATTCGGAATGAAATGCGACACTTTTGTTAGTCTATCTACGACCACCCAAATGGCGTCATTTCCCTTCTGCTACTTTGGCAAACCGTGCAAAAAATCCATGGATATGTCGTCGAACTTCCATTCCGGGATTGACAAGGACTTTAAGAAACCACCGGGCTTCTGGTGCTCCGCCTTCACTAAGGCACATGTTTGGCACTTTGCCACATACAGTGCTACATCCTTCTTCAGTCCTAGCCACCAGAACAACTTCTTCATATCCCTATACATCTTCGTGCTCCCCGGGTGGATTGAGTACTTGGTATGATGAGCCTCATACATCAATTCCTCCCGAAGTCTATCTGTACTAGGAATGCATAGGCGACCGTCCTTCCTTAGCAGTCCATCCACAACTGCAAACTCGGAATTTTACCCGTCCAACGATTCATCCAATGCCTGCTTCATAGTGCTATCCTAAACCAAAACCTGCCAAATCCTATCAGCTAGGTCGTACCGCACCTCCGTCCAACATAATATTTCTTCAGCATGAGATTGCTTGTCGATGCAAGAGATCTCCAATGCCTCCAAATCACGGACTAATCTCTCATCATGTACCGCCAACCTGTTGGCCTTTGCCAGATCCCTACGACTCAAAACATCCGCCACTACATTTCCTTTCCCAGGGACATAATGTATCTTGAAAGTGTAGTCCCCCAAGAACTCCATCCACCTTCGCTGCCTCATGTTCAGGTCCTTCTGATCTAGTAAATACTTCAGGCTCTTATTATCGGTGTAAATGTCAACCTTTACACCGTACAGATAGTGCCTCAATAGCTTTAGAGCGAATATCACGGTCGCTAGTTCCAAATTATGGACCAGATAATTTCTCTCATGGAACTTCAACTGTCGCGATCCGTACGCTATTACTCTCCCATGCTGTAGAAGAACACAACCCAAACCATTGCCCGAAGCATCACTATAAATTTTGATTCCTTAGATCCACTCGGCGAACACACGATAGGTGTCGAGATCAACCGTCTCTTCAACTCTTCAAAAGCCTGCGCGCACTCCAGCGTCCATACAAACATCTCATCCTTCCTTATCAATGTCGTGAGTGGTAGCGCGATCCGTGAGAAATTTTCCACAAAGCGCCTGTAGTAGTCGGCAAGCCCAAGAAAGTTCCGGACTTCCGCCACCGTAGTCAACTCTGGCCACTCCAGAATTGCCGCTATCTTCGCCGGATCCACCGCAATCCCGTTACCACTAACAATATGCCCAAGGAGCGATATTGAGGATAACCAAAACTCACACTTGGAGAACTTAGCATACCACTGATTCTTCCTCAACGTCTCCAACACCATATGCAGATGCTTGTAGTGATCCTCCTCACACCGCGAGTACACAAAGATGTCATCGATAAACACTATCATGAATTGGTCCAGGTACTCTCTTAACGTCCTGCCATGAGATCCATAAACATGGATGGCGCATTGGTCAGCCCAAATAGCATGACCGTAAACTCGTAATGTCCAAACCGCGTGCTGAAAGCTTTCTTAGGGATATCACATTCCTTTATCCTTAACTAGTAGTATCCGGATTTCAGGTCTAGCTTCGAATATACTGTTGACCAAACTAACTGATCAAATAGATCGTCAATCCTTGGGATCGGATACTTATTCTTTACCGTAAGCTTGTTCAACTCTCGATAATCAATACAAAGTTGCAAACTCCCATCTTTCTTCTTAACGAAAAGGACCGGTGCGCTCCAACGCGACGAACTTGGACACACATACCCTTGCTCTAAAAACTCTTGCAGTTGTACTTTCAACTCTGCCATTTCCTTAGGCGCTATCCGATACGGAGAGCGTGACACCGGTTTGGCACCCGGCACCAGCCCAATAGTAAAATCAATCTCCCGTTGAGGAGGGGCTCCCTGGAGATCGTCTGGAAATACATTAGGATACTTGGACACCACTGCAATACTGTCTAGACTAGGATTAGGCATTGAATCCTGTACTGAAATGACAAACAGCTCAGCACCAGACTGAACTGCATTAATCACCTGAAGAGCCGACATCATAATCTTGCTCGACCCTTTCATGCCTGCAAATGTAGTCTCCCGCTCAGTATTCAGTCCCAACCTAACCTCTTTTTGGTTACAGTTAATGCAGGCTTGCTTCTACGAATGCCAGTCCATACCAAAAATTAAGTCGAACTCTACTAACGGCAGCACCGACGCTTGCAAATCAAACTCCTGATCACCAATCCGCAACCTTACCACGCAAATTCTATCCACGCGCATTGATCACCCATTGGGCAACAACACATCCAGCTTGTCCTTTTCCATCGAAGAAGGGACTCCGATGAGCGACACGAATCTTTTGGACAAGAACGAATGTGATGCTCCTGTATCGAATAGGTCTCTCGCCGGACGATCGAGAATCAATACAAATCCTAGCACCAACACTAATAAGCTAAAACATACAAAGGTAACAGTTACAACAAAAGCTAAACTATAATAAATTTAACACATACCCGTCACTACGTCAGCTTGTTTGATGGCCTCTTGCATGCCAAGGTTGTAAACTCTACGCTGGGCTGGAGAATGATGGGAAGCGGTTGACTTCGCCGCCTACCCCTTTTCCTCATAAGTTTCTCCTTGCCTCCTTTCGGACTTTGCACGTTCGCTCTAACAATCTCTTGCAAAATGTCCCACCTTTCCACAGTTGTAACAGGCTCCTGGGACTCGACTAGGATTTGCCCCCGTCGTACCATACGAAGGGGCTGAGCTCGAAGTCTTCTACTTCTTGTTCAATCTGCGAAAACCTGACTTTTAATTTGGCACTTTAAACTCTTACTTCTTCTCCACTGGGTCCTTCTTCTCTTGCACTTTCCTTGCAACCCTTTCCAAAGACCGAGCCGCATTTACCAAGGCTAGGAAGCCCTGCGCCATAGGCCCAGCAAGGAGTAGCTATAGGTCGCTCCGTAGACCCTCATAAAATCGATTGGTCTTCATCTCTTCTTCAGTAAACATAGCAACAGCATAACGACCTAACCGAGTAAACTCATGGCGATACTCATCCACGCTACTCGTTCCTTGAGTCAATCCAAGGTACTTATTCTCCATCTCAAGCTTCTGGGCAGAAGGTAGGTATCGGGACAAGAACAACCTTGAGAATCCCTCCATCGGTACGTCAGCAAGTTGTCTTCCCACTAAGAGATGAACCTCCAACTTGTCCCATCACATCCTTGCCTCTCCGGCTAATAGGAAGGTCGGTATTGTGGTCTTCTACAACTCTGCAGTTTCTGTGGCGGTCATGACCCTCTTCATCGTAGAGAGCCAATCCTCAGCTTGAGTTAGCGTTCCCAACCCATCGAATACCGGAGGATTGAAGCTCATCACATGCTTGAGTAGTTTCTCCGTGTCTCTTCTTGGTGCTACTGGATCAACTGCCCCACGCTCTACTACTCCCAGCACTGCCACTCTAATCGGTTCTTGCTCATTAATAGGTGGTGCGTGCTGCACTTGCTTGGCATTTATCTTGGCAAAAACTACTTCAGCCACCAATCTGATGGTTTCTGCTGAACGAGGTGATGTAGGCACGTCTCTTGGTGCACTACTTTCTGCTAATTGAAGACGCTTTGATTGCCTCGCACCGCTTCTAGACACCTATAATAGCATAAAGACTTGATTAGGGGACAAACAAATTGCTAAAAGAAATCATTGGAACACTTAGGTTCCCAAAACAAATGCATTTTTTCATTCCTAAGTGGATATTCATGGGTTCTTTTATGTTATAACGATGACGCATATACATGTGATCACCACCCCTTAAAAGAATTCGCCCACGAATTCGATTAGAGATGACCGACACCCTAGTCTGATACAAAATTATAACACCCCCATCTGTCTTATGGCATATAATAGAAGGTCCAGCTGGAACCCAATGCTATATACCACGGACAGTTAGAGGGGTTACAGAATAATACCAAAGACTCAACTACTCGTCCTTACACAGATCATTCTAGCGGAAGCTTTTAAACAGTTAAAAGAACCCAAAATTTGCACAAGCATGGCATGAATGTCCACTAATAAAAATAGGAATGAAATAAAACGAATACAAAGAAGAGTACATGGCCTTATGGCCTTACAAAGTTTCTCTTAAAAATGTAATGTCTTATAAACATCAGCTCGCAGGCCGTCCATACATGACAGAAAGTTAAGATAGTAGTTCACTACGGCCTTCGAGGGCCTGCACAGCAGCTTAGGCTGCAACCCGCTACTTGGCGCTTAGTTCCGCATCACCTGCAAGCAATAATTCCACCGCATGGTGGCAAACAGAGCAACGGTCTGCTTAAGCTGACCAAATTATAATGACCTCTCCCCCTTAATAGGGACGACGATGCTCCTTCCCTGCATATCGTTAGCCCATCTAAATAATAAAGTGCATATAAAGACTTTCGGCACAGGTGTAGGCTCGCTCGAACAAACACCCCATGCACTCAGGGCACATTCACGGTGAATCTGGTCAATTCTGTGGCTTCACCACCATCCTTAGGATGGCAAGCAATGTGAGCATTTTTTAGTCCTTCCAACCGTAGTCCAAGGCTCCTGACCATGCTAACGGCTAGTTCCACTTTAGGGCCTCTAGCACCGAACAACATAGCCTAGGTCCGCATCCACCCACCTGTTGCTCACGTCGCCTAGTCACCTTAAGACGTACGCGCAGGCCAAGCTTCACCCGGATCCTACAAAATTTCCAAAGAACACATAACCCAGTTATGTTCAAGGCTAACTCCCCGGTCGCCAAGTTAGCAGAAATACATTTCCGCCCAGTTTTCCAAGTGCGCCTTGGAGTTAATCTCCAAGGATCCCTACCGCAATCTACCGCGTAGAAACCCGAAAACAACGCACAGAGTCTTCTTCGGCTATTCATGCAATGCAACATCACTGATCCAAACAAATACTTCCGGGTAGGCTTCACACACAATGGCTATGCCCGTACTTCGATTCCGGACTCTAAACAAGGGGGACTTCACATATCTACCCCAAGGAACACCGCGCACTCACCTCACACTCGCGGGAGTGGGTTTACCCATGCAAAGGAAGAAAATCTTCATGTGTTCGAGTTGAAAAACGTTACCCTTGAAGTCCGCTTCGGCGCCATGAAAAACTAGTAAGATAAAAAGCTTCGCAATGGAATTCTCTCCACGGATATGGTGTCGATTCTCAGATTGGTGCTCAAACGCTCCGCCGGTGGTCGGATTCCTCCCTTCCTTCTTCTTTGATATCTTATCTCTCTAACTTCTTAGAAAGAGGGAGTTAAAGATGAAAATGAGGAATAAAACTTCTAATCCCAAATTAAACACAAGCAGGAACTCATCTGGGCCGTTGGATCTTATATAAAGAAAACGAACGACTTAGATTAGCCTGAAAACTTTCATCTTGGGCCGAACACGGCTTTGCACACGGCCGTGTTCCAGGCCGTGTGCCTCAATCCAGTCACTCAAATCGAGCACAAAAAAGGACACAGGTTGGGACACGCTCGTGTCCCAACCTGATACGCCCGTGACCAGGGGTCGTGTCACGAATAACTGCCACGCCAACCGCCACGTCGCTTGTTGGATACCGGTGACGACACGCCCGTGTCGGATTTGTCATGCCCGTGTAACCTAGTCCATGGCCGTTTTCGATAGTCGATATAAAACACAGAAAATTCCAGAGAAGTACATGGCAAGGTGACACGCCCGTGTCCCATGCCGTGTGCACTGACACGGCCTGGGACACGCCCGTGTCCCAGGACGTGTCCTTCACTAGACGACCTAAGCATGACACGGCCGTGTGACACGCCCGTGTCACAGGCTGTGTTCACCCTTCCAAGATCAAAACTTGGTACATACACCTCCCGTTTCAACTCTAAATTTCGAGGTGTTATAATCATAATCTGCAACATACTATAACCATCTACGCTGGCGTAAATTCAACTCGTTCTGAGTGAAGTCGAACATCAAACTCTTATGATTCGTATAAATCTTGCATATAAAACCATATAATAGATGTCTCCACAGCTTTAGGGCATAAATTATGGCTGTGAATTCTAGATCATGCGTAGGGTAGTTCCTCTCATATATCTTTAACTATCTCGACCCATATGCGATCACTTTGCCCTCTTGAATCAACACGCACCTAAGTACAACGTGTGATGCATCCACATACACAATATATTCCATTCCTTCGGTAGGCAAGGAAAAAACTGGGGCAGTGCACAATCTCCTCTTCAATTCCTGAAAGGCCTCTTTGCACTCATCGCTCAAAACAAAAGCTGTGTTCTTCTGCATAAGCTTAGTTAGCGGCACAGACAATGTAGAGAAACCTTCCACAAACCTCCTATAATATCGAGCAAACCCTAGGAAACTTCTTATCTCTTTGGGTGTTGTAGGTCTATTCAATCCACTATAGCAGCTATCATCTCGGGGTCCCCAAAAATTCCATCCTTATTAATCACATGACCCAGAAAGGAAACCTGTGGCATCAAAAACTTACATTTACTTAACTTATCAAACAACTTATGCTCTCTTAAGGAAAATAAAACCAAATGTATGTGCTGGGCAAGCTACTCAGCACTACGGGAATAAACCAAAACAACATCAATAAATACGACCACAAAATGGTCCAGAAAATCCTTAAACACTTTGTTCTTCTTGTCCATGAAGGCGGAGGGTGCATTGGTAAAACCAAAGGACATTACCAAAAACTCAAAATGCCCATACCGAGAATAGAAAGCAGTCCGTGGAATGTCCGTCTCACGAATCCTCAATATATGGTAGCCCTAACAAAGGTCAATCTTTGAAAACACAGTGCTACCACACAACTGATCAAACAAGTCATATATTATCGACAAGGGATACTTGTTCTTAATGGTTACTTTATTCAGTTCTCTATAATCAATGCACAGCCTCATCGATCCATTCTTTTTCTTAACAAACAGCACAGGAGCACCCCATGGAGAAAAAATCGGCCTAATAAATCTATTTCGTAACAATATTTTTCTATCGTTTTTGGAAAAATTAAATAAACCATGTATAAATTATTTAGGTGTTTTAAACACCTCAAAATCCCCCCAAATTTGGGTGGGCAGTCTTAGAGGGCATGATAAGGCTCTGGTAAAAATTTCATCTCATTTGGAGATGTTTTGTATAGGTTTTTTATCCAACCTTAGGTTGACCCTTATAGGGTTATTTAGGATCAAGCACCCCCTAGGGGTTTTGAGTGGTCAAATCACCTCAACAGAGGCTGAAACCTTGGACACTGACTTGACATGGCTAATGTAACTCTCTTAAGGAAAAAGGTGTGATTTAGGGTTGATTTACCCTAAGGTTCAAACTCAAACCCTAAGGAAGGGATTTTGAGTGTTGTGAAGGGCATAGGGGCAAATGCCCTTGTGTGACCTTGTAACTTAGTAGAGTTGAAGATAGTGTATCCTAAGATCTCTTGTAGAAATCTTAGAGGATTTGGAGGTATGTAGACACCCCAAAACCCTAACCCTATCTTTTTGGTAGAAGTTCAATTATGAAAACACAGTCACGAAACCTTAGTTAAAAGTTATGAAACTTGGGTGGTGTAAGTTTTAGACTAGTAAGAACCCTTAGTAATTTTATTAGGATTTTATGGATCATATTTCAAGTACTTTATTTGTTAGGTATCAACTTGATCAAACTGGTCTTTTAATAATTTTGATTACTCTATTCATTTGAATCTGATGGAACTTGGTCAGTAGATGCTTTAGGTCTAAATGAATATCCATGAACTTTGTTACAAATCTTAGTTGATTATTTCTAGTACTTCCTTCACAAGTTCCAAAAAGGGCAATTATGGTCAATAAATGATTAAGAGCAAATTACCTTCTGTAAAATTATGAAACCTGGCCAATGATGTTTTCAGATCAATATCTAGTTGTTTAATTTTATTTATGATTTTTAAAAAAATATTTACAATACTTGCTTCACAAATATAGCTTTTTGAGATTTTGGTAATTATTTATTCTAGAGCTTAATCCCCATTGAAGAATTATAAAATTTGGCCACTGATGTTTCTAGGACAGTATCTGCTCTAGAAGATTAATTAAGAATTTTTGGATGATTATTTACTTCACTTACTTCATTATTGAAAGGAGATAAGATTTATTACCAAAATTAAATTTGAGCCCTTAAATTAGTTGAAAAATTGTTATATCTTGGCTTTACTATTAAATTATGGTTTAGGATTTATCATGATTTTATGAAGCTTTATACATGCCTGAAAAGTGCACTTCATGTTCAATTGGTAGCCCTTGGAAGCTTTAAAGGAAATTAATTAAATGCCAGATAAATTAGGAAAATTACAATTTTCTAGATTTAGTCTATTTATGTCATGATAAGTCTCCAGTAAATATTTTAGGGCCTTTGAAAGATTATCTAGATTATCTCCTATTCGGTTCGACATATAGCTTAGGTTGGTCTGCAAATAGCAAAATGTTATATTACAATAGGACATGATCTGGGATAGTTTTTGGAGTTTGTCATTTTAGCTGGGCGGACTGATGTGGATGATTTCACTAGAGAGGGATAGGAAGAGTGGTGAGAAGTGGTTTGGCTAGAATCTTGAGGTGTTCGGGTTCGACGAAAGATCGTCTTTTCCGAGGAGAGGAAGAGTCAAAATCACCCTAGGATTAGCCGACTGTAATATGAGAAGGGAATGGGTTAAGGGAATCAACCAATAACAATAAGTGTCTTGCAAAAGGGAACGATGGGCTTCAGATACCATCATAGTTCCTAGTGCCCTTTGAGAGCCCTTCACAGGGAATACCGGGGGAAGTCCTGGGCTAACGTAAACTGTATTAATAAACTTATAAGAGTAACTTAGTAATTAGGGTTGCACGTTTCACAAACACTGTTAGCACAGGATGACAGTTGGGAGCTTCGGCTCGATTGGTTAAGAGACGGATGGAATGGTCCGGGGAGCTTCGGCTCGATTGGTTAAGAGACAGACGTTTTGGTCCGGGGAGCTTCGACTCGGTTTTTGTTTGATTACGATTAAATTTGCATGTGCATAAAAGGAAAGAAAATTACGGTGGTGGGTCTTCGGTACTGGGTTGTCGTAGCACCAACGCCAGTACGATGACTCGGCAAGTGTAGTTTTTACACTTCGCCAAAGCTAAGTCCAGCGGTCCAATCGGCAAGAGTATGTAGGAGTCCGCTTTGTGCACCAAGCATTGAGGTGTACGATAGGTCAGACCGGTAGTGCTATACTGGTTTTGAGGTGGGCAAGGCCCAACCCACCGCTTCTGTCTGCCACTACGGAGGTATCCTAGGAGGTAACGGCTCCGAAAGGGGGAACTAAAGCTCTGTGTGCACAGAGTCGAGTGTGTGAGTTGCACTTGCATGTTCCATCATACCCACTTACATGTCATAGCATAATCGATTCATTTAATCCTGACACCTAAAGTATAAGTGGATGGGACGCTTGTACATTAGGACTTGCTAAACGACCCCTTGGTCTATAAGCTTGTGTGGGCAAGTTTATAAATTAAGGTTAAATTCAATATATATATACTGCTGTTTGATAACCGACACCCCAATGTATAAGTGGTATGGGACACTTTATACGATGGGAGACCTGCAGAAGATCCCTTGGCTTATGCTTTTCCGCACATAAGTTAAGGTTACATTTTCTACTTTCCGTTATTGCAATTATTTATTATAGAATTGCTAGATTAGTTCCGCTGCCACCTGTTTCTTTGATTTAGTCTCCACTTTCATGTCCTTCCCTTTCTTCCTCTCCGC
The DNA here is from genome assembly GCA_039513925.1 of Platanthera zijinensis. Lineage (NCBI taxonomy): Eukaryota > Viridiplantae > Streptophyta > Magnoliopsida > Asparagales > Orchidaceae > Platanthera > Platanthera zijinensis. The sequence goes on from CM077095.1 coordinate 45,861,688, forward strand.
TCGGTACCTAGGAGCCATGGGGGGAAGGGGTAGGGGATGATAGGGCATAGTCTTTATGACTAACGGTTTTCAGACCACATCATTTAGGGGATCGTGGAGCCGAGCATGGAGGAGCAGCCCCGGAGGTCGGCCCGCTTGGAGATAGGGCAGTCTAGCTCAGGAGTTCATACAGCCGGGACCGTGAGTCTTGACCTTGAGTAGATTTTCTGGTGTTTGCTTCCGCATGAGTGATTTGTAGTGAGGACATGATTTACCGGGCAAAAGCCCGTATTTTTAGTACCCTGATATATATTATTATGTGGGCACTCCCTTCGTGGAGATTTTATTTCTATATATGTGATTTTCTTGTGGACTTGCTATTACTTCATTTATTGTGCTACCTTTCTGTGATCGAATTGACTGGCAGAATCAGCGCTTTGTGGTGATGACCCATCAGAGCGTGAAGGTGTCACCGCAAAGTGGCGATTCTGTGCCTAAGACCCTAGTGTTCTAGAAGAAAAAAATGGGGGTTTTACACCCTTCCCCCTGCAGGGAGCCCCTCCGGCTGCGAAGATATCATCTTATAATTCTCTAACCAACGAGTTAGACTCAACCCACAAGGACTTACGACTAACCATGACGACTTATAGTATACCCTCGTTCAAAATAGACCTTGGGTATTAACTTGGTTAAGGTAAGGAGATACCCAAAGAGAATAAAGGAGGAGTTTAGCACAAGAATTACTACCTAAGACGTAAACTCAGGTGTCCCTACTATCCAAATCAAGGATTACTCAAACTTGTAGGACGGCCTTAAGGAGAATTGAGGCCAGTGATCTATTTGCAGAATTGTAGAAGTCAATTTATCTCGACCCTCGTACCAGTAAAAAAATTGCATGGAGGCAACCACCGAGACAAACACTGAGGGTCGGATAGGAATTAAAATTTTGAAGAAACCAATTTGGGATTGGGAACATTTTGACCCTAATAAGGTCGTCGTAAATGTGACTCATAGAGTTTAAAGTATGGAGTATATTGACGAGTTTCTGGGTGGAACCCCAAGTCAAAGATTGATGCCCTAGGGATTGTGCACACAGCTAGGACTGATATTGCATGGTAATATCAAAGATACTTAGCCCAAGATAGGTAGGGGCTTATCTTTTGTTTATTGGGGGCTTATCTTTTGTTTATTGGGGACTTGCCCTTTGTTTATTGAGCAAATTAGTATTGACTTGGGTTTCCTTAGACCTAATTTAGAGAATGCGGCGTAACAAACATTGAGAGGTTGAAGTCTATATAATTCGACGTTATTCAGGCGAAGATAAGATTTTGTAAAAACATGTTTGGAATGTTAACCTGTAGCATTACCAAGACAATGAAATGGTAATAAGACACAGTAATTTCGAGGATTAACTATTATCATGTAAAATTAGATGATGGATAACAAGATTCAAGATATCTGAGAAGGTAAAAATTTAATCGCTATGTTGTATCACCGGAAGTATGGTGTATCTCAGAACATATACCCCCGGAGTGAAGAAAGGTGTCATGGGTTTGGTGATGAACGGTAATGTCCGTCAGTTGATGTAGGCTATGTGAAAGAGTTTTTTGGGAACTATTACAGCCACTGCCCAAGTTGTAGTAGATGTTCGAGGGTGTAATTAGGGATTTTCATACACAGGATTCCTCATCCCCACTCCGGGCATAATTATAAAGGGAACATCGAGTATAGACTGGCCAAGGAAGCTAGCATCACCCCGACCCAGAAGAAAACACCCATGGTTATTTCTTTAAGTTTGGGACTAGAATTCTGTTATCATGGTATACTTAAGGTGATCATGTCAAATCCGGATGGATAGTGTACGTCCAAGGAGAAAATGTCAGTCCAGGCTTATCTGGACTCTCGGCCGACATTTAACACAGCTCTCCACCCTCGTACGGAGGTACTGTATTCCACTGTCATGGATCTAGGACGAGGATCCAAAGGCACTCGACTCAGAATTTATGAAGAACCCTGACACCTGGGTGTGACTAATTCACGATAGGATGCTGGAGGCCTAGAGCAGACCAGCCAAATATTACGATGCGCGACATTTCCAAGTAGAGTCTCAAGATGGAGACAATGATTCCTGAATATACTTCTGGTGTAAGGAGTCTTGCGGGTACGTGGGCAGAATAAGTTCCGTCCATGGAATATGGGGTGTTACAGGATCTGGGAGCCCGAGCAGATCAGCCCATTGGCTTACAGGATGGAGCTACCGCTGGAGTTAGCGGGTTTGAACTGTATTCAACGTCTCCTTTCTCAGGAGTGCTCTACTACGGCCAGAAAATCAGGTTCTTGGCATAGATGGCTCGATAGATTTAGATCAATCGGTAACAAGATGAGCCGGTCAGGATAGATGACACAGCGGTGCAGGTCTTATGACACAAGAAGGTCCCACTGGTCAAGGTTTTGTAAACGAACCATGGGCAGGAGGAGCATACCTGAGAGCCCTTGAATCTAATACAGCGAAGGTACCCGGATCTCTCCAAGTAAAGTGTATATTCAACTTCCTATGGGATGTTACAAGCAGTTACCCTCAGTAGAAACCCCGCAAGCCTAACTTGAATTTCGAGGACAAAATTTTTGTTTTTGTTTATTGGGATTTGTAACATCCCATTTCTAGCAAGACCCCTACGAGTGGTTTTGTCATGACTAGGTCATGACAAAACCCTAAGAAGCCCAAGAAGACCAAGTGAGCTAAGGCATGAAGGTGGAGATCACCATGGTCTGCAAACAGTAGAATTCTAAACACTAGTTTAGGAAGACCATAGGGCTTCACCATGACTCCATGACCCCATCACAATATCCCTAAACTATTGGAAGGTCCATTAGAGCCCTAAGGGTCCATTGAAATCAACTCAAAGTGGTAAAATTGACCTAAGACCACCATAGGCCTAATATAGGCAAGGTGCCCTAACTAAGGGCAATGTGCCCCTAATATGCCCAACCAACCCTACCTAAGTGTTCCTAGACTTTAAGTGAGGTCAATGGGTCACCAAGGACTCATGGGGGACTACCCAAGAGGCTAAGTTGACCCAAGTCAACTCTAGCCCCAAAGTGGTCAAAGTGCCCTTAGTAAGGGTAAAGTGACCTCCAAGGTGCCAATTCAACCATACCCAACCCTACCTAGACCTTAGGGGAAGCCAATGGGTCACCAAGGACCCATTGGGGTCAACCTAAATGGTCAATTTGACCAAGGTCAACTCAATCCTTGAAATAGGTAAAATTATCCTAAATGGGCTAACCCAAGCTCAAGCCCTTTTCCATTTGGGCTAACCACCTCCTAATTAATTAATAGTATGAATTAGTGGGCTGCTAATAGGCTAGGGAGATGAACAAATTCGTCCTTGAAGACTAGGAGAGAGAAAACTCCATTTTACCCTTTAATGGAGGAGAGAGAAAGTGGTTTAAAGGGGCCATTCATAGCCAAGGGAGACCAAGGGCCTCTCCATTTGATTCCAAGGGCTGAATATATTCTCCCTCATCAGTTTTGAGGAGTTTAATAACCATAACCAGCCATAAAAGTGGCTGAATTTAATTTCTCCCATAAGGAAGAGAGGGAGAGTGGAGAGAGCCATTAATTGCCATGGGAGAGCAAGAGTTCCTCTTCAATTGATTCCAAAGCCTTGATTCCTCTTCCTCTCATTATTTAGAGGAGACCAAGGGTTTTCATCAGCCTCTAGGTGGCTGAATACAAGGGATATGTCATGGCCTTAAATGCTTTACCCTTTCCCGTCCCAACTTGGTGATCTATAAAAGCCCCCTTAGAGCAAGAGTTACTCTCCAATTGATTCCAAAGCGGCGATTCTGGGCCTAAGACCCCGGTGTTTAAAAAGAAAGAAAATGGGGTCTTACACAAGCCTAGTGTCATAGTGGAAAGAGAAAGTCTTCCTGGAAAGGCTCTTATAGGTAGACATTTGTTTCTTCAAGCTAACAAGAACCTAGGACCAAAGTCAGCTTGGGTTCCTAAGGGAAGGTAATTCTATCTTGCAGGATAGTTCAAGTGGCCATAACCATTTATTGTCCTTGGACAATGGTATACTAGACCTACGTTTTGATACAAGAAATGATTCAACTTATCAACATGCACTAAATATCAAAGACAAGTGCAATTATCAAGGGGGAGCTTACAAAGGAAACCCAGATGAACTTCAAAGGCTAAAGCTCAGAAGCAAGGTTACTGGTGTGCTCAGAAACTTTGAATCCAGCATGGACTTCAAGTCTACAAAGCAGAGATATGTAGAATTCACCTTTCTTTTTTTCTACCAGTAAATTTCAAAATTGATTACTCATGCATGAGGAGGGTAAATGGAACACATGACTAAGAAGATGTAAAAACAATAACTCTTTTTAATACATGTGTTAGTGGCATACATGTTAAACATGCCACAAAATGTAACTTGTCTCAACATACCCAAAGACATATTGCATATGGAATACCAAGCTAGGTTAGTATCAAAATTTGGTTGAGTCAATTGAGGTTGGGGGCTAATACTCTCTTAGTTGAAATAAATATAAGGTTATCAAAATTTTGTCTAATTGCACCCCAATAGAACACGATTTAGAATGTGTACTGCAGGTTTATATTTCCCCTGCAAGTTAGGACAGCACAGTTAGGGGATAATAAAAATTTAACACTAAAGACTTTAATTACTAAAGAAAACTGATATTAAGCTAATTAAGCCCACTTAACAAATACTGGAGAAAAGACAGACTGTGGATATGTGTCGGGACTCAATCCTAGCCGTTGATCAAGATTAAAACAATAAAGATGGATTAGTGACTTTCTGCCTTCCTTGTAGCATTACCTATAAATAGAAGGACTTGTGCAATACGCCAAGTCACTATTCCTTACCCTCTCACGCCCGTATTAGCAAAATCGACGGAAAGCATCTTTCGCTTGCTTTCTCAAATTCTCCAGAGAGATGGCGCCCAAGTGACCGGATTTCCTCTTCAAAGGTGCTGAACTTGTGCGAAATAGATTTGTTGATACTCCGTAAGAAGTTCGGTAGGTGCTTAATCTTCTGCAGAAATCTAACCTAGCTTTCGTCCTACCGGAACCCTGTCTTCTGTGGAAGAGGGAATAACTGGAGTTGTTCTCCAATGCCAAAGTGGATGCTTCAGCCGGGAAAATTAAGACCATGGTAAACATAAGTAAGATAAAGATAATGCCCAGAAGGCTAAGCAAGGCTCTACAGCAGCCAAAGCTCTCTACAACTGAGGACGAAGAAGGGCTATTGCTAGACAATGCAAAATCAGCAATGAAATGGTGTGGACTCTCCAAGCACATAATCGAATCAAATCAAAGGAAATAACTCAATCTGAGAGGCAAGTTCCTAGCCGATGTCATTGGGAAAGCTCTAATATGCAAAACAGGTTCCCATAACAATATCTCAAAAAGGACTTTTGAACTTATGGCTAGGGTCATACTATCCAAGAGAACTTATTGGGGAAGAATGGTGTTTGAAAGAGTAATGGAATGCTTTGCTGAACCCAATTTGGGGAGAATCCTGTCACTTTTTCTGCAAGAAACTACTCCAGAAATTTTGAATCATAAACTCTGTACTAGGATTCACCATATGAGAAGGATGGACATCAGGATGCTTGAGAGATGGGACCGGGTCCTTCTGCCCCATGGTTTAGAAGCTTTGGAGAGAAAAGGGAAGAGAATTGATGCTACTGAGCCCAGGTCCTATAGCAGATCATCTGTGGACAATGAGCCTCATGATCCTAATCTATCGTGATCTGCCAAAGTGTCCAAAAGAGACATGAATATCAAGGTATCCGCCACGTCTGAACTTACCCCTCTTAGTCGTGTGAGCAGACTATAGTCATATTCAGTTCCTGAATTGGATGAGATTGCTGCTGGGTTATCTTGATCTGCTGGACAGGAAGGAGAGGATTTGTCTCCATCCAAGGATGCTCAACAAATTATAGAGGAAATTATTAAAAAAATATCTACAGGAATGGGGGATGATGCCGCCAGATTGGAAGATGCAGATAGGTAAATACCTATGTCTAAAGATTAGGAAGTACATGATAAAGTCTTGGAAACTCCTAGTACTAAGGGAAGGATTGCTCAAATTGAGGGGGAGCAACTGATGCAAGAAATAATGCATGATGCATTATTTGTAGGGTAGAAACTTGAGGTTCCTCCAATAAAGGATGCTACTGCTGCTGACCTGCATGTAAACAAAACCATGATAGTGGTTGAGGGGGAGAAATCTTCTAGTCTCCCTAGTCATGAGGTATACAATCTAGTGTCATCAGAATCTGAGGAAGATGAAGACAGTGATGAGAAAACACACTCCTCACCACATCCAGAAACAGAACAACACAAGAGTGGCACAGCTCAAGGAATAGGGATCAAGCCTGTACAAGGAGAAACTAAAGCCCTGGATGAGGACACATCTGCCAGATTTGATCAACTGCCATCTACCTTCATGGACAATCTAAAAGGTTTGCTAGATGTGCAAAGAAGGGCGTTGAAAAACTATGTGGATGAAGCCCTCAAAGATGTTAGAAATGATCTTGCAACTGAGATCAAATCTATAAGGTTTGATCTAAATATGCTCAAAGGAGAAACAGTTAAATTCTTTAAATGAGCTGCTCCTACTATAGATTACACCTTGGAGAAACTGGATGTGTCAAATCAGAATATTTCTATTATCATTGAAAATCAAAATATTCAGGCCAAGAAATCTGTGACCATTCATGTGAATGATAAAGTTCTGTGAAAAGAATAGGGCACTGAAATCTTCACTAAGATGGATGCCTGCACCAAGATGCTTGATGACCATATGTTACAAGTTAAAAATCAAGTAACTGCTGGAGTTAACTACCTGGAAGGGGAAAGAAGCAAAACAAGCACCTCCCAGACTACACAAGTAATTGAAAAAGTCAAAAAGGGGGAGAGAAATGCCATCAGAAACAAATACTGAGAATATGGTCTGGGCCACAAATACTGTGAGAGGCTCATTAGGAATGGAGCCACTACAATATAATAACATCCCAATAATGCCTGACCATATACAAGATGCTTTAAACAAGATGTATAGCAGAGAAGCCCAAGTTCAAGAAAATCAAGAATATGTTTAGTAGATTGAAGAAGATGACAGTGCTAATGCTCGGTGGGGAGAGAAGACTACTGGTTCTCAGCATCCTTCCTTCAGCCCTACAGTAGACCGGTCACTATAGATCAAAGAAAGAATCACTGTTGATGCTAAAGTAGAGGCTAAGCTAAGAAAAAAGAGATATAGAGAAGAAATTTAACAGAGGCCTGATTTCGAGCAGTAAAGCTCAGAGTCCAGATCTATTATTCTGCTTGCTTGGGACCAGGTCAAAGCCAAAAGATCTGATAGAGGTAAATGGTACAAAAAGATTGAATGGGATAAGATGGAAAAGTGAGACATAGAAAGAAGGACTTTCTGGAGGAACAAAAAGGCAAATCTTTTGGCTCTTGATACTGTGGAACTATCCAAATACTTTCCCAAACCTTTCAGCAATTTTGAGAGACAAGGATAAAGCTGAATCTAAAGCTGTAGCTACTAAGGCTAAGGCTGTTGATGGAGCTAATAAGAAAGGGAAGAAGAAAGCTGGAGATGAATACAAGCCGCCGGCAAAGAAATCCAGAGGCAGTGGAATTATGATAAGGGAACCTGAAACTTAAAAAGTTTCTGGTTCTGCTTTAACGGCTAGGAATGAAACACTATGTTTATATTGCTCAAACATTTATTCTCTATATGATTAAATAGAATAACCTTTGTTATAATCATGATCTATCTAACTCATCATTGGTTATGTCTTTGACTTATCTGATACATCATTTGATATGTCTATGATTTATCTGAATTATGCTGTGTTGATTATGTCTATGATTTATCTGAATTATGATGTAATGATATGATTTAAATAGTTATAACATAGGTATGTTTAGTATATAAATTGGCTTAGGTTTGGACTTCTTCAAATATAGGGAGATTGTTAGGTCCATTAATCCTAATGTCCTGAATTTGAAGAAGGACTAGCAAAACAATGTATACATATGTTGTGATCTAACTTGTGTTTAAAGTGAATGATTGTAGTTTGTCCTGATAAGCTATGATGAGATAGGTAGCCTAAGTTGCTAAGTTAGGTAAGTTCTTACCTAAGTGGTGGAAAGACAGAAAACCGTCTAAGTCCACAGGCATGTAGTGAAGATCAGTCACTGAATGCCAGATGACTTATAGCGTTGAGTGAAGCCTATACAGTCAAAGCCTAGGCAGTGGCAAGCTGAGAAAATTGCCAAGTCCACATGCGTTCAACAAGCATTAAGTGAAGTCAAATCACTCAACGCCATGCTACAGAATAAGCAAAAATTGTCTAAGGCAGAAAGTGTTGAGTGAGGCATGCTCACTCAACGCTCTTAATTCTTATGTTGTTGAATAAGCAGAAAAATTGACTAAGGCAGAAAGCGTCGAGTGAGGCATGTTCACTTAACGCTCTCAATGCTTTTGTTGCTAAATTAGCAGAAAATTTGCTAAGGCAGAAAGAGTTGAGTAAGGCATGTTCACTCAACATTCTCATTGATTAAGGCAAAAAGCGTTGAGTGGAGGTTACTGACTCAACGCTGTCAACACCTAGTGAAGAAAGAATTTTGTCTAGGGGGTTTGGCATTGAGTAATGCTTACTCACTCAACAATAAACAACTGAAAGCTGATAAAGAAAGATTGGTGTTGAGTGGAGTTGAATCACTCAATGCCTAGAATCATACTTAATATTCTAAGTAGTTTGGCATTGAGTGAAGGTGACTCACTCAATGCCAACAGATAGTGAATCTGTCTATGTGTTTTGGCGTTGAGTTATGCTTACTCACTCAATGCATATTCTCTGATGCTTGATCTTTTGCTAAGTATATAGCTGGTGACATCAAAAAGTCAACAAGTCAACATTTTTCAAATAAATTGCAGGATGACTACAGTACATGACAAAGGTTACTACAGACCTACTGCACGACAGTTGGCATTAAAGTAAATTTGCAGCCAGCATTAAATGTGTGGGACCCATTGCTAAAAGAGCTGCTGGGTCTCAATACATAAAAGAAGTAACAGTTGTTCTTCTTCCCTGCCATTATTATGGATCTATAGAACATGAATCTCAAGCTGAGAAAGAAAAAGGGCAAGTCAGCCGTTGGAATCAACATTTTCAACAGCAAGATAGCTGGTGTCGTTCTCACCTGCACCAGAAAACTAGTTCAGAGTATCTTCTCTGGGCATAAGGTTGCTGCCAAGGGCCGACCCATACTGCAGGTTCTTCACATTTCTAGAAACTCAAGCACCTTAAGATCTTCATCTGGAAGCTGTTAAGAGAAAAAAGCTTGAAGAAGCAGAGATCTAAAAGAAGGCTCATGAGAACATTCCTCAGGAGTCAAAGTTAGGGCTGAATCACCTCAGCCCAGGAAAGAGAGAAGGGCAGAACAAGGTTTTGTAAGTTGCTTCAAGCATAAGGATCATTATTGTTGTGAAGAAGAGAGGGATGAGCTTCTGTCTCAGTTCAGGGAGAGGCAGAACATTGCTCTGTAATTAACTTCCAATACAAGTAATTACTGGTTGCTATGAAAGTAGTTAGGACTAAGTATATCTTAGTTCAGTAAAGGTTGACTCAGGAAATAATCTCATGTAGTCATTGTTGGGCTGAGTCTATCTCAAACAAGAAGCTTGACATAGAGAAATATCACTTGTGTCAAGAATATCCATCAACCCACTTTTGTCCTGTAGGATTCAGTTTACTTGGATCTGAGCTGTAGGTACCTGATAGGGTACTGTGTTGTAGGAGTGCTGCAGCACTTTGAGAGTAGGGATGTGTAGGGCTTTAGATCCTGAGTTGTAGGCCTTAGAAATAAGGTTGAGGTAGGTGATCAGGGGATCACTGAGCTGTAGGAGCTCTGCATGGCTCTGAGGTAGGAACCCTTATGTTTCTGAGTTTGTATTCTGTGAAGAATCTGAGTGTAAGGCTGAGGGCCTGAGGTGTAAGCTCATTGGAGGATTTTGTTGAAGTGCCTAGTCTAACAAGACTGTTGGATAGGTGGGAGGGAAAGTGGATGTACCCAGTTGGGGAACCACTATAAATATCTGTGCGCTTTGTTATGTTGTTTTATTTGTGCAGGGTAAATCATCTTGAAAGAATAAATTAATCAACCACTCAAGCAGCAAAATAAAAGAAAAGAAAATAATAAATAAAGAGATCCATAACCTATTCACTGCCCCCTAGGTGATTTACCTATCCTTGAAATTAAAGGCCTTTATCAGCTATCTTCAACTTCTTTTGATCTTCTGTCCACTCAGGTGATGGAACTGCACTTGTTCTTGTTGTTGTAGTTGGAGTAGGGGGACCTGTCAAAATATAATAATATATGCCTTCATCAATAGAATTCATATAGAGCCTAATCCTTGCCTTCCAAAGTGCAAACTTATTCAGATTGCAAACTAGAGGTCTTGTGCTTTAATACTCCTTATTTTGTGCCATGATATAAAAGACAACTAGAGTAAGTAGGATCTATCAACGATCTTCTGGTTCAGGTGTTAGCCTGTGAAACCAAACAACTTTTTCCTCTGATACCAATCGAAAGTGAGGGATAGATCTTATCTTTACTCTAGAGGGGGGGGGGGGTGAATTTTGTATTAAAAATTTATTAACTTGTTTTTATAGCGGATTAAAATAGGTGATATGTATATTTAAGTATAAAGAGAAATATCATAGCACACAAACAAAAAAGAAAGGCAAACCAGACGACACAAGGAATTTATAGTTGTTCCCCAATAAACTTGGGTACATCCACTCTTCTACCATCTTTATAGGAAACCACTACAGGTTTTTGCTCAGGTGCCCTGCCACCACAAGTTTTTGCTCAGGTGCCCTATCACCATAAGATAAATTTTTCTAAGGGAGATCTAGCAACCCTTTGAACTTTTGATCAGGTGCCCGAAAACCAAACTCAAGTCTTTTGATCAGGTGACTTGTGAACCAAGAAGGTTTAACTTTTAAAGGGAGTTATAACCCTGTACACAGGAAAGGGAAAAAATGATATTGTCTTCTACGTCTTAATGCGCTGAGAAGACTAGTGGATTTTATTGATGTTGTCAAAGCTCCCCCTGAGTTATAAAAATATTATCAGGAGTGGAAGCTTTGCTTCAGGGTATAGGACTTCAAAGATGAAAGATTCTTCTTCTAGTGAAAGATTTTGAGAGATTGAAATTTTTTCTCCGAGTGAATATGTGTTACAAGAAGAAAATCTTGAAGAAGAAGAATGATGAACAAGATGATTGCTTACTTAAGCACATTTGAATTTCAAATTCCTTGAAATCTTTTGCATAATTTTTGAGATCCTGAACGGTTAATTTTGCTTTTAATGTATTTCCCTAAATGTCCCTGGTAAATATAGTAGAGTAATAACTCTGTGAAATCCATAATTAACGCTACTAGGAAACACCTATATTCTTAAGAATATTTAGCATTAATTATCAGAGCATTACTGTCTTAATATCTAAAATCAAATGGCTTTAGTCGATCTGAGAAACTGCAAAGAAGAATAGTCGAGCAGAACTTGGAAGGATTTAGTCGAACTCAGCAATGATTTCGTCGACCTGAGCTCCAAGTTTATTGAGCTAAGAATTATCCTTCAACAAGCTGAGCTCAAAGATCGTCGAACTGAAAATAAGTTTGATAATTTGAGCCCCACGTTCGTCGAACTGAGATAATCCTTCGTCGAGCTGAAGTTCTGATATGAGATTATAGATCATCGATCTCAGCTGGACTTTCGTCGAGCTCAAATCAGAGAAGGAACTCTGAGTTCGTCGATCTGAGCTCGACGATCGTCGAGCTGAGTTCAGCTATCGTCGAATGATATTTTCTGTAATCTTTAAACTGACTTGTCTCTAAATTCTTTTGTATCTGAAGTCTTCTGAAGATAGGTTTCAATAATCTAACCTAATGTGACTGACCATAACCTTGGAACTAAAAAATGACCCTAGGTTATACATGTTGGGTCAACAATCCTAATAGTTAACCTAGCCCAAATCTCAAGTAGGGTTCCAACAAAGCCTTGTTGTTCGTTTCTAATGCCAGCTTGATAAAGGTTGTGGAGATGTCGAATAAGTTAGAGGTGGATCACATGATGGTTCACGGTAGAGAAAAGAGACCAGCGAATGTATATGGAGAGGTGAGCAAAGGAAGAGGCCCCCATAGGGGTATATTTGTTGCACATCGGAGGGGCGGAGGACGCCCTCATCCGAATTATAGATAGGAGCAGAGGCCCCCACTGACAGTACTAGCTTCATAGCCGCTTTTCATTTAGTATCCAAGAGGCAAGGGGAGGGAGCATGCACACCTTTGATCTACTTCTAGTGCAAGCAGCCAGAACACATCAGCGCCAACTACCCTCAGAGGTTTCCTCTTCCTCCTCCCCTTACCCCATAGATTCAGCATGGTAGAGGACATGATCGAGGACAGGTCTATGGCCGAGCAGACCACCGGCATACACACAATCAAGCCTATACTCTGGATATTGCACGTCCTAGGAACCTCGAATGGTTCATTGCATGTAACGCTGTCTAGATCTATTTTAACTCGTAGATTTTTTTTAATACATGTGTACCTTAGAAAAACTTATACAAGGAACCCTCTCAGGCATAAATCATGTGTGTGGAAAACCCTCCCACCCACTATTTGACACAAGTATATCACACTCATTTGTTTTGGAGGACTTCGTAGAGGATTTGGATAGCGTTCAATGCTTCCCCGGTCTCGTTCGGAGAGTTAGACTCCTAGATGTCTCTGAGTTGCAGTCTACAGCCAAATGCAACATGTACATAAAAATCAGAGGGAATATATTAGATATGTCAGTGACAATACTACAGATACCGACCTTCGATTTAATCTTAGGGATGACATGGCTGGATTGGCACCATGCCATGATCCATTGCATAGCTTGAAGGATCTACATGAAGTATGGATACACTGAGGTGGTGTTTGAAGGTATTAAACCCATCTCTCGATCCTTACTTTCTTTTATTAAGTTCTTTAAGGCGCTTCGACAGGGATATGAAGTCTACATGGTTTTCTTTGAGATGGTGGAGGTGGAGGCCTTAATAGCGGATATTATTGTAGCTCGGGACTTCTCTGAGGTATTCATTGAAAAACTGCCCGGACTACCTCCGTACTACGATGTTGACTTCAAGATCCAATTGGTGCAAGGAGCTAGGTCTGTGGTTAAGGCTCTGTACCGGATTGAGCTAAAGGAGTTAGCGGAGTTCTGTATTTAGCTACAAGAGTTAGTGGATTCAGGCTGAGCTCATCATGATGGGGATCTTTGATCTTGTTCGTAAAGAAGAAGCATTGTTCTCTCTGCCTGTACATCTACTATCAGGAGCTCAACCGAATAACAGTGCAGAAAACCTACCCCTTGCCAATGATCGATGAGTTATTCGACCTGCTGGAGGGCACATTTTAGTTTTCGAAGCTAGATTTGTGGTCCCTGAAGGATTGATGTAGCCATTCCTGGTGTCGGAGTAGAAGTTCGAGGACATATCAATGGACTTCATACATGACTTATCTTGCTCCCGCTCTGGGCATGATTCTATATGGGTGGTAGTCGATAGGATGACAAAGATGGCCAGATTTATCCCAATTTGGAAGAATGCTCCGATCAACGTCTTGCTCTGATTGTTTGTGGAGCAGCATGTAAGGTATTACGGGATACCCAAGACTATAGTGTCATACTGGGATGGTCACTTCACTTCCAAGGAAAGGAGGGTGGTCCAGGCTTACTTGGGATCATGGTTGACTTTCAACACCGCCTTTCAGTCTCAGGCCGATGGCCAGAAAGAGCGCACCAACCAGACCATGGAGTATCTGCTACGGCTTTACATATTAGATATTGCGTAGTATAGAGAGAGTCTTTTGCCACTCAGTTTTTCTATAACAACAGTCACTATGCTAGCATACGCATGGTGCCTTTTAAGGCTTTATACGGAAGGAAGTTTTAAACGCCGTTGTCTTGGGTTCAAGATAAGGACCCAAAGGATTTGGGATCAGATTATATTGAGGACACATATGAGCACATTCGACTGATAAGAGATCAGATGCTGGAGTCCGAGACCATACAGATGAAGTATTACGATTCAGGGCATTAGAAGGTAGAATTCCAGGTAGTTGACAAAGTTTTCCTGATGATACATCCGATGCATGGGGTCTCGCGGGTACGGAGACACAAGATGCTCAACCCTCAATTTTTTGGGGCTTATACGATCCTAGAGAGGATCGGTCCCATTTCATACAGGTTGGAGCTACCGCTAGAGAAGGCGAACCTTTATGACGTCTTCCACGTCTCCTCACTTCCGAGGGCCTTAATTCATCCTAAGAAGCATATTACTTAAACTTTCGACCCCGTGGCATCCAATCAGTCTGTTCGTTTGGAGCCAGTCCGGATTATAGATACAGATTTTTGAGTCCTTCAGCAGAAGAAGGTTCCTTTAGTTAAAGTATTGCGGTCCAATCATGGGTAGGAGTACACTTGGGAGTCCATTAACCTCAAGTAGCAATGCCACCTAGAACTCTTCACTTCAAGTACAACCTAACCCGACTGAAGTTTATTATATTTCCTTTGGCATCGAACCTCGTTGACCCAACCTTAAATTTCGGGGATGATTTTTTTGGGTTTATTGGGATTCGTAACATCTTCATTCCTACTAGACCCCTAGTGTGTGTTAGGATATTACATGTGGTGGGTCATGTGAGTTAGGGCAAGGAGGTGTCCTTAGGACTCATTGAGTTGAGGTGAACTCACATAGGGCTCATAAGAGAGCACATGTAACCCTAGGTCAAATTTTCCCCAAATTGAACTCATACGAAAAAATTAACCTCACCAATAAGTCCTTAACCCTAAGGGAGACCCAATTGAACATAAGCTTTATGAATTGGTCAACTCAATTGGTCAATTTGACCAAAGTCAACTTATGTTAATTTCGACATATTTAACACCACATGGCTCAATTGACCCCCAATACCTTAAATTTATCTTAACTATGCCCTCCTAACCCCTAAAGGTGGTCATTAGGTCAATGACCACACATTTGTTGGAGACGATGATTCACGTATCCTTAGTCTGATAATATAAATTCCCATGTTGACCTAATGACCGTGTTTGGTATAATGTGCAGGTTTATAGGTTCAATCGAAGAGAGGAACTCCATTTTGTGACCTACCGCCACGCGCTGGCGGGCTGCTGTCGAGCGTTAGCCTAGTTTTAAACCATATAAGTGCTCTGGATCCTAACACATGGCGCTTGCACTACCGCCCACTCTAGCTTCTGGAATTAATTTGAATCGACGCTCTGGTAGCTATCGCGCAGCGCTAGCTTCCTACCATGTAGTGCTAGCTCAATCAACGATTACCGAGATGGCTGCGCTAACACCAAGCGATAGCTTCCTACCACATCGCGCTAGCTCAAAAAATCAGAAAATAATCATTTTGAATATTTTTTCCAAAGATGCAGGACAACTATCACATCGACATATAATGACCTACTGCCGGGAGCTTGCCTACCGCCGGTGGTAGCCTTGTTTTCTAAAGACGTATAAAAAGCGCTCGTTTTCTCGTTCCTTGCACGAATCAAGACAGATATGAATTATCTCTAGGGTTCGGGAGCCTCCTCTGAGCACAGTTCTACCCTCTCTATCGAAGGAAGATAAAATCTCCGGCGATCCATGGACTTTAAAGACTATAAGGAGTTGATCAGCTACATCAAAATGAAGATCGTTAGCACCGATCAAGCATCAGTTAATGGAGAAATTCTTTTTGAGGGAGATTCAATCCTAAATTCTTCTATAATACTTTTTGTACTTTTCTCCTTTTTATGTGATTGAGGTGAGGAAAATAGATCGGTGAAGGTCAACGGAATCAAGGAAGGATTCTGTGGCAAATCATCAAGGGGAAGGGACGTTTAGATCGGCTGATCTAGCAGGGGCTCTAAGACACTTCCTTACGAGAGGGTGAAGTGCCAGCTCAAAGACGTTTCTAAGAGGGAAAGGGAGAGAGCCAACCAGTCCAAGTAGTGGGTCAATATAGAAAACTAAAAGAGTTTCTTCATTCACCGTCTCCAATCTCTAGCGTCATGGAGATCAAACTTTTTAAATTGTAAAACACTTTTTGATTTTGATTAAATAAAGTTATTTGTGTTCTTATTTCTACATATAATGTCCTGATTGTTCTCAGGTGGATCTCTGAAGGGGTGTATTTCTCCAAGGAGAAATTTGCCCAGAATAATGAGGTTTGTGACCTATCGCCACGCGCTAGCAAGCAAGCGCCCCGCGGTAGCTTCCAGAACAAGTTTTCCTGGAACAAAATGTTTCGAATTTTCAATTAACGCATAAAACCTTATTCACCCCCCTCTATGGTTGGCAACTAGATCCAACAAGTGGTATCATATCGAGGTTATTCCAAAAACAGTTTCACCACCGGGAATAATGGCCAACCCTAGTCTCGAATCGACTAGTGAGGATGAAAATTGGTACACTAAAAAATCACTAGCACCAACATTATTTATAGGTAAAAACTATGAAGGATGGAAAGTATTGATGGAAAATTTCTTAAATTACTATACATAAAAGTGTGAAACATAACTTGTATCAAGCCCCTAAATAACTTAACTAAGCATGAATGTCATATAAATGCTAAAGCTATGAATAGTTTGTTTTGTGAGCTTGGTCAAGAAATTTTTAAACTCATCTTCACGCATCTCACTGCCTATGATATATGGAAATTTCTTGAGTCTAGTTATAGTTCTATTTCTGTAGATGATAAGTCTAAGCAATTTATAATGGATCCAAGTGAAGAACCAAATGGCGACTTGCTCTCCGAAAAAGACATGGCTACCACATCACGAGAAAGGGAAGTGGAAATCTCAACCATGGATGAGTCAACACACGAAGAAGTCAAAGACACTCGATGCTCCGATCTTGCTCCATCCAAGAGCACTGTAAGAAAATTGAATCCCCTTCGTGTATGTAATTCTATTTCCGCATTGAATGTGCTAGATAGGGCAAAATGTACAATTAAGAAATTAAAAAGTATTAATTGAAAACTATGTTTTAAAAAAACCTTTTTAAAGCAAGTGTTAATATAGAACCTACCATTGTCGTGTCTAGTTCTCCTGCATGCTCTTTTGATAACATTTCTACACCTTATGTAGAATATAATGAATTAGAAGAAAAATATAAGGTTCTTAAACAAGAGCTCCGCTTTGCAAAAAAACAAAATGATAAATTATGTTTTGAAAACTTATCATTGAAAAGTGATTGTGCTGAATGCAAGAATTATAAAGTTGAAATTGAAGAGATGAATGAGACATTTGAGGAATTCAGGAGTAAGTACGAAGATCATATTGAATTTATAGTCTCCACTGTAACAAACAACACAATCACATACAATAAAGCTAGACATAACCTCAAAGTGAAGAATAAAGAATTAATTATAAAAATCAACATGCTCAAGGAAATTATTTTTAAAAACTTGCAAAACACAACTCTTATGCTTCACTTAAAACCTGAAAGCATGTTGAATATGAACCGTCATTTAAATGCTAAGTTGATCAAAGGGAGTAAAAAATCTCAAACTAAAGTAAGTTAAATTCCTAACTATAGAAGTCAACCTCACTTGGAAAACAAAATTACTCCCTACTTAAGAACAAATTAATGTAGATTTCCTTTAAACAACAACTATAATATGAGTCCTTATGTTAAGCCAGAGAATTTTAAATTGGAGAACCATTCCAACATATCTAAACCTCCAACGCAATATTATTCAATTGAAGATCATCACATAAAGACTTGTAGAAATCTCAATGGAAATATGCAATTTAAGCATAAACTTAAACCGAAGTATGAATGGAAGCCTATAGTTAAAAATGACAGACCTATAATACTCAACAGGGCTCATTCATCATTACCATCCCAAGGTGTATCCCACAGCGTTTAGGTACTCAAGAGAACCACCCTCACAGGGTCGCACTTGAATACCTAAATCACGTATCCAATAACATATACGATCTGCGTGAAGTAAGTTCTAAATGAACTACACTATATCATACTTCGCGATATGCTCACCAGTTTTTAACTTTTTTTTTCATTTTGTAAGTATGTTTGTCTTATTGCTTGTTATTTTTGTGTTCTATATTTCAAACCAGTATGATAGATATATTCATAAAAAGAAGATGAACAATAAACAATCATGATAAGTAGGGTGATAACACAAAGCTAATCAAAAGTAATAAAACTAATTGCACGATAGATATTACATATAGTACAACTACAAGGAAAAGTGTTCAACCTATTTTATTACAACATCAAAAAATATGAAATGATAAATAACCATAGAATGCTACTCCTCATAAGAAGTCGGAGAAATGTTGAGCTTGCTCATCATCTTCTTGAGCATCTTCTTCATGCCCTTTACCTATTTCGTCATCTGCCTAATCTCCCGCCCCTACTCCTCCACCATTCTATAGATGTCCCAACTGGTTTCCCTAAGGGATGCTGCTCGGGGAAATAGAGGTTTTGCATCAGGTGGTCATGCTCATGATGTAGTATGAATCTCACCTACTCTATAGATATGAGGACAGCTATCAGTAGGGTACGACGACCAGTTGATAGCAGGGTACTTCTCCATGAGAATACTCTGGATCACTCTGTCCAATAGCAAAGTGTTCAACTACTAGAAGTTAGGAGATTTGAGCCGATAGGTGTAGCGCATCATCGATAGGATAAGATCAAATATGTTGAAGTGACTTCCAGCTATGATATAGAATGTCACCATAGAAAGCTCAGCCGTGATCTTCTTGGTGTACCCTACTTTGAATATCAAGGAGTGACACAGAATGTCCTTGGATGATTTAGGTATCTGGCATGATCGTTTCCGTGGTTGTGATGAGATCTCGATGCCCCGCCACACTATGGATAACCTCGTTGACCTCTATCTAGTCCTGGGTATATCTAAAGGACTCAACGATGTCGAGTTGCTTCCCACTAGGGAACCAGACGTACTTCTGTTCAACATCCTCGTAGAGTATCGTCATAATATCAGTACCGATACATAATTGCACTCCTCCATCCAGCTGTATGTGAGCTGGATCCCTAAGATTATTATAAGAGCTCATGAGTAAGCACTTACGAAAAAGGAGCACTAGTCAAAATTGATGATAGAACTCCCAAATGATCCAGGTAACAGTAGATGTGAGCGTAACGGTCATCAATGTTGATGACCATCGACACACTTACTGTGGCCTTGTTTATAGATGGGAATGTGGACACGGGTACATGAGAGCGCTTGGAGAAACTACTTCATGACAGTTGAGTGATGGAAGAAGCCATAATCTATAAAACACGAAAAATCCACTCTTCAAACGTCTGAGAAAATAGTTTCTGGGGGCGACCGTGACACTGTAATCTGCTATTGCTATGCGGTAGCGTGACAACCTGCAATTCGTCCCCTTTCACCAGATCTTCCCCAAAAATCCATTTTTCCACAAATTTCACTTTAAAATGTTAAGGGGAAGGATATCCATGGTCATAAAAGGTAGATCTGTGAAATCGAGGAAGATTTGTGGCAAAAAATCTCAAATCCAACTCAAAAACTTTGTGAAACCACCACAGATCATGTTCAAAACAACTAGGACTCCACGAATTACACTTTTATTTTCGTCGCACTTAAAATTGAAGAAACAAAGGGGAGGGGGTTACCTAGATCTCGGAAGTGCCGGCAAAAGTATTGTAGGCGGAGGTGAGAGAGTCGACAAGCAAGAATGAAAAATTCTGCCTGAATTACCACTTATATATCTGTGAGCTACTGCAATGCGGTACCAATACCCGCGACAAAAGTATTTTTTTCGTATTGATTCCTGACGATTAGCATTGGTATCTTAAATGCTTCTTAGTTGATATGAACGACAACACAAGATTTACTGTGATGTGTCTCACAATAGAGGGGGCATAGGTTTTTGTACATTAAGAATGCTAACTTGTAATCCATGTCTTGTCTTTAACCGGGGAAGGGTTCTAGTAGGTCCTTGTGAAGTGCTAGGGGAAAAAGGGTTTTGTTTAGCGGGTCCTTGTGTGTGCATATGGGGTAAACACCCCATCCTATGACACGTGTGCATCTCCTCATGCCCATATGTCACTTAGTACGGGGTTAGGATTATGAAATATTGCTTGGGTCGATTGTGTCTTAAGTATTTTCATAATTGTTCCTATATAGAGCACGAACGTCATTTCATGTCTCATTGTTGTCGATAACTTGCATCATACTCCATTAGGTTTTTCTTTTTATTTTCACATTGTTTTTTGTTTGTTTAGTTTGTTTTATTTATTTATTTAAAAAAACAACAAAAAACAAATATATATATAACCTAAAATAAACACACACAAAACTGTTGATCATTCATTCTAAGGACAGACATGCCTAAAACCTAGCGCACTATGATTACGTATAATGTTTGATTTTGGATTGTTTATCTCTGTAAACATTGTCTACATTTATCATGATGTGTCAAATCTATCGGTGCTTAGATACTGAGCGCGACTAGACATGATAGTGTCTGTTGAATATGCCTCTAAGCATGTGTAAGGATTTAGGTAGCGTAATGAATTTATACTGGTCAAACTTCCCTAGACGAAGCACTCATGTAGAACCTCTATGCTTACATGTTATAACTAGTGGTATTGTTTCTACTACATTAGAAATAACTTAAATAATCAATGTCACGATATATATGTGCTTATGTAATGATTAAAACTTTGGGCAAACTCCCTAGTGATCATGTCCTTTGTATATAAGTTAAAGTGCATCTATCTATATAGGTAGATTTCAATTCATTCGAGGTCCTTGAAGTGACTACTATAATAATGATGATAATAAAATAAAATATATATATATATGCATGTTATCAACAAATGTGTCAAGGATACCCCCAATCACTATTCACTCCTCCTGATAAGTCTTCATGAGCATTGTGAGGATGAGCACCTTGGTTAAAAGAACCGTTTTGATCTTGAGAAAAGACTAAACCTTAGGTGTAATGCCCCTCATTCTAGTCTTGGTATGAAGTAGATTGACACAAGATGTGATTATTTACTTTATTTCTCTC
The DNA here is from genome assembly GCA_039513925.1 of Platanthera zijinensis. Lineage (NCBI taxonomy): Eukaryota > Viridiplantae > Streptophyta > Magnoliopsida > Asparagales > Orchidaceae > Platanthera > Platanthera zijinensis. The sequence continues at coordinate 45,882,881 of CM077095.1, forward strand.
GTGATAGCATATTGAATTATTGAGATAAAACATGTACTAAATGTTAGTTCTACTTTATGTTTTCTTTTAATGCTACACCTACACATGTAATCGATCTAACACTTCCATGCATTAAAATTGCACTGAAACTACATTATATATTTACATCACATAGGTACTAGTACATGGTTTCTATTTCTGACTTTTACAATGTTCCAGTGTGTTAACTATGTAAATCTCTTAACACTGTACTCCAAATCGTTATGTACTTAGTTTTAACTGTGTTGTCCAATTCTTGTTACTCTGATCTATTTCTGCCTACTTTGCTTGCCTATGTGACTCATAGGCTTTATATTCTCTGTTGGGTATTGCATCTATAATAACCCAGATTTGTATGACGTCACCCTTGGACTAAGATGAATTATGTTTGTATTTGATGCCTTGTTCAAGTTGAGTGTTTGCAGGTTATAATTGTCAAGTGTAGACCAATGTCAGATAATAATGGGTCACCAAACACTTGACCATACAATGTAATCCCTCATTTTGTGATCCATGGTGTTGACTCATATGCAACCTCTCTATTGGAACACACTTCATTTTCATAGTACTAAATTTATGGGAGAAAGACTAGTTGCTGATTTTTTGAAGAAAATTATTTTTCAGAATGACAAATTTTTTCTAAGTGTTTTTCTCGAGTAAGGCTAATAGGTTCTCAAGTAGAATTGAAGTTTTTTCTCGAGTTAGCTCAGTCAGGTATTCAAGTAGCAAAAGTTATTTTCGAGAAGGCATTGTATAGTTCTCGAGAAAGCCATGAAGTACTCGACTAGGACTCGTTTCTTTCTCGAGTTAACTTAAAATTTAGTTCAGAATTTTTGTAAGTCCTTTTCTCGAGAAGGCCAAAGATATTTCTCGAGAAGGCAAAAGTTGTTCTCGAGAACCAGATGTTCTTACTCGGGAGATAGAAATATTTTTCTCGAGTTGGCTTATTGTTCTCGAGTAACATAAATTCTTTCTCGAGAAAAGTATTTTCTTTCTTGAGAAGCAAGAATTCTTTTTCCTTAAGTAATTCTTCTCGAGAATTTTATACCTCTTCTCGAGAAACAACAACTTCTTCTCGAGTATTCCTTATCTCTCTCGAGAAATAGAGTTCAGGATTCTAAAACTTTGCTAAGTGCTAGACGGATTCGATTTCAAATGTAATTAATTCTTGATTGGTCCATGTGGATTATAATTAATGAAATCATACCGTTATATTAGGCCTATAAAAGGTCTTGTCAGAATCAACAAACCAAAAGAAGATTTCTTACGGATTTCCGAATTATTTTCTAACTTCTAAATCGGGTAACGCCGGCGCTGACTAAGACGTGTTCTTCATCGTCGATCTTCTGGATCCAGAAATTCAGACAAGAAGGATTAAATTGATCAAGCTTTTCATCTTCTGCAAATCTTCTCTTTGATCATGGTGATCCTACGTTCTTAGATCCAAGTAATCTCTGATTTCTTCCTCGACTTTTGTGACAGAGCCTTACGATTTTTCAAGAAGGAAGAAGCCGAGATTCAGCAAAATCTGTGAAGTTAGTTTGTGCATTTTCACTATAAATACATTTTATTCTTGTAGGAGTTATTCTCTGAGATTGTAGGAATTATTCTCCGAGTTGTTATAGGAGTGGTATTACTCTGAGTTGTAGGAACGTTGTTCCGATTTTTTTGTTTGTTTTCCAATCCGAGATAATAGTAAAGTAGCTGAGTCTAGCGTGGTGCTAGATCGGTAAGGTGAAGAGTGGATGTACCCAAGGTTGGGGAATCACTATAATTTTTGGTGGTGTCTGTGATTTGCTTGTGTATTTTTTGCACATCTCACGTTCATTTTTTATTCTGCAAAAAGACACAGAACTCACCTATACACCCTCTTTAGGTTATTTAGGAAGGAAACTAAACATTATCAAATGGTATCAGAGGGAGGTTATTCATCAAATAAATATAAGAAAAGTTGTAGAAGAGGGAAGCAGTTCCTCATCGAAGGAGAAGTCTGTCGCACTAAAGGAAGACAGCTAAAGGAATGTCCAAGCTGCATCACCTGCTCCTGCAGAAGAAGAAAGTGAAGAAGGAGACTCGGAGCCAAGCTCCTCGGGCTCAGAGATATCAGATGTAGAGTTCTCCCTTCTCTCTAGAGAGTTGAAAAAGTTCCTGAGTAAGAAGAAGCAATGAAAAGGCAAATACTTTTCCTCCAGAAGATCACGTCCTGATGGTGATCGTCATAAGGAAGGCTCAAGTAGCCACGACAAGTATAAATCCAAACCGAACAAACATATTTCATCTGACATCTTTTGTTACTGTTGCAATAAGCCAGAGCACGTAATTATTTATTGCCCGCACAAGAAGAAAGAGGGTGGAAGAAGAGAAGAAAAGAAGTATTCCTATAGTAAAAGAAATCTGAAAGAAGCCTCGTAGCCAAGAAGGCCAAAACTCTTAGGGACACTGACTCATCTGAGTTAAGTGAGGAAGAGGAAGCCTACTTTGGGCTGATGGCACAGACATACAAGTAAGAAGAACCCCAGTACACTAAGAAGGCAAATTCTCATACCCCTCTCTGAGAATCTGATTCTTCGGACCATGATCATGAGGACTGCTCCTCGGATGACGTGTCTGAACTCATGATTAAATAAAAGGAGTTGGTCAGGGCTTATGACAAATGTCGAAGAGTCGCGAGAACTCAAGCTAAGAAGATCAAATCTCTAAAGACGGAGGAGAGCACTCTGAGGGAGGAAGTCACAAGGATAGACTCACTCAGAAAGGAATTCCATGCCCCGATGGAAGAATATAATAAAGCTCTCGAGCACCTAAACCAGAAAGAGAAATTAATCGAGAAATTGGAAGAACAACTTGGCGTTGAATAGAAACAGGTTAAAAGTTTATCCAAGCCCAAATAGTCCTTCGACTTGTTGCTGAATTCTCCACTCAGGCTAAAAGAGTTGACTTAGGCCTTGAGGCTGCTCCGAGTAAATCTTCTAGGAAGAATAAAGAACAAAGAAGAAATAAGGCTACTAAGAAAGCTTTAGCCAAGGAGAAGGGGAAGGCTCCTCTAGATCAAACTTTGTTTAAGAAGGTCATCTTACCAATAAATGAGTTTGATTTTGATTCATTCTATGGTCAGCTTTCCAGACCTACTTATGTAGAGCCTAAGTCAGGATAGCAAGGATGGACCTGTCCCCAGAACTTTGGTTAAAATGTACTCAAAGCACCTTATGAGGAAATCCAAATGAAATACTATGGTCCATACGTTCATGGCCATAATAATAAGAGGTAACCTAAGGCCAAGTCTGTTATACCCAAGGAAAAGGAGGTGAAAAAGTCATGTGAGTGCAATCATCATGAGCCTTCTACCTCCAGATCAGCCGCCCCTGCAAGACCACACGTTTAAAACGTCAAGCAGGAGACTTGGAAAAGGTATAATAGGTTTGACTATTTGTGTTGCGGCAAAGTTGTTCACTTTACTGTAGATTGCTGGTTGAATCCAAGAAGCTTTAAAACTCCTCTAGTTAATCATATGAGGAAGACCGCTCGTAATGTTAACATTCCTAGGGGAGAAGGATGACACATAACCAAGGACACAAATGGGTTTGGGTTCCTAAGGTTAGATGATTCTATTTTTGTAGGTATGGCAAAAGGCCAACAAATCGCCTATATGGTATTTAGACAGAGGATTCTCTCGGCACGTGACCGAGACAAGAAGCCTTCTTTTGAAGTACTCTCCAATGGTTCACTGGCCAAAGGTTATCTTTGGAGGTTCTGACAGGGGAATCACAAGTGACTATAGTATGATCACTAAAGGTAGTGTATCCTTCTCAGATGTTGCTCATGTTGGAGGATTAGAACATAATCATATAAGCATAAGCCAGCTCTGTGATAAAGGATACATAGTAGAATTTATTGTAGAAAAGTGCCTGATAAAATCGGTAGATAACTTAGAAACAATTCTATCAGACACTCATAGTAGAACGATATTTTGTTTAAAATTCATTTGCGTAGACTCTTCTACACCAGTGTTCTTCTTGGCAAAATATAGTGCGTCTCTTGGTGACCAATGACATAAGAGATTAGCACATATAAATTATAAAACTATTAGTAAATTATTTTCTCTTAATTTTGTATGTGATGCACCCAATGTTATGTGCGTTAAAGATAGAACTTTTCATGCATGCGTAAAAGGCAAGCAAACAAGGGCTACCTTTAAAAGTATTATTGTCAAAGATTCTAATAGGTGTTTACACCTACTTCATATGGACTTGTTCGATCCCCTGCAAATTATAAGATTGGGAGGTAAGGATTATACACTGGTTATTGTAGATGACTACTCTCGTTTTGCATGGGTGTTTTTTCTAAAACACAAGTCAGATACTTTTGATATTTTCACTAATTTTATAAGGCAGATACAGAATGAATATAACTGTTCAGTTGTCAAAATCAGAAGTGACAATGGAATAGAGTTCAAATCTGGGGGCATGACAGAATTCTGTGAAAGCCTAGGTATCTTTCATGAGTTCTCCTCTCCTCATACTCCTCAACAGAATAGAGTCACTGAGAGAAGGAATACAACACTCATGGAGGTCTATAGAACTATGTTGAGTGATGCCTCACTACCAGAATACTTCTGGGCTAAAGCTGTCAACACTGCTGGTCACATGAAAAACAGAGGACTCCTAAATAATAACAACGATAAAACACCTTACGAACTACTAAAAGGCAAGAAACCGACTATTTCATATTTTAGAATTTTTGGTAGAAAATTCTTCATGTTTAATAACAGGGAGTATCACACAACTAAATTAAGTGAAAACAGTTTTGAAGGTATTTTCATAAGATATAGTAGCCACGATAAGGCATATAGGATTTTCAACAAGAAAACCATGGTCGTAGAAGAATCTATTAATGTTGTATTTGATGAAACGAGCTTGCTACAAAGAAGTTCTTCTAATGTGTTTGTATATGATGCCGGTTCAAGACTAAAGGAACCTAGCTTGGATGAGCCAGTTAAAGAAAAAGGTCAAGAGTTCATCATGATCACCACTCCAACCCCAATTGGAGGGGTTGATCACCATAATGAAGATGTAATTCAAGCTGATGAAGTCACTCCAGTGATAGAGGAAGCTCTAGATGCAAGGACGTTAGAGCTCAAAAACTTGAAGGATCACCCAATTGATCAAATCATACGAGTCCATTGTGAAGGTATAAGAACTCGTAAAGGTACAACTAATGAGAATTTGTATTTGAGTTTTCTCTCGCAGGTTGGACCAAAGTAGTTTGAGGAAGCAAACAAGGATGCATCTTGGGTAATTGCAATGGAAGAAGAACTAAATCATTTCAAATGTTACCAAGTCTAGAATCTTGTGCTAAGACCCAAAGGAAAGAATGTGATTGGGACAAAGTGGGTCTATCGGAATAAGATGGACGAAGATGGAACAATAATCAAGAACAAAGCCAGACTCATCGCCCAAGGGTACAGATAAGAAGAAGGGATCGACTTAATTAGACATATGCTATAGTGGCAAGACTATAGGAAATCAGGTGGTTCCTTGCATATGATACACTCAAATGCTTCACTGTTTACCAAATGGATGTGAAGTAAGCCTTTCTTAATGGTGACATATAGGAAGAAGTGTTTGTGGAATAACCTCCAGGTTTTGTTGATCCTGAACATCCTAATTTTGTTTATGTATTATTTAAAGCACTATATTGTTTGAAACAAGCTCCATGAGCTTGGTATGAAATGCTGTCTAACTTTCTTCTTGAGAATAAGTTCACAAGGAGAATGATAGACACAACATTATTTCTTAGGTAAGAAAAAGGCAACATTTTGTTAGTGCAAATCTATGTCGATGATATCATTTTTGGTTCTACTGATGACAACCTTTGCAAGAAGTTTTCCAAACTTATGGAAGGGAAGTTTGAATTGAGCAGTATGGGAGAGTTGATGTATTTCTTGGGACTTTAGGTGAAACAATCTGAAGATGGTATTTTCATCTCTCAAACGAAGTTCACCAAAAAGTTGGGCAGGAAATTAAGAATGGATAATGCAACCTCCATGAGGACTATAATGGATTCAGCTATATCTCTGGACAAGGATGAGAAAGGGGAACCATTTCATGAAACGAAGTACAGAAGCATAATTGGATCCTTGCTCTACCTTACTTCTAGTAGGCAAGACATCATGTTTTCAACATATGTGTGTGCTAGATATAAGGTGAACTCTAAGATATCTCATTACAATACTATAAAGCGCATTTTTAGATACCTTAAGGGTACACCAAATCTTGGCTTATGGTACCCAAGAAGTAATGATAGCGAACTAATTGGATTTTAAGATGCAGATTTTGTAGGTAGTAAAGATGATAGAAAGAGGACTTTTGGACTTGCCAATTCCTTGGAAGGAGACTCATCTCATAGAGCAGGAAAAAGAAAAATTGTGTAACAATCTCAACGTACGAGTCAAAATACATTTCGGTCGGCAGCTGTTGTGCACAAGTACTCTAAATCAAGAATCAACTTTAAGACTATAATTTGAAGGTCAAGAACATCCCACTGTTCTGCGACTCCTCTAGTGCAATTGCAACTGCCAACAACCTAGACTCTCATAGCCGGACAAAGCGCATAGATCTGAGGTACCATTTCATCAGGGAGCATGTGAAGTAAGGAGACATCAATCTCAAGTATGTTCAAACTGACAGGCAGGTTGCAGATAATTTCACGAAGCCACTAGACGAGACCAAGTTCTCGTTCTTAAAAACAGAACTTGGCATGCTCAACAAGGAAGGATGAAGAAAAGGGCCTCACAATAAGTTCAAGAATCGGTACCCTTCAAAAATCAAGAAAATTCTAAGTCTGGACTTCATTTCCCAAGAAGAATTTTGTTACTCGAGTACTTAACCTTCTACTTGAGAACCATAGCTTCTTCTCGAGAACAATTACTCATGTACTTCACTTTTTCTCGAGAACTTTAGTCTTACCTCTCAAAAAGGATATCTCTAATCGAAAACAAGATCACTTCTTCTCGAGAAAATATATGCCTCCTCTCGAGAAATGATATGTCTCTCGAGAAGTCTTATGTCGAATTTTTCTCTAAGTTCAAATCTTTGATATTGGCACCTGGACACCTCAACCGCCAAACTTCAGGTATTTTATTATTATTATTTCCTTAATCATCATGATTATAAATTTACATAAATAGATTAAATCCGAAAAAACCAGAATTCCCGAATTTGAAAACCCTTCTCTCGAGAAAACCATTTGTCTTCTCCATCTCAGCTGATTCTCTCACGAACATCCCTGCTCCTACTCTCGCTGGTTAACAGACATTCAGTTCTTCAATCAATGGCTCCTTTATATAAGTTAGGCTTCGGTAGTGAACTTATCTCAACCAGAATTTCCGAAACTTCAGATGACTTCAGAAATGTTCTCATCTTGCTCGACACCGCCGGACTATCTTTCGTTCTCCAACATACTTGCAAAGTTCTCATATCTGATGTAGAAGATTTCTTCCAAAATGCTAAGGTCAAGTGCAATGGCAAACTTCTGAAAACTAAGGTATGGGACATAAATATCAAGATGACTTCTACCTCTGTTTCTCAAATTCTGCAGCTGCCGCTGATTTACGAGGAAGATGACCTAGAAAGCATAGATTATGACATGGCTTATAACTTCTGTGGCCTTCTCGACTCCACCATCACAGTTCGTCGACAGCATGTGAATGTAGAGAGTAAACATCTTGCCAATATTCTGGGAAAGTCTTTCTCTGCTGCACCAGTTCTATAAGCTATATCACCACTGAATTCTTTGACATGATGACATCAGTGATCTATAAAAAGAAATTCCAATGGGGGATGATGATTTTTGATAATATCAAAGAAAGTATATAAAGCCCCAACTATGGGAGAATTCTGTCTCTGTATTTAAATCAGTTGAAGTCAGATGTCTTTACCTTATCTAAGGGCATGGCCATTCATCATATGAAAAAGGTTTCAATTTCCTCCATCCAGAGATGGGAAATCAAGCTTTGAAGGCCAGTCTAAGCCCCTCCAACTCTAAGAGCAGTTTTAGATGAATTCAGGACCCCATCTCCCCTGTCTCATCAAATAACTGAGTCATCTGATCCAGTTATTGAGGGGGAGACTTCTCCACTTGCATAATTGACATTGTACTTTACTTCAGTTCCATATCCAGCTCCATCCCTATCTGATATTTAGGCTAAAGTATCTACTCCACCAGATGCTGAACTTATAGTCATAGAAGAAGACACAACTTTATCTGCTACTGCAATGGACACTTCTGGCCAAGAAGATGACTTAGGTCTTGTTGATGCTGACCTGCCTGATCAAGAAATTCTTACTGATTCCCAGGTAAAAGATCAAGTGTTATTTATAGAAGCTGATATCAACAGGATGAAAGAGAAACTCACCTCTAAAGAACCTCCCTTCCCTCTGCCTGAAGAAAATTTTTCTCAACTAGAACCATCTAAACCAGAACATCATTCTAAACCAGAATCTTCTCAGCCCCAGTCTCCTGTTGAGGATGTGCAAGAAGAAGAGATAGTTTGAATTTTGATGATAAAGAATTATCTCCTGAAGCATCTAAACCTCATCTCCAAAGCCTACACTTCAATATTCCCACTTTCATAGGTGATGATGTTGAAGATGAAGTACCAACTAATAGAAGAAATCAGTCCACATCTATCATGCTCATTGAAGAAATAGTTCCCTTGACAGCTCCTCTACTACCTCCTGCACCTCCTCTAGTTATACCAAATACTGAAGATACCCTTCTTGTAAGATTGAGTTTATGTTAGCCAAGAAAAGAACATACTTTAACGACTCTCATAAAGTTATCACAGATAAAATAACTAATCTAGAGAAAGAAATGAGCAAAGGCTTCGCTGAAATTTAGCATAACATTTATTCCCTCAAACAGCTATTTTAAATAGGCGGGAAAGACTTAGATAACACAATTACTAGCATTGGTCACGTAATGGACCAATCAGTCACTTTGGCAAATGATGTTTTTAGTTGTCTACCTAAATAACCTAGAGGGGGGTGAATAGGTGAGATTTGCGTCTTTTTACTGAATAAAAACTTGTAACGATGGAGCACAAAAAATAAATGAGCAAGACACAAAAAAAAGATTTATAGTGGTTCACCAAGATTGGGTATGTCCACTCTCCACCTCACTGATCTAGCACTACGTTAGACTCAGCTACTTTACTATTATCTCAGATTGGAAATCAATCCTACAACTTGGAGCAACGGCCCTAGAACTTGGATTCAAAACACTCCTACAAAAATCTCATAGAATAAAGCTCCAACAACTCAGAGAAGAATCTCCTACAAGATTAAAATGTTGTACAGAAAAATATACAAACAGAAATTATTCCATATCCTAAGTATTCAGCCTTTCTTCCTTCTTAAAACATGAAGCTCTGTCAGAAATGAATCGAAGAAGACTGCGACGAAATCTCTGGATCTGAAAGCTTAGGATCAGCACGATCAAGAAAGAGATCGGTCGAAGTTGAACGCCTTGATTTATTAATTCCTTCTTGTTTTGACTCACTTGGATCAGAGAAGAACAATTAGCGAGAATGATGATGAACATCCCGACCTTCCCGATTTAGAATGAATAGTATGATTCAGAAAAAATGATTTATTGTGTAAGGGTTAGTCGAATTTGGTAAGACGTTTTATAGGACTTGCCTAACGGTCATAATCATAAATGACTGTACACATTCACCAATAAGAATCGAGATTAAATTTGAAAACATTTCGTCTGGACTTTACAAAAATTCAGGAAATGAACTTCATTACTCGAGTGAAGAATAAAGTACTCGAGAATAACATTAGTTTCTCGAGAAGAAGGTATAAGGTTCACGAGAACAAGTCCTTAAGAAAAACATGGAAATGAGATCTGGCTTCTGATATTATGTTTTGTAGTCTAAACCATTAGGGTATTTTTAGGTTTTTAATACACAAATCATGTCTTGTAAGCTTATATGTTGACCTCCTTTTGTATATATTGTTGCAACTAATGTTTTTTCTTCTTTTTGCAGGTTTTCTAAGCTTTCGACAAAAATGACCTGACACGCCCCCCGGACATGCCCTTCCTGGGCGTGTCACCGGGCGTGTAACATGATCTTGAGGAAGATTGTTGTCAGAACACAAATCAAGAGAAAATCACCTAACACAACCCCATACACGACCTCTCTGAGCGTGTCTCTGGGCGTGTCACCCTCATCCTGAAGCCTGCTGCAACATTTAAAGATTTCTCGTTACTATACATCAATAGTACTAACACGGCCCCCTAAACGGGCGTGACGCCGGGCGTGTACCACCTTTTTCGATGATTGATGGATTTATGACCAATGATTGAAGCGTGATGGGCCTTACACGCCCCCTATATGGGTATGTCCCAAGGCGTGTCAAGCGACGTACACAAGAAATCATCATTTGTGTAAGAATTCAGCTGCCGAGGTCAACCCCGTACCTGACACGCCCCCTTGACACGCCCTCCACAGGTGTGACAGGGCGCGTGATCGACCCGAAAAAAGTATATAAATTTAGGCCTCCCCCTTGTGTCCTGCATGTAGTTTTGTGTGAGAAGGGAGGTGTTGCCCTTTTATTTCCTGAAGTTTTTCATGCTTTTTCTCTCTCTTTTTCTCATTGAAGACTTTTTTAATCCTAGCTTAGTGTACTCCTTTTGTAATTGTTTTTGTAATTTCTTTGGTAGCTTAGTGTTGATGCTAGTTTAGGTTTTTAATTTCCATGCACTTGTAATCTTAAATTTCAAGTTGTAACTCTCTTTAGTATTAATATAAAGTGCCCTTTTTACATTTTTTTTCTTAATGTTCTTCTACCCATCTCTCTTCATCCACTTCTCCATGATTAACTAATCCTCCTTGTAATTGATCTCTATGATCCGAGATTTGATTTGATTAAGTTATGATGCTTTAAGTTTTATTTTTCTTTTTACGGTTTAGACCTTTATTCACTCTTGATTAATTTATGATTGGAGATATATCATTGATATATATTTTCCATCTTTGTTTCCACTCTTAGCTAGCCGAGAGGCTCGTAGTTTGGAGTGAACACTCAAGAGTAAAGATAGTTGCACACACCCCTCGAGAGAGGTAGACGTTAAATAACCCGGATTGGAGTGAAATCAAATAGTGGGGTTCAACGCGTAAAGAGAGATTTAGGTCTCTTATTTGGACGAGAGTTCGGTCGGAAATTCCTAAACTCAGTTCGGCATGACTTCGAGAGAAGCGTGTTCATACTTTAGGAACCTCCATGGTAAGGGTACTTTACCTTATTAAGTTCGGGTTTATTATCGTATTGTTTTAATCAACTTTTGCCGAGGTAATTCTATATCGAGTTCTTTTCTATTTCATCATTTCAACCCCTCATTGTAATCGCTTTTAGTAGCTCTCTATTTAATTGCAAGTAGTCCTCTTTTTACCGCAATATCTCTTTTCTTAATCACAATTAGCTTTCTCTTAAACTCTAAAACAATCCTTCGATAAGATAATATTCTTTGTGTGAGTAAGATTACTCAACAGTTCCTGGATCTTAATACGACACTTGTGTCACCAGCTACAATTGGATAGGTATATTTGCATAGTTGGATTTCTAGTTCGGTTTTTATTCTCTTCACGATTACTAGACACCAAGTTTTTGGTGTCGTTGCCGGGGACCAACTTTTGTTGATAATTCGAAATCACAAACCTATTACTTTTATCATTTCTCTTTCTCACCCTTTTTTCGAAAATTAAAAAAAATATATTATTAACTCTCTTAATAGAAACCTACATCACAATTTTCTACACCACCTAACTCTCTCGAAAAGGGCAATGTAGCTTTAATGCCACTATCTTTTCTAGTACCTTGCGAACCCTTTATCGGGTAACCCTTGGGAAGTTCGCAAGTTTAAAACATTAAAAATAATCTATTTCAAAAAAATTAGTAGTTCTCTTTTTCTAGTTTATTTTCTCTTTCTTTATCTTCTCTTCTTCTAGTGCATGACCCGTGGAAATCCGTCAGATATTTTGGACTTGGACGATGAATTTGAGCGTACTCTTTAGAGAAGATCGCGATTTCAACGCCTACTCTCTAAATACCGGTTGAGGATTTTGAGTCATTTTCTATGCGAAGAATGGAAGAACCCCACGTAGAGCCTGCCCTAAAAATGGAAGAACCCCACGTAGAGCAGGCCCTGCATTGGCATATTTCCTATTATGCACGACCGAATCTAGAGAGTACAAAATCAAGCATTTTTTGCCAAGCTATAGCTAATAATAATTTTGAACAAAAGCCTAGCATAATTTAAATGGTGTAGCAGTATGTGCAATATGATAGACTTCAAGATGAAGATCCGAACGCGCATATAACTAGTTTTCTTGAGATTTGTGACACCATCAAGATCATTGGTGTTATAAATGATGCAATTAGGCTAAGACACTTTCCTTTCTCCGTAAAAACCAAGGCTAAGCAATGGATGAACACTCTACCAAAAGATAGCATCACCACATGGAATCAAGTAACTGGAAAATTTCTGGCCGAAGTATTTTTCGCCAGCTAAAACCGCAAAACTTAGGAACGATATTTCTGCCTTTGGACAAATAGATAATGAAACCTTGTATAAAACCTGGGAAAGATTTAAAGACTCTTAAGACGATGCCCCCATCATGCGCTGCCTGTATGGTTGCAAGTGCAGACGTTTTACAATGGGCTAAATCAAATCACAAAGAAAATAATAGATGCAACTTCTAGTTGTACCTTAAACAAAAAAACCCTGGAAGCGGATCTTGAGCTCTTCGAGGACATGGCCATGAACACATATATGTGGAATGTGCCTAGGTCCCTCCAAAACAAACCTGTAGGTATATTTGAAGTGGACAATGTCTCCTAGCTAGCCCTATAAGTGGAAATACAAAGCAAAAAGATAAAAGAGATGTCTACTACCTCCACCCCTCAGGTATGGGAATCTGCAACTCCTGCCCCCGAACAAAGAGATTATGTTAATAATATGCCTAGGAATGCTTTTAATAATTTTTTTGCAGTAAATTTTCCTGTGCCGGGCTTTGCTTTTCCAAATATTAATAATCCCGCTTTACGAAACCACCCAAATTTCTCGTGGAGTAACCCTTCGAATGCAATGCTCCCGCCACCACAAAATGATTTTTCTGCACCACCTCCACCTCTTTAAAATTATCAAAAACCTCCAAGCTTGGAGGAAATTTTTTCAAAATATATCAATGTTAATGGCGCGACTATAAGAAGCCTAGACGGATCCTCTAAAAATCTAGAAAATAGAGTAGGACAACTAGCTAATATTATATCTGAGCGACCTGCTTGGTCTCTTTATGTGAATACCAAGCCCAACCCGAGAGAGAAAGCGAAAGCTATAACTCTTTAGAGTGGGAAGTAAGTTTCTGGTATGGTTAGCGAAGAGCCCGAGGCAAGCTCCACCCCCGTTTTGAATAATCCATCACTTGCTGAAAAAGAAGTTATCACTCCGCTCTCTGCTTTAGAAAAAGATTGTGCTCCACCACCCATTTTTAAAAAATGATCCAACTCCACCATACCCTTCCCAACTTAACAAACAACGTCTTGATGATCAGTGTACCCGCTTCTTAGAAATGTTTAAGCAAATCTACATAAATCTACCCTTCCATGAAGCGATTACCCAGATGCCGAAGTACGCTAAGTACCTTAAGGACCTCTTGACTAATAATAAGAAGTTAGATAACTTATCACATATCACATTAAACGCTGAGTTCTCTGTTGTCTTGACAAACGGTTTACCAAAGAAGATCGGTGATCCGAGTAGTTTTTCTATTCCGTGTGTCTTTGGTGATCTTTTTGTCAAGCACGCATTAGCCGACTTAGGTGTGAGTATCAACCTAATTCCCTTCTTGTTATTTAAGAAGTTAGTAATTTGTAGCCTCAACCCCATGCGTATGAGTATCCAACTCGCTGATAGAACCATTAAGTACCCATTAGGAATAGTGGAGGATGTTCTAGTCAAAGTCAACAAATTCATCTTCCCGGTGGATTTCGTCATATTCGACATCGAAGAAGACGCTGAGGTTCCCCTGATCCTTGGCTGACCCTTCCTTGATACCTCTCGAGCTATCATTGATGTAAGAAATGTCAAGCTCTTCCTTCAAGTAGGCGATGATGAAGTAACTTTCTCTATCACCCCTTCGATTAAGAACACCCTAGAAAATGACGACTCCTGTTTTTTCTTAGATTCCTTAGGTGAAGAATCTTCCTACTACCTTTCTGAATGTGAAAGTGAGATTTCTGATTTTTTATTTTCTTCAATTCTTCCAAATGAATTTCTGCAAGAAATGGCCATAGCCGCAGACTCCACCCTTTCCAATTTTCCGTATAAAGTTAAAGTATACAAAGATATTATTTTTGAAAAGGAAATAACTTCCAAATCATCGTATGAAGAACCCCCTACCCTAAAATTAAAAGAACTGTGTCACATCTTAAGTACATCTTCTTAGAAAAAGATTCTAAACTACCAGTAATAGTTTCGGCCTACCTGACTGAAGTGAAAAATGATAAACTCCTTCTAATTTTACGTAAACATCGCTGAGCTATTGCTTGGTAAATTTCTGATATCAAGGGCATATTCCCATCTTTCTGTACCCTCAAAATCCTAATGGAAGATAATTCACGTAACTCCATCCAACCTCAGTGTCATATAAATCCGAACATGAAAGAAGTCGTAAAAAGCGAGGTTATGAAACTCTTAGAAGCATGAATTATATATCCTATTTCAGATAGTAAGTGGGTCAACCCAGTTCAGGTAGTCCGAAAAAAGGGAGGGATAACAGTAGTTAGTAATGAGAATAATGACTTAATCCCAACACAGACGGTGACGGGGTGGCGAATGTGTATTGACAATCGTAAGTTATAGGATGCCACCCACAAGGACCAGTTTCCTCTGCCATTCATCGATCAAATCTTAGAGCGACTATCTGTCCATAGCTTTTACTGTTTTCTCAATGGTCTCTCATGGTATTTTCAAATCCCCATCTCTCCCGAGGATCAGGGGAAAGCTACGTTTACTTGTCCCTTCGGCACCTTTGCTTACCGAAGAATGTCATTTGGATTATGGAATGCACCAGCTACATTCCAACGATGTATGCTCGCTATCTTCGACAAGTACGTAGAAAGCATTATGGAGGTGTTTATGAATGATTTCTCCGTGTTCGGCGATGCCTTTGATAGTTGCTTAGAAAACCTAGAAAAAGTCTTATAAAGATGTGAAGAAACTAACCTTGCCCTCAATTTGGAAAAATGTCATTTTATGGTGAGGGAAGGGTTATTTTTGGGTCATAAGATTTCTGCAAGATTAATTGAAGTATACATAGCTAAGATAGAAGTTATGATGGAGACGACGGCCCTCAACAGGTTAAAGATGAGGATGGTGCGCTTACGGAAGATATTTCTCCGTCCCCAAGTAGTAACGGCGACGACGTTCTCCTACAATTGAAGATGATGATGGCAACGACGTTCTCCTACATGTTGAAGATGATTACGATGGCGGTAACGGCGTTCTCTTACATGATGAAGATGAAGACTACATGATGTGGAGCTACCTGAGATGAAGGCTTTTCAACATTATTTAGTTTGTTTCTATTTTCATTTTATTTTCATCATGTAATGTTTAAAGATATTTAGTATTGTTTTTATTTTTGTTTAGTGGGCTGCACATAGCCTATGCATGAAGTAAAGCCTATATATAGTCATGGACTTTCATAATTTTACTTAGTGAATGAAAAGATTAAGAAAACCCTAAACCCCTTGAAATTATCTTCCCTTCTCCTCCTTGGCCGCCCACCCTCTTCCTCTCTCCCTCTTGGCAGCCGGCCACTCTTCCTCTCCCCTCCTCTTGCTCGGCCTCCCTCTTCTTTCCTCCTCCCTATTCTCTTCCCCTCCCCCTCTCCTTATTAAGGAAACCGCCCCCATATCCCCTCCGTCCATTCCGACCACCATCCAAAAAGCCGCCAACCACTTCCTCCTTCATCACCAAGTTCAGCCATCCCCTTCCCTTAGCCGCCAACCTCCACCAACCCGAGCCACCTCCATCCCTCCTCTCTAAAATCCGGCCACCTACATCATCTCCTACAACTCCCTTTGTGGATCTCCAACACTGACGTGAAGCAATATTGGCGAACGAGGTTCTCATCTCCTTCTGGCGCGACTCCGGCGAAACCGTTGGATAACAATCCAAATCAAGATTAATCAGAATCACCCATTCCGATTGGGTAACGAAATACTTCCACTTTTGTGAGATTCTTTTCTTTAGAAACATTCAAGTGGTGGTTTTTATCCGTAGTGTTAACTTTTGAAATATTCGGATTTCATCGTGGTTGATTGTCTCTTATTTGTTATTCTCTTTATTGTTATTTTTAATTCAAGAGGTTTAGCGAACCTTTGCAATCTTTTCGTTGGGAGAGATCTAACCATTCCGAATCAAAGTTTTTCGGTAGATCTCTTTTGGTACAACGCCGCTCGGTCGGACCCAATATTTGTCCTTTTAGCTCGATCGAACATTGGCCTTATAGCCCTTTTTGGATCCAAACCAGCTTGGCTACCCGTATGCTAGCATAATATTGATAGATCTAATTACGTGGTGTCGCATAGAGCGGTTGTGCGAGTGTAGGGATTTGATCGAAGAGTGGCGTTGCGTTAAACCGTTGTTCTATTCTGTGGTGAAACGTGCAAGCCTACATCAATTTGGTATTAGAGGGAGGTTCACGTCAATTTCCTAATTGGCACCCCTCCCCCATCTTGTGGCACATTAACCCGCACTTCTGTTTGCACGTTAGTTGTCAAAAATCACAAAAAAAAAGTATTTTTGGTCTGCCAATAGCGGCTGAAATTTCTTATTTTTCAGCAAAAAAATAAAAAAAAATTAATTAATAACCTTCATATTTTATTCTGCAAGAAATTTTTTTTATATTAATATTACCCTAGTGGTTAAGCGGGAACAATTCCGACAATCCTAATTTATTTGGGCCAGTTTACTTTTCTTTGTATGTGCACAAGTATCGGATCGAGTTTTCTCTCTGGTTCTTACGATTATGGCCTATGACGTTCACGTGTCCCGTTTGGAATATTTGTATGAAAAATCCATGCCTAAGCCTCCCCCTAGGCAACGCTAGATAACTGATGATTTGGCTCCCCTACAACAAGGGAATAAGTCGGTCTCAGAGTACATGCAACTATTTAAGGATATGATGGTTAGGAGCGGTATGAAGGAATTTCCCGAGATGACCCTCTCTAGGTTTCGTAGGGGGTTTAACCCTTACATCCAGAGTAAGTTATTGTGTTATTTGCACACCGACCTAGACACCACCTTTAGTACGATATTGGAAATTGAGAAGCACCATATTCCTAGGCCTAAGGTTTCCTCATTTCGGACGACCACTACTTATGAGTCTAGTGGCATGTCTGATTTTGGATCTATTGAGCGATCTCCGCCGATTATGCCTGTAGACCTTTTTGAGTCTCCCCCTGAGGTTTCTAGTCTAAGTTGTTGACTCTCCTGTTGAGTCTAAGGTAATGTCTAGGATCGTGCCCGTCACTGAGGATGAGGCTGTTACCTCTGACGATTATAGCGACGATGAGGGTATTGGTTACCCTAGTGACCTTGATGAGGATTTCACCTCTGAGGAATCCTCTCCATTCCCCATCGACGATATTTTGGAGCCGTCTCCCTTAGTTATTATGGAGTCTTCGGTCGACCCAGTGTTGTTAGATGTTTAAAAGTGTTGGAAGAGCATTCGTGGGATGAAAGTTTATCTTGGTGGTGAAGATAGCCTGATATGTGAGAATAGCACCTTGCCTATTTTTAGAAATACTAGTGTTGTGTCTGTTCTCCCTAGTTTTGAGAGCCCTCTCAAAACTATGATCCCCGTCGTGTTAGAGTGTAATATTACACCTGGTGAGAAAATGCCTGAGTCGGTAGGCATTTTGGCTGAGTTAGTAGAGCAACCTTACGTTGAGATATTACCAAGTAGTGACTTGGAGGATGACCTATTCGGACTGGAGCTGGTTCCTTTTAGACCGAGATATGTTGAAGGTTGTTCTGATGACCCTATTGTATTAGACATTCCGACTGAATGGGAAGATTTACCATTGTGAATGAATTATGTTTGGATAATTTTGGTGCTATGAGCCCGAATGATAGTTCCTTGATGAAAACACCTTTATAATAAGTTCCTGAATAAAAAATTTCATCGGGCTTGATTTTCCCCTTTTATGAGACCATTACTGATTCTAAATTAATCGACGAGACTAGCGTGTTAGAGGAAATGGCAAGCGAGGAAGTGGTATTTTTGGACGATTATTTATTCTTACCCCCGGTTGAAAGTTCTTAGATTTTAACTTCGATTGGTAAAATTAATTCTGATTTGGATTTTCCGGGTTTGATTTCACCAACACTTCCTCCTATTTTTGTGCCCGCTTTCGTAGATGTTTTAGGCAGTGAGATCGGATGGCCTAGACTGATTTGTTGTGACACTCCCACTATATTAGTTCCTATATTGACGATGTCCCCGTGCTTAGGTCTTAGTCAGTTGAGCGCGCTAGTTTCTAGTGTGTTCACCAATCTGCATAGATCTGACGATGCATCACATTTGACTATGTTTTTCTCCGTGTGTCCGACTGCATACCTCTACCCACGTGTACTCCTCATTCTTTGACTATTTTGACATTGGAGGTGGTTTCACTTTCACACACTTATATTCCACACCCGGTCGCGCGAATCTACCCCCCCCCCCCCCCCCCCCGCCATTTGATGACCCTTTTTTTGACTCATTAGTGACCACAGTTAGGCCACGTGAGTTGTATCGCCACACCCGGGAGCATTCAGCTCTACTTGTATTTATGATGAGCGGTTTCCCTTGGCATATCTTCATGCCAAGCGTGATTATATTAATTATAAGAGTAGAACTGCGACGCTCATGCCTATGAAAATCATCTTGATTTGAAAGCTCCCATCCCTCCGGACTTAACTCCTTTATTCTTTGAATTTGGGGTGTGTCATATAGCGCATGGGTTCACACCACATGGTAGCAAGTTATCTACGCGCATTTTAATTGAATTAATCACTCAGGTGGTGTCTCAATACTTACCCTCTAGTTTGTCGGCGAAACTCAATTATGATCCCCTCTTATATAAGCACACTAGTAAAGCGCTAGCCATTCCAATTAATTCGTATCATATTCTTGCTAGCTTACATAAAAGAGTTTCTCACTATAAGGGTGACGATTTAGTTTTGGTGTGTCTCATCCCTGAACGAATGTCTTTGGGCACTTTAGAAAGTTGGCGAGTTGGTAAGCTGAATCCTCTTTGGTTATTAATGACTTTAGGAGAATACACATTTCATTTGAAATTATCCACTGATTGGGGTTTTCCCCTTATTTTCGATGTTTCTAATTTAACGCTATATGATTCTCCGCCATTTGAATTTTCTGCCGGTCCGTGTGGGTCCACTATGTTCTCTTTGGGTAAGGGTTGTGAGATTGTACTTGGATTGTTTTCTTCATCGGTCTTCTCTGGAGGTACGTTGGTTGTGGACGCTGAATCTTGTTTTCCTCTATTGACAAATGATCTTCCAAGGTTCCGTAGGAACATATTTATGCTTGAAAGGATACTCCAGGTTGTTGTGCTCTCCTCTCCAAGTGGTGCTGTCTGCCGCCCCGAGGTTCTATTGGATGATGCTTTCCCGCTCTGGTACTTTTAGGCCAACTCATCGGTGATGAGTATTTTCAAGCGAGGGAGGATTGATGGAGACGACGGCCCTTAAAAGGTTGAAGACGAGGACGGTGCGCTTAAGGAAGATATTTCTCCATCCCCAAGTAGTGACGGCGACGACATTTTCCTATAGTTTAAGATGATGATGGCGACGGCGACAGAGTTCTCCTACATGTTGAAGATGATGACAGCGATGGCAACGGCATTCTCCTACATGATGAAGATGAAGGCTACATGATGTGGAGCAACATGAGATGAAGGCTTTTCAACATTATTTAGTTTATTTCTATTTGCATTTTATTTTCATCATGTAATGTTTAAAGATATTTAGTATTGTTTTTATTTTTATTTAGTGGGCTGCACATAGCCTATGCATGATGTAAAGCCTATATATAGGAATGGACTTTTATAATTTTACTTTGTGAATGAAAAGATTAAGAAAACCCTAAACCCCTTGAAATTCGCTTCCCTTCTCCTCCTAGGCCGCCCAGCCTCTTCCTCTCTCCCTCTTGGCCGCCAGCCACTCTTCCTCTCCCCTCCTCTTGCTCGGCCTCCCTCTTCTTTCCTCCTCCCCATTCTCTTCCCCTCCCCCTCTCCTTGTTAAGGAAACCACCACCATATCACCTCCTTCCATTCCGGCCACCATCCCAAAAGCCGTCAACCACTTCCTCCCTCCTTACCAAGTTCGGCCATCCCCTTCCCTTATCCGCCAACCTCGACCAATCCCAGCCACCTCAATCCCTCCTCTCAAAAAATACGGCCACCTACATCATTTCCTACAACTCCCTTTTTGGATCTCCAACACCAACGTGAAGCAATATTGGCGAACGAGGTTCTCATCTCCTTCCGGCGTGACTCCGGCGGAACCGTTGGAGGACAATCCAAGTAAAGATTAATCGGAATCACCCATTCCGATTGGGTAACGAAATACTTTCACTTTTGTTAGATTCTTTTCTTTAGAAACATTCAAGTGGTGGTTTTTATCCGTAGCGTTAACTATTGAAATATTCGGATTTCATCGTGGTTGATTTTCTGTTGTTTGTTATTCTCTTTATTGTTATTTTTTATTCAAGAGGTTTGGCGAACCTTCGCAATCTTTTCGTTGGGAGAGATCTACCCATTACCGAATCGAAGTTTTTCGGTAGATCTCTTTTGGTACAACGCCGCTCAGTCAGACCCAATATTGGTCCTTTTAGCTCGATCGAACATTGGCCTTATAGCCCTTGTTGGATCCAAACCGGTTTGGCTACCCGTATGCTAGCATAATATTGATAGATCTAATTGTGTGTTGTCGCGTAGAGCGGTTGTGCGAGTGTAGGGATTGGATCAAAGAGTGGCGTGGCGTTAGACCGTAGTTATATTCGGTGTGAAACATGCAAGCCTACATCAAGTTATCCAAAAGCTGCCACCACCTACGAATTTCAAAGCTATAAGAAGTTTCCTAGGATACGCTGGCTTCTACCGCCGCTTCATAAAAGACCTCTCCAAAATCACCAAAGCCCCTTACTCATCTTATGGAAAAAGGCGCCTTGTTTATGTTTGATGACCTTTGTCTATATGCCTTTGAATTAATAAAAGAAAAGTTAATTAATGCCCCTATTATGATAGCTCCGGTGTGGGACCTTCCCTTTGAAATTTTGTGCGATGCGAGTAGTTTCACGGTAGGAGCCGTACTAGGACAACGAATATCTAAAAACTTCCACCCCATCTATTATGCAAGTAAAAAACCTAAATCGGCACACGAGAATTATACCATAACCGAGAAGTATCTCCTAGCTATTGTTTTTGCTTTTGATAAATTCTGTCCATATATTACGCTTTCAAAGATTATCGTTTTTACGGTCCACTCGACCCTCACGTATCTTCTTGCTAAGGCGGATGCCAAGCCGTGCCTGATTCGCTGGGTCTTACTCCTCCAGGAGATTGACTTAGAGAATTCGTGATAAGAGAAGAGCCGAGAATTTGGTCGCCGACCATCTCTCTCGATTAGATAATCCGTATATAGAAAAATTAGATTAAAAATCTTGTAGTGATTTCTTCCCCGATGAGAAGCTTCTTTTAATTAATACGTCCCCCTCTCCTTGGTTTGCACACAGCAAACTATTTAGTGGCTCGTGTCCTCCAAAATGAGTTCTCCTCTCAGCAAAAGAAGAATTTCTTTTCTTAGTTGAAGAACTAATTTTGGGAGGACCCCCATCTTTTCCAAGTCTGTGCGGACCAAATGATAAGGAGATATGTCTCTTTTGAAGAAGGATTATATATTTTAAAACATTTGCATGAAGGACCAACTAGTGGGCACTATCAAGCTGCTCGCACCACACACAAAGTGCTTTGCATAGGATTTTACTGTCCTTGCCTTTTTAAAGACGCGCAAACTTTTGTGAGTAGGTGTGAGAGTTGCAAACGGTCGGGAAATATTTCCAGTAAAAATGAAATGCCGCAAAATTATTTCCTTGAGTGTGAAGTTTTCAACCTCTGGGAAATTGATTTTGTTGGGCGCCTTCCTTCTAGCTTCGGGAATAAATACATGTTGTGTAGATTATGTTTCACGATGGGCCCAAGCTCTTCCTACTAACGACACCGTAGTCATAATTACTTTCTTAAAAAAATTATTTTCTCAATTCGATACTCCACGCATCGTAGTGATAGAGGTTCACTTTTTGTAACAAGCAAACTCTTATAAAATATGGCATTATGCATAAACTTTCAACTGCCTACCACCCCCAAACTAATGGGCAAGTCAAAGTAGTGAATAGAGAGATAAAACGTATTTTAGAAAAGACTGTTTCCACTTCTAAAAAAGACTGGTCAACCAAATTAGATGATGCTCTATGGGCCTATACAAAATACCATTGTTTATGGAAAATTGTGTCATTTACCCGTAGAATTAGAACACCGTGTTTTTTGGGCATTAAGGTTTTTAAATTTTGATCCCCCCTCTATCAGTGATTTGTGAAAATTTCAACTTAATAAAGTTGATGAGTGGCTCTCTTACGCGTACGAATGTTGAAGCCAAAAATGACCTCAACGAGAGTTCAAAAATAGGTGGTGCAGCCAATACCTACTTCTCTCATGCCCCGACCCTCGACTGGTTTCTTAGGACCTAGGACTAACCTAAAGCCTCAGCAGGAGGTGCCACCTCTTACCCGGAAGATCCTTAAGAGCTTTCCCTCTAAAGCTAAAAGTTGGGCTAGGAGCTCCTCAGAAAGCACTAGAGAATTAGAGAATAATTAAAGCATGCCTTCTAAGGAGCCCTTGTGGGTCTATTTATAGCCTTTGCTGACCTGAAATTACTGAAATACTCTTCGCTGGCCTGCCAATAGCCAAATCTCGCTGTTATGAAATACTAAATGCAGGCCCTGGGGGCATATGGGTAATTTTACCAGAGGGCAACTAGGTAATTTTGCCCTGAGCTCGAGGCCCCACCCGGCGAGAACCCTATGCTGAGAACCCTCCTGCCTTCGCTCGACGGAAGCTAAAAGAGGAGTGTCGAATGCATCAGACCGAGCCAGCTCTCGCCTTTTGCGAGGCGCGAGCCTTCTCGCCCGCCTCTGGACAGAAAATGGTCTCGGCCAAAGCTTGGGTCCGAGGCGCAAGCCTTCTCGCCTGCAAATGTTCTCGCTTGCTCCAAGGCGAGAGTTCTTCTTGTCTGAAGCCCAAAGCTAGCTCGAAGCTAGTCCAATCCTTGTCATTTATGCCTCTGGGTCCAACTCAGCG
This sequence comes from Platanthera zijinensis, assembly GCA_039513925.1. Classification (NCBI taxonomy): domain Eukaryota; kingdom Viridiplantae; phylum Streptophyta; class Magnoliopsida; order Asparagales; family Orchidaceae; genus Platanthera; species Platanthera zijinensis. The sequence continues at coordinate 45,906,394 of CM077095.1, forward strand.
AATACGTGGTTGTACACAATCGCTGCTCTTTTCAAGCTAGACCTGCGCTTGAAAAGACACGTCCAACCCATAAATATTCGCGAAGCACGTGTCATCCTGAAAAGAGAATCTTTTGGTGGGCCACCTTGTGGTTATATATATGCGCCGATGGGGGACCATAAATCCGACCTGCCAATCACTGCCCCGTGGTTGAGCTCTCACGTTGTCTCGCGATTTGTTCCAAACGTGATGACAAGCCTCTCTCGCAGGACATTCAAGACCGTATTTATGCGGCGTAGGAGCTAGCTCTCGCGAACAGTGCCTTGGTAATCTCCTTGGCTGGCGAGAAAGACGCCAGCCACTAGGCACTCATAGCTGATGAAGAAGAATAAAGAGAAATCGTTCGAACGGGACCTTCTGCGCGAGAACTGGGGTTCACCTACCCCTCTCGAAGCCACGCGGAAAATCCTTCACCCCTGTAGAGGGTACGTTTCTCTGACTTGCTGATTACCAAAATTATGAGATGATTAAGCAAAAGGACCGACGAATTACGCAAAACTTCTCGAAGGAGACGGTCCAAGATGACGGTACCGGGTCCTCTCTAGCGCCCCCAGACTCGTCGTCTCTCCTTCCCGAGAATCCACCACGGGTCCTTGAGGCTGCTCCCCCGGCTGCCCCCTCGCAAACTACAGGTAACCTTTTCTCCCTAATCCCCCTTTTTAATAAACACAGCGTTCCTAATTGCTAAACTAACTTCCCGTAGTGCCAGCTTCCGCCGGCCCGGGTCTCGTTACCCGGGGAAATGAAATAGTCACAGCTAACTTACTCGCCCAAGCGGATAATCCCACCCTACTGGAGGGAGAGGTGGTTATCAAACCCTCCACAACCCCAAAGGAGGCCAGCTACCCCGCGAGTAAGGATGACTCTCCCCCTGCTTCCGACAAGGTCGGGATCACCATAGGCGAGACCTTTCGCTCGGGGCGAGGAAAGCCTCTCCACCTCCTCTATGGAACTGAGGGGGAGTCTGGGACTTCTCGCCTACCGCCGGCTGATAGTTCTCGCCAAACTGCAGGTATGGGAGGTATTATCCTAATCCTTGCTTAGCTCTCACCGTAACCATGGAACTCTTTTACCAGGGGATCCGGACTCGCGGGCGGGAGCCACGAAGACGAAGAAGACGAGGAGGAAGATGGAGAGGAAGAAGAGGATGCCGAGAGCTCCCCCTTCCCCTCTTTTGACGAGATGGAGGAAATCTTGGATGGCACCGGGAACATCAAAAAGCGGCGGAAGAAGCTAGCGGCTATCCTTTCCGAGCTCATTCGGCCGGGAGCTTGCTGCGGAAAAAGAACATCGCGAGATGGTGGAGCAGAGGCTGGAGGCCCTCGAGCGGGACTACTTCCCCAACGAGACGGAGCGGCCGGATATGCCTACCATCGAGTCATCTTCTAGGCAATGTATCGTGCGGATCCGAGACCAGGCGCGTCGGATCAACCTCAGATGCACCATGTTGTCCTCCTACTTCAACATGTGGGCTCCTCCGATAACTAGGTGGCGAGAGCGAGGTCGATGGCACTGGGAGCCATACTAAATGGCGCAGTCTTGCCCCCCAGCTCCCCATCTTCTTGCTTACCCTTCCCGTAATGTACCCTTTTTATTTTTTTCTAGCTTGAAAGACTACTTTATGATTATTATTTATCATGGAGCTCTCTCCCGGCGAGAGCCTCCTTTCTATTTTTGTTTCTATTTTCTTGCGCTGCTTTTGTACTATTACTATGGTGTTTGCGCGAATCAGCAGCCGCTTGTCCCTCGCTGTCACTAATGGGCTAGGGCCTTATCGTTGGCTTAGGAGCCTAAGGCTTGTCGGAGTAGAAATCGAGGTGTTGTTTCCCTGAGACGTGACGATTGTACCCCTGCTCCTCCTTTTCGGGAAAGTCATCATTACCACGACTTTCTATTAATAGGCCAATCCACCTACCACATTTACTTCTCTGATCCGGGATCCTTGCCCTCCTTCTTGTTGCTCTCGCACCTTACCGAGAACTTCCCTTATTTCTGCCACCTTCTCTAACTTTCGCCTTCCCTCGAGGTTTCACCTTTAACTCTTCGACCACGATGCCAAACGAGAATGAAGGTCGCACCCTCTGTACGGAAGCCTTCTGGAGGCACCAGTTCCCCCTTTGCCATCTAACCATGGACGAGTACCATCTGATAACTTCCCACTACATCCCCCCTGCTTCACCGCGAGAAACCCGAGCAACGACGACAAGGTGAATAGCGCGAGAGAGGGAGAACTCGCCATCCCCCTTGAACATTTTGAGGTTGGCTTCCGCCTTCCCCTCTTGCCCGAGATGCGTCAGGCCCTCCGCTATTACGGAATCGTTCCCGCCCAACTCAATCCCAACTCGGTCGTCTTCCTGGTAGCTTTCATCTGCTACATGCGATTCGAGAGGATTGAGTTCAGCCTGTCGATCCTCCAGAAGCTCTTCGACTTCAGGGAGAAGGGCGGGGTCGTCTTCTTCTCCGGGCAATTCCTCAAGACCACCGGTCTCGCCAACAAGCACCACCACTAGGTCGAGAGGGTTGTCTTCGTCTTAGGAGACTTTGACAACGTGCCTCTCGCGCCCGTTCAATATGACGACGCAGCCTACAGGCCGCCCACCTTAGGGTCGCGCGAGAGCGCCCTCTTGGAATTTTTTGGGACCAAGGACTTCGATGTTCAATTTCTCCGGCGGGACATCGAATCTCTCCTTCCCGTGCCTCCCGGCAAAGGTATGATCTCGTCGTTAGCTTGGTAATCCATGTTATGAAACGTAGCGTTGAATGCTATCAACCTTATAGGAGAGCGAGAAATCCCCCCACGCCAACCATTTGCCGAGACCCGGGCCGCGAGAGATCCACTGGCTCTTGCAAAATCCGCGGCTCTCGCCTGCCGGGACGAGACAGCTCCTCCCCCTCAATCCGGTGCCAGGAAGCGAAAGCCCGAAACCTTTTCGTCCATGCCGCTAAAGAGAACAAGGCAAACTGCTATTGATAAGCGGAAGTCTGTTGCAGCCTCTCCCTCCCTGCTTGCAGTCGAGGGTCGACCTTTCGCCGAGATTTTGTCGGTAGCCAAGGAGGTGACCCTAGCCTTCAGGGCCACTGCTGGGGCCCCTTCCGAGAGCCTTCCCGCCGTCGGCGGGACCGGTGACGCACGGGGAGGGGGGAGGGGGCAACCGCCGAGACCTCTGCTCAACCCCCTCCTAAACAGGTGTTAAAGGGTCACCGGAACCTCGGTCTCAGCGTGAAGTTCCTGGATTTGGAAGGGAAGCCTCTGCTCTAGCGGGATCCCGAGACCAACTGGTTCTCCGTCTCCACCCTCCTCCCCACTTGTGCGGACCGCGACGAGCTCACTGGCAATGCTTTCGTGCTGGGCTATGACCTCTACAGCCGGGACGATTCCAGCATCTACGACCAAATGCCCACAAAGCTCCTGGCCCTTGACTCCACTAGGGACTTGCTGCGCGGGTTCGAGGTTGCGCATATGTGCGCTAGCCGAAGTATCACCATCCACCGCAACTTCGGCGAAGATGCTCATGCGAGGGACCAGGCGATAGCCCATGTGGCAGCGCAAAAGGCCGAGAAGGCAGATGCCCATCGACTACTGTCCTTGCGCCTGGTGGAAGAAGTAAGCAAGATCTCTCAAGACACTCACTCTCGCCCTTGTAAATCATAGCCTCTTTTCCTCTACATTTAACTGGTTTCTCCTTTATGCAGGATTCTTCTCAGATCATGGTGCTTCGCGCACAGCTTGGCGACGTGGAGTGTGAGAACATCCTGTTGAAGGACCAGCTTTGGCGCATGGAGGCGGCTGCGGTCCCGCCTCCTCCCCCGCTGGATGAGAGGCTGAGGAGCCGCCACTTCTCGGAATACGACATAGACAATCTCCTACAGGCCAAAGCCCAGGCGACGACCCGACTGACAATAGAGACGCTACGGGACGTGGGATGCTTGAATGAGGGTGGCGAGACCATCACTGCACCGCCAGCTTATCTCGTGGCTCTTCGAGCCTATCCCTAAGCCTGTTTGGTCCGGCGTTCCTTGACTTGACCCGTGGCGCTCTGCTACTTATATAAAAAATTAAGTAGCGCCCTCTCCAACAGTCCGGGCTTTTGGTGTAGTTGGGTATGCGCTTGATCCTTCAATTGGTATCAGAGGAGGTCAAAGGTTCAAGACCGGCGGGCGCTATTAAATCCTAATTTTTCCCTTCTACCTGTGTGGGTCTGGTGGGTCAGGCAACCGTGGACATGTGGTAACCACACCTCTGAGCCGTGTGGGCCATGTGGTAACCCCACCTCTGAGCCGACGCGTTGTGCTGGACGCCGGGGGGGATTGTTTGGTCCGACGTTCCTTCTACTTTACCTGTGGCACTCTGCTACTTATATAAAAAATTAAGTAGCGCCCTCTCTAACAGTCTGGGCTTTTGGTGCAGTTGGGTATGCTCTTGATCCTTCAAAGCCCCAAGGCACACCCGACTCCCCACCCTCGGATGTCCTGAAATCTCCCACCGCTACTGGCGAGACATCCGAGGGGGGCTCTTGCGAGAACACCCGCGGCAGCTCAAGCGAGAGCTCGAGTGGGTATAGTGAGTCCCCCTGATGGGTCTCTCCCCCTCTTTTGCTCTTATAGCATGCGAGATCTTATTTGTTTCTTTGTAACTGTAATTTCACTTTAAAAGATCAAGTGTAAATGTTTGTAAATAATTGATTTTTATCTCTGTATTCCGCCGAATGCTTATCAAGCATGCTTTCGCCAAGACCCTCTCCACCTAGGTTAGTCTCCCTTAGCGATCAATAGGCAGGAACCTGCCGAGAGCTCGAGGCATAACGCTGCGTTTCGTTGTTCTGCCGAGAACCCTCTGCCAAAGTATTATCCATAGGTTCTTAATGGGATGGCTTCCCCCCTTGGTCTTGTGCAAGCGAACGAAGACTTTCGCCTTGGGGCTTCTCGCTGTCAAGCCGAGGACCCCTCGCTTAAATCCTTCCCATCGGGAACTAATTTTGCCGAGAACATCTTGGCAGATATCTCATGGCCGAGATTTCTCATGCCTAAGGAGGTTCTCAACCTCTTCGTTCTGCCTAATAGGTGTGCCCCCTGTCCTGCCCCAAAACCCGGTCAGCGAGTACACTCGGGTCGGAGCCTTGTTCGGGATAGTGGGAACATCCAAGCTGAAGTATCTCCAAGAACCAAACCTCTCCCCCACAGGCGAGCCTTCAGACCTTGCCAACTAGATGTGAGCCTGCGCAGCGGGTCTACTTGAGACCGAGCCAAGCTCGGGGTAGTGTAAACATCCAAACTGAAGTATCTTCAAGAATGAAAACTCTCCCCCACAGGAGAGTCTTCGAACTTGCATACTAGATGAGAGCCTTTGCAGAAGGTTTACCTGGGGCTGAGTCGAGCTCGGGGTTGCGCAAACATCCAAACTGAAGTATCTCGAAGAATAAAACCTCTCCCCCACAGACGATCCTACGGACCTTCCAGCTAGATGAGAGCCTGCACAACAGGTCTACCTGGGGCCGAGCGGAGCTTGGGGTAGTGCAAACATCCAAACTGAAGTATCTCCAAGAAACAAACCTCTCCCCCACAGGAGAGCCTTCGGACCTGCCAGCTAGATGAGAGCCTGTGCAGCGGGTCTACCTGGGGCCAAGCCAAGCTCGTGGTAGTGCTAACATCTAAACTGAATTATCTCCAAGAAACAAACCTCTCCCCCATAGGTGAGTCTTCGTACCTGCTAGCTAGATGAGAGCCTGTGCAACGGTTTACCCGGGTCGAGCCGACCTCGGGGTTGCCCAAACATTCAAACTGAAGTATCTATAAGAACCATACCTCTCCCCCATAGTCGAGCCTTCGGACCTGCCAGCTAGATGAGAGCCTACACAGCGAGTCTACTTGGGGCCGAGCCGAGCTCGGGGTAGTGCAAACATCCAAACTGAAGTATCTCCAAGAACCAAACCTCTCCCCCACAGGCGAGCCTACGGACCTGCCAGCTAGATGAGAGCCTATGCAGCGGGTCTACCTGGGGCTAAGCCGATCTCGGGGTAGTGCAAACATCCAAAATGAAGTATCTCTAAGAACCAAACCTCTCCCCCACAGGCAAGCCTTCATATTAGCTATCTAGCTGAGAGCCTCCGCAGCTTGTGTATATGGGGCCAAGCTGAGCTCGGGGAAGAGCAAACATCCAAACTTAAGTATCTCCAACAACAAAACCTCTCCCCCACAGGCGAGCCTTCGGACCTGCCAGCTAGATGAGAGCCTGCACAGCGGGTCTACCTGGGGACGAGCTGAGCTCAGGGTAGTGCAAACATCCAAACGGAAGTATCTCCAAGGACCAAACCTCTCCCCCAAAGGGGAGCCTTCGGACCTACCATATAGATGAGAGCATGCGCAGTAGGTCTACCTGGGGTTGAGCCGAGCTCAAGGTAGTGCAAACATCCAAACTGAAGTATCTGCAAGAACCAAACCTCTCCCCAACATGCGAGCCTTCAGACCTGCCAGCTAGATGAGAGCCTACACAGCAGGTCTACCTATGGCCGAGCCGAGCTCGGGGTAGTGCAAACATCCAAACTGAAGTATCTCTAAGAAACAAACCTCTCCCACATTGGCAAGCCTTCAGACCTGCCAGCTAGTTGAGAGCATGCGCAGCGGGTCTACCTGGGGCAGAGCCGAGCTCGGGGTAGTGAAAAAATCCAAACTGAAGTATCCCCAAGAACCAAACCTCTCTCCCACGGGCGGGCCTTAAAACCTGCCAGCTAGATGATAGCCTGTGCAGTGGGTCTACCTGGGGCCGAGCCGAGCTCGAGGTAGTGCAAACATACAAACTAAAGTATCTCCAAGAACCAAACCTCTCCTCCAAAGGCGAGCCTGCAGACCTACAAGTTATATGAGAGCCTGCGCCGTGGGTCTACCTTGGGCCGAGCCAATCTTGGGGTAGTGCAAAACTCCAAACTGAAGTATCTCCAAGAACCAAACCTCTCCCCCACAAGCGAGTCTTCAGACCTGCCAGCTAGATGAGAGCCTGCACAGCGGGTCTACCTGGGGCCGAGCCGAGCTTGGGGTGTCGATGAAGTTCTCAAAACACGACCTCTCCTCCACATGCGAGGCTTCGGACCTGCCAGCTTGATTAGAGCCTGCACAGCGAGTATACCTGGGGCCGAGCCAAGCTCGAGGTTTCGATGAAGTTCTCAAACCTTATTCTAACTTTTTAAGATGAAAAGTGTTGACATTGGATCAAAGTACGTAATATATTATGATAGCATTTGAAACATTAATACAATCACCTTCTCCCCATCACGGGTAGAAGCATTTTAGATCATCACCACTCCAGGTGTTGCTCAAGGTTCTTCCCTCCACATCCTGGAGGTAGTACCTCCTATTGTAAGGACGTCCTTTACAATGTAAGGCCCTTCCCAATTCGGGTTGAGCATGCCCACGGAAGTCGACCTTCCCGCTGTGTCAAACTTTTTCAGCACCAGATCCCATTCGACAAATTGCTTGATCCTTATATGCTTGTCGAAGTATTTTGCCATCCGTCATTTGATCTCTTCCCGCCTGATGGCCTCTACATCCCCAACTCCTCCACCATATCTAGAGAGAGGTGCAACCCTTCCTCATTCTCCAACCTCCAAGTCTCATCTCCATCACCCACGGCCGTGACATGTGGGGACCGGACCTCGAGCTCCACTGGTATGACCTCTTTACACCCGTGAGAAAGCTTGATAGGGGTCTCGCTGGTGGCCATGTTCGGGGTCGTTTTCAAGGCCCACAGGACTGAGGGGAGCTGCTCCACCCAATTTACCCTCAAGTTCTCCACTTTTTTCTTGAGTAAATTCACAATGATTTTGTTTGCCGCTTCAACCTGGCCGTTGCTCCATGGGTGGTGGATTGAGGCAAATTTGAGGTCTATCCCCAATTGGGCGCAGAAGTTGGTGAACTCTTTACTGTCAAATTGGGGGCCATTATCTGTCACTATCGCTTGGGGTAGCCCGTTCCTGCATATGATCTCCCCCCAGACAAAGTTCCTTATAACTTGTGAGGTGACCTTGGCCAATGCCTTTACTTCCAGCCACTTCGAGAAGTAATCCACCATGACAAGGAGAAACCTCCTATGCCCACTGGCCGGAGGAAAAGGTCCGACCAGGTCCATCCTCCAGATGGCAAAAGGCCATGGTGACGTAATGCTCCAATGTCTTTGAGCGGGCAAGAGGTGGAGGGGGCATATAGCTTACATTTTGGTCAAATCTTTGCGAATTCTGCTGCATCCTTCACCAGGGTCTGTAAAAAGTACCCCTGCCTTACCACCCTTGCTTCCAACGTCCTTCCTCCCGAGTGGCTACTGCACTCGCCGGAGTATACTTCCCCCAGGATCCTCGGGACCACCTCTTCGGTTACACATCTCGCCAGGAGCCCTGACAACGTCTTGCGATGCAACCCCCCTTCCAACATTAGGTAGTGAGTTTCCTTGGGCCTGAAAATTTTTGCATCCTTAACCTTTTCTGACAGCTTGCAAGAGGTCAGGAAGGTTACCAATAGGTCAACCCACGAGGGTCCTCGACCTACCGCCATCAACTCCCCTTCCTTAATTGCTGGCCGAAATAATTCAGTCAGGGTCCCTCCTCCCCGATGTCCAAGCTTTGCCAATCAATCGAGGTCTGCGCTCTCCTCCCTGGGGACATACGGGATTGAGAACAATCGGAACCATCCGATTATCGCCCTTACCTTGGATAGGTAGTTTATGAGGGTGGGTTCCCGAGCTTCTAACTCCCCTCGGATCTGCGATGCCACCACCATCGAGTCTGTGAAGGACTCCACATCCTATATCTCAAGTTCCTTTGCCAAACGGAGGTCGGCTATCATGGCCTCATATTCTGCTTGGTTATTTGTCACTGGAAAGTGGTAGGCCATCGCCTGCTCTATTGCGACCCCCTGGGGTTTATTAGAACCACTCCTCCACTAAGGGAATGCTTTCCCGAGGCCCCATACACAATCATCTTCCACGCTCCCTGCAGTTGCGGCTCCCCTTCCCCGACTTAAAGAACATAGTCCGTTAGAAAATCCGTCACCGCTTGGGCCTTAATGGAGAGTCTCGGAATGAAAGAGATGTCGAACTCTCTTAGTTCGATGGACCAATTGGAAAGCCTTCCCGAGTGCTCTACCCCTTCAAAAATCTTACAAAGAGGATGGTCGGGCACCACCATAATCGAGTGCGCTTGAAAATACCACTGAAGCTTCCTTGCCGAGATGATTAGAGCGTACGCTAACTTCTCCAGGATGGGGTAGCGGAGCTCTGCCTTATTCAAGTTCCGGCTCACGTAATAGATGGGTAGCTGCTTATTCCCCTCTTCCCTGTCCAGGACAGAGCTCATGGCCTATACTCCCACCCCAAGATACAAGGCCAGATCCTCTCCTACTTTCGGGATTTAAAGAAGAGGAGCCTGGGAGAGCTGTCTCTTCAGCCCTTGGAAGTCCTCTTCACATTTGGCGGTCCACTCAAATATTTGGTTACCCCTCAACACCTTGAAGAATGATGAACACTTGTCCCCTGATCTAGAGAGGAACCTGCTAAGCCCGGCCAACTTGCTTGTCAAGCGCTAGACCTCCTTGGCATCGCGAGGTGATTCCAAGTCTAGGATGGCCTTCACCTTATCTGGGTTAGGCTCTACCCCTGCCAAAGCAAAGAGATGCCCAAGTAACTTCCCGCGGCCGGCCCCAAAGACACACTTCAAGGGGTTTAGCCTCATCTTGAACCTTCGCAGGGTGGCGAACGTCTCTTCTAGGTCCCGTAGGTGTGAGTCTACGCACTGTATTTTGATCATGAGTTCGTTGACATAGACCTCCAAGTTCCTCCCCCTTTGCCCCTTGAAGACTCGATCCATCATGCGTTGGTAAGTGGCCCTTGCATTTTTCAACCCAAAGGGCATCATCTTATAACTGATGCACCCCTCCCTAGTGATAAAGGAGACATCCTTGACATCAGGAGGGTGCATCCGGATCTGGTGATAATCTGAAAAAGCATCCAAAAAACTTCTAACAAAAAAACTGACGGCTTAATCAACCAGTGCGTCGATTCGAGGCCGGGGGTAGCAATCCTTAGGGCATGTTTTATTTAACAAAAAGAAATCGATAAACATTCGCCAGTTCCCACCCCCTTTTTTAACCATTACCACGTTGGAGATCTAGCCTGGAAACTGGATCTCTGAGATGAAGCTATCCTCGAGAAGCTTCCTGACCTTCTCGCGGATAGGCTACTCCAGCTTGGTGGTTATGGCCCTTAACTTTTAGCATATGGGGCGAGCCTAGCGGTCCAGGTTCAGGCGATGGAAAGCTACTTACACGTCAATGCTTGGCATGTCCGTTGTGCTCTATGCGAAGATGTCGACGTTGCTCTGGATGCAAGCTCTCACCCGCTTATGGTCCTCGGGACTCAGGCCCCCGCTGACCCGCACCATCTGCACCTGCCCTGCATTGGTGAAGACCTCCATCTCCACCACTTCATCGGCTGGCTCCAGCCGCGATTGTTCCAAGCTGACCCTTGCTTCTTCTTCGAACTCCAACTCCTTCTGGCCTCCTACTTCAACCTCCATTGCCTCCTCCGGCCTCTCCTCCTGCTGCTGCTCAACCTCTACGCCCCTCCAGGCCTCCTGCTCAACTTCTCTCTGCTCCTCCACGATCTCCTTCCTCTCCTCCCCTAGGCTCATCTCTTCTTCTACGACATTCTCCTCCTACTTAGCCATCTCCCTCACCAGCTCTTCAGCCTCGGCCATCCAAGACACTGTGTTGATAGCCGTCACATAGCACTGCCTTGCCACCTTCGGGTCCCCACTAATCCTTACCTGCACCCCTCTGTTGTTGAACTTAAGACATTGATGAAACGAGGAGGGGACTAAGCGAAAGATGCTGATGAGGGGATGCCCAAAGATTGCATTGTTGCTGCTCCGGGCATCCACGATCACGAACCTACAGTTCCGTGATACGACTCCCAACATCATGTGTAGCCCTAGTCCCCCTTTGAATGAGTTTAGTTGTCTATCTAAATCACCTAGAGGGGGTGAATAGGTGAATTGTGCGTCTATTTGCGGAATAAAAAACTTAAAGAACTTGCATAAACAATCAAGCAATCACAGACGACAAGAAGATTTATAGTGGTTCCCCAACCTTGGGTACGACCACTTTCCCTCACCGATCTAGTAAATCATTAGAATCGGCTACTCCACTATCTCGGATTGAAAACCAATCCTACGCCTCGTAACCAAGTTCCTACAATCTCGATCCAAATGGATCTACACTTGATAGATGAAAACTTCCTACAACTCGGAGATTAATCTCCTACAAAATTTATAAAGAGGTTTAAAGTACAAATAGAGATTTGTCTCAGATCTGGAAAAAGTTAACTCCGGGTCTTCTTCTTGAACTATGCGGCTTTTTCAAAAATTTTGAAGAAGACTCTCTGTAGATCTGATCTGAGAAACTTAGGACCTACTCAATCAAGGAGAAGATGAAGATTCCTTGAACAACAAGCCTTTCTTGATCGAAAATAGATTTATCGATCTTCACGTTGAGCGGCGGTGGCGGCTTCTGAAAGTTCATTCTTGGAGAGAGACGGCTGATTCAGAATAATAGACAGTAAATATTTCCGCTTAGGGTTAGTCTTAACGAAAAGACATTATATAGGATTTCCCCTAACGGTTATAATTGACATTAATGACGATACGTGGACCAATCATGATGTCTCGTTTGAAAATCCCATCGATCGGGACTTATATAAATTTTCTGAAAAATTTGACAGCAGTTCTCGAGAAGTATAAATAAGTTCTCGAGAACATGCTTATTTCTCGAGAACTATACGTCCTAGACTTATGTAAGTACTTTGAGAACAAAAGGGATTGAGTCTACTCAAGAATTATGTGAAGCTGCTCGAGAACTAAAGAAAATTGTACTCCAGAACTGAAACTTGTTCTCGAGAACTAAGCTGACTTCTCGAGAGATGGACATAGAAAATTTTTCACGGCTGTCACAGGCTACTCGAGAAGTATTGGATGAGACTTCTCGAGAACTAGGTTGAGCTTCTCGAGAACTAGGCTAAGCTTCTCGAGAACTAGGCCAAGCTTCTCGAGAATTAGGCTAAGCTTCTCGAGAACTAGGCTAAGCTTCTCAAGAATTAGCCAAGGCTTCTCGAGAACAAAGCTAAGCTTCTCAAGAACTAGCCAAGGCTTCTCGAGAACTGCTAACTCTACTTCTCGAGAACTATCATAGACTTCTCGAGAACTGGACTTAGGAAAAATTTTGAACTTTATAAAATCTTTCTCTTCAAGAATCCAATCTTCATCCCATGGTCCAAGTGTTTGAATATGAAGTGTATCCCAATTGAGAGGCTACACATGAGTCAACACCTTGGATCATATAGTGAGGGATTACACTGTATGTCCTGTATTCATGAGACACTTTAGACTGACATTGGTCGACATTTAGCAATGGTAATCTGCAAACACACAACTAAATAAGGATATCCAATACAACTTAATTCATCTTAGTTCAAGGGTGACTTCATGAAAATATGGATTATTGTGGATGTCGTTGGATCCCAAGTTGGATTTTGGCTAGGTTCACAAAGTTAGGATATGACCCAACATGTATAGCCAGGGTCATGGTTGTGTCCTAGAGTCTAGGTCTAGTCCTTAGAGTCAATAATGCCAGGGACCAGCCTACAATACTTCCAGAGACTCAAGACTTAGAGAAAATTCAAGACTTAGAAATGAGCTCTATGTTCATCGATCTTAGGTCGACGAAAGTCGTGCTCAGTGATGAGTCCATATTTTATACCTATTTGCGGACTCATCTGGGCTCATTTTCTTGTCTTTGCACACCGTTTAGAGTCATTTGCACTCCTTTTGGTTCGCTACGGTTTTCCACGCCCTGTGCACCTTTTTAGCCCATTTTCTGTGCTTGTGTGCATTTACTTTCTTGCTATGTTTATCACTGTTTGCTATGGCTGCCACGATCGATGTCCCGTGCAGTTTTCCTGCAGGTTTGGGGATCGTGAGGGCATTCGGGGTAGGACTTTAACCATTTTCGGCAAAGGAGTCAATGGTCGTGCGTTTTTACCCACGCACGACCATCTACCTCTTTGGCGCACGATCATCGATCGTGCGCAGTCATGACCTCTCCTGTGAAAGTTCTGTCCCGGCATATCGCACGATCACCATCCATACCGCGCACGATCACTGCTCGTGCGCTGCCAGTCGTGCGCAGTCACACTTTCTTTTTCCGTTTTGCTGCCTCCATATCGCATGATCACAGACCATATCGCGCACGACCACCGGTCGTGCGCCTGTGATCGTGCGCGCTGTTTAATTCTATTTTCTATAAATAGCGCAGGTTTTGCCCTATTCCGGATCGCTCGACATTTTCTGCCGTTTTTCATCCCCGACGAAGGGTTTCGCCGCCCTCCATCATCCTCCACCTTAGGGAGGGACTTCGGGCAAGCTTTCAACGCCAAATCAAAGCCGGAGCTTCCTCTCGGCCTCCTCCTTCATCCTCGAGCTTCAAGCGGAGTTTTGACCTAGCTTTCTCCATCAAGCTAGGAGGGGCTAGAGCCGCAATCTACGGGTCATTTCAACGAAGAAGACGGGTCCATTGGGAGTGAGTGACAGCCTCCTCTACCCCGGACGCAGTTGAGGACCGAGCTTGGACTCAGATTGAAAACCCGGGATTCCAACCGTGAACCCTCAATAAGGCTTCAGATTCGGTCGATTCGCACACCTCTTCCTATTGTATTTGATAGCTTAGCTTAACCCTTTGTATTGATGAAGTACACTTTATTGTAGTTAATGATCTTGCACTTTTTCATGTCTATGTGATTTGTGTGATTTCATTATTATTGCTTGAGGTGCGCCATATTTCATCCACCACCATCCACCCTTGCCGCACTAGCAATTGCTAGTGGCGTGCATTGCGAAGAGGTGCTCACGACCCTCATTCCGCCGTTCTAACCACCTCATTTGCTAACCTACTCGTCCATCCGCCAAGCAATTCGGTGCATAGCGGCCCGTGTAGTTTCCATCCCGCCTGGCGAAGCATCGCATAGCGGCGTTGCATAGGAGTAGCTTGTAGATTTTTACTTTCTGTTTCCGCAACCATCAAAACCCCCTATCGTTACCGCCGACCCGAGGACTTCAATCTCAAGTCCTCCTCGACATTAACTCATCCCTTACTGTGTTCCTCAAGAGACCGACACTCAGGGATTTATTCCCAAACTTTATTACTTGTGCGACCGGTACGCTTGCCGTATTTTCCACGCATCAAGTTTTTGGCGCCGTTGCCGGGGAACACATTCGTTTGAGTTTTTGGAGAGGAAGATTTGAGATAGTTGCCCTTTCCATTTGTATATTTCATGTTTTATTTTTGTTTTGGTTTTTAGTTGTTGTTTTTTTTTTATTTTTTTTTATTCCCTTTCTAGTTTTTATTTTGCTATAGCAGGCTGTTCCACTCTTTATTTGCTTGCGAGTACTTAATTTTTTCTTAGAAAATTCTTGTGGTGAATTCTTTCTTGCTGCACCATGTATTCTTATGCGAATATTCGTTGCCGTTGGTGCGGGGATTATAGGCATAACAGTGATGAGTGCCCCACTGAAGAATGGGAGCATAATTCTCGTGGTTCAGTGTATGGAGCACCGTTGTCTTATGGTACTTCATATACCGTACCTCAGTCTTATGGTCACCACTCTTCTCCGCCTTCACCTTTTTCATATTCCTCCCCGGTCCCTTCTGGACCAAGGGGTAATGGAAAACGGTGTTTGTGTTGTCATAGCACCGACCATGTGTTGAAAGATTGCGCAGAATTTCAGCGCCAGATGGAGGCGGATGATGAACCGGATATCCGGATCGTCTCATCCACCTCTCAAATGGCCGCTCCTTCTGATTCTGATGATGTATCCGCAGTACCACCTTGTCTATGGGGGACTGCTGTAGATACACCCATCAGACTTTTTACTGATCGATGTGACGACATTGCGGTACCGTCGCCTTCTATACCTTCTTCCCCTCTTTTTGATTCACCCCCGGAGGAACCTGCACCTACTTTCTATGATGTTGTTGTTCCTCCGCTTTCTTTGCAAGAATCATCTACTCCTCTTTTTAGTGAGTTGGTTGATGATGTTGTTCCCTTTGGAGATTGGGAACATGAGGATGCGCCATGGTGTGACGAGGACATTATTCTCGTCAATGGAGAATACTATGTCTTGGAACACCGTGACGCACCGAGGTGTATTGATGTGGAGATCCTTGTTGATGAGGAAGTTCCTACTTCCTTATTGGTTGAGGAGGTCCAAACCACCACCGAGGACCTCGTGGTCTCAGTTTCCCCTCGCCATGACTCACATGACACCGACAGTGATCTATGCCTGGATCCTGCTGGGGGTGATACCGGGATCACTCCCCCGATTTCTGATTATTTTTGTCCTTCTTCTCTTTTATTCCTTGATCCCCCTTCTCCTTCTGCGCCTGTGCGGGTTGACTCCCTGCAGGTGAGTTGGGTTGACATTGAGCCTTGCGCTCAGGTTGTCGGCGAGTGCCTCAGCTTGCATGAGGAGTTTCCTACTCCTTTTGCAGTTGAAGCCTCTACCTTCACCTTCGCCCCCAACGAGTTTGTGGTCGACGATACCTTGCTAGGCAAGGATTTGTTTTGTGGTGAGATGAGTGAGGACCAGTGCTCCTCCTCATCTTACTTCCTATGTCCTCTGCCTGCGAGGAGCAGGTATGATTATTTAGGCAGAGGGGTAACTGTTCTATCACCGTATTGGTACCCGTTACCGACACGGATATTAGGACAGTTGCCTGTGCACTTTTCTTTTCATAAGCCCATTAGCTAGAACTTTTCTTTTGCTGAATAAGTCGTGCTGGGATGACAATAACCCCAGTGCTTATCTTTCATTTTCTGCATTTTTCTTTTTTTTTTATGTCTAGCTTAGTTTAGTATTTCTTTTTGTATATTTTTCTTTTGTTTTTGCGGAGCTCACCCCTGCAGGTATTCATGGAAACTACGCATTGGCGGGGTTGTGATTCTTCGTTCGGCGGGCCTGCTGCTACTTTCCACGCGTCTTCTGGTATGCTCACTAGCTGAGCATTGGGTAACCTCTTCCCTTAGCTCATTCTGATTTTAATTTCTCTATCATTTGATGTGTTGTTTAGTTTAAGTCTGGGGGAGAGCATGTTTACCTTTTGCACGTGCACATTTCTTTTGCATACTAGAAGCTTTTCGTATTTTATTTTGTTTATGTTCATTGCATCGCACACCACTGCACCCACATGAGCGCGTGCTTAGCGGTTTGCGTGTCACGAGTTGAACCTGTATCTTTGTTCGATTTGGAAAATTTCTGTGCTAGTTTAGGATTGTGTGATGGAGTAAAATGTTGGCCTTGCTGTGTTTCTAGTCAACTGCTCTCGTTTTGTATAGAAATTTGTGTAGATTTAATTTTTTTCGTATGCTTATTGTTCTATATTTTTCTATTTGCGTACATATTTTTATTCTACTCAAAAGTTGGTGAATCCGGTGTGAATCAAACGGTAGCGTAGGAATGTGTGTAGCCACCACTAGACTCGTATTGCTTGAGTCGGGAGGAAGGATTATCTTTCTCGGTTGCTAAGAACTTGCCCCAAGCTATTCTTGAAGCATTTGTACACGGTTAGTCTAGAGTGAGAGTGATGTAGGCCACCTTTTGGCCCGGTTGAGCTTTGTACCCATTCCTAACATCGCCCTTGCTAGCCCCTTTGTGCCTACCCTTCCTTTTGATTCAGCTCCACTATATTCGCCAAAGCCCCAAAGCCGATCCTAGTCGCATACCCAAGTCGAGCTTAGTGTTTTATATTTTCATGTTGGGTTGTGATGTGGTGTTATTATTTGTGAAAATGTGGAAGTGCTTTCAAGTTATATCTGCTGAAATATTTGAAAAAGAGAAAAAGAGAAAAGAAAAAGAGAAAGAAAAAGTTTGATTGAAAATCTTTATTTGAGATGATTTGGATTTGGAGTAGGCGGTGCACACACCCATTTAGTAAAAGTTAAGTCTGGGGGTGTGGTGCACCCGTGTTTATTTTGTGGGCAGCGGGTACTAGTTTTGTACGTTAGCTCATTTGGGTTAGGTGCATACCCTTCATGTTTATCCTTGTTTTCCTCACCGTAACCCAAGCCCCATTATTACCCGAAGTCCTACGGACTTGCGCTTGAGTTGACTAGTGCCGTGGAGAGAGTGCGAACGGGCAAGCTTATGGTTTCCGACATTGGTGGATTCCTTTGGGGGTAATCTTGAGCCCCGATCTTCGGCAATGCTCACCTTAGTGGCCTGTCTACTTTCTCCCTGCGTAAGACCGGATGATTCACCGTGATTCTACTTTGGAGTAATAATAAATTTTTGTTACGCATTGTGAAAAATATAAAATATTTTGTATACTTAAGAATTTCCTCTACTTTATTTTTATGCACGCGAGCATGCGACTTCGCATGGTACTCCGTTCTGCAATTTCTTTCTTAGCTAGTTCATTTTCCCTGTCTACTTAGGTTTGGTTTGCTCGGGGCGCGCAAACAGTTAAGTCTGGGGGTGTGATGAGTCCATATTTTATACCTATTTGCGGACTCATCTGGGCTCATTTTCTTGTCTTTGCACACCGTTTAGCGTCATTTGCACTCCTTTTGGTTCGCTACGGTTTTCCACGCCCTGTGCACCTTTTTAGCCCATTTTCTGTGCTTGTGTGCATTTACTTTCTTGCTATGTTTATCACTGTTTGATGTGGCTGCCACGATCGATGTCCCGTGCAGTTTTCCTGCAGGTTTGGGGATCGTGAGGGCATTCGGGGTAGGACTTTAACCATTTTCGGCAAAGGAGTCAATGGTCGTGCGTTTTTACCCACGCACGACCATCTACCTCTTTGGCGCACGATCATCGATTGTGCGCAGTCATGACCTCTCCTGTGAAAGTTCTGTCCCGGCATATCGCACGATCACCAGCCATACCGCGCATGATCACTGCTCGTGCGCTGCCAGTCGTGCGCAGTCACACTTTCTTTTTCCATTTTGCTTCCTCCATATCGCACGATCACGGACCATATCGCGCACGACCACTGGTCGTGCGCCTGTGATCGTGCGCGCTGTTTAATTCTGTTTTCTATAAATAGCGCAGGTTTCGCCCTATTCCGGATCGCTCGACATTTTCCGCCATTTTTCATCCCCGACGAAGGGTTTCGCCGCCCTCCATCATCCTCCACCTTAGGGAGGGACTTCGGGCAAGCTTTCAACGCCAAATCAAAGCTGGAGCTTCCTCTCGGCCTCCTCCTTCATCCTCGAGCTTCAAGCGGAGTTTTGACCTAGCTTTCTCCATCAAGCTAGGAGGGGCTGGAGCCGCAATCTACGGGTCATTTCAACGAAGAAGACGGGTCCATTGGGAGTGAGTGACAGCCTCCTCTACCCCGGACGCAGTTGAGGACCGATCTTGGACTCGGATTGAAAACCCGGGATTCCAACCGTGAACCCTCAATAAGGCTTCGGATTCGGTCGATTCGTACACCTCTTCCACTTGTATTTGATAGCTTAGCTTAACCCTTTGTATTGATGAAGTACACTTTATTGTAGTTATTGATCTTGCACTTTTTCATGTCTCTTCGATTTGTGTGATTTCATTATTATTGCTTGAGGTGCGCCATATTTCATCCACAACCATCCACCCTTGCCGCACTAGCAATTGCTAGTGGCGTGCGTTGCGAAGAGGTGCTCACGACCCTCATTCCGCCGTTCTAACCACCTCATTCGCTAACCTACTCGTCCATCCGCCAAGCGATTCGGTGCATAGCGGCCCGTGTAGTTTCCATCCCGCCTGGCAAAGCATCGTATAGCGGCGTTGCATAGGAGTAGCTTGTAGATTTTTACTTTCTGTTTCCGCAACCATCAAAACCCCCTATCGTTACCGCCGACCCGAGGACTTCAATCTCAAGTCCTCCTCGACATTAACTCATCCCTTACTGTGTTTCCTCAAGAGATCGACACTCGGGGATTTATTCCCAAACTTTATTACTTGTGCGATCAGTGCGCTTGCCGTATTTTCCACGCATCACTCAGCTCGACGAACTCAGAGACAATTCTTAAAGTCAATCTAGTGTCAAATACCATCACCTATGGGGGGATAGGTGATTTGCAGTCTTTTTGTGGAATTAAAAATAAACCTGCACAAGAAAACAAAACAAGCACAACACAAAAACACACAGGAAGTTATATTGGTTCCCCGATTTGGGTACGTCCACTCTCCCCCTTCGACCTATCTCCCAACAAGGGACGACTCGGTAACTTCACCAACAGGATTAAAATCCAATCCTCTCACTATGGAAGAAACCCTTCCACCCGAAGGAGTCACTACTCCTCCACCACGGGTTGCACCCAACCCTTACAACGAGGAAACAAAGTTCCTTTACAATAAAGTTAAAATAGAATGTACAAGAAATACAAACTACGTTTGGAGAACCCGATGTCCCTCTTCGTTCAATTAAGCTTTCTTGATGACGACGAAGAGTCCATAATCGGCGCACTCTCTTAGAGAGGATTTTCCCGAGATCGGCGGCGACAAGTGAATGCGGAGGCGATGCTTTGTTGATCCAAACTTCTCGACGAAGCTAGCAAGGTCTACCAACGATCTTACTTGGATCGAACGTCTCAATCGATTCGGAGGGGAGAAATATTCCCGCTCAACAAATCAAGAGACAAAGGATCTCAAGATAGACACGTGATACACTAAGCTTATCCTCGGTTCTGTCGCCGGACGATCAAATATGGCCTCTAAGATCAGCGGCGGCGACTGACTTGCGAGCGGCGACGGCGACGGAACGAGCTTTGCGATCGGCTAGGTTACGCTTGGCGGCTTTGATTTCTCGTGAATGATTCCTATTGGAGTACAAAATACGCGAGTATTTATACTGTAGACCAACCCTAAATGACCGTTGTGGGCCCCATAAGGAGAAACCCTAAGCCCGGTCCAAACAGCGCCTGAAATCTTTGTTCGGTCCAGCGAGCAGGAAGAAATTGCCTAAGGTAAATTCGGCGGGAATTATTAGTGATTCTCGACGAATCGGCGAGAATCACTTATGATTCCCGTCGAATACTACTTAGAAGAATTCCTGCTGAAAAGCTTGCCATCCGGAGTGAATCGGCGAGAATCACAACTATTCTCGACGAATCAGCGAGAATGCAGAGTCATTCTCGACGGTTCGTCGAGAATCACTAAGTGATTCTTGACGATTCTGACTTAGTAGAATTCTTTAATAATTTTGAGTTAGCCGGATACAATCGACGAGAATCGGCGAGTGATTCTCGACGATTCGACGAGAATCACTAGTGATTCCCGTCGAATCGGCGAGAATCACTTGGTGATTCTCGTCGAATATCACTTAGACGATTTTTCGTCTTTCTTCTCGTGAGTTGATCTTTGACCCATCCTTGCTACTTGTCTTCTCTTGATCTATCTTAGCCCTGTACTTGAAAATAAGTACACTCCAATAGTGAGAGTACACGTAAGCCAACACAATGATCTGCTAACCGAGGGATTACGTTGCGCAGACCCGTGTATATTGACCCACTGCACCCTGACATTGGTGTGTACTTAGCGAGGAAAAACTGCAAGAACATCTTGAAGAAAATCATCAAATACATTATCTATTCAACTTAGCTTATTCAGGGGCTTCTTCAAATCAGGTACATTGTGGATACAATACCCAACAATCTCCCCCTATTTGAAGAAGCCTAAACCCTACAAGCTAAGGTGAATAGAACATATGGGAATGAAAATCATAAGCTAAGAATTCAGTTGAGAGTGAAATTCATTACCACTTTCCTGAGAGCACACTTGGAGCCACCTTAGCCTTAGCCGAGAGGGTAATCTCCCCCTTTTCGGCTTCTGCAAATCTGGGACTTTACTTAGATCCACATGCTCCCCCTCAGATCTTGCATAAACGCTCGAGCTTGATTTCCTTGCTGATGCTCCCCCTTGATCCAAGAGCCTTGAGCCGTACAGTCTTCACTCTTCATAGTTCAGCATGCCGAGTTAAGTTTTGAAGAGACTGAACTTGGCCTCGTCTAGGGACTTTGTTAAGATATCTGCAACCTGCTTATCCGTGGGGACATAACAGAGAGATATATCTTTGTTTTCCACAAGCTCCCGAATGAAGTGATAGCGCACTTCAATATGCTTCGTTCTGCTGTGCGACCAGGATTGTTCGCAATTGCTATTGCGCTCGAGGAGTAGCAATACATCGGAACTTCTCTGAACTGCAAGTCATAATCTTTTAGCTGATTTTTGATCCATAGAAGTTGTGCACAACAGCTGCCTGCTGAAATGTACTCAGATTCAACCGTGGAGGTTGCGACACAATTCTGCTTCTTACTGTTCCAAGAAATAAGCCGTCTTCCGAGGAATTGACACGTCCCAGAAGTGATTTTCCTATCATCCCTGCTTCCTGCAAAATCAGCATCTGAAAAGCCTATTAGCTCGACATCATTGTTTCTAGGGTACCACAAGCCAAGATTAGGTGTACCTTTAAGGTATCTAAGAATTCGCTTTGTAGCGACATAATTAGATTCCTTAGTGTTCACCTGATATCTGGCACATACGCATGTGGAAAACATAATATCCGGTCTACTAGCAGTAAGGTAGAGCAGGGATCCAATTATGCTTCTGTATTTGGTTTCATCAAAAGGTTTCCCTTTCTCATCCTTGTCCAGAGACACAGTGGATCCCATTGGAGTCCTCATAGAGGTTGCATTATCCATTCCGAATTTCTTGAGGAGTTCATTTGTGAACTTCGTCTGAGAGATGAAAATTCCATCCTCAGACTGTTTCACTTGAAGTTCCAAGAAATACTTTAGCTCTCCCATACTGCTCATTTCAAACTTTCCTTGCATAAGTTTAGAAAACTTTTTGCAAAGATTGTTGTCCGTAGAGCCGAAAATAATGTCGTCAACATAGATTTGCACCAGCAAGATCTTGCCTTTGACTTCCCTAAGAAACAATGTCTTATCTATTTTTCCTCTCGAGAACTTGTTCTAAAGAATAAAACTAGACAGTGTCTCATACCAAGCTCGAGGAGCTTGTTTCAAGCCATATAACGCTTTATTAAGAAAATAAACATGATTAGGGAATGTAGGATTAACAAAACCTGGGGGTTGCGCGACATATACTTCCTCTTTCAATTTTCCATTGAGGAATGTAGATTTCACGTCCATCTGATAGACAGTGAATCCTTTGTGCGAAGCATAAGCAAGGAACAATCTGATCGCCTCGAGCCTTGCAACTGGTGCAAAGGTCTGGTCAAAGTCAATCCCCTCCTTCTGTATGTAACCTTGAGATACCAGCCTGGACTTGTTCTTTATGATGACACCGTTTTTATCAGGTTTGTTTTTGAAGATCCACTTTGTGCCGATCACATTCTGGTTCTTTGGTCTGGGAATAAAAGTCCAGACTTTGTATCATTCGAATTGATGCAGTACATCTTGCATGGCCAATATCCAAGCTGCATCTTTGTTCGCTTTGTCGAACCTCTTGGGCTCAACCTGTGACAGGAAACTAAGGTGCAAAATATTGTTAATTTTACCTCTTCGACTTATGACACCGTCACGAGGATCTCCTATGATCTGATCTCTAGGATGATCCCTCACGTGTCGGAGCTCTAGGAGTCTGGCATCTGGAGCTCTTACATATTCTAGGGCTTCTCCTTCTTCTAGGAGATTTTCTCCATCCTGAGCATTAACTTCTCCAGTCTGCGTTGAGGTGGAAACCTTGACGTACTTGGGAGTTACATCTTTGGCGGTCACATCGAGACTTAGCTGTTCAAGTCTTGCACCTGCATCTTCAAGAATGCCACTGGAAGAATTGTTATAAAGCAAGCTTCCTTCATTAAAAACAACATTAATTGACACCTCTACCACTAGGGTTTTCTTATTAAAAACCTTATATGCCCGACTTTGGCTACTATAGCCCATTAATATGCCTTCGAAGCATTTTTCACCAAATTTAGTACGCGGGTACTTCCCGTTATTGAGTACATAGCATCTGCAGCCAAAGATCCTTAAATAGGACATGGTTGTTTTCGTGCCGTTCAGTAGCTCATAAGGCGTCTTACGATGATTCTTGTTGATCAATGCTCAGATTTGTACATGACAAACCGTATTGACAGCCTCTGCTTAGAAGTATTCTTGGAGAGAAGCGTCATTCAACATTGTCGCGCAAGCTTCAATGAGAGTTCTATTTCTCCTCTCCACAACTCCATTTTGCTGAGGAGTACGCGGGGAGGAAAACTCATGAAAGATACCATGTTCTTCATAGAATTCTGTAATAGCCCCAGATTCGAATTCTGTTCCATGGTCACTTCTGATTTTGACCACTAAGAAGTTAAGTTCGTTCTGAATTTGCTTGACAAAACTCGTGAAGATGTCAAACGTATCTGACTTTCGTTTTAAGAAGAACACCCATGTAAACCGAGAGTGATCATCAACAATCAGTAGCGTATATGACTTGCCTGCCAAGCTATGAACTTGCACTGGACCAAACAAGTCCATATGGAGAAGATAAAGACATTTCGAAGAGTCTTTGTCTGCAATGCCCTTAAACGTAGCCCGAGTCTGTTTGCCCTTCTGGCACGCAGAATAGGGGCTATCTTTGATGCACTTAATAATGGGAGCATCCCTTACTAAATTTTTGGAAAACAAAATATTAATAGTCTTGAAATTAATATGTGCCAATCTATTTTGCCATTGTTCACAAAGAGATGCACTGCCTTTTGCTACTAGGCACATGGGGGTAGAAGAATCTAAGCTAAGAAAATCTAAGCAAAAGATATTTCTGTTCCTACCTGCATATGAACTCTCCGCTCCAGCGCGAAGAGGAATGGCTTGACCTAGGCGGAGGTTTTGTTCTTGGAGATACTATTTCTTGGGGTAGCCCGTGCCTGCACATGATCTCCCCCCAAATGAAGTTTCTGATGACCTGCGAGGTAACCTCGGCCAATGCCTTGACTTCCAGCCATTTTGAGAAGTAATCGATCATGACCAGGAGAAACCTCCTGTGCCCACTGGCCGAAGGAAAAGGCCCGACTAGATCCATCTCCCAGATGGCGAAAGGCCATGGTGACGTGATGCTTCGGAGCCTTTGAGCAGGCAAGAGCTAGAGGGGGGCGTATAACTTACACTTTCGGCACCCCTTCGTAAATTACATCGCGTCCCTCCTAAGGGTCTGCTAGAAGTACACTTGCCTTACCACCCTTCCTTCCAACATTCTTCCTCCTGAGTGACTTCCGCACTCGCCCGAATATACCTCCTTTAAGATCCTCGGGATCTCCTCTTCGGTAGCATATCTCTCCAGGAGCCCTGGCAACATCTTCCGATACAACCCCCCTTCGAGTATTAGGTTATGAGATGTCTTGTGCTTGAAGATCTTAGCATCCTTAACCCCTTCCAGAAGCTCACTCGTGGACAGGAAGGTCACCAAAGGGTCCACCTATGTGGGTCGCCTATCCACCTCCATCAACTGTACTTCTTCGATTGCCGGTCAAAATAGCTCGGTCAGGGTCCCTCTTCCCCGAGGTCCAAACTTAGCCAGCCGATTGGCTGCTACACTTTATTCCCTGGGGATGTGTTGGATTGAGAACGTTCGGAACCATCCGATGATCGTCCTCACATTGGACAATTACTTCACCAGGGTGGGCACCCGAGCTTTGAAATCCCCTCTAATATGGGATGCTACCACCAAAGAGTCCGTAAATGCCTCCATATCCTGGATCTCAAGATCTTTTCCTAAACAAAGGCTGGCTATCACAGCCTTATACTCTGCTTGATTATTGATCACTAGGAAGTTCAAGACCACTACCTATTCTATAGTGACCCCCTTGGGGCTTATCAGCACCACTCCTCCCCCAAGGGAATGCTTTCTTGAATCCCTGTCAACCATCATCCTCCACGCTTCCTGTGGCCGCAACTCCTCTCCCCTGGCCTCAATGACATAGTCTGCCAAGAAGTCAGTCACTACCTGCGCCTTGATGGAGAGCCATGACACGAATGAGATATCAAACTCGAATAGTTTGATGGACAACTTTGCTAACCTGCCCAAGTGTTCCACCCCTTCAAAGATCTTGCAAAGAGGGTTGTCCGTCACCACCGTGATTTAATGTGCTCTGAAGTACGGCCGGAGCTTCCTTGCTGAGATGATCAGAGCATATGCTAGCTTCTCTAAGATGGGGTAGCGGAGCTCCGCCTTCTTCAATATTCGACTAACATTGTAGATGGGTAATTGTTTCTTCCCCTCTTCTCTGATTAGGACAGAGCTTACGGCTTCCATTCCTACCCTGAGATACAAGGCTAGATCATCCCTCTCTTTCGGGCTTTGGAGTAGCGGAGCTTGGTAGAGTTGCATCTTTAGCGCTTGAAAAGCCTCTTCACCTTCAACTGAACATTCAAACCTTTGGTTACACCGCAGCACCTTAAAGAATGACGAGCATTTATCCCCCGACCTGGAGAGGAACTTGCTTAGTCTGGCAAACTTATCTGTCAAGCGCTGGATTTTCTTAGCATTGCGTGGTGTTTCCAACTCTAGGATGGCCTTAACCTTATCTGGGTTAGGCTCTACCCCTGCCAGGGTAAGAAGATGCCCAAGGAACTTCCCACGGCTTGCCCCAAAGACACACTTCAAGGGGTTTAGCCTCATCTTGAACTTCCGCAGGGTGGCGAACCTTCCAGGTCCCATATTTGCGAATCCACACACTTGCTCTTAACCATTAGATTGTCGACTTTGACCTCCAAGTTCCTCCTTCTCTGACCCTGGAAAACTTGATCCATCATGCACTTGTAGGTAGCCCTTGCATTTTTAAAAGAAAGGGAATCATCTTATAGCTGAAGCATCCCTCCCTTGTGATGAAGGAGGCATCCTTGACATCGGGAGGGTTCATCCGGATCTGGTGATCACCTGGAAAAGCATATAAGAAACTCATAATAGACAAACCGACGGCTGAATCAACCAGCGTGTCAATCCGAGGCAGGGGATAGCAATCCTTGGGGCATGATTTATTTAACAAAGAAAATTCGATACACATATGCCACTTCCCTCCCTCTTTCTTAACAATTACCACGTTGGAGATCCAGGCTGGATACTGGATCTCTGAGATGAAGTCGGTCTCCAGGAGCTTCTTGACCTCCTCGCCGATGGGCTCTTCTAGCTTGGTGGCGATGGTCCTCATCTTCTGGAGGATGGGACGGGTCCAGGGGGTCCAGGTTCAGGCAATGGCAACCCACATCCGCATCGATGCAATATATGTCTGTGGCAGTCCAAGTAAAGATGTCGACGTTGCTCTGGATGCAGGCCCGCACTCGCTCCTGGTCCTCGATACTCAATCCCCCGCTGACCCGCACCCTCTGTACCTGCCCTGCGCTAGTGAAGACCTCCATCTCCACCACTTCCTCTGCTGTCTCTATCCGCGGCTGCTCCCAGCCAGCCCTCCCTTCTTCCACTTTCAAAAACTCTTTCTCCCCTTCTGCTTCCTCAACCTCCATCACCTCCTCCAGGCTCTCCTGCTGTTGCTGCTCGACCTCCGCGCCCCTCTGGGCCTCCCTCTCCACTCCTTCTCCTACACCTCGCTCTCCCTCTTCCTCCATTACCTTCTCCAGGCTCTCCTGCTGCTGCTGCTCGACCTCCATGCCCCTCCGGGCCTCCCTCTCAAATCCTTCTCCCACACCTTCCTCTTGCGGCTTCGGTTCTCCACCCCTCTGGACCTCATGCACACCTCCTCCCCTTTGCCCCTCCGAGCACACCTCCTCCTCTTTGACAACCTCGTCCTGCTCTGCCATCTCCCTCTCTAGCTGCTCTGCCTTCGCTATCTAAGGCATGGTGTTAACCGCGATCACGTAACACTGCCTCGCCACCTTCGAGTCCCACCTGATCCTAACCTGCACCCCTCCATTGTTGAACTTGAGGCATTGATGGAAAGAGTAGGGGATGCAACGAAAGGCACTGATTAGGGGGCATCCGAAGATGGCATTATAACTGCTTGGGGCATCCACTATCATGAACCTACAGTTCCATGATACGCCCCCCAACTTTACATGCAGACCTACCCCTCCTTCTACTTCCTTCCTCTCTCCAGAAAACCTAAAAAGAGGTCCATCCGAAGCCAAGACCCTCTTGACCTCGACCTTTATCTTGTCGATGGCCTTCTTGAAGATCACATTCACGGAGCTCCCGTTGTCCACTAGTATCCTGGAGACCGTGAAGTTCTCCACCGTCGTCGGAATCACAAGGGCGTCATAGAACGGATCCTCGTAGTCCGACATGTCTGCTGATGAGAAGGTGATTTTTTCTTCCAGAGGGGGAGCCAGAGAGGTCGAGGCGACCCCCCTTCGAAATAAGGTCTGAAGTCTCCCCTTGTGAGTTCCCTTAAACCCAACTCCCACGTAGATCACGACGATCCCCCCCGGGTCCACACATCTGCTCAATCCTCACACCAATCCTCCCCTTCTCCCGACTACACTTCCACGATCCTTAACGACAGATCCTGTCACCCCATCCACTAGCTTCTCTCATCTCCAAGAAATCTTGGTTGGCGGCCGTCGTGTGACCTTCCTCCTAGTGGAAGTCACAAAAGAGCAACGCCGCCCTGCCCCCTCTTCCTCCTCCACCTCCCCTTCTCCCGGCTCCTCCTCGAACTCCTCTCCTTTCTCCTCTACCACTGTCGACCTCCATCGCTTCTTGATGCACCGGGAAGTGACCCCTCGGGCCCTGCCTCCACATCGGCTGATCAAACATCCTCGGCTACTAGAAGTTGTCTCTTCCCTTAAAGCCTCCTCCGTTCCCATGGGGCCGACCCTCTTGGGGCCTCCAACCCAACAAGTTGTTCTGCTCTTGGGCCCCCATCCATGATGCTGCCCCTGCACTCGGGGTTCCTCCCATCTTCTATCTTCTCGTTGCTCCCTTTGCTCTCTCTTCCTTCCTACTGCTAGTTCCTTCACATCGTCCTCCGCTAACTGGTCCAGCTTCTTGTCAAAAGCCGGATTGGCCCTCTCAAATTCTATCTCCTTCATTGCCCTCTCCATGAGCTCCCCAAAAGAGAGGGGGGGGGGCAATCTCTTCAACTCCATGCTAAAGAATCCCGGTCTCAGCCCCAGGGTGAAGGCGAGCATTAGCGCATACCCTTGGACCTCCTAGACTAGGAGGATCTCTTCCTAAAACCGGTCAACGTAATGACCCAGCGTCTCATCTTGCTTCTGCCTCACCACAAATAGGAACTCTGCCTCTTTCTTTCGCTTCTTTGACGTTGAGAACCATAAAAGGAAACCACGGCGCAGATCCTCGAAGCTGTAGATCGAACTCACCAACAACAGATGGAACAAGTCCCGGGCTTTCTACTTCAATGTGATGGCAAACAACTGACACTTGAAGGAATCCATCATTTGCCTTATCGAAACCACATCTTAGAACCATTGCACATGCTTTACAGGGTCAACTTTCCCTGAGTAGTAGGACATGTCGGGCTCCCGTAACACCTCCGACACCAGAGCCAAGATGATGAGCTCGCTTAACGGGCTCTCTCCGCCTGCTTGCTGAGAGGGCATGTCTCGCAGCCTTGGCTGGCTGTCCCAATCCGCGAGACCATGCCCAGGGAAGAGATCTCGCACAACCACCTCCCTCTCACCGATCTATGCCTAAACCTCCTTCCTGGGACGCTGGCCTGGGAAGAGCTCCCGTGCGACAACGTCCCTCTTGCCAACCACAGCCGGGACCTCCTTCCCGGGGCGCTGCCCAGGGGCATTCTCGCCCAAGAGCGGGACCACCTTAACTGGAACCTGAGGGGTTGCCCACTCGCTCCTTGTTGAGAAGGCCAGGCTGATGGTCTACAGGACCTCTCGCCTGAAGTCTTCTAGCATCTTCCTTGTTTCCTCCTCTCCCCGGGTGGGGGAACCTCCTTAGCCAGACCCTTCACCTTCACCTCTAGTCATCGGACCAAACTCAGGGTTTTCTTGTATCAGCTGCCTTCCACGCTCACTGTACCAGAACTATAGAAGCAAAAAATGTCCTCAACAAGTGTTAGAAAATTGGGGGTGCAGCCAATACCTACTTCTCTCAAGACCTGAACCTCGACTGGTCATAAAGGACCTAGGACTGACCTAAATCCTCAGCAGGGAGGTCCCACCTCTTACCCGGAAGATCTCTTAGAGCTTCCCCTCCAAAGCCAAAAGCATAGCTAGGAGCTCCTAAGAAAGCACTAGAGAATTAGAGAATAATGAAAGCTAGCCTTCTAAGGAGCCATTATGTGTCTATTTATAGCCTTTGCTGACCTGAAATTACTGAAATACCCCTGGCTGGCCTGCCAATTGTCAAATCCCGCTGTTATTAAATACTAAATGCAGGCCCTAGGGGCATATGGGTAATTTTACTCGAGGGCAACTAGGTAATTTTAACCTGGGCTCTTGGCCCCACTTGGCGAGAATCCTATGTCGAGAACCCTCTCTCCTTCGCTCGGCATAAGCTACAAGAGCAGTGTCGAATGCCTCGGACCGAGCCAGCTCTCATCTTCCACGAGGCACGAGCCTTCTCGCCCTCCTCTTGGCGGAAATGGGTCTCGACCGAAGATTGGGTCCGAGGCGCAATCCTTCTCGCCTGTGAATGTTCTCGCCTACTCCAAGGCGAGAGCTCTTCTGGTCTTAATCCCAAAGCTAGCCAAAAGCTAGTTCAATCCTGGTCATTGATGCCTTTGGGTCCGACTCTACGAATATGGGGTTGTACAACAAAAATAACAAATTTTATAAAGAGTGGACAAAATGTTTTCACGACAAACACTTAAATCACCCAGAAACCATCAAACCGTGCGACAAAGTTCTTTTGTATAATTCACGTTTACGTTAATTTCCTGTTAAAGTAAAGTCGCGATGGTCCGGGCCGTTTTCAGTTAAAGAAGTTTTTTCGTATGACACTGTGTTAATTTCACACCCTGATAAGGGTGATTTCAAAGTAAATGGGCAGCGTCTTAAACTCTATTTTTCTCGTGATGATGATGTCAGTCCGAATAATGTTAAGTTTCTTCATCATGAACTTTAATGACTTTAATTTTTGTTAAAAAAGTTTAATTATTATTTTGGACAATAATGTTTTGGACAATATTATTTTATTGCATTGAGCTCAAATGAAATTTTAAATAAAGGGCGCTCTGAGGAGGCAGCCCAAATTATTTTTCTATTTTCTTTATTTTCCACTTTTTGCCCCAGACGGCTCCGACAAGCTGAAGCTTTTGCGATCCCCTGCTCCAATACTGCTGAATCCATCATGAAATCCAATGAAGATATTTCAAGAAATTCCAAAGCGCAAGCATATGAGAGCGGCATCAATCAACATTCGTTGTGCATAAATCTGGGAAAGTACCACTTTTTCAATTCTGTACTTTTATTCCTGTTTTAATTTCTCTCTCTTTCCCCTCCTTTCTCCATTGAGGACAATGTACACTTTATGTTTGGGGGAGGATTTCCTCCTTCTCTTGTCAATATATATATTTTTATAAATATCTTATAAATCCAAAAAAAAAGAGAATATCTTAAAATTAAAAAAAAAGAAAATATTTCAAAATAAAAAATATATATATTTATACTATTTTGTTTTTCTTTAATAGTTTAAACGAATTTTGATATTTCAATAGTACCCCTTTCTTTTTGTTTTGATTTCTAAATATTCCCTATAACAACTAGCTAATTATGATCTTTCTGATCGTTCTTTTTAATTATGTTTCACAAGTAAAATTTTGGTCATGCTGTGTTTCTAATTCACGGTAGCCTGTTAAGGTGAAACGTTTTTCTAAAACTCGCATTTTTATTATGGTTTTCGTCTTTATTTTCTTTACTTTCTCGAAAATCTTTCATCCACTATTTTTCTTTTCATTTTTGGATAATTTTTGTAATGTCAACTTTTGATTAGCGTAGTAGATGTGAACGGTCCAAGTTGTTTATTATTTCTATTTTCAAGATAATTTCATTAGTCATCATTTAGTATCTAGGATTTTCTTTTTGAAATTTTTTAAAGCTTATGCTTTAAATAAATTTAAAAACATGAAAATGATTTAGGTCATTTTTATTTTCGTTTGAGCCTTCTTGCCAACCTAAATTTTTTATCCCTAGTTAGCCGCTTTTGAGCCTTTTTCCGAATTCAATTGATAGCTCCACTTATCATTTAATTTTCACCAAAGCTAAAATTTTCCAACCAATCTAATCACACTAACCTTTTTAGTTTCATAAAAATTTTTCATGATTATGATAATGTTGTTTTTTGTTATATTTGGAGAACTTTTTTGAAAAAGTATGCTCAAAAGAATTGTTTTACTTTTGTTTGGGCAATTTCAAAATGAAAAAAAAATTATTTATGGCCTTTGGTTTTGAAAAGAAAAGAAAATGGAAAAGAAAAAGAAAAAAGAATATTTTATGTATTATGAAATTTTTGAAACTCTTTATTTTGGTTTAGTGTGATTTTTGAGCCTCCTTGTTTATCTTTGAATTCCACTCCTAATGATAATCCTAAACCCAACGTTTCGGTCTTACTAAGCTCTTTTGATTCTTGTTTTTTAATTATATTTTTTTAGCTAAGTAAAGAAGAAAAGTAAAATTTGTAAAGTTTTGGATTTAAATTTTTTTTGTTATTTGATTGATATAGTTATAATGTGTCTCTTGGATCTAGTAACAACTCAATGCGTTTTTCATTTTGTTGCTTTACTTAAATTTATTTAAAGAATTTTGTTAAAATTTTGAATGATTTATTTTCATTAGTAAAGTTTTTAAATTATTAAACCTTTTTTAAGTAAATGTTTTAGGTTATCTTTTCACCTTCCCCCTACTTAGAATTTTGCATAGTACTTGTGTAAGCATAATTAGAACTTTTGATTACTCACTTTTTAGGTTAGCTAGTTTTTATATCTTTACTTGGGGACAAGCGAAGCTTAAGCTTGGGGGAATTTGATAGTACGTTTTGTAGTCTCAACTATTAGTGTATTTTTAGGTTTTTAATACACAAATAATGCCTTGTAAGCTTATATGTTGACCTCCTTTTGTATACATTGTTGCCACTAATGTTTTTTCTTCTTTTTGCAGGTTTTCTCAGCATTCGGCCAATATGACCTGACATGCCCCCTGTCACAACCCGCATTTTCTCCGAATTAAGAATTATCAGAGTAAGAGAAAACACGCGTCATGATGCCACGTCAAGCAGGGGATAACTGCTGACGCTCAGGCAAATCCAACTACAATCTTTATGCAAGAAAATCATGTGCTTAATGGATAGAAAATCAGTTATGTTTAGAATCCGTATCCCTCGGCTCAGTGGATCATCTAGTCCACAAAAGAAAACTATATTTAAACGCTGCGGAAAAATACTTTAATTAGGTTTTACACCCTAAAGAGCGCATAAGGGTCCCAAGAGAACCACTCATGCTATGCAAGACACTACACTTAGTTTATATAATATATATAAGAAAACGGTTTTCGTACGTGATTTGGAAAATAGTGATTAAGTTTACAAAACATGCTGATCATGAGCTTCATTTATAATAATAATTATAGTTTAAAAATAACTAGCAACCTAGCATAAAACCTTCTCAAAGCAAGTAGACTATCTCCAGAAAAATAAATGGTAGCAGCAATAGTATATATCTAGTACAAGGTAAAAACTACTAGTGGGCGCCAACAACCTGACACGAACCCACCAGCACATATATATGTCTGTAAGAAAGTACTGAAAACAACCTCACAAACAAGGTAAACAAAACTCCAAAGTCGGGAGTCCACCAACAACAACACCTCCAACTAGCCACCAGACTGGCTACAGCTCAGAACCTGAGGCATTCCAAAAGAAAACAGAATACCTCAGCAAGCAAAAATCAAGGTAAAACTGCATGAAAGAGTCAACAAAAGGACAAAATAACAGAAAACATGCAGTAGAAAGAGTCACAACTATCCAAAACAGGACAACAAGAAATGCACAACGTGCAAAGAAACAGCAACGACCCAGCCCAGGAACAACATCCTGCAGGGCCTACTAGGATGCCAAGAGCCAGAATGCTGCAAACTACCAAAGAAGAAACTTCTAACACCCTAAACTGTGGGAAGTGATAGTAGCAAAAACAACAATGAGGAACCGGATCGAAGGCAAACGCAGTCCTCCAATCCACATGTCCAAGTCAAAAGCTCGAGGGTCAACACGTGAAAACACAAGGGACCTTCCACCCGACATGCCCAGCCCGTACCTGGAGCAAGAAATCCATGGGTGGCCTTGGCTATATCACACAACTCCACCCCATAAAGAGCTATAACCACCACTACTATCCACGACCCACGATTCGGCCTTTAGGAAAATAAAGAAAACGGCCGACAATGTAAACCAGAAATACAACTGAAATCCACTCGAAATGAAATACAAGGTAAAGGAAGAGTGTTGAAATAAACCAACACGACTAGGCGTTGAGTGAAACCCACTCAGTGCCTACCTAAACTTTGGCGTTGAGTGAGCTAGCCTCACTCGCCGCCAAAATAAAGTACTACCCACAAACCCACTAAAGAAAACGGAGCTCGACGATAGCCGAGCGACCAAGGCAGAAGATCCAGAACTCGAGTAGTTGCCTGCCACTTGAGTATCTAAACTCCCGCACTCGAAACCAGCCAAATTCGCCTAGCAAAAGAAAATATACAGAGCGCACGATCAGTGGCGCACGATCGGTGGTCGTGCGCACTCATCGGCTGATGATCGTGCGAAACGAACCTAGAAAACTTGACAGAAAACCTAGCACTGCGCACGATCAGTGTCGCACGATCAGTGGTCGTGCGCACTGTTGCCAGCGCTCGTGCGATTGCCCGAGACAGAACTTTGGAAACTGAAAGACAGCCGCGCACGAGCAGAGGCACGCGACCACTGGTCGTGCGCCCTAACGGTTGATGACCGTGCGCGGTCAACCTGCACCGTTTGGAATTTCCCGAACGACACCGGAACGCGCACACGACTCACGCCACTGCAGTAGCAGCAGACAACTATCAACGTCGCACGCTACTACCATTCAAACTATGCCTAACCATTCGAATAATACCTTAACGAAAATTGGCAAACCCACACCCCCCTCCTAACTCTCCCTCTCGGCTACGCCCGAACCAGAGCAACAATCAGAGCAAGGGAAAACACGGCTTCACTCCGACAATTTGGATTCCAATCATCACAACATAGGGGGGTTTCAGTAGTAAGAACTAAGCCCTATAGTTAGCAAAAAAATGAGAACAACAAGGCCTCTAACCTGGCTAACCGGGATTTCAATTTCAGCAAGTAAAATCAAAGAAAACACTTGGCAGGGCAAGAATACCAATTGCCTCAATTCACAACGAAGCTTTGGACTGCTTTCCTCCTCTTCGCACGGATCAAAACGACCGCAACACCTAGAACAAAGACTCTTCGGCCATGGCGGAAAACTTCCAAAACGAAAATCCAATCCTTCCAAAACTCCACGAAAATCGAATTTCTTACCGCAGGAATGAAGGTCTCGACGAGAGCAATCCGAATCCACTCTCGGAATCGAATTCCGTCCACAAACGCTCCGGGAATCGGCGTCCGAAGTCAAGGGTAGGCGGTTTCTCCGTTCCTCTCGTACAGACCGGCAGTTTCTAGTGGGGAAGATGATGTATCGCTCCTTTCATTCTAATTCTATATATATATATATAATTATATAATATATAATTAATTACAAAATTACATAAAGCACCAAATCGACGCGAAAACTGAACTATCTCGGAATTCGACGAAATTCGCACATAGCTAAATACCCACGCTACGAACGCAACGGCGAAGTCGAAATTAACTTTCGACGAACAGAACTCGAGTTATACCCAAATAAATCCAAACACAAACATCCCCCGAGAGGCCTCACCGGGTCACCCAAAACGACTCGGCTTGCTAGGGAGATCTTGCCAACAGGCTACCAAACAGGGCACTCAGTTCTAAGGAGCTAAACCGTACTCCACACATGGCACAAGCCACGGAAATGCGTCATCGTAACGCCAAACGAGAATAAAAATAATCGCTGAAAAAACGGGGCGTTACAGTCACTCCCCCTAAAAGAAAGTTTCGTCCCGAAACTTTACGCACAACCCTCCTACAAAAGAAGGAAAAGTAACAAATAGAAGTCATAAAGGGAAACATACCGATCAAATCAGAGAAACAGGTGAGGGTACGCCCTCCTCATGGCCGACTCTAGCTCCCAAGTCGCGCTCTCCAAATCCTGATTTTTCCATAGAATTTTCACCATCGGTATGGACTTCTTTCGCAGCACACGCTCCTGAGTATCCAAAATACGAACTGCCACCTCAACGAAAGAGAGGTTGGGCTCTAACTGGGGCACAACATCCAAGAGTTGCACACTGCTGCGCACACACTTCCGCAATTGGCTAACATGAAAAACATTATGAACACCAGGGAAGTTCGCTGGCAAATCCAATCTATATGCAGACACACCAATCCGCTCCAAAACCTCAAACGGGCCCACATACCTTGGGTCCAATTTCCGTTTTACCAAATCTCTTACACCAACCATTGGAGAAACCCTGAGGTATACATGATCCCCTACTAAAAACTACAAGGCGGACCTGCGCCGATTGGCGTTCTTTTCATACCTCTCCTGGGCTAAACGAAGCTTTTCCCGAATAAGCTTCACGGCGACTTCCATCTCTTCCAGAGCATCAGGACCCAACAAAGGCTTCTCACCAGCCTCAGCCCAAAACAACGGAGTCCTACAGCGCCTCCCATACAAAGCTTCGAACGGAGCCATCTGCAAGCTTTCCTGATAACTGTTATTGTAAGCAAATTCCATGAGTCGCAGACGCTCATCCACGCTCCCACCGTGGTCTAAAATATAGCACCGGATCATATCCTCAACAATCTTATTGACCCGCTCCGTCTGCCCATTGGTCTGAGGGTGGTAAGCAGTAGAATACCTCAGATCCGTACCCAAACCCTCCTGCAGACTCTGCCAAAAACGAGAAGTAAACCGGGAGTCTCGATCAGAAATGATGCTAACCGGCACACCGTGGAGTCGGATGACTTCATTCAAGTACAACTCCGCTATCTTCTTCATCGGGTAATCAATCTTATAAGGCACGAAGTGAGCACACTTCGTCAATCTATCCACTATAACCCAAACAGAATCAAATCCTCTCGGGGATTTTGGCAAACCCGTAATGAAGTCCATAGATATACTCTCCCACTTCCAAGTCGGGATCTCTAGCGGAGTCAACTTACCACCAGGCCTTCCATGATCGGCCTTCACACGCTTGCAAGTGTGACACTTAGCAACATATCGGGTTATATCTCCTTCGTACCATACCACCAGCAATTGCCTTAAGTCACGGTACATCTTCGTAGATCCTGGATGGTAGGCAACGCTGGAACCATGAGCCTCACTGCAAATCATACTCCTAATGTCCCCAACAGCGGAACGCAAAACCTGCCGCGGTACTTCAAAGTACCCGCATCATCAATAGCAAAATCTGGCAACTCTCCCTTCTCTGTCCTGGTAAAAAGGTGCAACAGATCCGGATCGTCCTTCTGATGCAGTCTAGTCAAAGAAATCCAGGACGGCTCTGCCACAGACAAACTACTCTATAAACCACAGCATCCCACTGAAATATCCATAAGGAGGAACTCCTCAACTAATCGATCGGCGGAGAGGTTAAAGATCTTTCCCATCTTTCGGCTCAGGGCGTCGGCCACCACATTGGCCTTGCCCGGATGATACTGGATTTCTACATCATAATCCGCCACATACTCAAGCCACCGCCGCTGACGCGGATTCAACTCTTTCTGCGTGAACACATACTTCAGGCTCTTATGGTCAGTAAAAATCTTGCACTGAGCCCCATAAAGTAAGTGCCTCCACAACTTCAACGCATAGATAACCACTGCAAACTCAAGGTCATGCGTAGGATAATTCCGCTCATGAGTTTTCAACTGCCTTGACCCATAAGCAATTACTTTTCCATCCTGCATTAATACGCATCCCAGTCCTATATGCGAAGCATCCACATATACATCATAATCCACGCCCTCAGTAGGAAGGGTCAGAACGGGAGCAGTACACAATCTCCTCTTTAACTCCTGAAAAGCTTCTTCGCACTTCTCGCTCCAAACAAATGCCACATTCTTCTTAGTCAGCTTGGTCAACGGTGCGGCTAGAGAAGAGAAACCCTCCACGAATCTCCTGTAATAGCCAGCCAACCCTAAGAAACTTCTGATCTCCTTAGGAGTATTCGGCCTACTCCAATCCATCACTGCTGCAATCTTTTCTGGGTCAACCGAGATCCCATCCTTGTTCACCACGTGGCCTAGAAAAGAAACCTGAGGCAACCAAATTCGCACTTGCTCAACTTGGCGAATAACTTGTGGTTCCTCAACTCTGATAGGACCAAACGCAAATGCTGCTCGTGCTCCTCAGCACTGCGAGAATAAACCAACACGTCATCAATGAAGACCACAACGAACTTGTCTAGGAAATCCTTGAACACCCTGTTCATCATATCCATGAAGGCTGATGGTGTGTTGGTCAGACCAAACGACATCACCAAAAACTCAAAGTGCCCATGCCTCGACCTAAACGCAGTCCGTGGAATATCTGCCTCACGGATCTTGAGCTGATAATAGCCCGAACGAAGATCGATCTTGAGAACACCGTGCTACCACGCAACTGGTCAAATAAATCATCGATCCTCGGCAGAGGGTACCTGTTCTTGATAGTGACCTTGTTCAACTCTCTATAGTCGATGCAAAGCCGCATCGACCCATCTTTCTTCTTTACGAACAAAACAGGAGCACCCCAAGGCGACGAACTCTACCTGATAAAACCTTAGCCAACAACTCATCTAACTGAATTCGCAACTCCTCTAACTCACGAGGGGCCATCCGGTACGGCGCCTTAGCAATAGGACGCGTACCCGCTCCAAATCAATAACAAGCTCCACATCCCGCTCAGGAGGGATACCAGGAAGATCATCAGGAAAAACATCGGCAAACCCACGAACAATAGGAATCTCCTCCAAGCGTGGCACGCTAACAACGGTTCCAACCGCCGAGACTAAACAAACACAACAATCAGAAAGAAATAATCTCTGAACACATACCGCAGAGAGAACAGGAGAATCCTGACACGGATCAGCATACACGCTGCCGGGCTGACCGTCGTCCCTGATGAAGTCCAAGCGCTTTCCTTTGCACTGAATGACCGCATCATACCGAGAGAGCCAGTCCATGCCCAAAATGACATCGAAGTCCTCTAGATCAATCATCTTCAGATCCGCCTTCGCAAGAAAATCCCCCAACAAAACCGGGCAATCCAACAAAATACCCAATTTGACAACACAGATTCACCAGAGGGAAACTTGACACGGAAGGAATCCCGAACACGATCTAGAGACAACCGATGACGCTCCACAAAGGCTCTAGCCACGAACGAGTGGGTAGCGCCGGAGTCAAACAGAACACGCGCCCAGCGGTTCTTCACCTTAAATTTCCCTATAGGAACGCACAAAGCTAAGGAACTAGCACAACAGTACCGCAAACAATCTAGCAACTAAACTACCAGGCTAGAAAGAAAAACAACCAACTACTAACCTGAGATCACCTGGGTCGAAGTCTGAGCCTCCTCGGAAGAAATCACGTTCAGCTTCCCTTTTCCCTTGTCCACACGCTGAGGTGGAGGTAAGGCCTGTAACGGAACTGCAGGAAGAGCTGGCTGAAACTGAGGACACCTCGACTTAATGTGACCCTTCTGCCCACACTGATAGCAGACTCTATCCCTGGACCAACACTGGGCTGCATCATGCCCGGATCACTTGCAAACTAAACAGGAGACATCTCTCCAGGAGCACCCTGAATAGCATGAACCTGCTCCTTCTTCTGAGCTGCCGCCTTCTTGAAACACCTCTCAACAGGATGGCCGACGGCCACAAAAACTGCACACCACCCTGCTCCTCTTTCCCGGAACAGCATCGGGTACCAGGGGTTTCTTCTCCTCTACCAACTTCCTCTTATCCTTCCTCAACTGCTGGCCTCTGCTCTTCGCCGTCTCAATGGCCTCAACCTTAAGAGCAGCCTCTACAACTCCAGCATAGTCACTGACCCATAAGCACTGGCCAACTGCTGCACCTCACTCCTCAAACCACCGAGAAATCGCTTAACTCGATCAGCCTCAACGGACCAATCCAGGGGCAAAACGGCTCAACTTACTAAACTCTATCTCATACTCACCCACGTGAGCTGCCTTTGCTTCAGATAGAGGAAATCATTCATGAGGCGGTCACGCTCGACCGAGGGTAAGAACTTCCTCAACAGCATCTCCTTGAACACTTCCCAAGAGCATCCGGCTACCAGGCTCTCCTTCTCTCTCAGCCACCAACTCTTAGCCAAACCTTTAAGCTGATAGGGGCTAACATCACCCTCTGGTCATCTGCAATCCCTGAGTATGAGAACATCTCCTCCATGGAGATCAGCCAGTCATCTATCACCATGAAATCTGCCTTCTATCATAAGTGGGAGGGCTCAGCCTCTAGAACTGCGAGATGAAGGCCATCTCTGCTGGCACCACCACTGGAGGCCTCAAGGGTGCAGGAGGAGGCGGAACAGCTAACCCCCCTGCAGGAACTTGCGCACCCTAAGCCTGCCCTGCCACAACCGCCACCAAAGACTGAATCTGGGCTTGCACCTCCTCCAACTGCCTACCCATTGCTTCGCTACTCTAACGCAGACCCTCGATCACCGCATCGTTCTGAGCTCCAGAAGATTCACCCTCAGACAGGGGAGTCGATCGAGTCGCAGGACGCCTAGCCATCCTAAAAAAAATCATTACAACGCAAGTCAGACCCAAATCCATGACCAGAACCGATTACCAGTACAGACAATACATATGTAGATATAGACTTAAAGCTGCTAAACTTGCTCTGAGAGTTTATCTTCTTCACAATAATTAGATGATATGCCCTAACCTAGGATGGTTAACCACCAACTTACTAACTATTGTGCCTAGATCGGATGCATGAATTTATGTTAATTTGAAAACCCATGTGTGTACATATGTCATCCTGCAAATCTTTAGCTCGGCGCGTTGTACTTATGCAATGATATGATATGCATGATTGTGCTATGCATTCTAAAAAAAAGGCCATAATGCATGTTATGAGCGGCGTACACATAAAAATGTTATGCATCCCATACTACATAACATTTCCATGCAACGAAAAAGAAACGTGCTAGTCGCAGTCATGTGGTGAGGTTATGCATCCCATACTACATAACCCTCACATGTAGCCCCTATGGTGGATCCATATACGAACACATATTATGCATCCCATACTACATAATATGCCCCGTATACTTCATGTTATGCTATGAGTGTAGTGTTCGTGCTTTTGCCAAGACGTGCTGATGACATATCGGTGTGTGAATGACATGATGCTGAACTACTAAAAGCATCCAAGAAGGTTGCTCAACTAACTTGTCAAGCAACCTCCCTCTGATACCAACTGTCACAACCCGCATTTTCTCCGAATTAAGAATTATCAGAGTAAGAGAAAACACGCGTCATGATGACACGTCAAGCAGGGATAACTGCTGACGCTCAGGCAAATCCAACTACAATCTTTATGCAAGAAAATCATGTGCTTAATGGATAGAAAATCAGTTATGTTTAGAGTCTGTATCCCTCGGCTCAGTGGATCATCTAGTCCACAAAAGAAAACTATATTTAAACGCTGCGGAAAAATACTTTAATTAGGTTTTACACCCTAAAGAGCGCATAAGGGTCCCAAGAGAACCACTCATGCTATGCAAGACACTACACTTAGTTTATATAAATATATAAGAAAACGGTTTTCGTACGTGATTTGGAAAATAGTGATTAAGTTACAAAACATGTGATCATGAGCTTCATTTAAATAATAATTATAGTTTAAAAATAACTAGCAACCTAGCATAAAACCTTCTCAAAGCAAGTAGAGTATCTCCAGAAAAATAAATGGTAGCAGCAATAGTATATATCTAGTACAAGGTAAAAACTACTAGTGGGCGCCAACAACCTGACACGAACCCACCAGCACATATATATGTCTGTAAGAAAGTACTTAAAACAACCTCACAAACAAGGTAAACAAAACTCCAAAGTCCGGGAGTCCACCAACAACAACACCTCCAACTAGCCACCAGACTGGCTACAGCTCAGAACCTGAGGCATTCCAAAAGAAAACAGAATACCTCAGCAAGCAAAAATCAAGGTAAAACTGCATGAAAGAGTCAACCAAAAGGACAAAATAACAGAAAACATGCAGTAGAAAGAGTCACAACTGTCCAAAACAGGACAACAAGAAATGCACAACGTGCAAAGAAACAGCAACGACCCAGCCAAGGAACAACATCCTGCAGGGCCTACTAGGCTGCCAAGAGCCAGAATGCTGCAAACTACCAAAGAAGAAACTTCTAACACCCTAAACTGTGGGAAGTGATAGTAGCAAAAACAACAATGAGGAACCGGATCGTAGGCAAACGCAGTCCTCCAATCCACCATGTCCAAGTCAAAAGCTCGAGGGTCAACACGTGAAAACACAAGGGACCTTCCACCAGACATGCCCAGCCCGTACTTGAGCAAGAAATCCATGGGTGGCCTTGGCTATATAACACAACTCTACCCCCATAAAGAGCTACAACCACCACTACTATCCACGACCCACGATTCGGCCTTTAGGAAAATAAAGAAAACGGCCGACAAGGAAAACCCAGAAATACAACTGGAAATCCACTCGGAAATGAAATACAAGGTAAAGGAAGAGTGTTGAAATAAACCAACACGACTAGGCGTTGAGTGAAACCCACTCAGTGCCTACCTAAACTTTGGCATTGAGTGAGCTAGCCTCACTCGCCGCCAAAAAAAGTTACTACCCACAAACCCACTAAAGAAAACGGAGCTCGACGATAGCCGAGCGACCAAGACAGAAGATCCAGAACTCGAGTAGTTGCCTGCCACTTGAGTATCTAAACTCCCGCACTCGAAACCAGCCAAATTTGCCTAGCAAAAGAAAATATACAGAGCGCACGATCAGTGGCGCACGATCGGTGGTCGTGCGCACTCATCGGCTGATGATGATCGTGTGAAACGAACCTGGAAAACCTGACAGAAAACCTAGCAACTGCGCACGATCAGTGTCGCACGATCAGTGGTCGTGCGCACTGTTGCCAGCACTCGTGCGATTGCCCGAGACAGAACTTTGGAACTGAAAGACAGCCGCGCACGAGCAGAGGCACACGACCAGTGGTCGTGCGCCCTAACGGTTGATGACCGTGCGCGGTCAACCTGCACCGTTTGGAATTTCCCGAACGACACCGGAACGCGCACACGACTCATGCCACTGCAGTAGCAGCACACAACTATCAACGTCGCACGCTACTACCATTCAAACTATGCCTAACTATTCGAATAATACCTTAACGAAAATTGGCAACCACCCCCCCCCCCCTCCTAACTCTCCCTCTCGGCTACGCCCGAACCAGAGCAACAATTAGAGCAAGGGAAACAACGGCTTCACGCCGACAATTTGGATTCCAATCATCACAACATAGGGGGGGTTTCAGTAGGAAGAACTAAGCCCTATAGTTAGCAAAAAAAATGAGAACAACAAGGCCTCTAACCTGGGCTAACCGGGATTTCAATTTCAGCAAGTAAAATCAAAGAAAACACTTGGCAAGGGCAAGAATACCACTTGCCTCAATTCACAACGAAGCTTTGGACTGCTTTCCTCCTCTTCGCACGGATCAAAACGGCCGCAACACCTAGAACAAAGACTCGGCCATTAATGGCGGAAAACTTCCAAAACCGAAAATCCAATCAATCCTTCCAGAACTCCACGAAAATCGAATTTCTTACCGCAGGAATGAAGGTCTCGACGAGAGCAATCCGAATCCACT
The DNA here is from genome assembly GCA_039513925.1 of Platanthera zijinensis. NCBI lineage: Eukaryota > Viridiplantae > Streptophyta > Magnoliopsida > Asparagales > Orchidaceae > Platanthera > Platanthera zijinensis. Next base: position 45,949,419 of record CM077095.1, read on the forward strand.
CTCGGAATCGAATTCCGTCCACAAACGCTCCGGGAATCGGCGTCCGAAGGCAAGGGTAGGCGGTTCTCTCGTTCCGTCTTTCCTCTCGTACAGACCGGCGGTTTCTAGTGGGGAAGATGATGGATCGGCTCCTTCATTCTAATTCTAATATATATATATATAATTATATAATTATATAATTAATTACAAAATTACATAAAGCACCAAATCGACGCGAAAACCGAACTATCTCGGAATTCGACGAAATTCGCACCGTAGCTAAATACCCACGCTACGAATGCAACGGCGAAGTCGAAATTAACTTTCGACGAACAGAACTCGAGTTATACCCAAATAAAGCCAAACACCAACATCCCCCCGAGAGGCCTCACCGGGTCACCCAAAATGACTCGGCTTGCTAGGGAGATCTTGCCAACAGGCTACCAAACAGGGCACTCAGTTCTAAGGAGCTAAACCGTACTCCACACATGGCACAAGACACGGAAACGCGTCATCATAACGCCAAACGAGAATAAAAATAATCGCTGAAAAAACGGGGCGTTACACCCCCTGACACGCCCTCCCTGGGCGTAACACCGGGCATGTAACTTGATCCCGAGGAATATTACTGCCAGAACCCAACTCCCTAGAAAAACACCTGACATGCCCCCATGACATGCCCACCCTTGGCGTGTCTCTGGGTGTGTCACCCTCATCCCGAAGCCTACTACAGCAATTAAAGATTTTTCGTTGCTATATATTACCAGTACTGACACGCCTCCCTACACGAGCATGTCGTCGGGCGTGTACCACCTTTTTTGACGATTGATGGATTTTCGACCAATGATTGAAGCATGACATGCCATACATGCCCCCAACACATGGTGTCCCATGGCGTGTCCATCGACGTATACAAGAAATCATGATTTCTGTCAGAATTCAGCTCTCGAGGTCAACCCCGTACCTGACACGCCCTCCCCGGGTGTGACAGGGGGACGTGACCGACCCGAAAAAAGTCTATATATTCAGGCCTCCCCATTGGGTCCAACAAGTAGTTTTGGGTGAGAGGGGAGGTGCTGCCCATTTATTTCATGAAGTTTTTCATGCTTTTTCTCTCTCTTTTTCTCATTTAAGAATTTTTTTAATCCGAGCTTAGTGTACTCCTTTTGTAATAGTTTTTGTAATTTTTTTAGTAGCTTAGTGTTGATGCTAGTTTAGATTTTTAATTTCCATGCACTTGTAATCTATAATTTCAAGTTGTAACTCTCTTTAATATTAATATAAAGTGCCCTTTTTTCTTTGTTTTCTTAATGTTATTCTACACATCTCTCCTCCTCCACTTCTCCATGATTAACTATTCCTCCTAGTACTCATTATTGATGATCCGAGGTTCGATTTGATTAAGTTATGATGCTTTTCTTTTTAGGGTTTTGACCTTGATTTACTCTTGATTAATTTATGATTGGATATATATCATCAATATATATTTTATATCTTTTTTCCACTCTTAGCTAGCCGAGAGGCTCGTAGTTTGGAGTGAACACTCAAGAGTAAAGAAAGTTGCATGCACCTCTCGAGAGAGGCACACGTAAAATCTCTCAGATTGGAGTGAAATACAATAGTGGGGTTCACCGCATAAAGCGAGTTTTAGGTCTCCAATTTAGACTAGAGATCGGTCGGACCTTCCTAAACTCAGTTGGGCACAACTTTGAGAGAAGCGTGTTCAAACTTTAGGAACCTCCACGGTCAATCTCCTTTTTCCTTATTAAGTTAGGGTTTATTATTGCATTTTTTAAATCAACTTTTGCCGAGGTGATTCTCAATCGAGTGTCTTTTTATTTCCTCGTTTCAACCCCTCGTTGTAATTGCTTTTAGAAGCTCTCTATTTATTTTCATGTAGTCCTCTTTTTAGCGCAATATCTCTTTTCTAAATCGCAATTAGCTTTTTCTTAAACCCTAAAACAATCCTTCGATAAGATAATAGTATTCATGTTAGTAAGATTACTCAACAATTCTCGGATTTTTATACGGCACTTGTGTCCCCTAGCTACAATTCAATAAGTATACTTACCTAGTTGGATTGTTAGTTTGGTTTTTATTCTCTTCACGATTAGTTGACACAAGCTTCTCGAGAAGTAACTTGAGTTCTCGAGAACAAGTAAACTTCTCGAGACTTAACTTCTTCTAACTCGAGTGCTAGACTTCTTCTTTCTCGAGACAAGGCTTGGCTTTCTCTAGTAATGATTTCTGTTACTCGAGTACAAGACTTAGAAAAAAATTCTGAGGAGTTTTAAGTTAACTCAAGAAGGAGGTAAGTCTTACTCGACTACTGCATGGCTTTCTCGAGTACTAAACAAAGCCTTCTCGAGAATAGCTTCCTCTACTCGAAAACTACACTGAGCAGACTCGAGAAATTTCTCCATCACTACTCGAGTACAAATGAGGTACCTCTCAAGTAATAGACTTAGAAAATTTTTTGACTTTCAGAAAAATGTTTTTATTCAAGGTATTCAGCAACTAGTCTTTCTTTCCCATAACTTTAGTGCTTGAAAATGAAGTGTTTACCAATAGAGAGGCTACAAAAGAGTCAACACCATGGATCACACAATAAGGGATTACATTGTATGGTTCTGTGATTTGTGACTCATTATAGACTGTTATTGGTCTACATTTGACAATTATAACCTGCACACACTCAACTTGAAAAGAGTATCAAATACAAACTTAATTCATCTTAGTTCAATGGTGACTTCATACAAATCTAGGTTATTGTAGATAAAATACCAAACAGTCTCCCCCTATTGGTAGAAGTCAGTACCCTCTACACTAAGGTGAATTACATTAAGATAAACAAATAAAATAACTAGTAATCAAAGTAATAATGGAAAATGTTATGTTATAGAAAAATCAGATCATCAAAATTAAAAGATTTATATTTATAGATATTGTCCTAGAAAAATCCAATTCCACAAAATCTCATATATATAATTTCATATCATCTTAAATTTCTACTACTCTACTATTGTTGCTGTCTCTCCTTCTTCTCTTATTATTTCTTCTGATAACTATATGGATTAGGAAAGTATTTGGAAGGTTTAGGAGGAGCTCTGACATTGTTCTTTCCATATTCTCTATCATAAATTCTCCTTTTGGTTAAAGATTTCTCCTATAAGTCCCATTCATAGGAGCTGTAGTGATCATTTTTGTTCTCATTATAATAAATAACACGTTTTAGAGTTTCAAGAATTAAGGATTTGGAGGTTGGACTCCATATTTCAGCAAATTCTTGAGCTCTTCTCTTTTTAGCTTCAGGATTAGGATTTGACCGGCTAGCAAAAGCACCGTCACCATATTTTATTTTCTTATGAGCTGGATTGTTTGAAGCAGGAATCTGAGGCATTTCTATTTCTGACCAAACTTGAGAGTGTTCTGTAGAAGGAGCTTCTTGATCTTCAGGTCTACGAGAGAATGTTGGCATTCGGGCAGAAGGATGGTGGGCAGTAGGGTTGAGATGATGAGGAATAACATTTGGATAAGCTTGAAATTCAGGAAATATTTGGTTATGCATCCACACAGATGTATCATATGTATGAAATTTGACACCATCAATCTCGCTTTGAACATCAACATATATTTTATTCAGCTTTGCTTCCCATTCTATCTTCTTTCTTTCTTCAGATTTTTCTAAGTATTCCTTCAGTAAATCCTCTCCCTTTCTGACTTCTATTGAGAGGGTGCTGATGGCATCTTCTTTGAAAGTACCAACTTCTGTGCATATCTTGAAATTGTGTTTTTCAGCATTCTTTTCCAATTGGATCTGATTATTTGCTAGAGTTACAGATTGGTCCATGACTTGATCAATACTAGTGATTGTATGGTCTAGGGATTTCCTACCAATTTGAAACAGTTGTTTAATATTATCAGTATTATGCTGAATCTCAATGAAGCCTCTGCTCATTTATTTCTCTAGAGCAGTTATTTTATAAGTTACAACTTTAAGGGAGTTATCAAAATATGTTCTCTGTTGGGCTAGCATTAACTCAATCTTACCCAGTAGGGTATCTGCAGTACGTGCTTCAGCTTGAGGAGGTGGAGGAGGAGGTATAATTAGAGCTGTCCATGGAACTATTTCATCAATAACCACTAATCTCTAGCCTCCTGTGGTATTAATCATGACATCTTCTTCCTCACTAATAATAGTAGGAAGTGAGAAGTTTAAAGATCTGAGGGGAGGGTCAATAGGGTCAGACGGAATCTCTTCATCCACATCAAAAATGATGATCTCAGGCTCCTCCTCAAAATGTACTGGGGAGTGATACTCATCAGGAGTTGGTGTAGGAGTTTTAGTAGGAGAGGAGTGTTGAGCAGGAGTGACCTTTGAAGGAAAGAGGAGTAGGGGATCATCAGACATGTGTTCTTCTACCATCTTTGAGATGTCTGCATCAGTGGATGATACTATTGCATTCACTTGATCATTAGTGTACTCTACATGATCAGAGGAGGAATCAATTTGCATACCTGAGCCATCCTTATGCAGTGTGGTGCTCTTCTCAACAAAATTATCGACTGCTGCATCTAAATCTGTAACCTGTTCTGAGGGAACATCTGACTCAAGAGCTTGTTCTAAAACTGTAACTTACTGTTCTTCTGCCTGAACTGTAGGAGCGGGCTCCCCCTCAATAACTGAACCTGATGTGCTTGCTGCTTAATGTAAAGGGGAAGATTGAGTCATGTCCTCATGCTCTTTGAGATCATGTGATTTGGCAGCTTATGCAAGATTCTGAATCTTAAGATCCCATCTTTGAATGGAAGAAATGGAGACTTTATTCATGTGATGTAAAGAAGTACCTTTAGAGAGATCAAAAACTTCTGGCCTGAGCTCATGAAGGAGAAGAGAAATGATTCTGCCATAATTAGGTTCCTTGATGATGTCTTTGATTTTATCAAAAATCATCATGCCCCACTGAAATTTCTTCCTGCATATCACTGCTGTCATCATGTTAAAGATGTCATTTGTGATGAAGTTGATTAAACTGGTGTGGCACTGAATTACTTTTCCGAGAATGTCCACAAGTAACTTGCTCTCTATATTAAGATTAGGGCGGCGAATGGTGCAAGTACTAATGGAGACACCACAGAATCTTAAGTCACGATCATAATCTTCCTCAGTTTGGTCATCTTCTTTATTAATGATAGACAACTGAAGGAGCATGGAGACGATTGGGGTAGTTAGCTTAATCTTGATTCCACGAACCTTAAACTTGATAATCTTCCCATTCCTCTTCAAATTTGCATTCTGGAAGAATTCTTCAACATCTGGAAGTAAATTTTGTACGGGTGTTCTAGAATGAATGAAAGTCTGGCAGCTTCTAATAGCAGTAGAACGTTCCGAAAATCGTCTAATAGTTCGGTAATACCCGTGGAAATGAGTTCTCTGCCGATTCCATACTTGAAGTCTTCTTTCAGAGAGAAACACTGAAGTGGCGGCAAGAGGGCGATGGCGATATATGAGACGAAAAGTTTCCGTTTTCTCGAGAAAGTGTTTGAGATTCGGGTAATTTGGATTTTCCGGACTTTAATCTATTTATATAAGTCTTAAATCATCATGATTAAGGAAATAATAATAATAACAAACCTGAAAATATGACGGTAGAAGAGTCCGGGTGCGAATATAAAAAATTTGAACTTGAGAATGAAAAACGACCTCAGACTTCTCGAAAGGTAGGTCATTTCTTGAGAGAAGATAAGAAAGTTCTCGAGTATAGAAATTCTTTCTCGAGAGGAAAACCTAAAGTTCTCGAGAATAGGATAAGTACTCGATAAGCATTTCTCTGGAGTCAACTGGTTCTCGAGTAGTAATCTGTAGTACTCGAGTAATAAATGTCTTCTCGAGAAATGAAGTCCAGAGAAGAATTTACTTGAATTGTTAAAGTATAGCCCGATCCTTCAACTTTACCATGAGACCTTTTTCTTAATTCTTATTTATTTATCATGCAAAGTTATGTTTTGAAAAACAAGAACTTGGCCTCATTTAGTGGCTTCGTGAAATTGTCTGCAACCTGTTTGTTAGTTGGAACATACTAGAGATTGATGTCTCCATGCTCCATATACTCCCTGATAAAGTGGTACCTCAGCTCTATGTGCTTTGTCCTGCTGTGAGAGACTAGGTTGTTGGCGATTGCAACTGTACTTGAGGAGTCACAAAACATTGGGATGTTCTTGAACTACATATTGTAGTCTTCAAATTTGTTCTTTATCCATAGCAAATGTGCAAAACAACTGCCTGCATAGATATAATCTGACTCGGCTATTGAAATTGCGATGCAATTCTGCTTCTTGCTTCTCCATGAGATAAGCCTTCGTCATTGGAATTGACAAGTCCCGGAAGTGCTTTTCCTGTCATCTTTGCTTCCTACAAAATTTGTAACTGAAAAACCTATTAGTTCGCTATAATTAATTCTTGGGTACCATAAGCCAATATTTGGTGTACCTTTAAGGTATCTAAAAATCCTCTGTGTAGCAGCGTAGTTAGATTCCTTAGAGTTCACTTGAAATCTAGCACACACACAAGTTGAAAATATTATGTCTGGTCTACTAGTAGTAAGATAGAGCAAGAATCTAATTATTCTTTTGTACCTTGTTTCATCAAAAGGTTTCCCTTTATCATCCTTGTTCAGATACATAGTTGAACCCATTGGACTCCTCATAAAGGTTGCGCTCTACATTCCGAATTTCTTAATTAACTCCTTGGTGAATTTCGTTTGAGAGATGAAAATTCCATCTTCAGAATTTTTCACTTGATGTCCTAAGAGATACTTCAGATCTCCCATACTGCTCATTTAAAAATTCCCTTGCATAAGTTTTGAAACCTTTTTGCAAAGGTTATCGTCAGTAAAGCCAAATGTGATGTAATCGACATAGATTTGTACTAGAAAAATCTTGCCGTTTATTTCCCTAAGAAATAATGTCTTATCTATCATTCCTCTTGTGAACTTGTTCTCAAGAAGAAAGTTAGACATCGTCTCATACCAAGATCGAGGAGCTTGTTTCAAACCATATAAAGCTTTAAATAAAAGATAAATGTGCTCAGGATGCTTAGAATCAACAAAACCTGAAGGTTGTTCCACATAGACATCTTCCTTTATATCACCATTAAGGAAGGCCGACTTCACTTCCATCTGATAGACAGTGAAGCCCTTAAGTACTGCATATGCTAGTAATAACCTGATTGCCTCAAGCCTTGCTACTGGAGCATATGTCTGATCAAAGTTGATTCCTTCTTCTTGTATGTATCCCTTGGCGATGAGTCTTGCTTTGTTCTTTATAATTGTTCCATCTTCATCCATCTTATTCATGTAGACCCACTTTGTTCCGATAATATTTTTACCTTTCGGTCTTAGAATAAGCTTCCAGACATGGCAACACTTGAATTGATTTAGTTCTTCTTCCATTGCCATTGTCTAAGATGCGTCTGAGTTTGCTTTCTCAAACATCTTCGGTTCAGAACACTATTCTTTCAGAATATGAAACATCCTCGAATGATCATGATGGCTACTCTCTTGAAGAGAAAGGTGACTTTGATTTGATGGCTCAGTACGAGAACCTCTTAAAGGCTTTTGATAAATGCTGTAAGGTAGTAAAAACAATTAAAAGAGATTGCCTCCCTCAAGGAAGTGGAAGCAAATTTGAAGGAATAAATTACATAATTACTTTCCCTTAAAGATGAAGTACACTCCTTGAAAGAGGAACTCAAGGGCTCGGCTGATACATTAAGTCTGAAGGAGAAATATCTTGATGAGCTGGAAGAAAAGCTCGTGATAGAGAGAAAACCCGTTAAGAGTTTCTCCAAGCCAAAGACTATTCTCCCTCTCATCGATGAATTTTCAACACAGAAGAAGGGTAGTGGTCTTGGCCACGTCAGTGAATAGGGTAAGGCTGCCAAGAAGGAACGTGCCAAATAAAAAGGGAAGGCACCTGTGGGTCAACCTTCGTTCAAGAAATTAATCTTTCCGACGAACAAGTTTGACCTTAAGTCATCCGATGATCATCATGATTGGCCTACTCATGTAGAACCCAAGAATAGATACCAAGGCTGGACCCGTACCCATGAATTTTGTGCCAGCGAGTTCAAAACACCGTTTGAGGAAATTCAGATGAAGAGTTATGGTCCATATCTGCATGGCCATAACATTAACAAGGCACCAAAAGCTAAATCTATTGTGCCTAAGGCTAAGGAGATGGGAAGCCCCTATATATGCTGCAACCAGAAGGTCTCCACCTCTATGAATGCTAGCCCTCCTATACCTCACATTCAAAGGGTAAAATAGGAGTACCAAAGGAGGTATAATAGATTTTAGTATTGGTGCTACGATAAAATTGCTCATTTTGGCGCAGATTGTTGGTATAACCCTACCAATATTGTAACTCCTAGAGTTAGCTATGTGAGACCGACCACTCGCAAGGCTAATGTTCCTAGGGGGATTATGCTTAGCAGGAATTAAGGACCTATATATGTTTGGGTTCCTTAGGTAAACTTATATATCTGTACAGGTATGTCCAAAGGCCAATAGAACTCTAATCTTGTATTTTGACAGTGGATGCTCTCGGCACATGACCGGGACTAGAAGACTTTTGCGTGATAATACACCAGTCAAAGATGGACCCAAAGTAATTTTTGGAGGATCAGACAGGGTAATTACAAAAGGTTATGGTATGATTTCCAACGGCATAGTCTCTTTCAAAAACGTGGATTATGTTGAAGGATTACACTATAATCTCATAAGCATAAGTCAACTATGTGACAAAGTATACATCGTTGAGTTCTGCAAGGATAAGTGCCTGATAAATTCATCTACAAATTTAGAGATGGTCTTAACAAGCACTCAGAGAAAAAATATTTTCTGTTTAAATTTCCTTTGCTTTGACAATTCTACCCAAGTATGTTTTATTGTAAAAGATAGTGCATCTCTTTGTGACCAATACCACAAGAGATTAGCACATATTAATTTCAATACCTTAAACATGCTATTTTCTCACAACCTAGTGTGCGATTCCCTAACATTAACTTCCTTAAAGAGAGTCCATGTCACTCCTGTCGAATGGGTAAACAGACACAGTGTACCTTCAAGGGTTTTGCTGAAAAGGATTCTTCACGAAGCTTATACATGCTTCCTATGGACTTACTCAGTCCCATACCTGTTCATAGCTTAGGAGGTAAAGTCTATACGTTAGTGATTGTTGATGACTACTCGGGTTTCACTTGGGTGTTCTTTCTAAAACACAAGTCCGACACCTTCAACTCTTTCACAAATTTTGTCCGCCAAATTCAGAACGAATTGGACTGCTCAATGGTCAAAATCAAAAGTGACCTGGAATAGAGTTCGAGTCTGGTGCCATGAAAGAATTATGTGAAAGCCAAGGTATCTTACATGAGTTTTCCGCCCCGCGTACTCCACAGCAAAATGGAATTGTTGAGAGAAGGAATAGAATCCTAATTGAAGCATGTACAACCATGTTGAACGACGCTTCACTACCTGAGTATTTCTAGGCTGAAGAAGTGAACACAGCTTGTCACGAGCAAAAAAGAGCACTCATCAACAAAAGCTATAGTGAGACCCCCTGTGAGCTATTAACGGGAAAAAAACTGACTGTGTCCTACTTTAGAATCTTTGGATGTAAATTATTCGTACTTAATAATAGGAAGTACTACAGCACAAAGTTTAGTGAAATGTGTTTTGAAGGTATTTTTGTAGGATATACTAGCAAAAGTAAGGCAAATAAGAATTTTTAATAAGAAAACACTGGTGGTAGAAGAGTCTATAAATGTTATATTTGATCAGAATAACATGCTACATAGCAGCTCATTTAGTGTTATTGGTGCAGATGTATGTACCAGGTTCACGGAGCTAAATTTGGATGAACAAGTCAATGAAGACACACCAAGCTAGTAAAGATCATCGATCCAGTCTTGGTGGATGAAGAACCTTTAGAAAAAGATGTGACTGAAACCATAGAGCCTACACAAGATGGTGCAGAGCCTGCTAGAGAGAGGGCAAGGAATCTAGGGTTCCGACAGCTAAGAGATCAACAAGCTGATCGAATCATTGGAGAGCCAGGCGACGGTGTGAGAACAAGAAGAGGCATAGCTAATGAAATTTTGCATCTCATCTCTTTGTCTCAGGTTGAACCAGAGAAGTTTGAGGAAGCGAACAAAGATGCCTCTTGGATAATGGTACTGCAAGAGGAGCTCAGCCAGTTTGAATGATGAAAAGTCTGGGAGCTAGTTCCCAAACTGAAAGGACAGAATGTGATCGGCACCAAGTGGATATTCAGAAACAAGCTGGATAATAACGAAGTAATTATCAAGAATAAAGTCAGGCTTATAGCGCAAGGTTATAGACAAAATGAGGGGATCGACTTCGACCAGACATTTGCTCCAATTGCTCGGCTCAAGGCGATCAGGTTGTTTCTTGCGTATGCTGCCTTCAAAGGCTTCTTCGTTTACCAAATGGACGTGAAGTCAGCATTCCTCAACGGGGATCAGAAAGAGGAAGTATACGTAGCGCAACCCAAAGGTTTTGTCAATTCTCAATAACCTTACCATGTTTATTTCTTAAACAAAGCCGTATATGGTTTAAAGCAAGCTCCCCGAGCTTGGTATAAGACGTTGTCAATCTTCCTTCTTGAGAACAAGTTCACAATGGGAAAGAAAGACAAGACATATTTCTTAGGGAAGTTAAATGCAAGATTTTGCTAGTGCAAATCTACGTCGATGACATCATATTTGGCTCTATAGAAGGCAACCTTTGCAAAAAGTTTTCCAAACATACGCAAGGGAAGTTGGAAATAAGAAGTATGGGTGAGTTGAAGTATTTCTTTGGACTTCTACTGAAGCAATCTGAAGATGGAATTTTCATCTATCAGAAAAAGTTCACCAAGGAGATTCTTAATAAATTCGGAATGAAGAGCAATACCTCTATAAGGACTCCAATGGGTTCAAATGTGTCTCTAGACAAGGATGAGAAAGGGAAACCTTTTGATGAAACCAAATACAAAAGTATAATTGGATACCTGCTCTACCTAACTGCCAGTAGACAAGAAATAATGTTTTCAACATGTGTCTGCGCTAGATATTAGTTGAACACAAAGGAACCTCATTACATTGTTGCAAAGCAGATTTTAAGATACCTTAAGGGTACACCCAATCTTGGTTTATGGTACCCAAGAAGTAATGACGTCGAGCTAATTGGCTTTTTAGATGCTGATTTTGCAGGAAGAGGGGATGATAGGAAAAGGACTTCCGGGACATGCCAATTCCTCGGAAGACGGCTTATCTCTTGGAGCAGTAAGAAGAAAAATTATATGGCAACATCTACTAACGAGTCAGAGTATATCTTTGCGAGTAGTTGTTGCGCACAGCTTCATTGGATAAGCAATTAACTTGAAGACTATAATTTGAAGTTCAGATAAATTCTAATGTATTGCGACTCTTAAAGCACAATAGCTATTGCCAACAATCCTATCTCCCATAGCCGCATGAAGCACATCAAAGTATGCTACCATTTCATCCGGGAGCATGTGGAGAATAAGGACATAGCCCTCAGCTATGTCCCGACAGACAAGCAAGTGGCAGATATTTTCACGTAGCTGCTGGGCGAGGCCAAGTTCTCCCTTTTTAAGATAGAACTTGGCATGCTCAACATGAGATACTAAAGTGATCATATCTGAAGTCAAGGACAAATTCAAAGAAGATCGTGTGTTTCTCAGAAACTTGTGTAGATTTCTCGAAAACATGATAAATTTCTCAAGAAAAAGAATAAATTTCTCGAGAAGCCTTATGTATTTCTCGAGAACTAACTAAATTTCTCGAGAAGCCTTCATATAATTCTCGAGAACTAACTTGTTTCTTGGGAAACAGACTGGATTTCTCGAAAGCCTCTATATTTCTCGAGAAAGGTTTTCTGGACTTCTAGGAAAATTACTTCTATTTCTCGAGAAATGATTTATGGATGTCTCAAAAGGCAACAATTTTCTCAAGAAAAGCCCTATCTTCACAGGACGAATTTTTTAAGAATTTGAACTGCTGTTCCAGGTACGCTTCTTTGATTTCTTTGAAATTTTAAATTTTATATAAATAGATATGTCTATAGAAATCCAAATCCACAAATTGAAATATCCTCTCCCGAGAAAACTCTTCAGTTCGCCTGAGCGTTCAATCGTCTCTCTCGCAAAATCTACCGCTTCTTCTCCGGCAAACTAGGAATTTATTATTCTCTGCAATCAATGGCTCAATCTTCCAATATTAGTGTGGGAAGTAAATTTATTCGCATAGGCATAGAGGAAATTTTAGACGACTTCAAGAATGTTCTACTTCTCTTGAATCTGCCAGCCTAACATTCATCCTTGAACATCCCTGTAAAGTGTTATTATGTGAAGTTGAGGAATTTTTCAGAAATGCCAAGGTCAAGAGGTCTGGGAAATTGTTGAAGAGCTTAGTAAGAGACATTAAGATCAAAGTCAAGCCATCTAGATTGACACAATTTCTCCGATTACCATCAGTTGATGAGGATGATTTTCTAGAAGAAGATGACTACACAAGAACATTTTCCTTTTGTGGCCTTCCACAGTCTACCACTTCAGTTAGAAGACAGAATATTGAAGATTAAAGTAAACTTTTGGCCGACGTTCTAGGCAAGGTTCTCCTATACAAAATAGGGTCTATTAGTTATATTTCATTAGATTTCTTTGATATGATGACAGCAGTGGTATATAGAAAGAATATCCAATGGGGCATATGATGTTTGAGAAAATTAAAGATAGCTTGAAAGCACCCAATTTTGGAAGAATTATATCTCTGTACTTGAATCAAGCTCACCAAAAATCTTTTACCTTTCTAAAGGTGTGTCAATCCACCAACTAAAGAAGGTCATCATCTCAATAATCAGTAGATGGGAAATAAGGATTCCTAGGCCAGGCCAAGCTCCTTCAGCTCAAAGAATTATAGTAGATGATGAGGACAGGATTCCATCTCCACCCCACACTAATACAGTTTGAACATCTGGTACAACTGCTGAGGGGGAGCCTTCTCCTTCAATTAATGTAGAGGTACAACATGCTAAGTTATAAGTCAAAGAAGTTCAATCAGAGGCTCCTGCATCAAATTTTCAAGAAAAAGTTATAGATGATGTTGAGATAGTGGTAGAAGATAGTCTACCTCAGTCTGATGATGAGCATAACACCTTTATAGGTGATGGTGGCTCAGGTTTAAATGTTCACTCCTCCTCTAATCAAGACACTCTACTAGATACAACTACAGAGGACATTAAAAGGATGATTGAAAGTGTAACACCAGATGAACACCTGTTCTTCCCCTTTAAGAGAATACTAAAAAGTCTCCTGAAATTGTTTTTGGTGATATTCCTGAAGAAATTCCTGACAAAACTCCTATAGATATTCCTGAAGATATCCTTACAGACAATCAAGAAACTTTTCAGCTCCAAGAACACATTGAGGGAGAGAATGTTGATTTTCTCCCTGAGGAAGAAATTACTCTAGAAACATCAGAACCTCCTCTAAGAGACTTGGATTTTTTTTTTATGCCTATTATCTAGGAGAGGAAGGAGATGTCATGACTTCTTTACAAAGAGGGATAAGTATAGTTGAAATTGAAGAAATCCTAGTTTGGACACGTCTAGCTCTTCCTCCTCCACCCCCTAAAGCTGATATATTCCCTGATGATACCCTCTTGGGTAAAATAGAATCTTTTCTTACAATGCAAAGAGAGTACTTTGATAAGTCTCTGAAGGAAGTTACTGAGAAAGTATCTGCTTTAGAGAAGGAAATGAGCTGTAGATTTGCTGAGATTCAAAACAGTACAGATGAGTTCAAGAGGTTGATGAACATTGGTGGCAAGGCTATAGACCACACTATCACTAGTGTTGGTTAGGTCATGGAACAATCACTTACATTAGCAAACAATCATATTCTATTGGAAAAGAAAGCTCAAGAAAACAACTTCAAAACATATGAAGTTGGCAAGTTTAAAGAAGATGTCATAGCGACCCTTTCTATAGAAGTAAGAAAGGGGGAGTATAATGTTAAAGAAGTTATATAAAAGAAGGTGCAAGAGATGAAAAGTCAGTGGGGCGATCAGTTAAAAGAGATAAATACAAGTGTGGAAAACATATTAAAGGTGTAAACTTATATACTTTTGAGTATATTGTGTGGATGCACAACAAAATCTTCCTAAACTTTTTAGGTTGACCTGAATGAAGCTCCACCTCCTAATCTTGATCCCAATGAATTCAAGTATTTTTTCACTCCTAGACCTAGGCAGTTTGGACTTCCTCCTGAAAGTTATTCTTATGTATGGACTTCATAACAACCAGAGTTACATCAAAATCGACCTCCTAAATTTCCAGTGCAGAAGAAGAGAGAATATGGTGATTGTGCCTCTACTAGTAATCCATCCCAAGCCAAATAGCTACCCAGAGGATAGAAAAAGAATTTGCTGAAGTATGGAGCCCAACTTCAAAATCTCTCATTCTGGATACCTTGAAGCTAGTTGTAGAATATAATGAAAACAAAGATAAACATTACAGTCATAAGGAATGGGAGTTATATGAAAAATCTTTGACTAAGAGGAGGATCTATGATAGAGAATATGGAAGAAACAATCCTATAGCTCCTCCTCAACCACCTAAGTACTACCCCAAACCTTAAAGCTATTAGAAAAGACAGCAAGAAAAGAAGGATAGATAGCATCAACAACAATTCAAATGATTGGAGATTTGGTATAGTGTAGAATTTTGTGGATCTGGATGTATCAATGGACAAATTCTATACATATATAAAATTTTGAATTTTGATGATCTTATTTATTCTCTTTTGTCATTACTTACTTTGTTTTGCTTATTTAATAATTCTTTAATTATTTGTGTATAATTCACCTTAGTGTAGAGGGTTATGACTTCTACAAATTGGGGGAGATTGTTGTATATTGTATCCACAATAACCAGATTTGTGTGAAGTCGCCCTTAAACTAAGATGACTTATGTTTGTATTTGATACTATCTTTTAGTTGAGTGAGTGCTTGCTGGTAAATATCGCAAAGTGTAAACCAATGTCAGTTTATAATGTGTCACTAAACACAGGACCATACAATGTAATCCCTTATTGTGTGATCCATGGTGTTGACTCATTTTTTACCTCTCTATTGGGACGCACTTCATTTTTAAGTACTAATGAAATGGAAGAAGGGAATAGTTTTTGGTTTCCAATAAAGAAGAAAAGAAAATTTTTCCAAAAATTTCCTAAGTCCATTTCTCGAGAATGTGAAGACTGTTTCTCGAGAAGTCTAAGTCTATTTCTTGAAAAAGCATATCTATTCTCGAGAAAAAATAAGACTTCTCGGGAAATTGTCTGAAAATGCTCTAAGTCTTTTTCTCGTGAAATGCCCTAAAGATTTCTTGAGAAGCCAAGTAAGTTCTCGAGAAATGCAAAGCAATTCTCGAGAAGTTGAAATCATCTCTCTAGAAGCTAAGTATTTTTCTCGAGAAATCAATTCTTTCTCGAGAAATTAATGCCTCAATTTATAGAATTTCGGTCAAGTAAATTTCTCAAGAAGTCTAGGCCATTTCTTGAGATAGCAATTAATTTCTCGAGAAAACATTTTCTTCTCGAGAAATCCGGCTCTAGTTCTGAAAATGCGCTAAGTCACTTTCTCGAGAAATAATATTCTTCTCCAGAAATCAGAAATTTTCTTCACAGAAATTTCTTCAATCCTTTTCTCGAGAAGCCAAGTCATTTCTCGAGAAAGCCTTTCATTTCTCGAGAAATCTACTTCTTCTCGAGAAATGGACTTGTAGATTTTTCTTTCTATATATTCTGACTGGATTTCAAATTATTCAAACTTTATGATGATTGATCCATAAGTGGATCTTTCCTTAATGATTCATGACAGTTGAAGATGATATATATATATTCTCTTCAATCGGATTCAAAAACCCTAATCTAATCAAAATTAAAAATCAGAATCGCTCTCTCTGAATTCAGAAAAAGCCGCGCATCGCCATACCTGTTCTTCTCTTCCACAAATCTCTTGATGCAGCGATTCGAGGAGAGAAAAGATTCAAAAGATCCAAAGTTCAAGATTCTTGATCATTTATTTGATCGGGTTGAATCATAGACATCAACTCAGCCTTCTTGATTTTCTTCCTCAACCTTCTTCATCAAGTTTTCAAGTTTCAAGATGGAAGACCCTTGAAGTTTTCAGATCTGGAAGTATAAAGTTTGTATTGTACTTGTTAAATTTATTTTAACTCTTATAGTAGCTTTTTCTATGAGATTGTAGGAAGTTTATTCTTCCGAGTGTAGATCCGTTGGTACATCGAGTTTGTAGATCCAGTTTGTGGATCAAAGTGTAGATTCAGTTGTGGATCGAGGTGTAAGAGCGTTGCTCCGAATTATAAGATTGTGATAATCTGAGAAAGGTGAAGTAGCCGAATCTATCCCTTTGTGGTACATAGGCGAGGAGGGACAGTGGACGTACCCAATACGGGGAACCACTATAAATCTTTGTGTTTGTGTGCTTGTTATTTAAGTTAATTTTTATTCCGCAAAAAGACGCAAACATCACTTATTCACACCCCTCTAGGTGATTTAGGTAGATGCTAGATACTTTCACATTTCATACAAACATTGATTTGTCATCAGTACGTATTGGTGAAAGCATGAACTCTACACTCATAAGCCAGATAAGAAGTATATGGGGCATATAATGTAGTACGGAATGCATAATATGCATTCATATATGGATCCTCATAGTAAGCAATATATGACTGTTATGTAGTATGGAGATGCATAACAAGCATCACATAAATGCACATTAGATTTTATTTTTCCTTACATGTGATATTATATAGTAAAGGATGCATA
This sequence comes from Platanthera zijinensis, assembly GCA_039513925.1. NCBI lineage: Eukaryota > Viridiplantae > Streptophyta > Magnoliopsida > Asparagales > Orchidaceae > Platanthera > Platanthera zijinensis. Next base: position 45,966,333 of record CM077095.1, read on the forward strand.
ATATTTCATGTGTGTGCCGCTCATAACATACATTAAGGCCTTTATTTGATTGCATAACACAACATGCTTGACATAACATAGCATTAGCACACGTTCCAAGCTAAAGATCTACATGATAACATTCGTACACACATGGATTTAAAACAAAAAGAAGTATGGTAATTCATGCATTCATGGTCTATGAACATGAGTCAATAAGATGATGATATATCATCCTAAGTTTAAGCATGACATAATTTTAAAAATCCTAGAGTAAGTTAGCAGCTTGAGCAAGTATCTATACATGTATGGTCTAAACAAAGTTGTGTAGTTCAAGCGGTTAATCTTTGTTTTGATTAGATGTTTGTTATATTTTTAGGATGCCGCCTAAGCGCGTTGCGATGAGAGCGACTCCCCAGTTTGAGGGTGAGTCACTTAGTGCCTAGAGTGATGTTGTGATTGAGGGACTGTTGTAGAGCAATGAGGCTCTGTCTAGGCAGATGGTGGAGATGCAGTTACAAATCAAGGCATTATTGACTTCATTTCTAGACAACAACCGAGAGTGCAGGACCCTACTCTAGGTCAAGCTATTCCTATTCCTCCCTCTCCTTTGGTGACTCTAATCCTTCTACAACTAGAGATGAACTTTATCTCGCATTTTCAGCGATTAGGACCTCCTACCTATGATGGTACATCAGACTTCATTGCTTTGGATGAGTGGATAATTACAATAGACGATATGTTCTCGTACTCTAGAATTTCTGCATAATAGAGACTGATTGTCGCTGCGTATAAGTTTATAGGTCTCGTAAAGAGCTGGTGGTTGAGAGAGAAGGAGAACCTTAAGAATAGATGTTCGTGGGAGTCCTTCAAGGAGTTGTTGCTAAGGAAGTTTCTGCTATCGGTCGAGCAAGACTGCTTGATGAATAATTTTCTGCATTTGAAGCAAAGACAACTCACGATCAATGAGTATGAGATTGAGTTTAGTATGTTGAGCCGGTTTGCCCTGGATTTGGTTGCTTCTTAAACAAGTAGAGTTAAACGATTTCGAGGTGGTCTTAGGAGTGATATCTAGAAGCTGGCTAGTGCTTTTGGGTCTGAGAACTATGTTGAGGAAGTGGAAGCTGTATTTAAGGTGGAAACTATTGATAATGCAAAGAATAGAGAAGTGTAACTTAGGAAGGACAAGAGGAATTCCAATAAGGGTAAGAACTCTCGAGAGTCTGGATCTTCTTCGAAGAAGAGAAGCGAGGAGGAATGTAGTTTCATTGGCCGACCAGGCCATCCATTTGATAAATGTTTAAGAGGTTGCGAGCTCAAAAGCAGTAGCATGTACATGCTATTAAGAGCACTCCCAAAGGGGATTTGGTTTGTTCCATATGTATGAAGAAGGGGCATTATACTGCCCATTGTAAGAGTAGGGATAGGGCTTGCTTCCAGTACGATCAAAAGGGACATTTCAAGTCAAGTTGCTCGTAGACTCATACCTCGCTATAGCTAGTTCCACTTCTGGCACTACCTCCTCCGCAATATTTTTGTGAAGGGAAGAACAAGCTGAATGTGAAGACTATGGAGGAAGAGCAGATGTGTACCAAAGTCATTTCAGGTTAGATTCTAATCTATTTATAGCTTTTAGCTTGAAGCTATAGCTTCGATGTTCGTTCGTGTAGTTACGTATGCGATTTTATAAAGAAGTTTAAGGTAAATATTCGTTGGGCACACGCTCTTTTTAATTCTGGAGCTACCCGCTCGTTCGTGGCTAGGACTTTCGTTGAACATCACCGTTTGACTCTCGATATATTTGGCGACTCGTTTCATGTTAAGTTTCCTTCCGGTGATTCGATGGTGTTGAACCAAGGTATCTGGTATTGTCCGGTCCTTTTAGGAGATTTCCTTGCTTTTGCTCATTTGAAGGTGTTAGACCTGGAGGGATTTGAAGTTATCTTTGGCATGCACTGGTTGTCTAGATATGATGCAATTATCCAATGCATGGCTAAGCGTTTGAACTTCAAGATGGACAACAACCACCCCGGGTGTGTTTTTGGTTTTCTACGGTAGGTTTCCCCGATTATTTTTGTATTGCTTGCTTATAAAATTTTTAATTCCGGTTGTTTTTCTTGTTTGGTTTCTATTTTGGAAACCATTGGAAGTTTTCCGCGCGTGGAGTATATTCGTGTAGTGCGTGATTTTCCTGATGTCTTCCCAAATAGCTTTCCTGGTCTTCCTCCTGAGTGAGATGCGGGGTTTGTTATAGATTTGGAGTCGGGTACTCGTCCTATAGCTAAGGAATTGTACCATATGGCCTCACGTGAGCTGGAAGAGTTGCGTACCCAGCTGGATGAGTTGTTGTAGTGTGGATTTATTTGGCCAAGTTCTTTGCCTTGGGGTGCTCCAGTGTTGTTTATGAAGAAGAGGGATGGATCTATATGGCTGTGCATCGACTATAGGGAATTGAACAAGGTAACTATCTAGAAGAGATATACCTTGCCGTAGATAGATGATTTGTTTGATCAGTTGCATGGTAGTACTATGTTTTCCAAGATTGACCTTCGTTCGGGCTACCATACGTTGAGAATCCATGAGTCAGATGTTCCACAGACCGCTTTTACTTCTCGTCATAGCTATTTTGAGTTATTGGTGAGTCCTTTAGTTTGACGAATGCACCCTCTTCCTTCATGTACATGATGAATAGAGTGTTCAAGGATTTTCTGGAGCGTTTTGTGGTTGGGTTTATAGGCAATGTTTTTTGTTTATTCCCAGAGTGCTGAGGAGCATGCCCAGCAATTGTGGTTGGTTCTATCTGAGCATAAGTTGTATGCCAAGCTGAGTAAGTGTGAGTTTTGGCTACCTCATGTTTCCTTTTGGGGTCATGTTGTGAATAACGATGGAATTTTCGTTGACCAAGAAAAGATAGCTGTCAGAATGGATTGGAAAAGACCTACAATACCAAAAAAGATAAACAGCTTCCTATGGTTAGCATGCTATTATAGAAGGTTTGTGGATAGATTTGTATGATATCTGTGCCACTGATTAAGCATACACAGAAGAATGTAGCGTTCGTGTGGAGCGATAAGTATGAGGAAGCTTTTTAGGAATTGAAAAAGAGATTGTGCACTACTCTTGTATTGACTTTGCCTATCAAAGGATTAGAGTTTGCTGAATATGTCGACTCATCACATGTCGGGCATGGATGCATTTTGATGCAAAAAAGAAAGGTAATTGTGTATGGGTAAAGGCAGTTAAAGATACATGAAAGGAAATACTCAAATCATTACTTAGAGTTTGCGACAGTAATTTATGCCTTGAAGTTGTGGAGTCATATTTTGTATGGCGTAATATGCAAGATTTAACACGGACCATAAGAGTTTGAAGTGCATCTTCACTCAGAAGGTATTAAATTAGCACTAGAGTAGATTGTTAGAATATATCGTGGATTATGATTTCGAGATCCAATATCATCCGGGCAAAGCTAATGTTATAGTTGATGCCTTGAGTAGGAAGAATGCGTAGATCTTAAGACTTTCGGTGGAATCCTTGGTGGAGGAGTTTCTGTTGATGGGTATCTCAGTCGGAAGTAGCAACCTGACAAGTAGCTTGGAAGTAGCAGAGCCTTCATGGATTACACTTACAAGGATATATCAGAAGGACGATTCTAATTTGCAACACCTTTGTAGTAGAACCGAGAAAGGAGAATTTCTAGACTTTTCAATCGATGATGCGGGTACCTTGAAGTATCGCAGTAGATATTATATCCCCGTAGTTGAGGACATTTAAGCTAAGTTGTTTAGTGAGGCGCATGGTTCTAGTGTTGCCTACCACCCTGCTCTACTAAGATGTACAGAGATTTGAAACATATCGTTTGGTGGTATGGAATGAAGAATGATATATCTATGTTTGTGTCTGAATATTTCATATGTAAATGTGTTAAGGCAGATCTTAGAATGCCAGGTGGCATGTTGACGCCTTTGGAAATTCTAAGTTGGAAGTGGGAGAGTATCTTTATTGATTTTATAACTGGTTTGCCAAGTTCTCCCCAAGGTCATGATTCAGTATGGGTCATAGTCGATAGACTGATAGAGTGTGCAACTTCGTGCCTTTTAAGATTTATTACTCCATGAAGAAAATAACAGAGTTATATTTGGATGAGGACACTAGACTGCATGGAGTACCTATTAGTATTGTGTTAGATCGAGATTCCTGGTTTATGTCTTGATTTTGGAAGAGTTTATAAGAAGGGTTTGGTACCGACCTCAGATATTCAACCTCTTATCGTACGCATACCAATGGTTAGATGGAGAGAGTCGATTAGATTGTGGAATATATGAAAAGATGTTACATCTTAGACCACGGAGGAGCATGGGATGAGCGTCTGCGATTGATGGAATTTTCTTACAATAAAAGTTATCAGGAGAGCTTGCAGATGACCCCGTTTAAGGATTTGTATGGGATACATTACAGGACTCCCTTATTTTGGGCCAAGGTTAGTGAAGGACCATTTTTGGGTCCAGAAGCCTTGTAAGAGATGAATACTTGTGGAACTCATATTCGAGAGAAGCTTCGAATAGCTCAGAAGCATTATGAGAAGAATGACATTCGACGAAGGACTGCTTTTTAATATTTTGTTGGGGACATGGTTTTTCTTAATGTTTCCCCGATGTCTGGTTTTGAGAGGCTTTGAAAGAACTACAAGTTGGATCCTAGGTATTTGGGACCTTTCAAGATTGACAAGCACATTGGAGTGTCAGCTTAAAGGCTGTATTTGCCCGCAAATTTTCCTGGCGTGCATGAGGTGTACCATATGAGCCAGTTGAGGAAATGTGTGCTTAGCGACTGGCATGTTCTTTCTTTGGTTCCCCTATATCAGCCTAACCTTCCTTATGTTTAGGTTCCTGTTCGCATTTTTGATACTCAAGATCGGGTGTTGCGAAGGAAGACAATACCCATGGTGAAAGTTTTATGGCGAAACAAAGACGTGGAGAGCATGACTTGGGAGTTGGAGTCAGCCATGAGGGAAGCTCATCCTCATCTATTCTCCTAGTTTATTTTTGTAAGTTTTTCTACTTCAATAACCATTGGTTATTTTCCTTCTGTAGTAGGATGTTTTGTGCGTAAAGTTTTGGGATGAAACATTCTTTTCGAGGGATGGCTGTAACGCCCCCAATTATTTGATGTTTATTTTTTAACTCTTTTGATAGTGTATTTATGATGTCAGGGCGTTACATTGATGTGTAGTTGGCGGGTACCATTGTCTGAGCATGGTTTTCTTCTCATAGGTATACAAGGTTTTATTTGGGGTTTCTAGTTTTTCTATTTTCTTACGAGTTTCTGGAATTTCCCTCGCGAGCCGGGTTTCTTTTGGAACTCGGTGGAGCTTTTTTGGGATATTTGGTTTTTTTAACTTCAGGGGGGGGGGGGGTTTATCCGAGTTTGGTTTGTCGGATTTTGATTTAAACTTTGCTGTTCGATTTGTATCGTCGATATTTATCTACGGTATGAGTTTCATAGGATACCGAGTTAAGTAGAGTTTCGGGTGGTTTGGACGTTTATTTAATAATTATTTATGATGATATATTATATTATAAATTATATTTATATATATATAAATAGCCTTTGTGATGAGACGGAACCCTATTCATCATCTTCTACCCGAGCCGACGGACTGTTTTGCGAAAGGAAGAAGTGCAGCATTGTCGCGAGCTTTCAGCCACCGATCGTGGGGATTTCGGTGGACGGAATTGTAGTTGGAGAGTAGATTCGGAATGCACTCGCCGAGATCTACGTGTGGGTGGTAGTTATTTCCCATTTCTTGGATTTTTGAGTGTTAGGTTATTCGATTTTGACTTCCTTTTTCCCCATAAAGTTTCAGCAATCACTGTCTAGGATATCTTGCGATGGATCCTTATCACTGAGCGCTCAGAGTGTTAGTTTTCAGAGCTTTGAGGCAAGTGGTGAATCTTCCCCTTACGATGTTTCTTGCTGTTCTTTTCGCTCCATTATTTTCTCCTTAGAATGTAGGAGTAGTGTAGGGTGCGGCCATGTAGGATCCATAGTCGTAGTGCAAGTTTTCGGCCAGATTTCGTTGAATATAGGTAAGATTTGCCTAAGGAATATTCGTTGATTATGGGGTACAATTTAAGTCAGAATTCATCGAGTATAGTTCATCAAGTAGAAGTTAAAATTTGTTGAGTATCCATCGAAATTCGTCGGGTATGGTTTATAAACTAAGTCAATTCGTCGTATATGAGGAGTAGATTCTAGTGAAATTCGTAGAGTATCGTTGGGCATGGCACTGAGAGAAGGCAAATTCGTCAAGTATGATTCGTCGAATGGTTGGAGTCGAGTTCATCGAGTATCATTGGTCATGGCATTTAAGGAAGGAAAATTTGTCGAGTATTCTCGACGAATTCATCAAGTATGGATTAGGCTTAGAAATCATTGAGTGATCGAGCCTCTATGTCTTTTTCATCGAGTATATACGCCGAATCAAGTCCTGTTCGTCGAGTATCGCCGAGTGTAGCGTTTTATCGCCAAGTCTAATACGTCGAGTATTCCATGGTTTCGTTGGGTATATTCGACGAATTTGGCCTGACTTAGGATATTTTCGCTGTTTTGACAATTCGCCAAGTATGGGTCTGAGGGTAAATTTTTGGGTTGTTCTCTCCTCTTGTCGTTAGAGTATTTTTGTGTTAAGTTTGAGATTTTGTTGGTGTTTTGGAGGTGTTTTTATGGCTAGGTTGGCATTAGATAAAGGACCACAAACATGACGTCGTTTCGTGAATCATTGCTGATGGTGGGTTTTTTTCTCTTCTTACGGACTGTTTGGTTATGTTGGACAATGTGGCAACCAGCGCTGTGCCTTTTGGAGATGTTTTTGGATTTGTTAATTTGTGTTTGAAAATGTTGCCGAAAGTATCTAGCGTCTACCTAAAACACCTAGAGCGGGGTGAAGAGGTGATTTTTGTGTCTTTTTGCGGAATTAAAATTATCTAAAAATTCAAGCACACAAACAAAGAGATTTATAGTGGTTCCCCATATTGGGTACGTCTATTGTCCCGCCTCGCCTATCTACCACGAAGGGTAAGATTCAGATACTTCACCTTTCTCAGATTATCACAATCTTACACCTTGGAGCAACGCTCGAACACCTCGAAGAACAAACTCTCTTACACCTCGATCCACAACTGGATCTACACCTCGATCAACAAACTGGATCTACAAACTGGATCTACTAACGGATCTACACTCAGAAGAACAAAACTTCCTACAATCTCGGAGACAGCTCCTATAAAAGTTAAATCAATTTTACAACAACAATAAAAGTTTTACTCTTCTAGATCTGAAATCTTCAGGGATCTTCCTTCTTGAAAACTTAAAAATCTCAGTGAAAAAGGTTGAGGAAAAAACCCCGAGAAAGCTTGATCTGAAAACTTAGGATCTGACATGATCAAGTAGATGTTGAAGAATCTTTGAATCTTTGATCTGTCGAATCTTTTATTCTTTTGAATCGCTTGATCGAGAGAGGAGTGGCAGAGAGGAATGCCGATGGGCTTCTCCTGAATTTTGGAAAGTGTGAATGCGATTCTGATTGCCGTAATTAATATAATTATTAGGGTTAACGAATCCCTTGGAAAGGCTATTTATAGATCATCGTCTAACGATCATTAGCCATTAAGGATAAATTCACGTGGTTCAATCATGAGAAACTTAGAATAAATTTGAATTCCCGTCAGAAGATTTAAATCTAAATTTCTGCAACTCCATCGAGAAGAAATATATTTCTCGAGAAATCATTTGCTTTCTCGAGAAAATACATGGCTTTCTAGATAAAAAACTTAACGAAATTTCTTTGAAGTGAAAACCATATTTCTCGAGAAGGATATGATTCTCAAGAAGGATATGATTTCTCGAGAAAAGCACTTAGCGCAAATATAGAACTGAAGACAGATTTCTCGAGAAGGGTACGATTTCTCAAGAAATAAATTGCTTTCTCGAGAAATGGTCGGGCCTTCTCGAGAAATTTACTTAACCAAAATTCTGTGGACTGAAGTACTTATTTCTCGAGAAAGAACTTGACTTCTCGAGAAAGACTTTTGATTTCTTGAGAACGACTTTCCTTTCTCCAGAAATGAACTTGGTTTCTCAAAAAATCTTCTGGGCTTTTCTCGAGAAAAGACATAGAGACAGGTTAAGATGATTTTTTGAGAAGTCTAACGGTTTCTCGAGAGTAGCTTGCTTTCTTTAGAAATGTACTTAGACTTCTCGAGAAACAGACTTCAATTTCTCGAGAAATGGACTTAGAAATTTTTCAGAAAAAATTTCTTTTATTCTTTGTTGAAGACCAGCCACCCTTCCTTTCTTCCATTTTTTTAGTACTTGAAAATGAAGTACATCCCAATAGAGAGGTTACACATGAGTCAACACCATGGATCACAAAATGAGGAATTACATTGAATGGTCCTGTGTTTAGTGACTCATTGTAAACTGATATTGGCCTACACATAGCAATAAAGACCTGCAAGCACTCAACTAAAGAATAGCAACAAGTACATACTTAATTCATCTTAGTTCAAGGGTGACTTCACACATATCTAGCTTTATATGGATATAATATCAACAATCTCCCCGTATTTATAGAAGTCAGAACCTTCTACACTAAGGTGAATTGTATCAAGATAATTAAAGAATTAACTAAAAAGTAAAATAATGAATATAATTACAGATAAGAAATAAAAAGATCAACAAAATTCAAAATTTTATATATATAGAGAGTTTTCCATAGGAATATCTTCGTCCACAAAATTCTATACAACATACCATCATAAAATTATTTGAACTATTTATGGTTCAGTCTTTCCTTCTTCTCTTATTGTATCTTCTGATAACTGAATGGCCTAGGATAGTACTTTGGAGGATGAGGAGGAGAAGTAGGATTATTACGACCATGTTCACGATCATAAATCCTTCTTTTTATCAAAGATTTCTCATATAGCTCTCACTCTTTGTGACTGTAATGATTATCTCTATTTTCATTATATTCCATAACCAGCTTCAGAGTATCCAGAATAATAGACATAGAAGTTGGACTCCAAACTTCAACAAATTCTTATTCTATTCCTTTAGCAGCACCTTGTCTAGGGATAGATCTGCCGGCAGTAGCACCATCACCATATTTCCTTTTCTTTTGTACTTGCACTTCAGGAGATAGATATTGAGGAAACTTTGGCTGCTCAAAAATTCAGATTTGAGAATAATCTTTCAGAAGGAGCTTCAAACTGTTCAGGATAAGGAGAGAAGGTAGGCTTACAGACATTGGGAACAACATGAGGAGGTGAAGTAGCATTTGGGTCAACTTAAAAATCTGGAAAGATTTAGTTGTGTGTCCACACAACACTCTCATTAGTATATATGTTTAGACCTATGATCTACTTTTCTACACTTGTATTGATCTCTTGCAGTTGATTGTGCCACTAATTTTTCATCTCTTGAACTTTCTTGTCTAGATTTTCTTTTACTTTATCCTCCGCCTTTCACACTTCTATATTTAGGGTTTTTCTGACATCTTTTTTGAATTTTCCAACTTCATCACAGTTCTTGAAGTTCTGAATTTCAGTTATCTTCAGCAATTGGATCTGATTGTTTTCTACAGTGACTTTTTGTTACATGACTTCACCAACACTAGTAATAGTGTGGTCCAAAGTCTTTCCACCAATATTTAGCAGTCAAATTAATTCATCTGTATTATGTTGGATTTCAGCAAATCCTCTACTCATCTCTTTCTCAAGAGCAGTTACTTTTGTAGTCACTTCACTGAGAGAATTGTCAAAGTACTCTCGTTGCTTAGTCAACATATATTCAATCTTACCCAATAGGGTATCATCAGGAAAGATGTCAGCTGAAGGAGGAGGAGGAGGTAGAGCTGTAGCTGTATAAATAGGTATATCTTAAATAATAACTGAACATTTGCCTCTTTGGGCAAAAGTCATTACATCCCCTTCCTCACCAAGAATAACAGGCATAAAGAAATCTAAGTTCTTGAGAGGAGGGTATGCAGGTTCTGGGATAGTTTCTTAATCAAATAACATATAAAAATTCTCCCCCTCAATTTGTTCCTAGGGCTGAGAATCTTCTGGAGTTTCTTCAGGAGGATTTTCCTGATCAGAGGAAGAATCAACATTCATACCCAAGCCACCACCATGCATAGAGATGCTCTGCTCATCATCCGACTGAGCTTGAATATCTTCTTCCACTGCCACATCATTATAAAGAACTTTCTCTTTAACCTGAGCCTCAGGAACAACTGATGGAACCTCTATTTCTGGTACCTCAGCTTGTTGAACTTCTTCATGAATTGAAGGAGAAGGCTCCCCCTCACTAGCTACAACAGATGTGCCAACAATATAAGTATGAGGAGGAGATGGGGTCTTGTCCTCATCATCTACTATCCTGGGAACTGCTGGAGCCTGGACTGTCCTTGGAATTCTAATTTCCCATCAGTTGATGGATGAAATGGTGACTTTCCTTATGTGGTGAATGGAAACACCTTTGTACTAGTGGAAGATTTTAGGATGCAGTTGATTTAGATATAGAGAAATAATTCTTGTAAAGTTTGGGGACTTCACGCTTTCCTTAATTTTGTAAAACAACATATGTCCCTATTGGAATTTATTTCGACAAACTATAACTATCATCATGCAGAAGAAAATAGAGGATATATAACCAATTGAACATGTTTTGCAGAGTAGGACTTTTCCTATAATGTCGGCTAGTAGCTTGCTCTATTCATTGATATTCTGTCTATAAATGGAAGTAGTTGATTGGGAGAGACCACAAAAGGAAAGAGCCCAAGAATAATCTTTTTCTTCCAGGTAGTCTTCTTCATCCATGAAGGGAAATCATAGTAACTATGTTAGAGAGGATGAGCTGATTTTAACTTTCACATCTCTGACTGAACTTTTCAATAATTTCCCAGACCTTTTAAGTTTGGCATTTTTAAAGAACTCTTCTACTTCTTGAATAAGGAATTTACTAGAATGCTCAAGAATGAAGGTGAGGCCTACAGATTCAAGGAGTAGAATAACATTCTTGAAATCATCGAAAATGTCTGCAATACCTGAGCGACGAACTCACTGTCGATCCCGATGTTTGCAGTAGGAGCCATTGAAGGAGAAGAATGTGAAATTTTTGATTTTGCGGAGAAGAATCAATGGAGTTAGCGTGAAGAACGGTGGTGACCTTCGGTGGAACTGAAACGTCATTCTCGGGAAAGGGATTTTTCGAATTCGTAGATTTGTATATTTTATGGAGTTATCTATTTATATAAAATTGAGAATTTTGAAGAATTATAAAAAGCGTACTTGGGAATGGCGGTTCGAATTCTTCTCAAAAGATAAGTAAACAGATTTTTCAAGAGGAAGTCTGTTTCCCGAGAAATGCAGTAGTCCACAAGAAATCCACTTCAAGTTCTCGAGAAATCCAGTAAGCTTTTCGAGAAATCAATTCAGTTTCCCGAGAAATCTGATATTTCTCGAGAAGTACGTTTTCCGAGAAATCTGATATTTCTCGAGAAGTATACTTCTTTTTCGAGAAATCAGGCAGTTTTCGAGAAATATAAGTAGTTTTCTGAGAAATCCATTTTTGAGCATCAGATTTTTCTAAGTAAGAATTCTCTTGAAATCTTCTGAGTGGTTGAAGCTGAATCTTGTCTTGAGTTCAAATATGATCTTTTTAGGGTTCCATGTTGAGCATACCAAGTTCTGTCATGAAGAAGGAGAACTTGGCCTCGTGCAGCGGCTTCGTGAAGATGTCCGCAACTTGCTTGTCCATCGTGAAATAGCTAAGGGCTATGTCCTTATTCTCCACATGCTCATAGATAAAGTGGTGGAGCACCTCAATGTGAGTGGTCCAGCTGTGGGAAACTGGATTATTTGCGATAGCTATTCTGCTGGATGAGTCGTAATACATCGGAATTTCTCTGAAATTCAAATTATAATCTTCGAATAAATTTCTGATCCATAGAAGTTGTGCGCAACAACTACCCGCAGAGCTATACTCTGACTCGCTAGTAGATGCTGCCACACAATTCTGATTCTTACTGCTCCATGAGATAAGCCGTCTTCAGAGGAATTGGTATGTCTCGGAAGTGCATTTTCTATCATCCCTGCAACCTACAAAACTAGCATCTGAAAAGCCAATTAGCTCAACATCATTACAACTTGGATACCATAAGCCAAGATTGGGTGTACACTTAAGGTATCTTAAAATCTGCTTTGCAGTGACATAATGAGATTCCTTAGTGTTCACATGATATCTAGCGCCGATATATGTTGAAAACATTATATCTTGTCTACTGGCAGTCAGGTAGAGCAAGTATTCAATTATGCTTCTGTACTTAGTTTCCTCAAAAGTTTTCTCTTTCTCATCCTTGTCCAAGAGACATAGTTGAAGCCATTGGAGTAATCATAGAGGTAGCATTCACCATTCTGAATTTCTTTGGAAGCTTTTTGGTGAACTTTGTTTGAGAGATGAAAATCCCATCTTATGATTGCTTCACCTGAAGTCCTAAAAAATACCTCAGCTTTCCCATACAACTCATTTCAAACTTCCCTTGTATAGGTTTGGAAAATTTCTTGCAAAGGTTATCTTCTATAAAGCCAAATATAATGTCGTCAATATAGAATTACACTAGTAGAATCTTGTCTTTAACTTCCCTAAGAAAAAATGACTTGCCTATCTTTCCCCTTATGAACTTGTTATCAATAAGAAAGCTAGACAATGTATCATACCAAGCTCGATGAGCATGCTTTAACCCATATAAAGCTTTATTTAAAAAGTAAACATAGTCTGGGAATATAGAATTGACAAAACATGGGGGTTGTGCTATGTATACTTCCTCTTTCAGATCCCCGTTGAGGAATGCTGACTTCAGGTCCATTTAGTAGACAGTGAAGCCTTTGATGGAAGCATATGGAAGAAATTACCAGATCGCCTCGAGCTGAGCCATAGGAGGAAATGTCTGGTTGAATTCGAAACCATCTTCTTGTCTATAACGTTGTGCTACAAGTTTGGATGTGTTCTTGATAATCACTCCATGTTCGTCCAACATGTTTCTAAATATCCACTTGGTGCCAATCACGTTCTGTCCCTTTGGCTTAGGCACTAGCTCCCAGACTTTGCAGCGTTCAAACTGGTTGAGCTCCTCTTGCATTGCCATGATCTAACAGGCATCTTTGTTGACTTCCTCAAACTTCTTCTGTTCAACCTGAGACTGAAAGCTGAGATGCAAAATTATAATAGTTATACCTATTCTTGTTGTAACGCCGTCGCCTGGCTCTCCAATGATTTGATTAGGTGGGTGATCTCTTAGTTGTCTGAGCCCTAGGTTCCTTGCTCTCCCTCCAACAGGCTCTTAAACATCCTGTGCCACCTTTGTAGGTTGAGGTTGTTCTTCCTTTAGGGGTTCTTCATCCACCAAGCCTGGGTCGACGAGCTTGACTGAGCTTGGAGCTTCTTCCTTGACAGCTTCATTGAAGCTAAGGTCCTTGAACCTTGTACCTGCATCTGCACCAATAATACTAGACGAGCTGCTATGGGGCATGCCAGTCTCATCAGATTGAACATTTATTGACTCTTCTACCACTAGAGTTTTCTTTTGAAAATACTATATGCCTTACTATGGCGACTATATTCTTCAAAAATACCTTCGAAACACTTTTCACTGAACATTGTGTGGTAATACTTCCCATTATTAATTACGAAGCATTTGCTTCCTGTTGGGTACTCTGGAAAATATGTACCAGATTTGGAGAAGCCTCATCTTACTCAATGATATACATTAATTTGTATTTTATGTAAGTTTGAGTTTCATTGTGCAAGTATAAGATTTGCAAAGAATTTTTCTAAGTACAAGTGTCGACACTTATTAAGAATTGCGTAGACACCCAACGGAAGTTGTGTCGACACCAGAAGCAAAGTTGTGTCGACACCCAAAAGTTGTGTCGACACTAGAAGCAAAGTTGTGTCGACACCAAGGTATTGTGTCGACACATGAAGAAGAAGTTGTGTTGACACCCAGAATTGTGTCGACACCTAAGGCAGGAATTGTGTCGACACCTAAAGCAGAAGCTATGTCGACACCCAGGAGTTATGTCGTCACCAGAAGAAAAGCATGTGTCGACACATAGGAATTTTATCGACACCTGAAAAAGGTTTGTGTTGACAGCTAGACACACACTCAACGCCATCTTACAACAACAGCTATTCTGAGTTAGAAGGCTTGTGTTGACACACAGGACTTGTGTCGACACTCACACAATGACAGCTTTACACACATTCAACTCCATTTGTCTGCAGCAGCTAAGTAAAGACCAGAAGCTGTTGTGCCGACACACACTCAACGACTGCTGGACATACACTCAACGCCATTTGTCTGCAGCAGTTATGTCGAGATCAAGAGCAGTTGTATCGACACACAGGACTTGTGTCGACATATACAAATAGAAGATGTGTCCAGTAGCTGAAGAATGACTATGTACAGACTTGGAGTATTATGTCGATATCACCATGACTTGTGTCGACACTTAGTCTATTTTTGTCGACACATATGAAGCAATCTACTAAGTGGTTCATGCTGACTTATAAAATCATTAAGGAATCAACTGTCATGACTGGTGACTCGATAGCTGTCATTACCAAAAGGTCTGACACCTTTGTCAGAACTGTCAGAAGGTTGTTACAAACCAGATCAGCCGGTAATCAAGAGAAATCTCTATATAATGGACTGATCTGTGACAACTTAAAACAATAGATACATAGATAAAAAAAGATGGATAACCTAAGGAAAGTTTTCAACAATAAGAAACAGGGTGACCCTTAACAAGGCAGATTCTGAACAGTCTACAGAGAAGATTCAGATCTTATTCAGAATTTAAGGTAGGAGCTGAAGAAGATAAACTTCTACATCAAGAAGAGTTCAACCTTATTTTGTTCTATCAAGAAGCTTTGAAATTGCTAAGTCAGGTTGGATCTGAAGATTCAGTTCATTCAAGAACTGATCAAGAAGCTCTCACCTATAGAGTGATCTATCTGGTGATATTTCTGTTTATCTCAAATACTCAAATTCTTGTAGGATCTTTTATTAGATCTGAGTTGTAAGCCTATAATTATAAAGGCTGAGGTAGGGCTGTGTGCCTGAGGTGTAGGACAATTGATATTCTGAGTTGTAAGCCTAGTTATAAAGGCTGAGGTAGGGTTGTGGCCTGAGATATGATTCTTGGGAAGAATCTGAGGTAGGACTTGTATAAGTCTGAGATGTAGGAACAATCTGGTTCTGAGTTGTAAGATCTATGGATCTGAGTTTGTGGAAGGAAGTTGGGCTGAATCCAGTTCTCTACTGGATAGGCGAAGGGGGAAAGTGGATGTACCCATACCTTGGGATACCACTGTATATCTTGTGTATGCTGTGCTGTGTTTTATGTGCTGTATTTTTCAATTTCTATGTTAAGTCAGAACTTGTTATATTGCCTAAAATTCTTAAAGATAATTAGAACCTATTAACCCCCCCCCCCCTCTAGGTGTTTAGGCTCTTGAAATAAGTCTTTCAAGTCGTATCAGAGGGATGTTCCTCAAAGATTAGCCAAACAGTCTCAGTGAATCTCCAAGGAAATTAACAGATTTCAAGAATGGGTTCAAATGAGAATCAAAAGGAGTTTGGATCTGTGAAATTGCCTATCTGCAGGAAAGAATGCTTTGGCATATTGAAGGAAATGGTCAGGTTGTTCATGGAAGCATCTGATCCAAGAATCTACATTACAGTTTAAGAATTCCCCTTCATTCCAATGAAGGTATCAGTTCTAGATGCAATTATAAGAACCCCAAAGAATTTTTCATAAATGGCAAAAGATGAGATCATCCCAGCAACACTTGACAAAAGAGCACAAAATATTATTGTAAGTGCTATAGATGATGCCACATTTTAGAATCTTGTGCACTTTAAAACCTCCAAGGAAATGTGGGACACCTTGATTGTCTACCTGGAGGGAACATAAGAAGTTAGAGAGAACAGGAAGCCTATACTGAATCAGGAATATGAGAGCTTTAGACAAGCAAAGACTAACATCATAGCTGAATGTTACAAAAAGTTCTTCAGGATAGTTAATGAACTGATGACATATTGTAGAGTATTCAACACCTATGAAAAGAATGACAAGTTTCTAAGGTCTCTGATAAAGGACTGGGACACAAAGATTTGTGCCATCAGGGAGGTGGCTAAGCTTGCTGATACACCTCCTCCCACACTATTTAGAAAGCTGTTATCATATGAAATGCAGCTAACTTCTAGAAAGGAGGAAGAGAAGAGCAGCAGGTCTTAGTACAAGGATAAGTCAGTTGCCTTCAAGGCTAAAGGCACAAGAAAGGGCAGGAGAAAATCTCCTTCTCCACCCAGAAGGAGTGCTGAGGCAGAAGAAGGAATTCCTGACAACAACACATCAGATAGCCACACCTATGATGAGGACTTTGCTGCATATACAAGGCAGTTCCATAGGTTCATGAAAAAGAAGAAGTGGAGAACCAGACCATCATCATCCTTTTCCAAGGATGAGTATTATAAGAAAAAGAAGACTCCCAAGGAGGACAGGTATGCCTCAAAACCTAGTAAACAAACTAATACTAAGATTGTTTGCTATTGTTGCAATAGGCCAGGACATGTCATAGCTGACTGTCTAAACAAGATTGCTTAATCTAAGGACAAGAAGAAGCATCAAGGGAAAGGCAAGAAGGAGAAATCCTTTATTGATCAAGAGCAGAAGAGTTGGACAGACTCTTCAGGATCCAGAGAAGAAGATGATGTTGAAGCATATGTTGGGCTATTCTCAACAGAAGAGGATTCTAGGGAGCTAGAATTCCTACAAATGCTTGACTCCATAAATAGAGAGAAAGATTATTCTTGTAGAGGGCTGATGGCTCAGTTTGAGGATGATCAGTGCCAGGATCAGCCTAGTCCAAGCAAGGTATATAGTTCTCCCTCAGCTTCTGATTATTTAACTGGACAGAATCAGAAGAATCTGCATCAAGAGATGTGGAAGGTTCTGAGTCTGAAGGGGATGTACACCAACTCATTGATGTGTATGGTGGGTTGTTGCAAGCTCTAAAGCGAAGCAAACTTCTTGTCAAGGAGCAGGCCAAGGAGATGAAATCTCTTAAGCGGGCAGTATCTGAATCAGCCAAGCTGATTGATATGAAACTGAAAGAGGTTGCCATACTGAAGAACATAACTGTTATTCAGATGGGCATACTCACTTTCAAAGAAAATCATATCAAGAATCTGGAGGCAAGACTCAAAAAAGAAAGAGTAGTTAATGGCTAAATTCTCTAAGCAAAAATCTATCTTGCAATTAATAGACAATTTCATTTCTCGGAAGGGCAAGACAGGTCTAGGTTTTAAGGGAAGAACTAGGGCCACCAATTCTCATGGAAAAGGTAAGGCCCCAGTTCAGCCACTAGCCTCTAAGCCCCATATTTTCTTTAGGAAGGTGATGCAACCTAGAAATAGGTATGATCATGAAATTACTCATGGTCACTGTGAGTATGGAGATCACATTGGCAAGTGTGTAAATACCATTAGGCCACTCTATAGGCAAGCCCATCATGTTCAAAAGGAATTCTTAGGGTTTGCTGCTCCAGCACCCACAGTTAAAAAGACTGCTGGCAACAAGGTTGTGAAGTCTGTACCTAAGAGAAGGTACAAAAGATTTGAGTGTTGGTGTTGTGGCAAGGTAGATCACTTTGTCATGGATTGTTGGTTTAATACAAGTGTTAAAACAAAGAGTAGATTACCTATCAGAAAATCTGTAGGTAAACAGGTAATTTCCTAAACTAACAAGAACCTAGGACCCAATAACAATTTGGGTTCTAAGGATGAGTGATTCTTAAATTGATGCAGGTGAATCCAAGTGGCCATACCCCTATATGGTACTTGGATAGTGGATATTCCAGACACATGATTGGAATAAGAAGAATGTTGAGGGACTATGCACCCATAGAGAATGGTCCCAAAGTCATCTTTGGTGGATCAGAAAAAGGAGTTATCAAAGGATTTGGTAACATCTCTAGTTAATCAATTACTATCACTAAAGTGGCTTATATGAAGGGTTTAAAACATTACCTGATTAGCATAAGTCAACTTAGTGATCTAGGTTATGACATCTCTTTCCACAAAGGGGAGTGCCAAAATAAGAGGTCAAGTGATCAAGATATTATTTTGACTGGCACTAGGAGAGGGAATGTATATTGTCTTAACATATATTGAAAGTATAACAACTCACCCATTTGCCTAGTTGCAGGTGAGAAAGCTTCACTATGTGTCAAATGGCACAAGAGGTTAGCGCATCTGAACTATAAGTCTATAGGACTGCTGTTTAGCATGGGTTTAGTGAGGAATGGTCCTCAAGTCAACTGTATTAAAGAGGGAGTGTGTTCAGCTTGCAAAAACGGCAAATAGACCAAGTCCTCTTTTCCTGCACTTGATACAAAAGATTCATTAAGATGTTTATATCTCTTGCATATGGATTTTTTGGTTCTATGTCAGTTCATAGTCTTGGTAGGAAAGTATACACTTTAGTTATTGTGGATGACTATTCTAGATACACATGGGTTTTCTTCTTGAGGCAGAAATCTTAAACCCCTAGTATTTTCCAGACTTTTGTTAGACAAATTCAGAATGAATTTAACAGTTCAGTGGTCAAAATAAAAAGTGACCATGAAACTGAATTTCATTCTGAATGTATGACAAAATTCTATGAAGAATTTGCGATTCATCAGGAGTTCTCCTCACCTAGAACACCTCAGCAAAATGGAATTGCTGAAAGAAATAATAGAACTCTTTTTGAGGCAGGTAGAGCTCTACTCAGTGACACTACTCTCCCTGAATATTTCTGGGCTGAGGCAGTAAATATTGCTTGTCATGTTCTTAATAGAGCATCAATAAATAAGAAACTAAAGTTGACTCCCATCATATTTTGAAAGGCAGAAAACCAAACATTTCTTACTTCAGAATCTTTGGTAGCAAGTGTTATGTCCCAGGAATGGTAAGCACTACCAAACAAAGTTTGCTGCCAAATCCCTAGAAGGATATTTGTTGGGTACAACAATAATAGTAGGGCATACAGGGTCTACAACTTGTCTACCCAAGTTGTAGAAGAGTCAGTCCATGTTGTTTTTGATGAGTCTAGATTGATTAACAATGAATTGTCTAGTTCTTCAGTTAGTTCAACAGGTCTAACAGACGGGCTGGACAAGATAAACATCAATGATGAAGCCCCTGCTTGGATGTATGATGGAAAAGATGCATGCTATCCAGGGGGAGAACAAATCTCACTGGATGATGAAGACAATAAGGAGCATCAAGTGGAGGAAAATTAAGAAGGCCATGAGGTAGACAGGTTTCCTCCAGCAAGAAGACACCTGAAGGATCATCCAGCTCACCAGATAATTGGTGATGCAAGTCAAGGTGTTCTAACAAGGAGTAAAAGCATGAACACAGTTCTATGTTCTAGCTTCTTATCATAAATAGAACCCAAAAAGTTTGAAGAATCCATGCAAGATACTAACTGGGTTGATGTTATGCAAGAATAGCTGAATCAATTCAGAAGATGCAAAGTCTGGGAACTGGTTCCTAAACTAAAGGATCATAACATAATAGGAACCAAGTGGATCTACAGAAACAAACTTGATGAAAATGGCACCATTATCAAGAACTAGGCAAGGTTGGTAGTAAAAGGCTACAGACAAGAGGAAGGGATTGACTTTGAACAAACCTTTTCCCCAGTAGCAAGGCTGGAGGCTATAAGGATGTTCTTGGCCTATGCTGCCTATCAAGGGTTCAAGGTATATCAGATGGATATAAAGTCAGCATTTCTAAATGGTGACTTAAAATAGGAAGTCTATGTTGAACAACCCTCAGGTTTTGTAGATTCTCATTTTCCTGATTATGTAAATAGGCTTAAAAAAGCTCTATATGGTTTGAAAGAATCCCCTAGGGCTTGGTATGAAACCTTGTCTGCTTTTCTGATTGAGAATAAATTCTCTAGAGGAAACATAGACAAAACTCTATTCTTTAGGGTATCTAAAGGTAAGATAATCCTAGTCCAGATATATATTGATGACATTATCTTTGGATCTACTGAAAATAACCTTTG
Source organism: Platanthera zijinensis (assembly GCA_039513925.1). Classification (NCBI taxonomy): domain Eukaryota; kingdom Viridiplantae; phylum Streptophyta; class Magnoliopsida; order Asparagales; family Orchidaceae; genus Platanthera; species Platanthera zijinensis. The sequence continues at coordinate 45,986,504 of CM077095.1, forward strand.
TAGAAAGTTTTCCAAACTTATGCAAGGGAAGTTTGAGATGAGCAGTATGGGTGAACTGAAGTTCTTCTTGGGACTTCAAGTTAGACAGACTGATAGTGGATTATCCATATCTCAGTCTAAGTTCACCAAGGAGTTGATTAAGAAATACAGTATGGACTCAGCCTCCACCATGAAAACACCAATAGGAACAAGTATGCCTATTGGCAAAGATGAGACAGAGAGATTAGTTGATGAGTCTTTGTATAGAGGGATAACTGGCTCCCTACTCTACTTGATTGCTAGTAGACCTAACATCATGTATGCTAAATGTGTCTGTGCTAGGTACCAAGCTTGCCAAAAGGAATCTCATTATACTGCTGTAAAGAGAATTTTGAGATATCTTACGGGCACACCTAATCTAGGTCTTTGGTACCCTAAGAATAGAGATTTCTTACTAACAGATTTCTCAGATATAGACTTTGTAGGATGCAAAGAAGATAGGAAGAGTACTACAAGAACCAGTCAATTCCTAGGTGGAAGGCTGGTGTCATGGTGCAGCAAGAAGCAGACCACTGTAGCTATATCAACAGCTGAGTCTGAATATGTAGCTGCAGGCAGTTGCTGTGCATAATTATTGTGGATAAAGCACCAACTAGAAGATTATGACATCAAGGTAAGTATAATTCCATTGTTTTGTGATTCTACAAGTGTTATTTCTATTGCTAAGAATCCTGTATCACACAGTAGAACCAAGCATATAGAAATTAAGTTTCATTTCATAAGAGAACATGTGGAAAAAGAAGATATTAGTCTAGGATTAGTAATTACAAATAATCAAATTGTTGATATTTTTACAAACCTCTGGATGAAACTAAATTCAATTATTTTAAAATTTAATTAGGTATGTTGAACCTAGAATAGGTTAGCACAAGTATTCCTAAGTAGTATATGTCTGTAGAAAATTTTTCTAGAAATTTTTCTAAGTACGATGTTTGTGTCGACACAAACAGACTTTGTGTCAACACACTCAGTATGTTGTGTCGACAAAGAAAAATGATGTGTCGACACAGAAATAGTATCTATATCAACATAAGTATTGGTGTCAACACAACTCTGTCGAGACTTTAAGATAGCTGAATTCTGTATCGACACACAAAAATCAAAGTCGACACTCTGTGTAGAGACTTAACCAGTCCATGTCGACATTGACAAAAGTATGTCGACACATATGCGTGTCAGTTAAACGTAAGTTTTGTCGAGACCTAGTCTTATTACAAAGGAGCGTCTTTTGAACTCCCCTATAGACTAAGACTATAAATAGGTGAAGCCAAAATCTGGTCGATTACGCCTTCAATTTTCTCGACTCTAGACCTTGTGTCGACATAGACCTTCTCTTCTCTTCACTTCCATCTCTCTCTCTCCCGACAATGGCGCCTCATCAAGATGACAAAGTGAACGAAGGGTATGAGATGGTTTGTGGTGGTTTCACGACAGCTTCTCCAGAATTTTAGGGTGTAATTACCCTAATTTCAGAAAATGGGTTGGAATTCTTTGTTTTAAAACCGACGAAGATTTCGAAGAAGGAGGTCATGGAATTTTATTACTCTGCAACTGTGGACACAAATGGGAAGAAGATCAAAGCCACTATACAAGATTACCGAGTGAAACTTTCACAGAAGGCAATTAGGAAATAGCTCCATCTTCCTAAGGTTAAGGATGAAGATGACATCAGTTCATCAATGACAAAAAATGCTTTAAGCTGGTCTTGGCTAAACCCCAGTACCAAGGTTGGATCATCCATCACTAGGAAAGGGATGAATTCACAAGGGAAGTTCTTGTAAGAGATAGTAGGTAAGGTGATCCTGTGTAAAACTAGGTGGATATGATAGAATCTCAGCTTCTATGTTCAATTAAATGACAAGAATAATTTTCAACCTAAAGACAGATTTGGCATCCATAGTATTTTACAAGATACAAGAAGGAATCAAGAAATAAAATCTGGGAAGAATCCTGACCCCTAACAAAAGTCTTTGCACACACCACGGGCTTTTATCTTCAGTAATACCAGATATAATGAACTAAAAGTGAAGTGCAACTTCCACGATCAAAAATTAACCATATGAGAAGAATGGACAAAAGAATCCTATCTAGGTGGGATAGAGTATTAACCAAGGAGGTTTCTACTAATCAAAAACAGACCAAGAAAGAAAAAAAAGAAGGAAGTTGTTCAGCAGGTAGAATCCTCTAGTGATTCAGAAGAGGAAGTGGTCTTCAGTTCAGATGAAGACAAACAACAAAAATATGCTCAAGATCAAGTGGAGAGCACTGTGCTCCCAGAGCAACAGATCGGGGCTCAATCACTTCTCCACGGGGAGACAATCCTGAACTAGCAACAAAAGATATTGTACTTACTGAGCTGCCTGCTCAATGGGGGCAATTGCTGGAGTTACTCTAGAGAGTGAATATGCAGCTGATACGGTAATGGATATTGTATCAGATATCAATAAAGAAGCACTGCTCAATGTGGAGAAAGCGGCATAAGATGTGCAGTTAAAAGATAATGCTCAGGATGAGCAAGTAAGTATTCCCCTTTTAACTAGAGAGGTCCCTTGACAAAGATCTGGATTTGCAGGGAAAACCTTTTGTTATTCAAACTAATCTTGTTCATCCTATACAGGTGCAGCAACAGTACACTATAGAAGAGCTCATTTCTGATTTACCTGATGCAAGGACTGAGGGGGAGCAATCTCAGATTGAAAAGGAATTGCCAAGGACTGAGGGGGAGGAGCTACAATATGTCCCATCTACTAAGGAAACTGTTTATATAGAAAGCTCCTCACAACCATCTGATGATGAGGAAGCCTCTTTGCTAAGAAGAGAAAAATTGTTGCCATTAAAAAAAGGAGCTCAGGCTACAAGAGAGCCTTGCAATCAGTCACTCAAAACTAGCTCCGAGCATGGATTTCAGTGCATTACTGTTCCAATTGCAAGTTAAGTTGATTGAGTAAAGGACGACTTTGGAAAAATATGTGGATGAATCAAATAAGGAACTGCAATTTCAGCTGGCTCAGGACATTAAGTCAATCAGATTTGAAGTCAATCTGCACAAGAAGGAGATTACAGATTGTTTCCATAAGGGAGGCAATGTTATAGTGTATTTGGCTGAGCAACAAAAGCTTATCAAGACTAAGATTGAGGATATTGCCACAAAGTAAGGGTATGTATTGGAAAATCAATTTAGGTCCAATGAAAATCTCAAAGACTCCCATGATGAAATACTCAAAAAACTGGGAAGTATCACCACTTATCTGAAATCTGAAATATCAAAGCAAATCAAAGAAGATCTAGCTGCTATTCAAATAGCTATTTGAGCCTCCCAAATGACAATTTTTGATACCTTAATTAAGTTCAAAGACTATTACAAAGCGGGTACAAAATATCTAGCTGATCACAAAAACAAAAGATAAGGTTTAAGAAGACTGATCTAAGGGATCATATTACTAGAGAAGTCATAAAGGGTGAGAGATTGTTTGTCAAAGTTAGCTCTGACCATGCTAAATGGGTCTCTAATTCCATCAGATCTACTGTTGGCTTTCCTCCTTTATGTGATGATGACAATGTTGCTGAATCTGTAGTGTAACCTGCTCATATTGAAGGAGATCAGCCTGAAGTTGCACAGGTTATTTTCCCTCCTGCTGATTTTGACATTGTTCAACAAGAAGTGCAGGCAATGTACAGTCCTTCACAGGAGGCATCCAAGGTGATCATTGAAAAGTAGAAATGTCAGAGGCTGCCAAGCAAGCTCAAAAGGAGGCACAATTATCCAAGAAAAGGTTCAGAGAACAGGAGGAGTGGTCTGATTTGATATTCCAGATTTTGAACAATGGAGCCATACTTCAAGGAATATCATCTTGACTACATGGAATGCTGTAAAGGATAAGACCCATGATCGGGGTAAGTGGTATTCTGAGCAAGAATGTAACAAATTTCAAGCTAGGCAGGAAGCCATTCTTCAGCATAGAAGGAGTGCAAAAGCTGGGTAGTTACCTGTTAATGCTCTGGAGCCTAGCAGGTACTTCCCCAAGCCCTTTCACTATTTTGAAAGGCAAAGGATAAAGGCTGAAGAACAAAATAAAAAGGATCTCAAAGGAAAGAAACATAGGGAGAGACTGCCAATCATAGGATAGATAGGCTTAAGTATAGAACAATGTAACCTTTTTGTTTTTATTCAAAGAAAAAAAAACATGTAAACCCAGAACATTTTGATTAATAAATAAAATAAGCTTCTCTATTAATCTTATTTGTTTACATTATTTATATGTTATCTTGCAATGAAATGTATATACATCTATTCTTATGTGCTTTATTATAAGTTATGTATATCTTTGACTAAGGGTTATGACTTCTCCAAATAGGGGGAGATTGTTGGGTACACTAAAAATATGTACCAGATTTGGAGAAGCATCATCTTACTCAATGATATACATCAATTTGTATTTGATGTATGTTTGAGTTTCATTGTACTGGTATAAGATTGGCAAAGAACTTTTCTAAGTACAAGTGTAGACACGTGTGAAGAATTGTGTTGACACCCAACAGAAGTTGTGTCGACACCAGAAGAAAAGTTGTGTCGACACCCAAAAGTTGTGTCGAAACTAGAAGCAAAGCTATGTTGACACCCGGGCATTGTGTCAACACCTGAAGAAGAAGTTGTTTCGACACCCATAATTATGTCTACACCTAAGGCAGGAATTGTGTCGACACCTAAAACAGAAGTTGTGTCGACACCCAGGAGTTATGTCGACACCAGAAGAAAGGCATGTGTCGACACACAGGAATTGTGTCGACACCTGAAGAAGGTTAGTGTCGACAGCTAGACACAAACTCAATGCCATCTTACAGCTACAACTATTCTGAGTCAGAAGGCTTGTGTCGACACACAGGACTTGTGTCGACACTCACTCATCGAACGATTTACAGACACTTAACGCCATTTGTCTGAAGTAGCTAAGTCAAGACCAGATGTAGTTGTGTCGACACACAGGACTTGTGTCGACACACACTCAACGACGGCTGGACAAACACACAACGCCATCTGTCTGTAGCAGTTATGTCGAGACAAAGAGCAGTTGTGTCGACACACGGGACTTATGTCGACACATACAAACAGAAGATGTATCAAGTAGCTAAATAATGACTATGTCAATACCTGGAGTATTATGTCGACATCATCATGACTTGTGTCGAAAAATAGTCTATTTGTGTCGACACATATGAAGTAGTATGCTGAGTGGTTCATGCTGACTTATAAAATCATTAAGGAATCAACTGTCATGATTGGTGACTCGACAGCTGTCATTACCAATAGGTCTGACAACCTTGTCAGAACTATCAGAAGGTTGTTACAAACCGGATCAGCCGGTAATCAGGAGAAATCTCTATATAAAGGACTTATTTGTGATAACTTAAAACAATTGATACAGAGATAAAAAAAAGGGGATCACCTAAGGAAAGTTTTCAACTACAAGAAAAGGGGTGACCCTTAAGAAAGAAGATTCTGAACAGTCTGCAGAGAAGATTCAGATAATATTCTGAATTTATGGAAGGAGCTAAAGTAGATAAACTTCTACATCAAGAATAGTTCAACCTTATTTTGTTATATTAAGAAGCTTTGAAATAGCTAAGTCCGGTTGATCTGAAGATTCAGTTCATTAAAGTATTGATCAAGAAGCAATCACCTATAGAGTGATCTATCTGGTGATATTTCTATTTCTCTCAAATACTCAAATTCTTGTAGGATCTTTTATTAGATCTGAGTTGTAAGCCTATAATTATTATGGCTTAGGTAGGGCTGAGTGCCTGAGGTGTAGGACTATTGATAGTCTTAGTTGTAAGCCTAGTTATAAAGGCTGAGGTAGGGCTGTGGCCATAGGTAGGATTTTTGGGAATAATCTTAGGTAGGACTTGTTAAAGTTTGATCTATAGGAACCATCTAGTTCTGAGTTGTAAGATCTGTGGATCTAAGTTAGTGGAAGGAAGTTGGTCTGAATCCTATTCTCTACTAGATAGGCGAAGGGGGAATGTGGATGTACCCATACCTTGGGGAACCACTATATATCTCGTGTATACTGTGTTGTGTTTTGCAATTTCTGTGCTAAGTAAGAACTTGTTATATTGCCTAAAATTCTTAAAGATAATTAGAACCTATTCACCCCCCTCTCTAGGTGTTTTAGCTCTTGAAATAATTCTTTCACTTCCAAAGATTCTAATGTAGGACACAGTCGGTTTTCTACCCTTCAATAGCTTAAGGGGGTTCTTACGATAGTTTTTGTTGATGAGTGCTCTTTTTTGCACGTGATAAGCCGTGTTGATTTCTTCAGCCCAGAAGTACTCCGAAAGTGAAGCGTCGTTCAACATGGTTGTAAATGCTTCAATTAGGGTTCTATTCCTTCTCTCAGCAACTCCATTTTTCTGTGGAGTGCGCAGGGTGGTAAACTCATGAAAGATACCATGGCTTTGAAGGAATTTTATCATAGAAACATACTGAAACTCTATTCCTTGGTAACTTCTTATTTTGACCATTGAGCAGTCCAATTCATTTTGAATTTACCGGACAAAATAAGTGAAAGAATCGAAAGTGTCTGGCTTATTTTTCAGAAACAACACCCAAGTGAAATGCGAGTAGTAATCAACAATCACAAATGTATAGATCTTACCTCCTAAGTTGTGAATATGCATAGGAGCGAATAAGTCCATATGAAGTAAGTATAAGCTTCGTGAATAATCTTTTTCAACAATACCCTTAATGGTAGCCCGTGTCTGCTTAACCATTTGATATGAGTGACATGGACTCTCTTAAGGCACTTAATGATGGGGGCATCACACACTAAGTTGTGAGAAAATAGTATATTTAAGGTTTTGAAATTAATATGTACTAATCACTTGTGCCATTGGTCACAAAGAGACACAATATCTTTTACAATAAAACAAAAATGGGTAGAAGTGTCTAAGCAATGGAAATTTAGACAGAAAATATTTCAGCTCCGATTGTCTATTAAGACCGTCTCCAAATTTGCAAACAACTTTATCAAACACTTGTCCTTATAGAAGTCAACGATGTAGCCTTTGTCACATAGTTGACTTATGATTATGAGATTATAGTGTAATACTTCAACATAAGCCATGTGTGTGAAAGAGACTACGTCATTGAAAATCATACCATAACCTTTTGTTGTTCCCCTGTATGAACCTCCAAAGATGACTTTTGGTCCATCTTTGAATGGGGGTATAATCACGCAAAAGGCTTCTTATCCTAGTCATGTGCCAAGAGCATCCACTATCAAAATACCAGATCAGAGTTCTATTGGCCTTTGGACATACCTGCAAAGATAAATCAACTTACCATAGAAACCCAAACATATTTGGTTCCTTGATTCCTAGTCAGCATACTCCACCTAGGAACATTAGCCTTGCGAGTGATCGGTCTCGCATAGCTAAATCATGGACTTACAAAATTGGCAGGGTAATACCAATAATCTGCCCGAAATGACCAATTTTACTGCAGCACCAACAGTCGAATCAATTGTACCTCCATTTATATTCTTGCTTTACCCTTTGAACGTGAGGTCTAGCAGGGGAAGAATTTTTAGAGGTGGTGGCATCCTGGTTGCAGCATGCACAGGGGCTTCCCATCTCCTTTGCCTTAGGCATCTCATATTTTTCTTTTGGTGCCTTCTCATTGTTATGGACACGTATATATTGACCAAAACTGTTCATTTGAAGTTCTTTATAAGTTTCTTTGAACATGCTGGCACTAAAGTTATGGGGATGGGTCCATCCCTGGTATCTATTCTTGGGCTCTACTTGAGTAGGCCGTGAATAATGACCATAGGATGACTCAAGGTCAAACTTGTTTGTCGGGAGGATTACTTTCCTGAAAATGGTTGACTTATGGGTGCTTTCCCTTTTTCTTTGGCGCTAGCCTTCTTGGAAGCCTTACCCTTTCCCTTGATTTAGCCAAGACCACTACCCTTCTTCTGAGTAGAAAACATATCAATGAGAGGGTGAATAGTCTTTGGCTTTGAGAAACTCTCAACGAGTTTTCGCTCTACCGCGAGATTTTATTCCAACTAATCAAGATTTTTTTCCTTCAGACTTAATGTCTCAGTGGAGCCCTTGAGTTCCTCTTTCAAGTAGTGGACTTCATATCTGAAAGGAAGTAATTGTGCAATTTCTTCCTTCATATATTCTTTCACTTCCTTGCGGGAGGCAATCTCTTTTACCTGCTTACGGACTTCCTTACGACATTTGTCGAAAGCCTTTAATAAGTGTTCGTACTGAGCCATCAATTCTAATTCATCATCATCAAAAGATTAGTTTTCATGACCATTAGCGGATGTTTCATGTTTTGAGAGAATAGTGTTTGAGTTTACCATCACATGGTACTCTTATTCGCCCACTTCCTCGTTAGATTGGGACATAAGCCTGAAGTAAGCTTCTTCGTTTTCAGAGCTCGACACACTCGAGTCACTGTCACTGAGAGTCTTTGATTTTTAGCGACAAAGCTCTTTTCTTCATTCTTATTCTCTTTGAAGGATCTCTTCTCGTCCTTCCTGGAGCTATCCTTCTTTTTATAAAGACACTCTGCAATCATGTGACTTGATTTATTACAGTAGTAGAAAACAACGTTAGAGGAATATTGTTTATTCAGTTTGGATTTATACCTGTCCTCTTTATTGTAGATTTAATGTTACGATCACCGTCATAATGTGATCTCCTGGAATCTAAAGAGAATGAATTATGTTTCATTTGTCTCCTCTTGCTGGGAAGCTTCTTGAACTGCTTATAGATGAGGGAAAATTATCCATCCGATAGCTCGGAGCTTGACGTGCTTAGCTCTGATTCTTCTAGAGTATCAGGAGCTCGTATCCTAACAGGTGACAAAGCTTTAGATTTTCTTGACCCTTCTGCCTTCAGATCCACAGACTTTTATCTACTTGACGTTCTATGGTTTTGCTCCTCCTTTTTATGTGTATTCATTGGAAGCTCATAAGAGTGCATCTTTTCAAATACGTTCTGAGGGTCTATCTCCGGCACCTTCCCGAATTCTCTAATGGCAACAAGTTTTGTGTCCAAGTCCTTAGTCAGGGATCTTAGAAACTTGTCGTTGAGCTCGCCATGAGTGAATGTACAAAAATAGTTCCTGAGGCCGTTGACTATTTTGAAGAACTTCTCGAAGCTTTCCGCTATGGATTCATTGGAACCATGCTTGAAGGCTTCATACTCCTGGTTCAACAATGACCTACGATCGTCTCAAACTTTTTCATCACCTTCCATTAGGACAACAAGGCAGTCCCACATCTCTTTGGCAAATTTGCAGTGGAATAAGTTCTGGAGCATTGAATCATCCACTACACTTACTATTATATTCTTTGCCTTCTTGCATAGGGAGACTAAGACAATCTCATCCTTGGTGAGATCCATCATCATATTGGGAATCATAATCGCTTGATTTATTATTTAAGCCTTTGTAGGGATGTGTGGTCCTTATACCACTATCTAAAAAATCTTCGGATCAGCAACTTCCATGTAGAACCGTACTTGTTCTTTCCACTTGGGAAAGTATTCCTTGGTCCACACCGGTAGCTTTATGGATGACATGTCTTTGCTTCGATCCAGGGTAAATATGCAGAATCTCTCAATACTAGATCATGGATATTGATCAAGGTGTTAACCCTATCGACCAAAATGCCCCTCTGATACCAATTGAAAGTATCTAGCATCTACCTAAATCACCTAAAGGGGGGTGAATTGGTGATTTTAGTTTCTTTTTGCTGAATAAAAATAATCGAAAAATTCAAGCACACAAACATCGAGATTTATAGTGTTCATTAAATTGGGTACGTCCATCGTCCCGCCTCGCCTATCTACTACGAAGGGTAAGATTCGTCTACTTCTCATTTCCTAGATTATCACTATCTTACACTTCGGATCAACTCTCCTAAACCTCGGAGAAAAAACTCGTCTACACCTCGATCCACAACCAGATCTACACCTCGATCCACAACCCGAATCTACAAACTCGATCCAATAATGGATCTACACTCAAAAGAACAAAACATCCTACAATCTCGGAGACAAAGCTCCTACAAAAGTTAAAACAATTTTACAATAACAATACAAGTTTTACTCTTCCAGATCTGAAATCTTTAAGGATCTTCCTTCTTGAAAACTGAAAATTTCGGTGAAGAAGGTTGAGGAAGAACACCTGAGAAAGCTTGATCTTAAAACTTAGGATCTGACACGATCAGATATATGTTTAAGAATCTTTTAATCTTGGATTATCGAATCTTTTCTCCTTTTGTATCGCTTGATCAAGAGAGGGGCGATAGAGAAGAATGGTGCGGCTTCTCCCGAATTTTGAAAGTACGAATGCTATTCTAATTCTTATAATTATTATAATTATCAGGGTTAGCGAATCCTTTGAAAGGACTATTTATAGATCATCATCTAATGGTCATAAGTCATTGAGGAGAGATCCACGTGGATCAATCATGAGGAACTTAGAAAAAATTTGAAGTCCTGTCAGAAGATTTAAATTGAAGTTTCTACAACTCCATTTCTCGAGAAGAAATAGATTTCTCGAGAAATCATTTGCTTTCTCGAGAAAAGACATGGCTTTCTCGAGAAAAGACTTAACAAAATTTATTTGAAGTGAAAACCTGATTTCTCGAGAAGGATATGATTTCTCCAGAAAAGTACTTAGCGCAAATATAGAACTGAAGACAGATTTCTTGAGAAGGATTTGATTTCTCGAGAAATAAATTTCTTTCTCGAGAAATGGCCTAACCTTCTCGAGAAAAGGCCTGACCTTCTCGAGAAATTTACTTAACAAAAATTCTGTGGACTGAAGTACTTATTTATCGAGAAAGAACTTGACTTCTCGAGAAAGACTTTTTATTTCTCGAGAACTATTTTCCTTTTTCTAGAAATGAACATGGTTTCTCGAGAAATCTTCTGGACTTTTCTTGAGAAAATACTTAGAGATAGTTTCAGACACTTTTCTGAGAAATCTAACGGTTTCTCGAGAACAGCTTGCTTTCTCTTGAAATGTACATAGACTTCTCGAGAAACAAACTTCAATTTCTCGAGAAATGGAGTTAGAAATTTTTTTAAAAAAATTTCTTTCCTTCTTTGTAGAAGATCAACAACCTTTCCTTTCTTCAATTTCATTAGTACTTGAAAATGAAGTGCATCATAATAGAGAGGTTACACTTGAGTCAACACCATGGAGAACATAATGAGGGATTACATTGCATGGTCCTGTCTTTAGTGACTCATTGTAAACTTACATTGGTCTACACTTAGCAATAAAAACCTGCAAGCACTCAACTAAAGAATAGTATCAAGTACATACTTAATTTATCTTAGTACAAGGTTGACTTCACACAAATCTAGGTTATTGTGGATACAATACCAAACATTGGCCACCGACTCAGAACCGTGGTTTTTGCCAGTGCTAATGATTCACGTGTTTAGAGTTGTTTACTCTCTTTCCTTTCTATTGTTTATTCATTTGTAGAATGCTTACTCATGTAGATCTTATCGAAGCATGACTTCACTTCGCAACTGTTGTAATTTCTCTTACTCCACTATTGAAATCCCTATTTTACTTGTTATAACTTGACTTTTTAAGTGAGGTTTATCAACCATTCATATAGTTGGGGTTGGTTACACTTCTTATTTCTCTTTGATTATTATACTGATGATATTGTTTACAACATGTATTTTCTTGCTGAGGTGCTCTTTCTTTGAATGCGTCAGGTTTGGAGCAGTAGTCAGTTGAGTGGCAAGGGTTTGTTTTGTCTTGCATTTTGCAGCAGTTGTGATTGCCTTTACCTTATCGATAGTGATGTAGTAGTTGTTATTTTGTTTTATTTTAAACATACATACTTTTAGTGGGTTCGTGTCAGGTTGTTGACGCCCACTGGTGGGTTTCTGGTAGAATGTTTAGTACTTGATAACTCCTAAATTTGTTTTGTGTGAATGGTTGGTTTTACTTGGTCTTTGAGATATTTTTATGCTAGGATTGCATGTTAGTTACTCTTAAATATATAAAATGTCATTTTCCAATTTCATGCATAGCATATTTCAAAACTAAAGTCATTATATTTTAAGGAGCGTAAAAGCTATTTCTATACTTAGACAAAATCTAGAATCTTGCATATCATGAGTTATCCTAATTTAATGTTTATGCTCATGTCGGATGTTAATCAAATATAAACAAAGTACTTTCCGCATCGTATTTTTATATTTTTACTCGTGGACATGTTGATCCACTAAGCCGAGGGATACGACCACCCAAAACTTAACCTAAATTATAGTTTTCTTCAAATTAAACTCATGGATTTCATACAAAATGTAGAGTTGTGGTCATGCCTTAGTCTCTTCAGTTATACCCTATATGGCATGGCATCACGACGCTTGTTTTCTCTTACTCTAATATATCATTTAATTGTAGAAAAAAATGCGAGTAGTGACATAAGCAGTACAGACAAGAAGAAGGTTTGATTTTGATCAAACCTTTGCCCCTATTGTAAGATTGGAAGCCATCAGACTGTTCCTTGCATATGCTGCATACAAGTGATTCAAGGTCTACTAGATCAATGTGAAGTCAGCCTTCCTGAATAGTGACTTAAAGGAAGAAGTCTATGTTGAGTAGCCTCCAAGTTTTGTTGTTCCTAACCCACATTATTCTATTTATAGACTTAGGAAATCTCTATATGCGCTGAAGCAAGACCATAGAGCATGGTTTGAAACTTTGTAAAGCTTCCTCATTGAGGATGAATTCTCAAGGGGGAAGATAGACAAGACAGTATTCCTAAGGTAATCAAAGGGTAAGATCATCCTTGTCTAGATATATGTAGATGACATTATCTTTTGACCTACTGATGACAACCTTTGCAAAAAGTTTGCCAATATTATGCAAGGGAAGTTTGAGATGATCTGTATGTGTGAACTTATGTTCTTCTTGGGACTCCAAGTTAAACAGACTGATGATGCCTTATCCATATCCCAGTCTAAGTTTACTAGGGAGTTAAATAAATAGTTTTGTTTGGAGACTGCCTCCACAATGAAAACTCCCATGGGGTCAAGTATGCCCATAGGCAAAGATGAGGAAGGGAAACCTATTTATGAAACTTTGTATAGAGAGTTAATTGGCTCTCTTCTATATCTTACTACAAGTGGCCATACATTATTTATGCTACATGTGTCTGTGCTAGGTATCAGTCAGTCCCTAAAGAATCATAATACTCAGCTGCAAAGAGGATTTTGAGGTATCTTAAGGTCACACCAGATCTTGGCCTATGATACCCTAGGAAAGGGGAGTTTTAACTAATAGGATATTGAGATACAGATTTTGTAGGCTGTAAAGAGGACAGGAAGAGCACTTCTGGAACCTTTCAGTTCTTGGGAGGAAGACAAGTGTCTTGGAGTACCATGAAGCAAATAAGTGTTACAATCTCAACTACAGAGACAGAGTACATTTCAGCAGGTGGCTATTATGCTCAATTATTGTGGATCCAACATCAGCTCAAAGATTATAACCATCAGATAAGTAGAAGTTCCTTATATTATGATTCTACTAGTGCCATATCAATTGTTAGGAATCCTGCCACACACACTAGGACTAAGCATATTGAGATAATATATTATTTCATCGGGGAGCATGTGGAATATACAGATATAAACCTTGAGTTTGACCCTACAAACAAGCAAGTTGCTGACATCATAACTAAGCAACTAGATGAAGCAAAGCGAACCACCTTCAAGTTTGAGTTAGGTATGTTGAACCTGGTATAGCTTTAATTGCTCCTCATTTTGTTACTTTGTCGCAGGATATACTATTTCTTGTAGGTGGAATTGTTCTTCAGTAGGATGAAGAATTTTCAAGAGGTATTCCTTCAGTGGTGTCATGTTCAAGTGTTATCCATACTGGCATAGACTAAAGTGTCTATGTGGAAGTATGATAGAGGATACTTCAATTGAGGGGGAGCAAGTACAACACTTGTAGAGGTAGAATTAAGTAGTATCCTATAGAGAAGGAGCAGCACACCTCAAGCACTCACAAGTGGTTCAACTGCTACAAGAGTTTCTTATCTGTACTCAAAAATGGGGACCAGATAATCAGATCCTCCTTGACTATTTATATAAGTAAAAAGGGGGAAAGAAGGATACAAATAAGAAGAAGGATACAAAGGAGAAGGACACAAGTGGTATCAGATCTATGAGAAGGGCTCGATCAAAATGATCAAGGCCAGGCAACAACAATTCACGGGGAGCTGTTGTGATGATGATCACCCTGCATGCAATTAAAGTGTTGTAACTATAACTAGCTCTCTTATTATAAGTTCTCCAAATTGTGTTTTATTGCAGCATTTGTTAGTGTTTGTCATTGACTCGGGATTTTGATTGAGGGTATTTGACTTCTTCAAATAGGGGGAGATTGTTAGGTCCATTGCCCACAATGTCCCAGAATTGAAGAAGTCAAACATATCAATGATATACACATTATTCTATTTAATGTATGTTCAAGTTAATTTAAGCAGATTTGTCTTTGTGACAGTGATAGGACATGTATTCCAAGTGATGTGATGGGTAGTGATAAAATAAAGAGGTAGAGATACAGAAATCTGTCTAAGTCCACGGGCATTGAATGAAGCCAGTACACTCAATGCCATATGCAATAAAGAGCTGAGTTAGTTGTGGACAATCAAAGCCATGTAGTCTGCAAAGAAATTTTATAGTAGAGTACACAGGCATTGAGTGAAGGCAGTTCACTCAACGCCATCATCTAGTATAGCTAAATCTGTCAAAGCCTCAATGTTGGTGGGCAAAATATTTTACAAAGTCCAGAAGGGTTGAGTGAACATAGCTCACTCAACGCCAAAGAAGAGGGGATCGTGTTATGATAAAGCCTAAGAAAACAAAAGGCGGCCAAGTATAAAAGCGTAGAATGTTGAATCTACGCTTGACGCTCTCAACGCCAGAAAGCAAAAGCGTTGAGTCAAACTGCTGCAGTCAAAGCCTAAGATGAAGACAAAAATTAATTAAGTTCAGAAGCGTTGAGTGAAGCCTTTTCACTCAATGCATAATAATGTAGAAAGACAAAGAAAGAAAGGGTTGAGTGAGGCCAGCTCACTCAACGCCTTTAGAAAGGTGAAGGAATAGCCAAGTCTAGAGGCGTTAAGTGAGGAATGCTCACTCAACACTCTGAATGCCTAAGATGCAGAATGACTCAGATAGTTGACTAAGGGCTCTAGCATTGAGTGATGCTTGTTCACTCAATGCACTTAATGCTTAGAGTGGATCTGACAAATTGGCTAAGTCTATTACTAATGACGCCAGCCAAAGTCAATAAAAGTAAACAATGTTCAAATAAGTTGCGGAAAAGCTACATAACACGCTAAATAGCGTCGGAGGGCTACTGTACGCCTTCTTCCATTAAAGCAAGTTGCAGTTGTCAACTACATGTGGTCCCCACAGCTTCATGGAGCTATTAATCGGCATAATATAAAAGGGACAGCTTTTCAAGGAATAACTTAACTTTTAGTGTTTCACTTTTGCGGCTGGACTTCATCTTTCTCCCCATTGTTGCCAAGCAAAAGCTTGAAGTTGATCCAGCAGAACTAAAAGACCATTACAGATCTTTATAGCATTTTCTTCTGCTACAACAAGTTCATACAGGTTTCTGGTAAAGGGAAGAAGCAAAGCTTTGAGTTTACTGCAGGTTTATGTTAGTTGTTTGAAGACCTCAAGATCTGTCAGGTCTTCAGTCTTCTTTAGCAAGTTTAGAAACTCATTTCTAAGATACTTCCAGTAGAAGCAACCATTTGCTGAAGATCATTTATCTAGTTCTGTGAAGATAGTTAGGGCTGACATAGCTCAGGAGAAGACTCAAAGAAATTTCTCAGAGTCAAATTTACACAAATTATTTCATTTTAATAGGATCCTTTTGTATCTGAGTTATAAGGCCTTTGTTCCTAAGGTAGAGCAGATTTGAATGAGTGTACGATCCAGTTTTGGATCTAAGTATAGGACCTTTGGGTTCGAGGTAGGATCCTTTGTGGATTTGATCTGTAGGGATTTTGAGCCTATGGTATGTCAGTTTTGCCTGAGCTGTAGGAGAGTCATACTCTCTGAGTGTAGAATCTAGATTTTGATCTGAGGTAGGACCATGTGCCTGAGCTGTAGGAGAGTCATTCTCTATGAGGTTAGGCTATCCTCCATAGAGTGAGTTGTAGGACTTGAGTTCAAGTCTGAGGAAGGTGATCAGTTTGATCACTGAGATGTAGGTGCAGTTTGCTCTAAGGTAGGGCTTTGTGCATGAGGTTTAAGTCTTGGAGGAGACTGAGAGATCTAGCAGGATCTGAGGTGTAAGCTCTATGGAGTTGAGTTTTTGGAGATGTTCCTTTTCTAATTGAAAGTTATAAAGGTGGGAGGAGAGTGTATGGACCCAAAATCTGGGAACCACTATAAATTCTGTGTTCTTGTGTTTTTGTCTTGAAAGCATAAAACTACTAACTCATAACAAATTAAGTAAAAGAAAATAATAATAAATATATAAAACCTAATCACCCCCCCCCCTTTACATTGTTAGCTACCTTGAAATTAAATACTTTCAACACTTTATATGAAATCCTCAGGTTATTTTGAAGAAACTTCAATTTAAGTTAAGTTTTGATAGTCGTATCCCTCAGCTCAGTATATAAACTAGTCCACAAGTGAAAATAAGAATATACGCTGTTGAAATTACTTTGTTTAAATTGATTAACATCCTACAGGAGCATAAACATCCAAATAGGTCAACTCATGATATGCATATCTCAAGATTTAATATAAGTATAGAAATAACTTTTTACGTTCATTAAAATATAATTTCTTTGGTTTTAAAACAATACTATGCATGAGATAGCCAAAATGATAGTTTTATACTTTAAAATAACTAACATGCAATCCTAGCATAAAACCTTCCCATAGAGCAAGTAAAACTAATAGTTCAATCAGAAATTGACTTAGGGACAAGCAAGTAACTAAACATTCAACCAAAATCTCCAGTGGGCTTCAACAACCTTACACGAACCCACTAAAAACATATATTTCTAAACTAAAGAAAAAAAATCACAAAACAACCTCACAATGGTGAAGAAAAGACAACTGCAATAGATGTAGACCACTAGCCACAACCAACCCTAGCCGCTGAACTGGCTACTACCCAAACCTAGGCATTCAAAAAAAAAGAATACATCAATAAGAATATAAAAGTGGCAAAAAGATTATTAATAGATGAAAACAAATAAGTTTAAGGGTTACCAACCCAAACAGGAAAGGCTGTCAAACCACAGCAGATGAGAAATAAAACAGTAATAAATTATTAACTTATAAAGTCCAAGAGTAAGGAAGTTGCACCAAGTGCGAAATGAAGTCATGCTTCGATAGAATCTGCAAAAATAAGCATAAAGACATATGTCTACACAATGATAAGAAAAAGACTGAATAGCTCTAAACACGTAAAACATTAAAACCGGTAAAACGGTTCAGAGTCGGTGTCGACGATGTACAATACGAACTAACATACCTAAACATCTTGAGAGGGCACTATGGTTGTGGCCACAATGTCACACATAACCTGATAGTCCAAACATCTCAAAAGGCACTATGGTGGTGGCCATAATGTCCAACAAAACCCAATAGTCCATGAGAAAACACCAAAGAACCACCTAATGTAATGATTCATGAGCCGGCACTAGGTTGGTTGTCCTTTTCACTCTCAACCATGGGACACACCTAAACATCCATAAATTCTGACAAAACCATAACAAAAACATAGTATTTCTCCAACGACAAGTAGGAAGAAAAATCCCAAAATTCACCCTAAGGCCCATACTCGATCAATTGGCTCAATTCGGCGAGAAAATACTAAGTCCATATGGATACGTCGAGTATACTCGACGAATACAATAGATACTCGACGATTTATAATTAGCAAAATTAACTAGCTTAACGATACTCGATGATTCGGCTAACATAAACTTGATACTAGATGAATCAGCAAAATTACCCAAGTCCACGGGAAATTCATCGAGTATACTGGACGAATTTTAAGTTCTTTCAATCCTCTCAATGCCAAAACAGTCTCACTCGACGCCTGGACTTAACTCGCAAAATTTACTTCACTCAACGCCTAGCTGAGTTCACTCAGCACACTCGATGCCAAAGATAGTAACACTCAAAGTACTCAACACCAGTTGCTTCACTCAATGGTCTCGACGCCAAACTGACAATACTCAACGAA
This sequence comes from Platanthera zijinensis, assembly GCA_039513925.1. Classification (NCBI taxonomy): domain Eukaryota; kingdom Viridiplantae; phylum Streptophyta; class Magnoliopsida; order Asparagales; family Orchidaceae; genus Platanthera; species Platanthera zijinensis. The sequence continues at coordinate 46,004,838 of CM077095.1, forward strand.
TTCGTCTAGTTTACATCACCAATTAGACTTAGCCTCATCGGCACTTGATACTCTCGATGCCAAAACTAAATAACTCAACGCCAAGCTTATAACTAGAAGAACTCAATGCCTAAACTCAAATAATGTAGCATAACTTAATGCTGAGACTAATACTCGGCGAATTCATCGAGATTACTTGACGAATCTTATTTAGACTCATAGATCACTCGACGCTCTCGACGCCAAGTCACATTCACTCAACGACTTGACTGATACTCGACGAATTCATCGAGAATACTCGACGAATTCGTCGAGAATAATCGACGAATTTTCCTTAGTCTAAAACTCGTATTTGATGAATTCTACTCACTGCTATATACGACAAATCATCTTTACTAAGAATGTCATCTACGTTGAAATTATCTTCGACTAACTGTCATATACGACGAATCCTACTAAACTGAAAATCATACACTACGCAGCAAGATCAAGCTTAGCTGAAACCCTACATTACTCCTAACTCTAAAGAGGGAAGAACAGATATAGTAAACACACAAAAGGAGACATAACAAGGGGAAGAATTCACCACTTGCCTCTAACTTCCCGGAATTCGGCCACACAAGCGCTAATCCTCAAGGATCTGGCCGTAAGAACACCTATGCAATGATTCCTGAAACTTTTCATGTCAAACAAGGGTCAAAATCGAATATCCTAACACCCAAAAATTCAAGAAACGGGAAAAACTCACCATTCAAATGTAGATCTCAGCGAGAGCTATCCAAATCTACCATCCGACGATGATTTCAAGCACCGGGGCTGCTACAATCGACGCCCAAAACCTTGTGAAGTCCGCCGCTCTCCGTCTTTCGCGAATATTCTAACGACTTGTGAATAAGAAGATGAATAGGGTTACGTCTAATTCTTAAGGGTATTTATACTTATAGTATTTAAATAAAATAATATATTATATTATTATTTGATGTGTTTAACGACAAGTGTAAAGGTCGCAGAAGTAATATAAAATGGGTGGCTTTCCCAAGTATCGATCTCTTCAAGGAACACAGTAAGGGGGGAGTTAATATCAAGGAGGACTTGAGATGGAAGTCCTTAGGTCAGAGTTAACGATGGGGGATTTTGATGGTTGTGATAAATTAAAGCAAAACACAAATAACTACTCCTATGCAACGCCACAATGCGATGCTTTGCCAGGCGGGATGGAAGACTACACGGGCCACTATGCACCGAATCGCAAGGAGGATGGGCGAGTAGGCAAGCATAGGAACTAAATGAACCAAGGAATATGAGGGTCGTAAGCACCACTTCGCTATGCACGCAACTAATAATTGCTAGTGCGGGAAGAACGGATGGATGGCAGATGGAAAATAAAGCGCACCTCAAGAAACTTTAGCATAAACAATACAAGTTCACATAGACATTAAACTAATAATGTTTACAACTAAGAGCACATTATCAACACAAAAGTTCAACATCACATAAACAATAATAAAGGAAGAATAAGTCAAGAGATCGACGGAATCCGAAGGCTCGTCGAGGGTTCGCGGAAGGAATCGCCGGGTTGTAAATCCGAATCCAAGCTCGGTCCTCAACTACGTCTGGGGCAGAGAAGGGCTGTCAGTACCTTCCAATGGACCCGTCTTCTTCGTGTCACGATCCGGAAGAAAGTTTCAAGATTCCCTTCGCTTGTTAGCTATGGCATCAAAGCTTGAAATAGAGCTTAAAAGATGAAGGAGAAGGCTGAGAGCAAGCAATGACAAGGTATAGGCTTCGCGAGCATGCCCGGACCATCCCCCCTTGGTGGAAGATGAAGGGCGGAGGTGGAAGGGAAAAACTTTGCCCTAAAATACGGAGGAAGTTGCTAGAAATGAAGCTGTCATCTAATGGTGAAAATTTGCGCTTTAAATAGAAAACGATGAGAAAAATGGTCACACACGGTCCCGCGCAGAACTGTGCGCTAACCGTGCGTTGTTAACTTATAGATCCTGATCGCGGAAGAATATACGTTGACCCGTGCGTTTTACTCACGCACGAGCGCTTCCTCCCGTGCATGAAGGAAATCGCACCGGTAAACACAAAATGCAGGAAATCAAGGTAAAATAGGGGAACCATGTGTTTTACTCGCGCACAGGCGCGTTTACCCGTGCATGAAGGAAACACACGATTTACCCCAGAATACAAGAATTCAGAGAAAAATGTGCAGATAGTGTGATTCCTTCTCGCACTGTTTGGCTTAAACCGTGCGGGAACAAAATGCATGGGTAGAAACAGAAGTCCGCAGAAATACTGTGTGAAATGCACGATTGCACTGAAACAGTGCATGAAGAAATGCGTACGACCGTGTGTTTTACACAGAAATTAGAAAATGAATCCGGGATATCCCGAATACCTGCACAGTAATAAAAAACGCTGGAGAACCTGCTCCCAACAACAAAATGAAGACAATAACATCAAAAAGAGCTATGGGGATCACCAGGTGCTTACCCCTAACAAAAGCATGCTCAATTGCACACCCACGGGCTTATAAGTGCACTTCCTATGGAAATAAAGTTTAGAAGAAATATGAATGACAAAGAACTAAAAGTGAAGTGCAAATGCATGAAAACTAGCCCAGATGTGTCCGAAAAACCCTATATAAATCGGACTCATCACACCCCCAGATTTATGTGTTTGCGTGTCCCGAGAAAACAAAATCTATGAAGGAAAAATGATTTACCTAACATAGCCATTGCGATACTGAGTACCATGCAAAGTCCCATGCTCGTACGCGTACAAATATGATAGAGTAAATTTCTAAGTATGCAAAAAGTTTATACTTTTCACAATGCGTATCCAAAGTTTATTACTACTCAAAAATGGAATCACGGTGAATCAACCGGTCAAAAATAGTAAGAAAGTAGGTAGGATACTAAGGTGAGCTTTGCCAAAGATCGGGGCTCAGGATCACCTCCAAAGGAATCCACCAATGTCGAGGACCATACGCTTGCCCGTTCACACTCTCTCCCCGACACTAGTTTGACTCAAACGCGAATCTGCAGGACTTTAGAAAAATCGTGAGGCTTGGGTTACGTTTAGGTAAACAAAGAAAAATAGGAAGGCTATGCACCTAACCCAAATGAGCTATCATAAAAAGAATCCCTCAGCAAACCACAATATATCCAGGTGCATCACACCCCCGGACTTAACTTTTAACATATGGGTGTATACACCGGCTACTCCAAATAAAATAACAACTCCAAAAAGATTTTCAATCAAACTTTTCTTTTCATTTTTTTTACAAATATTTTTCTTTTTCTTTTTCACCTTTCTTTTCTTGTCACATCTCAGCAAAAATAAACCTTGGAGCACATCCACATTTTCACAAAGATATCACCACATCAACACCCCGACATGAAAATGTAAAACACTAAAGCTCGACTTGGGTGTTCGACAAGGATCGGCTATGAGGCTTTGGTGAAAAAAATGTAGAGCAGAATCAAAAGATGGGTTGACACAAAGGGGCTAGTGAGGATAAGATGTTCGGAATGGTACAAAGCTCAAACTCGCCACAATGATGGCCTACATCACGCTCATGCTAGACTAACCATGAACAAATGCTTCGAGAGTAGCTTGGGGCAATTCTTAGCACCCGAGAAAGATAATCCTTCCTCCTGACTCGAGCAAAATGACTCAAGTGATGGCTACACACATCCCTACACTACCGTTCGATTCACACCAGATTCACCAATTTTTGAGTAGAATAAAAATTATTTATGCAAATAGCAAAATATAAAACTATAAGCATACAAAAAAATTAAATCTACTCAAATTTCTACATGAGACGAGAGCACTCGACTAGGAGCACATCAAGGTCAACATTTTACTTAGTCTCAATATCCAAAGTCAGCACAAAAATTTTCCCAAATAGTACAAAAGATACGAGTTTAACTCGCAACACGCTAACAGCTAAGCACGCGCTCATGTGGGTGCAGTGGTGTGCGATGCAATGAAGTAATAAAAATAAAATGTTAAAAGCTTCTAGTATGCACAAGAAATGTGCATGTGCAAAAGGAAACTAATAAAGGCTCTCCCCCAGACTTAAACTAAGCTACGCATCATTGGATATAGAAATTTAAATAAAAAAGAGATAATGGAAGAGGTTACCCAATGCTCAGCTAGTGAGCATACCAGAAGACGCTTGAAAAGTAGAAGAAGGCCCGTCATACGAAGAATCACAACCCCGCCAATACGAAGTTGTCATGAATACCTGCAGGGGTGAGCTCCACAAAAACAAAAGAAAAATATACAAAAAGAAATGCTAAAATGACAAAAGACATGAAAAATAAAAATGCAGTAAATGAAAGATAACTACTGGGGTTATTGTCATCCCAGCACGACTTATTACATTCTATACAATTCTAGCTAATGGGCCTATGAAAAGAAAAATCCACAGGTAACTGTTCCATTATCCGTTTCGGTAACGGGTACCGATACGACGATAAAACAATTACCCCTCTATCGAAATAATAATACCTGTACAACCCAAGTAGAGGGAATAGGAAGTAAGAAGTGGAGGAGCGCTGGTCCTCACTCATCTCACCAAAAAAAATATCCTTGCCTAACAAGGCATTGTCTACAGGGAGACAGTAGGAGGAGAAAGCAATGAATGGAGCTTCCACAACTGAGGAGGAATCAACCTCGTAATGAAAGAGGATGCTCTCATCCACGACTCGAGCTGAAAGATCCAAGTCCTCCAAAAGTACCTGCGAAGACTCAACCCGCCCAGGCTCAGATAAAGAAGGGGAATCAAGAAATAAAGGATTAGATGAGAGAAAAAAATCAAAAATAGGAGGAGTGGTCCTGGTATCACTCCCAGTAGGATCCAGACATAGATCACTGTCAGTGTCATTTGAGTCATGACCTGGGCAATCTGAGAATAGGAGGTCCTCAGTGGTGGTTTGGACCTCCTCATCCAACAAGTAAGTGGGAACTTCCTCATCAGATAGGATCTCCTCATCAACACACCTAGGTGCGTCCACATGTTCCAAGATGTAATACTCTCCATTGATGAGAATAACATCCTCATCATACATGGGCACATCCTCAGGCTCAGAATCATAATCCGGCCTAACATCATCAACCGACTCACTAAAAATTTGGATAGATAATTCTAGCAAAGAATGCGGAGGAAAAACAACATCAGAGAAAATATGTGCGGGTTCTTTCGGGGGTGAATACAAAAGAGGGGAAAAATGCATAGGGAGAGACAGCGCCACAATGTCATCACACTGATCAGTAGAAAGTCTGATGGGTATATCCGCAGTAGTTCCCCATAGACAAGGTAGTACTGTGAATATATCATCAGAATCAAAATGGGCAGCCAATTGAGAGGTGGATGGAACGAGTATGATATCCGGCTCATCATCCTCCTCCAACTGGTGCTGAAATTCTGTGCAATCTTTCAACACGTGCTTGGTGCTACGACAAAAAAAAACCGTTTTCCATTACTCCTCGGTCTCGGTGGGATCGGAGAGGAATAAGAAAAAGGTGTAGGTGTAGAAGAGAAGTGACCTTAAGACTGGGGTACGGTGTATAAAGTACCATTAGAAGACGGTGCTCGATACACTGAACCACGAGAATTATGCTCCCAATCTTTAGTGGGGCACTAACCACTACCATGCCAATAATCCCCAAACCATTGGCAACGGATATTCGTATAAGAATGCATGGTGCATCAAGAAAGAATTCACCAACAGAAATATTCTAAGCAAAAATATACTACACACTAGCAGATAAAAGAAAAGCAATGCCTGCAACTGAAAAATTAAAACTAGAAAAGGGAACAAAGAAAAATAAGCAATAAATTTAAAAAAACTAAAGCAAAGAAAAATAAAACAAGGAATGAACAAATGGAAAAAGGCTTCTATCTCTTATCTCCCTCTCCAAAAACTCACACGACTGTGTTCCCCGACAATGGCGCCAAAAACTTCACGTGTTGAACGACAAGTGTACCGGTCGCACAAGTAATATAAAATGGGTAGCTTTCCCAAGTATCGATCTTATAAAGGAACATAGTAAGGGGGAGTTAATATCGAGGAGGACTTGAGATGGAAGTACTTAGGTCGGAGTTAACGATAGGGGGTTTTGATGGTTCCGATAAAATTAAGCAAAACACTAACAACTACTCCTATGCAACGCGGCTATGCGATGTTTCGCCAGGCGGGATGGAAAACTACACGGGCCGCTATGCACGGAATCGCTAGGCGGATGGGTTTGTAGGAAAGCGTAAGAACAAAATGAACCGAGTAATATGAGTGTCTTAATCACCTCTTTGCTACGCACGCCACTAACAATCGCTAGTGCGATAAGAACGGATGGATGGCAGATGGAAAATAAAGCGCACCTCAAGCAACTTAAGCATAAATAATACAAGTTCAAATAGACATGAAACTAATAATGTTTACAACTAAGAACACATCATCAACACAAAAGTTCAATAGCACATAAACAACAATAAAGGAAGAACAAGTCAAGAGATCGACCGAACCCAAAGTCTCGTCGAGGGTTCACGGAAGGAATCGCCGGGTTGTCAATCCGCATCCATGCTCGGTCCTCAACTACGTCCGGGGTAGAGAAGGGTTGTTACTACCTTCCAATGGACCCATCTTCTTCGTGTCATGATCCAGAAGAAAGTTGCAAGCTTCCCTTCGATTGTTAGCTATGGCGTCAGAGCTTTAAATAGATATTAGAAGATGAAGGAGAAGGCCGAGAGCAAGTAATGACAAGGTATAGGCTTCGCGAGCATGGCTGGAGCTTCTCCCCTTGGTGGAAGATGATGGGCGAAGGTGGAAGGGCGGAACTTTGCACAAAAATGTGGAGGATGTGGATGGAAATGAAGTTATCGTCTAGTGGTGAAAATCTGCGCTTTAAATAGAAAAAGATCAAAAAAATGGTCACGCACGGTCCCGCGCACGACCGTGCACTGACCGTGCGTTATTAACCTACAGATCTTGATCGCGAAAGAAGATGCGTTGACCCGTGCATTTTAATCGCGCACGGGCACTTCCGCCCATACGTGAACGAAATCGCACCGATAAACACAGAACGGAGGAAAATAAGGTAAAACAGGGGAACCGTGTGTTTTACTCGCGCACGGGCGCGTTTACCCGTATGTGAAGGAAACACACAATTTACCCCAAAATGCAGGAATTCAGAGAAAAATGTGCAGACAGTGCGATTCCTTCTCGCACGGTTTGGCCTAAACTGTATGGGAACAAAACGCGCGGGTAGAAACAGAAGTCCCCAGAAATGCTGTGTGAAACGCACGATGGCACTGAAACCGTGCGCAAAGATATGCGCATGACCGTGCGTTTTACACAGAAATATGAAAATGAATCTGGGATGACCCGACTACCTGCACAGCAATAAAACTAGCTGGAGAACCATCTCCCAGCAACAAAATGCAAACAACAACAATAACAGAAAGAGCTACGGGGAGCACCAGGTGCTTACCCCCAACAAAAGCATGCGCAATTACACACCCATGGGATTATAAGTGCACTTCCTATGGAAATAAAGATTAGAAGCAATATGAATGATAACGAACTAAAAGTGAAGTGCAAATGCGTGAAAATGAGCCCAGATGAGTCTGAAAAACCCCATATAAATCGGACTAATCATTATTATTACACTAAACATCCAAATAACCGGAAATGCCAAATCATCTCGAATTTCTACAAAATTCGGACCGAAACTAAACATCGATACTACGAATCTAACGTTGAAGTCAAAATTAAATCCAGCAAACTAAACTCGGGTAAAAACTACTGAAGTCAAAAACACCAAATATCCCAAAAAGGCTCGACCTAGTTCCAAAATAAATCTGGCTCGCGAGGGAAATCTCGAAAAAACACATTAAAATTTAGCTATGATAATATTCTAAGTGAAAAACTCATATAACAAATGAGCAAAAGTCATTCTCCAGCAATGGTCCCCGTCAACTACGTGTCATCATAACGCCCTAACATCAAAAATATGCCACTAAAGGAATAAAATAAACATCGAAAAATCCGGGGTAATACAGTCATTCCCCCTAAAAGAAAGTTTCGTCCTGAAACTTGATACACAACTGAATCCACTAAAGAAAGAAAATAACCAAGGGTTATTGAATAAAGACACTTAGCAAAAGAAACTAAGAAAATGTATGAGGATGATCCTCCCTCATAGCTTACTCCAAATTCCAAGTCACGTTCTCCACGTCTTGGTTTCGCCACAAAACATTAACTATGGGTATTGTCTTCCTTCGCAACACCAAATCTTGAGTATCTAGAATGCGAACAGGCATCTCAACATAAGAAAGGTCAGGCTATAACTGGGGCACCGAATTGAGAACATGTCCGTTAATAAGCACACAATTTTGCAACTGGCTCACATGAAACACATCATGCACACCAGGGAAATTTTTGAGAAAATTTAGCCTTTAAGTTGACACTTTGATGCGTTCAATAACTTGGAAAGGTCCCTCATACCTGGGATCCAACTTGTGGTTCCTTCCAAACCACATATCACAATACATCGTGGAAAATTTAAGAAACACCTTGTCCCCAACAACGAATTACAGATCAACTCTTCGCCGATTAACGTTCTTCTCATAACTCTCCGGAGCTATTCGAAGCTTCTCTCGAATAGGCATCACAAAAGTATTCATCTATTCCAAGGCTTACGGACCCAACAACGATCTTTCACCAACTTCGACCCAAAATAAGTTAGTTCTGCAATGTCTCCCATTCAAAGCCTCAAATGGGGCCATCTACAAGCTCTCTTGATAACTATTATTATATGTGAATTCCATCAATCTCAACCGCTCGTCCCACACTCCCCTGTGGTCCAAGATGTGACCACTTATCATATATTCCACAATCTGATTTACTCTCTCCATCTAACCATTGGTCTGTAGATGATAAGCGGTTGAATGTTTGAGGTCGGTACCCAACCCTTCCTGTAAACTCTTACAAAAACGAGACGTAAACCTGGAATCTCGATCTAATAAGATGCTTACAGGTACTTCATGTAGTCTGATGACCACATCCAAATTTAACTCTGCTATTTTTTTCATGGAGTAATCAATCTTGAACGGCACAAAGTGAGCTTAATTCGTCAAACTATCAACTATTACCCACACAAAATCCTGTCTTTGGGGAGATCTTGGAAACCAGTAATAAAGTCCATTGAAATACTCTCCAACTTCAAACTTGGAATATCCAATGGCGTCAACTTGCCACCAGGCCGTCTATGATCTATATTAACACTCTTGCAGGTGAAGCCCTCAGACATAAACTTTGGTATATCAATCTTCATTCCATAACACAAAAAGATTTGTTCCATATCTCTATACATCTTAGTAGAACAGGGGTAGTAGGAAACACTAGAATAATGCGTCTCACTACACAACTTAGCTCGAATATCCTCAATAGTTGGGATACAATATCTAATGCGGTACTTCAAAGTAGCCGCATCATCAATTGAAAAGTCTGGTAATTCCCCTTTCTCGGTTCTACTACAAAGGTGATCCACATCAGGATCGTCCTTTTGATATAGCCTAGTCAGCGTAATCCATGAAGGATCTGATACTTCCAACCTGCTTGGCAAGTTGCAACTTTCAACCGAGATACCCATTAACAGAAATTTTTCCACCAAGGATTCCACCGAAAGCCAAAAGATCTGCGTGATCTTTCTATTCAAGCCATGCATTGGCTACCACATTAGCTTTGACCGTATGGCATTGGATCTCGACATCGTAATCCGCAACATATTCTAACCATCTATGCTAGCGCAAATTTAATTCCTTCTGAGTGAAAACATACCTTAAGATCTGATGGTCCATGTAAATCTTACACAATGTGCCATACAACAAATGTCCCCACAAATTCAACGCTTAAATCACTGCCGCAAACTCCAAATCAAGAGTAGGGTAGTTCCTTTCATGTATCTTTAATTTCCTCGACCCATATGCAATTACCTTGCCTCCTTATATCAAGACAAATCCAATCCTGACGTGTGATGCATCCACATTAGTAGCATACTCCGATCCTTCGGTAGGCAAAGTCAACACTAGAGCAGTGCACCATCTCTTTTTTAATTCCTAAAAAGCTTCATCGCATTTGTCGCTCCAAACGAACGTTGTATTCTTCTGCGTAAGCTTAGTCAGCAGCGTATACAACATAGAAAATCCTTCCATAAACATCTTATAATAGCCTGCCAACCATAGGAAGCTTCTTATCTCTTTGGGTGTGGTAGGTCTTTTCCAATCCATTACGGCAGCTATCTTTTCTTGGTAAACAGAAATTCCATACTTTTTCACAACTTGCCCCAAAAAGTAAACTTGAGGTAGCCAAAACTCCCACTTACTAAATTTTGCATACAACCTATGCTCTCTCAAAGCAAGACAGAACTAAAAGCAAGTGCTGGGCATGCTCCTCAGCAATCCGGGAATAAACCAGAACATCGTCAATATATATAACCACAAAAAGGTCTAGAAAATCTTTGAACACTCTGTTCATCATATGCACAAAGGTAGAGGGTGCATTCGTCAATCTAAAAGACATTACCCAGAACTAAAAATGTACATGGTTGGAATGAAAAGTAGTCCGCGGAACATCCGACTCACGGATTCTCAAATGATGGTAGCCAGAACGAAAGTCAATCTTTGAAAACACTGTACTATCGCGCAACTGATCAAACAAATCATCTATTCGCGGCAAGGGATGCTGGTTCTTTATAGTTACCTTATTCAGTTCCTTATAAACAATGCACAACCACATAGATACATCCTTCTTATTTATAAACAACACAGGAGCACCCCTAGGTGAAGAACTTGGCCTAATGAATCCACAATACAACAACTCATCTAGTTGGGTAAACAACTCTTCCATCTTACAAGAAGGCATACGGTACGGTGCCTTAGAAATAGGGCAAGTACCCGACTCCAAATTTATAACAAACTCCATATCTCTCTTAGGCAGAAGACCATGAAGACTATCTGGGAATACATTAGGAAACTCTCGCACAACCGCAACATCCTCGATATGTGGCAAACTGCTAACAGTTTCAAAAACAGAAACCAAACAAACAAAAAAACTGGAATTCAAAAGTTTCTGAGCACATACTACAGAAATAATCGGGGAATCCTGGTGCGGAAAACCATAAACACTCCTGTGGTGGCCGTTGCCCATCTAAAAGTCAAAATGCTTAACCTTGCACTAGATAAAGGGTATAATATTTAGACAACCAGTCCATTCCTAAGATCACATCAAAGTCCTCCAAATCCAACACCTTCTAATCAGAAAACTCTAGGAAATCACCTAAATGTTTCTCACAACTCAGGATACCTTGGTACGACACCACCGAATCACCGGAAGGAAACTTAACGCGAAACGAATCACCACTAGATCAAGAGTCAGATGATGAAGATCTATGAAAGTCCTAAACACTAACGGCTGGTAGCACAAGAATCGAAAGGAACACGGGCCCAACGGTTCTTTACCTTAAACTTCCTTATAAAGTCGCATACGTATCTAGACGAGCAAACATCAAAACTAAAGTTGATATCAAGAAACTTGATTAGAATCTAACATGAGATAACTTGGGTGGATGTCTACGCTTCTTCAAAAGTCACCACATTTAACTTGCCCTTCCCTTTATCGAAATATTGCGGCGATGGTAATGCTTGAAGTGGAACTGGCTGGAATGTTGGATGAGATTGTTGGAAACTTGACTTAAAATGACCCTTATATCCGCACTTGAAATAGACCTTATCCTTGCTCTAACAATGGGCATCATCATAGCCCTTTTTCATACACAAAGCACAAACCAAATATCCCTTGGGAGCGCTCTGAATTGCATGAACTTGCTATTGATTTTTAGATCACAACCTCTTGAAACAATTTTCAAACGTGTGGCCTTGCCAGCCACTGAAACTAAACACCTGCTTGCTTCCCTTCTTTGAAGCAGGGACAAATTCTAGAGAGCTCTTACCATCATCAGACTTTCTCTTTTCCTTCCTCAAATGCTTGCCTCGATTCTTAGTAGTATTTATCGCTTCGACTTCAAGAGGAGCTTCTACTTCCTCAACATAGTTTTCATATCCATAAGCGCTAGCCAGCTACTGGATGTCACTCCTATGGCAACCTATAAATCGCTTGACTCTAATAGCTTCAAAAGCAACCAAATCCGGGGCAAACCGGCTCAACTTGCTGAACTCCACCTCATACTCAATGAACGTTAGTTATCTTTACATCAGATGTAGAAAGTTGTTCATCAAACTGTCTTGCTCGAACGATGCCAGAAACTTCCTAAGCAACAACTCCTTGAATAATTCCCATGAACATCCATCTATGTTGTTCTCTTTCTCTCTCAACCACCAACTCTTTGCAAGAACCTTAATCTGGTAAGAGAAAACCACCAATGTCTAGTCCGCAGAAATTCCTGAATATGAGAACATCTCCTTGATCGCGATAATCCAACCATTTAACGCCATGAAATCATCTCTGCCGCTATAGGTAGGAGGTCCTAGTCACTGAAAATGCGAGAAAAAATTCATCTCTAGTGGCAGTAGAACTGGAGGCACAAAAGGAGTGGGAGGAATGAGAATGGATTGACCCACAATAAGGTCTTGCACTCTCGGTTGCTGCCCTGTAATGACAGTCAACAATACCTGGATCTATGAATGCATCTCCACAATCTGCCTTAACAGAGCCTCATTGCTCTGCCGTAGTCCCTCAATCACAGCCTCACTCTGCCCACTAGACGACTTGCCCTTAGACTGGGGAGTCAACCTCGTAGCAATGCGCTTATGCGGCATCCTAAGAAAACAACGAACAACCAATCAAAACCTAGCTTAACCGATAGAACAGCTTAGTTTATACCATAATTGTATAGATATTTGCACATGCTGCTAACTTGCTCTGGGATTTTCATAAAAATGGCATGACTAAACTTAAAATGATATACCATCATCCTATTGAATCATGTGCATAAACTTATGAATGCATGAATTATCATTCTTTCTGTTTTAAATCAATGTGTGTACGTAAGTCATCATGTAGATCTTTAGATTGGAATGTGTGTTAATGTTATGTTACGTTATGCATGTTGTGCTATACCATCTAATAAAGGCCTTAATGCTTGTTATGAGCGGCATACACATGAAATATTATGCATCTCATACAACATAATATCGCATGTAACAAAAAATCAAAATCTAATGTGTATTCATGTGATGATTGTTATGCATCACATAATACATAACCGTCACATGTTGCTTCCAATGGGGATCCATATACAAACACATATTATACATAATATACTACATAATTTGCCCGATAGACTTCATATCCTGCTTATGAGTGTATTGTATGTGCTTCAGCTAAGACATACTGATGACACATCGGTGTGTGTATGAAATGAAGCAAGACCACTAAAACTATATTTCTGATACCAACTCTCACAACCCGCATTTTCTCCGCATTTAAACGATATATCAGAGTAAGAGAAAACACGCGTCGTAGTGCCACACCATACGGGAGAATGGAAGACTCTCAGGCAAGTACCCGAACCTAACACTTTATATGAAATCCTAAGGTTATTATGAAGAAACTTCTATTTTAGTATTGTTTTGATATCCATATCGCTCGGCTCAGTGCATCAACTATTTCACAAGTGAAAACATGAATATACACTTTGAAAAATACTTTGTTTAAATTAATTAACATCCTACATGAGAATAAACATCCAAATAGGACAACTCATGATATGTATACATGTAGATTTAATATAAGTATAAAAATAACTTTTACGTTTGTTAAAATATAATGTCTCCGGTTTTGGAACAATGCTATGCGGAGAAGGACATGACTTAACGAAATTTTTTTGAAGTGAAAACTATTTTCTCGAGAAGGATATGATTTCTCGAGAAAAGTACTTAGCGCAAATATAGAACTGAAAACAGATTTCTCGAGAAGGATTTAATTTCTCGAGAAATAAATTGCTTTCTCGAGAAATGGCCTGACCATCTCGAGAAATGGTCTAACCTTCTCGAGAAATTTAATTAACGAAAATTCTGTGGACTGAAGTACTTATTTCTCGAGAAAGAACTTGAGTTCTTGTGAAAAACTTTTAATTTCTCGAGAACTACTTTCCTTTCTCTAGAAATGAACATGGTTTCTCGAGAAATCGTCAGGGCTTTTCTCAAGAAAATACTTAGAGATAGTTTCAGACTATTTTCCGAGAAGTCTAACGGTTTCTCGAGAAAAGCTTGTTTTCTCGAGAAATGTACTTAGACTTCTCGAGAAACAAACTTCATTTTCTCGAGAAATGGAGTTAGAAATTTTTCAGAAAAAAATTTCTTTTCTTCTTTGTTGAAGACCAGCAACCCTTCCTTTCTTCCATTTCTTTAGTACTAGAAAATGAAGTGCATCCCAATAGAGAGGTTACACATGAGTCAACATCATGGAGCACACATTGAGGTATTACATTACATGGTCCGGTGTTTAGTGAATCATTATAAACTAACATTGGTCTACACATAGCAATAAAGACTTGCAAGCACTCAACTAAAGAATAGCATCAAGTACATACTTAGTTCATCTTAGTTCAAGGGTGACTTTACACAAATCTAGGTTATTGTGGATACAATACCAAACAGTGGCCACCGACTCAGAACTGTGGTTTTTACCAGTGCTAATGATTCACGTATTTAGAGCTGTTTAGTCTCTTTCCTTCCTATTATTTAGTCATTTGTTGAATGCTTACTCATGCAGATCTTATCAAACCATGACTTCACTTCGCACCTGGTGTAATTTCTCTTACTATACTATTGAAATTCCTGTTTTACTTGGTATAACTTAACTTTTAAACTGAGGTTTATCAGCCATTCTTATAGTTGGGGTTGGTAACCCTTCCTTTTTCCCTTTGATTATTATATACTGATGATATTGTTTAAAACTTGTATTTTCTTGCTGAGGTATTCTTTCTTTGAATGCGTCAGGTTTGGAGCAGTAGCCAGTTGAGTGGCTAGGGTTTGGTTGTGGCTTGCATTCTGCAGTGGTTGCAGTTACATTTACCTCATCGATTGTGATGTACTAGTTATTATTTGATTATAGTTAAGACATACAAACAATTAGTGGGATTGTGTCAGGTTATGGACGCCCACTAGTGATCTGGTAGAATGTTAAGTACTTGCTAGATGCTAAATCTTTTTCTGTGTGAATAGTTGGTTTTACTTGGTCTATAGTATGGTTTTATGCTAGGATTGCATGTTAGTTACTCTTAAATACATAAAATGTCATTTTCCTATTTCATTCATAGCATATTTCAAAACTAAAGTCATTATATTTTAAGAAACGTAAAAGCTATTTCTATACTAAGACTAAATCTAGAGTCGTGCATATCACGAGTTATCCTAGTTTTATGTTTATGCTCATGTAGGATGTTAATCAAATATAAACAAAGTAGTTTCCGCAGCATATTTTTATATTTTTACTCGTGGACTTATTGATCCACTGAGCCGAGAAATACGGGCACCCAAAACTTAACCTAAATTACAGTTTTCTTCATATTAAACTCGTGGATTTCATACAAAATTATAGAGTTATTGTCTTGCTTAAGTATCTGCAGTTATCCCCTATATGGCGTGGCATCACGATGTGTGTTTTCTCTTACCCAGATATGTCGTATAATTGTAGAGATGATGCGGATAGTGACATAAGGGGTACAAACAAGAAGAAGGTTTTTATTTTGATCAAACCTTTGCCCCTATAGCAAGATTGGAAGCCATCAGACTGTTCCTACATATGCTGCATACAAGGGATTCAAGGTCTACAAGATCAATGTGAAGTATGCCTTCCTGAATAGTGACTTAAAGCAAGAAGTCTATGTTGAGCAGCCTACAAATTTTGTTGTTCCTAACCCACTTGATTTTGTTTATAGACTTAGGAAAGCTCTATATGGGCTGAAGCAAGCCCCTAGAGAATGGTTTGAAACTTTTTCTAGCTTCCTTATTGAGGATGAATTCTCAAGGGGGAAGATAGACAAGACTGTATTCCTAAGGGAATCAAAGGGTAAGATCATCCTAGTCTAAGTATATGTAGATGACATTATCTTTGGAGCTACTTATGACAACCTTTGCAAGAAGTTTGCCAAACTTATCCAAGGGAAGGTTGAGATGAATAGTATGGGAAAACTTAAGTTCTTCTTAGGACTCTAAGTTACACAGAATGATGATGGGTTATCCATATCCCAGTCTAAGTTTAATAGGGAGTTAAACAAAAAGTTTTGTTTGGAGACTGCCTCCACCATGAAAACTCCCATGGGGTCAAGTATGCCCATAAGAAAAATTAGGCAGGGAAACCTTGTTGATGAAACTTTGTATAGAGGGATAATTGGCTCTCTTCTATATCTTATTACAAGTGGCAGACATCATGTATGCTACATGTGTCTGAGCTAGGTGTCAGGCTTGCCTTAAAGAAGATCCTACTCAGCTGCAAAGAGGATTTTGAGGTATCTTAAGGGCACACCAGATCTTGGCCAATGGTACCCTAGGAAAGGGTAGTTTGAACTAATAGGCTATTGAAATGTAGATTTTGCAGGCTGAAAAGAGGTTCGAAAGAGCACTTCTGGCACCTTTTAGTTCTTGGGAAAAAGACTAGTGTCTTGGAGTACCAAGAATCAAATAAGTGTTGCAATCTGAACTATGGAGACATAGTACATCTCAGTAGGTAGCGACTGTGCAAAATTATTGTGGATCCAGCATCAGCTCCTGGATTATAACCTTCAGATAAGTTGAAGTTCCTTATATTATGATTCTACTAGTTCCATATCAATTGCTAGGAATCTTGTCACACACACTAAAATTAAGCATATTGAGATAATATATTATTTCATCAGGGAGCATGTGGAATGTGAAGATATCAACCTTGAGTTTGACCCTACAGACAAGCAAGTTGTTGACATCTTCACTAAGCCACTAGATGAAGCAAAGTGCAACACCTTCATGTTTCAGTTGGGTATGGAACCTAGTATAGCTTTAGTTGCTCCTCATTTTGTAACTTTGTCGCAGGATATAATATTTCTTGCAGGTGGAATTATTCTTAAGAAGGATGAAGACTTTTCAAGAGGTATTACTCGAGTGGTATCATGTTCAAGTGTTATCTATACTGGTATAGACTAGAGTGTCTATGTGGAAGTATGATAGAGGATGCTTCAGTTGAGGGGGAGCAAGTACAGTACTTATAGAGGTAGATTCAAGTAGTATCCTGTAGAGAAGGAGCAGCACACCTCAAGCACTCTCAAGTGGTTAAACTGCTGCAAGAGTTTCTTATCTGCACTCAAAAATGGGGAGCAGATAATCCGATCCTCCTTGACTATTTATAGAAGTCAAAAGGGGGAAAGAAGGATACAAATAAGAAGAAGGATACAAATGGAAAGGACACAAGTGGTATCAGATCTTATAAGAAGGGCTTGATCAAAATGATCAAGACCAGGCAACTATAATTCTAGGGGAGCAGGTGTTATGATTATCACCCTTTATGCAAGGAAAGTGTTGTAACTATAACTAGTTCTCTTGTTATAAGTTCTCCAAAATATGTTTTATTGCAGCATATATTAGTGTTTGTCATTGACTTGGGATTTGGATTGAGCGTTTTTTACTTCTTCAAATAGGGGGAGTTTTTTGGGTGCATTGCCCACAATGTCCCAGAGTTGAAGAAGTCAAACATATCGATGATATATACATTATTGTATCTAATGTATGTTCAAGTTCATTTATGTAGATTAGTTTTTGAGACATTGATAGGACAGGTATTCTAAGTGATGTGACAGGTAGTGACAAAGAAAGAAGTAGAGAGATATGAATCTGTCTATGTCCACGGGCATTGAGTAAAGCCAGTTCAATTAACGCCAAATGCAATAAAGCGTTGAGTTTGTTGTGGACAATCAAAGCCATGCAGTCTGCAAAGCAATTCTGCAGTAGAGTACATAGGTATTGAGTGATGGCAGTTCACTCAACGACATCATTTATTATAGCTGAATCTGTCAAGGCCTCAATATTGGCGGGCTAAATATTTGACAAATTCCAGAAGGATCGAGTGAATATAGCTAACTCAATGCCAAAGAAGACGGGGTCGTGTTATGATAAAGCCTAACATGAAAAAGGCGGCCAAGTACAAAAGCATTGAGTGATGAATCTACACTTGATGCTCTCAATGCTAGAAAGCAAAAGCGTTGAGTCAAGCTGGTGTAGTCAAAATCTAAGATGAAGACAAAAAACGATTAAGTCCAGAAGCATTGAGTGAAGCATGTTCACTCAACGAATAATAATGAAGAAAGACAAAGAAAGAAAGGGTTGAGTGAGGCCAGCTCACTCAATGCCTTTCGAAAGTGAAGGAATGTCTAAGTCTAGAGGTGTTGAGTGAGGTAGCCTCACTAAATGCTCTCAATGCCTAAGATGCAGAATGACTCAGATAGTTGACTAAGGGTTCTTGCGTTAAGTGAAGCTTGTTAACTCAACACACTCAACGGCTGGAGTGGATCTGAGAAATTGGCTAAGTCCATTACTAATGACGCTAGCCAAAGTCAACAAAAGTAAACAATGTTCAAATAAGTTGTAGGAAAGCTACAGAACACGCTAAATAGCATCAGAGGGCTACTGTACGCCTTCTACCGTTAAAGAAAGTTGGCGTTGTCAACTTCTTGTAGTCCACACAGCTTTTTGGAGCCATTAATCGGTAGAAGATAAAAGGGACAACTTCTTAAGGAAGAACTTAACTTTTAGGGTTTTACTTTTGCTGCTGGACTTCATCTTTCTTGCCATTGTTGCCAAGGCAAAGCTTGAAGTTGACCATTCCAGATAACTATAGTATTTTCTTCTGTTACAGTAAGTTCAGGCTTGTTTCTGATAAAGGGAAGAAGTAGAGCTTTGAGTTTACTACAGGTTTATATTAGCTGTTTTAAGAGCTCAAGATCTGTCAGGACTTAAGTCTTCTTCAGCAAGTTCAGAAACACATTTCTAAGATACTTCTAGTAGAAGCAGCCATTTACTTAAGATCATTTATCTGCTTCTATGAAGGTAGTTAGGGCTGACTTAGCTCAGGAGAAGACTCAGAGAAATTTCTCTGAGTCAAATTAACACAAATTATTTTATTTCTATAGGATCCTTTTGGATCTGAGTTTTAAGGCCTTGGTTCCTAAGGTAGAGCAGATTTGAATGAGTGTTGGATCCAGTTTTTGATCTGACTGTAGGATCTTTGGGCCTAATGTAGGTTCCTTTGTGGATCTGATCTGTAGGGATTTTGAGCCTAAGGTAGGTCAGTTTTGCCTCAACTATTGGAGAGTCATACTCTCTGAGTGTAGAATCCAGATATGGATCTGAGGTAGGACCTTGTGCTTGAGCTGTAGGGGAGTCATTCTCTCTGAGGTAGGTCTATACTCCAAGGAGTGAGTTATAGGACTTGAGTTTAAGTCTGTGGCAGGTGATCAGTTTGTTCACTAAACTGTAGGAGCAGTTTGCTCTAAGGTAGGGCTTTGTGCCTGAGTTGTAAGTCTTGACGGAGACTGAGATATCCAGCGGGATCTGAGGTGTGAGCTCTATGGAGCTGAGTTTTTGGTGAAGTTCCTTTTCTAATTGCAAGTTTGAAAGGTGGGAGGAGAGTGTATGTACCGAAAATCAGGGGGAACCACTATAAATTCTGTGTGTTCTTGTGTTTTTCTCTTGATATCTTAAAAACTACTAACTCATAATACATTAAGTAAAAGAAAATAATTATAAATAAAAAAACCTATTCACCCCCCGCCCCCTCTACGTTGTTAGCTACCTTGAAATTAAAGAATTTCAACACTTTATATGAAATCGTTAGGTTATTTTGAAGAAACTGTAATTTAAGTTCAGTTTTGATAGCCGTATCCCTTGGCTAAGTGCATCAACTAGTATATAAGTGAAAACAAGAATATACGCTGCTGAAATTACTTTGTTTAAATTGATTAACATCATACATGAGCATAAACATCCAAATAGGTCAACTTATGATATACATACCTTTAGATTTAGTATAAATATAGAAATAACTTTTTACGTTCGTTAAAATATAATGTCTTTTGTTTTTAAACAAGTGTTTCAAACATTAAAATAACTAACTTGCAATCCTAGCATAAAAATTTCCCAGAGAGCAAGTAAAACTAACAGTTCAATCAAAAATTGACTTAGAGGCTAGTAAGTAACTTAATATTCAACCAAAATCTCAAGTGGGCGTCAATAAATTGACACGAACCCATTAAAAACATATATGTCTGAACTAAAGAAAAAAACAACAGAAAAACTACCTGACAATGGTGAAGAAAAGACAACTACAATAGTTACAGATCACTAGCCACAATCAACCCTAGCCGCTCAACCGGCTACAGACCCAAACCTGCGACATTCAAAAGAAAAGAATACCTCAGCAAGAATATACAAGTGGTAAAAAGATCATCAGTAGATGAAAATAAAGGAGTTTAAGGGTTACCAACCCAAACAGGAAAGGCTGCCAAACTACAACATACGAGAAATAAAACAGTAATAAATTATTTACTTATAAAGTCTAAGAGTAAGGAAGTTGCACCAAGTGCAAAACGAAGCCATGCTTCGATAGTATCTGCAATAGTAATAATAAAGACATATTCCTACCCAATGAGAAGAAAGAGACTGAATAACTCTAAACACTTGAATCATTAACAACGGTAAAATAGTTCAGATTTGATGTCCACAATGTCCAAAATGAACAAACATACCCAAAAATCTCAAGAGGGCGCTACTGTGGTGGCCACAATTTCCAACACAACCTGACAATCCAAACATCTCAAAAAGGGACTGTGGTTGTGGCCACAATGTCAAACACAATCTAATAGTCCATGAGAGAACATTAAAAAACCAACAAGTGTAATGATTCACGAGCCAGCACTAGGTTGGTGGTCCTTTATCCAATGCCAACCATGGGCCACACATAAATATCCATAAATACTTACAAAACCATAACCAAAACGCAGGATTTCTTAACCGACAAGAAGGAAGAAAAATCAAGAAATTCACCCTAAGGCCCATACTCGACGAATTGGCTCAATTCGGCGAGAAAATACTAAGTCCATACTGATTCGTCGAGTATACACGACAAATGCAATAAATACTCGATGAATTATACTTTGCAAAATTAACTAGCTTAACGATACTCGACGATTCAGCTAACATAACCTTGATACTCGACAAATCGGCAAAATTTACCCAAGTCCATGTGAAATTCGTCGAGTATACTCCACGAATATGAAGTTCTTTCCACACTCTCAATTCCAAAGCAGTATCACTCGATGCCTGGACTTAACTCAGCAAAATTTACTTCACTCAACGCCTAGCTAAGTTCACTCAGCACACTCGACGCCAAAGGCAGTGTCACTCAAGGAACTCAATGCCATTTCGTTCACTCAACGCTCACGATGCAAAACTGACAATACTCGAATTCGTCGAGTTTACATGACGAATTAGACTTAGCCTAACCGACACTCGATGGTCTCGATGCCAAAACCATATCAATTAATGCCAAGTCTATAACTCGATGAACTGAATGCCTAAACTAAACTAATGCAGCATCACTTAATGCCGAGACTGATACACGACAAATTCGTCAAGATTACTAGACGAATCTAACTTAGACTCACAAATCACTCGACGTTCTCAACTCCAAGTAAAATTAACACATCACCACGATGGATACGCGAAGAATTCGTCGAGAATACTCGACGAATTTTCCTTAGTATAAAACTCATATTTGACGAATCCTACTAAACCGGAAATCCTACGCGACGCAGCAGATCAAGCTTTGCCGAAACCTTACACTACTCCTAACTCTAAGGAGGGAAGAACAAATACAGTAAACACATAAAAAGAGACATATCAAGGGGAAGAAATCAACACTTGCCTCTAACTGCCTGAAATCTAGCCACACAAGCGCTACTCCTCAATCATCTTGCCGCAAGAAAACCTAGGTAATGATTCCTGAAACCTTTCGGGGCAAACGAGGGTCAAAATCGAATAAACTTACACACAAAAATTCAAGAATTGGGGATAACTCACCGTACGAACGTAGATCTCGACGAGAGCTATCAAAATCTAGCCTCCTACAAGGATTTTGAGCACCAGAGCTCCTACAATCGACGGCCGAAAGCTAGCGAAGTCCGTCGCTCTCCGACTTTCGCGAAATAATCCGACGGCTTGGGAAGAAGATATTGAATAGGGTTCTATCTAAATCGTAAGGTTATTTATACTTATAGTATTTAAATAAACTAAAATAATATATTATTATTACACTAAATGTCCAAACGACCGGAAATTCCAAATCATCTCGGATTTCCACGAAATTCGCACCGAAACTAAATATCAATGCTACGAATCAAACGATGAAGTCAAAATCAAAATTCGACAAACTAAACTCGGGTAAAAACTCACGAAGTCAAAACACCAAATATTAAAAAAGTCTCCACCGAGTTCTAAAACAAACCCGCCTCACGAGGGAAATCTCGAAAAAATACACTAGAATTTAGCCATGCTAATATTCTAAGTCAAAACCTCAGATACCAAATGAGTAAAAGTCACACTCCAGCAATGGTACCAGTCAACTACGCATTAACGTAACTCCTTGACGTTAAAAATATGCCACTAAAGGAATTAAAATAAACATCAAAAAATCTGGGGTGTTATAACCTATTCACCCCCAACCCTTTCTAGGTGTTAGCTACTCTTAAATCTAAAGACTTTCAGATATATTTTAAATTTACCTACTTTTGACTTCTCTTTTGGAAAAATTTGAAAGTGTTCTCTCGTTCATCTCAAGTACTCGTGTTAGATGTTTATTTACATGTTTTATCCTTTTTTTGTAGAGATTAGCAGGTGTTCATGAGATCTCTTTAGGTACTCAGGTTATATGTTAATTTACCTGCTTTTGATTTCTCTTTTATAGAGATTTGCAGGTGTTAAAAAGTTCACCTCAGGTACTCACGTTATAAGTTTATATACCTACTTTGGACTTCATTTTTGCAAAGATTACCAAGTGTTCGCAAGTTCTCTTCAGTTACTCGCGATATATGTAAATTTACATACTTTAGACTTCTCTTTTATAGAGAATAGTAGGTGTTTATGAGATCTCTTCGGGAACTTGCATTATATGTTAATTTACCTTCTTTCACTTCTCTTTTGCTATGATTAATTTGTGTTCACGAGTTCTCTTCGGGTACATGCGATATATGCTAATTTACCTGTTTTAACTTCCCTTTTGCCGAGATTTATAGGTGTTCATTAGTTCTCTTCAGGTAATCATATTATATATTAAATTTACCTTTTTTTTGACTTCTCTATTATGGAGATTAGCAGGTGTTTGCGAGTTCACGTTAGGTACTTGATGTAGGCTACTATATGGTCACGATAGATTCTACGATTTAAGCTCAAATGCCTCTCTAATCCCACTACTACACTCGCACAAAATGTAAACGCAGCACACTTATTGAACAACTTTATCAAACTAATGCTAGCGTACGGTTTCCATGCCATTTTAAGATCGAACCATAGGCTATAGGCCGCTGTTCTCTCAAGCTTAAAGGACCCACCCGGTCTGAATGAATGGTGGTTCTACCAAAAGAGATCTACCGAAAAGTTTGGCTTGGAAATGGTAGATCTCCCCCAACAAAAAGAAAGCAAGGCTCACCAAAACCTCTCGGAAAATTAAACAACTAGAGAAAACAACAAATGCGGTCGGAGAGAAAAACCACGAACAATAAAACGATTCCAAGATAACACAATAGCAATCCACCAAATGAAAATCTAGATTAAGAATCACATAAACGGTAGAAGATCTCATTACCCAACTAGAATAGATGATTCCGGTTCAATTTCAAGGATCATTCTTCCACGACTCCGCCGGAGTTTCGCCAGATGGAGAGAAACTTGTTCGCTTCCTTCGCTTCATGCCGGAGTGGAAATCTCACAAGGAGGAGAACTTGCACCTTGGTGGAAATCTTTCTAGAAAAGGGGGTGGTTTGTTTTGTGAAGGAAAGGGGAGGCTCGGGTTAGGAGATGAGGAGGAGGTCGGGTTTGTTGGTGTTGATGGATGGCGGCTAGGGTTTTGTGGAAGAGGGAGGGGCTCGGGTATTGATTAAGAGGTGGTGGTAGGGTTAGTGAGGTGAGGGGGAAGCCGGTGGCATGGGTGGTTTAAAGTGGTCAGTTCTCTTTGTAGAGAAAGGGGAGGGCTCGGGTAGAAAAGGGAGACAAGGAAGAGAGGGGAGGAGGAGGTTGGTCGGCAGCAAAGACAAGGAGAGGGAGGAGAGGTGTGGGCGGCCAAAGAGAGGGAGGAGGGCTAGGGCCGAAATCTAGAGGAGGAAGATGGAAATCTCAAGATACGATTAGTTTTTAATTTTCTCATTCATTCTCTACTTAAAAAATGAAACAAGGTTAGCCTTATATAGGCTTTACATCATGCATTGGCTATTTGCAGACCACCTAAATAAAAATAAAACATTACTCAAATGTTTAAACATTACATAATAAAAAATAAAATACAAATAGA
Source organism: Platanthera zijinensis (assembly GCA_039513925.1). Taxonomy (NCBI): domain Eukaryota; kingdom Viridiplantae; phylum Streptophyta; class Magnoliopsida; order Asparagales; family Orchidaceae; genus Platanthera; species Platanthera zijinensis. Next base: position 46,029,443 of record CM077095.1, read on the forward strand.
AATAACTAAATATTATTTGGTATTCTTCATCTTCATAATGTAGATCCACATCATGTAGCTCTACATGGTCACCATCTCCATCATGGTTTGGTCGCCGTCGTCATCTTCAATATGTAGGAAATCACCGTCTTCAACTTTAACACGTTGGGGGTTGCCGCCATCAATCCTCCCTCGTTCAAAAGAACTCATCACCGATGAGTTAGCAGGGAGGTACTGGAGCTGAAGAACATCATCCAAAAGGACCACCGTCGAGTTTGGAATCCAAGAGTCACCGAAGACCAGACGATCATACCATCGTATCACGTAACGCTAAATACCACCGCTTGGAGAGGAGAGCAAAACACCAAATATGAACCTGTCTGGCCAAAAGTTTTTCTTGGGAAACCTGGGAAAAGCATTAGGAAAATAAAGAGGAAAAATTTCTTCATCAACAATCAATGTACCTCCAATGGAGACCGATGGAGAGAACGATCTAGGATCATGCTCACCCCCAAACCCAATAGAAAATATAGCGGCACCAAACGTACAGTTAGATATTTCAATTAGTGGAAAAACACATTGTGTGAAATTAGAAATGTTTAAACTAGGGGAAATACACCATTCAGTGGTTAACTTCAACGTATAAGTGGCTTCTCGTAATTGATTAAAAATCCACAAAATTCCAACTCGCCGAATCGCCAACTTTTTTATAGTGCCTGAAGGCATCCGTACAGGGGACAGATGCACCAAGACTAAACCGTAAACCTTATAGGGAGACACTCTCTTATGTAAGTTAGTGATACATTGATTAGAAGAAATTTGTATGAGTAGCGCTTCCTTAATGTGTTTATGTAAATTAAGAACAAGAGAGGAAAATACTAGTGCATGTTGACTTGACATAGAAAATGACGATAACGGAACTACCTAAGGTGGCACAAACAAAAATAAATAGGGTAGCACCAGCAGAACTACATTGTGTGCCACCAATATAACGAGATCAGATGGCACTAACGGGACTACATTTGGTGGTACTAGAAGAATGAAATTAGGTGGCACAATAATCGGCTTCGTCATAAACATATAATTTGTTATCTGATTATTTTTAGAAATTTGGGAGAGTAAAAGTAAGAGAAAAGGCACCATTGCCACAGAAGCAAAATTGAAAGCAGTCGAAGATATGACCAACGATGGACATGCAGAATAAAGGCCCATCAAAGGTGACATGTCCATAGGAGGGGCACGAGAGTTTGGCCAAATAAAATGTCTCAGATAAGGAATACAAAACGTGTGTCCAAAAGTGCCCACTAGACGAGTCAACAGAATAGGAGGGAGACTCCGTAAATCTATATCCGGGAGAGAGTTGAGAACAAATTTAATTTCACACGACAGAGATAGCATCAGGGTCCGCTCATCCGAGTCTACTCTAATAACGTCGTCCAAAAGCACAACTCTCTTACTAGGACTTTCTTCTAACACACTCGACAAGTCAACCAATTCAAAATCAGTAATGGTCACCGACTTGGGCAGAATTGAACGTGACAAAATTTCTAATCCATTTTGTACGACAGGAAAAGGAGTTAACATCAAAGACATGTCCGTCGGGTCCTTAGTGCTACCATCATCCAAATTTAACTCTCCCACACTGGGTAAATTTTCCAAAATGTCACATTCTTCGCTAACCAAATCTTCCGATGAAGTGGGTACATCGTCTAAATCAGGATATCGGGATGGGAAAATCGAATCTCGGGGATAATCTAAATTAGCTTGAACCTCTAGCAACGTTGATAACTGCAAAGAACTAACTCCCTGATATGCCTCACTAAGATAATCCCAAGCTAAAAACCCATCCCAAGGTTACTCTTCCAACACCGTTATAACATCTACCAATCCTGGGTCAATCAAAATAATATTATGATCCTTACTCGAACTTATCCGACTGGATTGATCAAACGGGGAAGCTAAATAAATGGGCACCTCAATATATTCCGGGCTAGAAGGAACTAGCTCGTGTTCTAGCAGGTCATCACCTAAATCAATAATAGGTAAGCTCTTAACATAGTGTGACTCTACCAACTCAGCCAGAATGTCTTCAGACTCAAGGTCATCAAAAGACTCCATAATTTTCAAGGGGGACGCCTCAGAAACAGCGTCAGAAGGAAGAGGAAATGATTCCTCAGAGGAGAAATCCACATTCAGGTCAATAGGGTAACCAATCTCCTTATCATCACTCAAATCGTCAGCATAATCAGCCTCATCCTCAGTGACAGGCATAATCCTAGACACAACCTCAACTCAACAGGAGAGTCAATGACTAGATCTGATAACTCAGGGGGCGACTCTAAATAGACTACAGGCATAGTCACAATAGGACAAATATTAGTGCCAATGCCCGATATATCACTAGCCTCACATGTCATCATTGCCTGACTAACCATACTGATAGGAACACTCTCACCCCACGGTCTCATGGCATTCCTAGCAATCACATCAATCGAACTTGGGATAGGGTTCCTAAGTTTCCACTTTCCTCCATCGGTAGGTGCAGGTATACTATGGGTAGCTCTACCATCCTGGGAGGAAGGTCTAACTCGAGGGGGTTAGTCACTCCTGTGATCAGAAATGGATCTAGTGCCGTGGAGGGGAGAAATAAGATCATGAGACGTCCGAGTATGGGAGTACGAGGGTACGTACTGATTCAATGTAGGATAGGTCTTAGGTGGCGAATAACTTAGATAATTAGAAATCTAGGAACGACAGTAGGGAGGGTAATACTCATCCGTTAATAGATTCTTTATAATCTTCCACCCGATAAGTGAGTCGTTGAGTAACACCCCAAAACGTCACTCTTCATTGAGCCAGAAGTGAAAGTGAGGGGATAAGTGTAAACTACTCTAGAGGGGGGTGAATAGAGTATTCAAATTTTATGAATAACTAGTCAGCTCTCTTGGAGTTTATTTGCGGAATAAAATAATCTGATACTTGAACCCTAAGAGCCTAACACAGTGACGTGCACAAGTGAGAGAGTTAACTGAAATTTCAGTTTAACTATAACCTATCACAGCAACTAGCAATCCTAGGTAGTTCTATCACAGCCACAGAAAAGACAATTAAACAAAAACAGCCAGAGAGACACAGGATATATAGTGGTTCCCTCTTAATAGGTACTCCACTCTTCTATCACCCTGGTAGGAATCCACTACAGGTTTTTGCTAAGGTGCCCTGCCACCAATGATCTGATTCAGGTAGATCAAACATACCCTTTGAGCTTTTGATAAGGATGCTCAACCACAGGTTGTTGATAAGGTGCCCTATCACCAATGTTCACTTTTGAAGAGGTGTGAAAACTCTTTTACAACGGGGTTGAGAGGGTTAGATTGTCTTCTCTGTTGTTAATACAGATTAGAGAAGACTTGTGGATTCTCTAAAGAATCAAAGTCTCCCCCTGGCTCAGTGGAAGTCCAGGGAAAGCCTTTGCTTCAGGATGAAGGAGTTTCAGATATACTGAAACTAAATCCTCAGAGATCTGTAGCCTGATTTTTATCAGGTCTTCAGATTCTGGAGTACGTGAAGCAGATCTGGAGCTCTTTCTGAAGTCTTGAAAACTCTAAGCAGATGCTCAGGAGACTTGAGAATGAAAGAAATTGCTTTGGACTTTTGCTTCAGGAAGCTTTTCTTCTTCTTTTTGTGAGATGGTGAAAATTTGCTCTGGAGATGCTTGAGAGAAAGCAGCACAAAAAATCTCTCTGTATCTGTAACTTCTCTATTTTTCTGAGAAAAAATCTTTCTTAAATATGTCTTCTCATTTTTTTTTTGGAACGGCTCTATTGATTTGAATTCTCGAGCCCTGCAACAGATTATCTCAAAATAGAATATAATAGAATAGGAATAGAATGACCTATTAGCTTACTGTCAGTCCCAATAAGGAAATAAATGAATAGGAAAATATCTCAGCATAAAGACTTATCATTCTTGGAAATAGCATACACCGCCAACGGCTAGAATACAGCCTGGCAATATATTTTGTATAATAAGACAAAAATGCTTTATCAAAATATGAAATCCCGTAATTTATGCTTAACATATTTGGTAATTAATTCATTTGAATTTAAGCCATAAATTAGCAAAAACAATCTTCAGAAAATCTTTCTAGCCACATGCTAAAACACTTGGAAATAAACCAAGGAATAAATAAGTGCAAATTGTTAAAGGCAGACAGAAATCGTCGAACAGGGGTTCGATGATCGTCGACCTAGCTAACAGATCGTCGACTAAAAGCAGAAATCTGTCGCAACAGAAATCGTCGACCAGAAATCGTCGACCAGCTCAAGATATCGTCGAACAACAAAGAATCTGTCGAAGCAGAAAACGTCGAACATCTCATGATGTCGACGACTAAGGCAAAAGATCTGTCGAGACAGAAATCGTGAAGCGAGAACACGATCGTAGAACTGCTGATGGCAGATCGTCGACCAACCTTCAGAGCATAATAAACTTGCTCTGAGATCGTCGACCATCGGCGGTCGACGATAATTGTGTTGACTTCAACGATTCAATAGCCCTGCTATCGTCGACCAATGATCGACGATCGCGAGGCCTCGTTCGACGATGGTCGAACGAAAAAGCCTTAACCAAAAATACATCTAGAACTACTAGCCTAAGCTCTAGGTCAGTTATAAACTGTCCTAGGGAAACTGAACAAGGCCTAAACATGATCATATATAGTTATATGGATCAAGAGGGGCGGAAAGGGATTACATAAGCCAAATCACATCCAGGGTACCAACAATCTCCCCCTATTTGGGTTATGTTATCCAATCCGATCTAAAACTAAAGCACACAATATCAAAAGCAGAGATTAACCAAAAATTTAAGTCACAGGCAATCCACAGAAAAACATAAAAGCATAAATCAGCAGAACTGTAAAGTATCAAGCAGATTTATCTGAGGTTTTGGCATCAGATGAGTTCTTAGGGATTACAGCTGGTTTGAAAATAATTTCTCTGTTTGGATTTACTGCTTGCCTTTTGGATAGCATTAGATCATGTTCACCAATAATTTTCTTTTCAGCATAGCTTGGCAAAACTGCAGCAGGGTGCAACTTCATGTATTCTTCAGAATTAAAAATTTCAGAGTTGACTTGAATTTTGCTAAGTTCCTTTTCTCTGAATTCAGACATAGTTGTATATGCTGTAGGGTCTAGTCCTTGAGCTTTGGCACTCTCCATCATGCTTAGTGCAATAGATTCCTTAAATCTTGCCATAGAGGCAATTCTTTCAGTTTCAGTCATATCTGATGGAGAGGATGGTCTGTCAGTATCAGCTTGAGCTGCAATCTCCATGTTCCTTTGAAGAGCTGCGGCTAATTTGCTTGAGTCAAGAGGAATCTGTGCAGCCTTCTTAGGATCAGTTTCAGCATATAGAGATCTGGGAGGTGCAAGTTCAATGAACTTCTTGTGGGATTTCTCTGAATAGACCACTCTTTTTCCTTTTGTTTCAGCTGTCTCAGAAGCAGCAGGTTTCCTTGAAGTGGAGGATGGACCTTTCCTGGGAGGAGAAGGTTTCCATTCTGGAACTTTCTTTTTAGGAGCAGGAGGAGGAGAGAAAGTAGATTGCTGAAATGTCATCTCCTTTATTTGTACCATGGGAACATTTTCATTTCTTTTCCTTCCTTGTCCTGATACATCTTGGCCTCCCTGGCATTGGTTACTTCTTCTCTGATAAGACTTAAAGGTGTTGGAACTTGCTGATTTTGCAGATGGGGCAGAAGAGAGACTTCCAGAGGCTCCAGCACCAGGAGGTGGAGGAGGACCTCTGGGGGGAATTTCTGAATAGGAGTGTCATATCTTTTTGTTCTCTTTTTCTCTCTTGCCTGATTCTTTGAAAGTCTCATCCATGGTTTAAATTCCTTGCTCTTGGGATCAATTCCCTTCAGAATGAAATAGGGAACATCCTTGTCTGGATTAGCAGTGGGATGAGCAGATGCTTTTCTTTTCTTGGATACAGCCTTTTTCTTCTTCTGGGTACTATCAGAATCCTCAGAGTCATCATCATCAGAGGAGTGGATGAGGTTCTGCCAGCATAATCATCAAAATCTTGTTCTGAGATATCTTTGGCAGCTATAGCATGTTCAGCCTTTTCTTTCTTCTGCTTCTCTCTATCTTCTTTTTCTCTTGCTTCCTCAATGGCATCTTGCACAAGGAGGGCATCAAGATCGACATTTGGAGATCTCTTCCAGAGTTCTGATTCAGGATACAAGTCAGGAACTATCCTGGGGTCCAGTTCTGAGCTTGATTCCTTTTCAGTCATTTTGGAGGCATTCTCTGGTAAGTCTTGTACAGCCTCAGCTTCTTCAGCAGCAGCAGGGATGTTGATTGTGCCTGCATACAAAGAAAGATAAGTTAACAACCAAGTGGGAATAGAGTATTCCCCCAGGTGAACAACAGCAGGTAATTGATAGAGTTACCTGAGATCTACACAGGATACCACTTTGCATCTAGGAAGGAGGTTATAATTCCTTCTAGATGTTCAGTGACATCAGGGATAGACACCTCTGCAAGGCACAAGAGGAGTGCCATACAGGAAAGAAGAGAGAGTCCTTGACCAAGGGGTCATCAAGGTACTCAGGTCTATAAGGGACCGTTTTCTCTTGAGAAGGAGGAACATAAGGAGATGTGAGTGCGAACTCACAGTCTGAATTGAGAAAGGATTCCAAAGCATTATCAGAGTCAATGGAGATAGCAGCATCAACTTACACTGATGCAAGATCATCAGCAGCTGAGATGGGAAGGAAGGGATAAGAGATTAACTCAAAGTTGGATTTGAATTAATTAGAAACTTAAATAAAACTATACCATCTGGTTGAGCAGTAGCATTCTCAAGTTGTTGAACCACTACTTCTGAGTCAGTAGTGTTTATTGAAACTTTTTCACACAAGTCCATGAGGACTTCCTCATTATTTTTCTCTGGGAGATCTTCATCAGAAGCTAGATTCACTAGGGAGTGAATGTCTTTGTTAGATAAAGATATCAATTTAAAGTCCTGATTATAACTTTTAGAGGAAGTGTTTTACCTTCTGATTGCTCTGGATCTTTCATTAGAGACTCTTTCTCTGGAAACTCTTGATGTTCTTCTACAATTGCTGTAAGGGGAAGAGAAGAATTGTCCTGAAGGGCCAAGGCACCACCTGAGACCACTTCAACAGACATCTCCCCCTGCATGACTTCAGTGGGGACTGGAGTCATGCATCTTACTGAAGAGGGCTCAGCAGAGGGTGGAAATGATTTGATGGCTTCAGTAAGGGCTTTGATGGATGCAATGAGAGGGGCATTGGCAGCCTCAATCATTTTTTGTATGGATGGAGTGATGAGCTCTACAATTTGTGCAAGCAATTCAGGAGTTATCTGAAATGCTGAGGATGTGGAGGTGGATGGAATGGAAGCAGTATGATCTACCACATGATCAAATGAATCATGTGAAGATGGGTGAACATCAACATGAGTGTGGGATTCATGTTGAGATAAGTGTGTGAGGATGGTAGCAGTTACCATTTCAACACTGGCTGCGGCTGCCAGATGTTGTGGTATGGGTGACTGGGGTGGAGATGCATGTAGGATGGAAGATGCATGTTGTGGTGGCACTACAGATTGTGTGGAGGGTAATGCAGGAGATGAGGATGCAGGGGTAAAGAGAGAGGATGAAGGGATTGCTGAGCCTTCCCCAGCAAGCTGGAGAGTGGCTGAATCAGCCCTTGTGTCTGATGGAGGGTTAGGATCAACCCTGGCTGACTTCTTGATGACTCTCTGAGATTTCTTGAACAGAGAGGGGTCCAACCTCTTGCTGGCGTTGACTGCGGAGGGTGCAGAAACAAGCAGCAGGGGTGCTTTCACATATAGAAACACACCCAACACCCTGGCAAGGTTTACTTCTTTCTGATTGTTCTTTCTCCTTATTAGTTCAAACAGAACTTTTCCCCAGGCTATCTGCGTCTTATTCACCAAAACTGACATTAAGGCAAATTGTAGCCTGTTGATGTTGTCGTGAGCAGAGTGCTTTCCCAAAACGACCTTGCCCACCAGGTCTGCCAGAAACTTGTACTCTGGAGACAGGTTTATTTCAGCAGCTTAGCTGGAATACCCTCAGCATGGCCCATCACGGTTAGCATGCGGCCATATTCCTCTGAATTTTGCTCATAGTCCTCAGTACCGGTTGGTAGACCAAACAACTCAGTCAGAACTTCAGGAGTCAGAATGACCTCCTCTCCATTTATCTTTCCAGTCATCGCTTCGTCGCTGGAGGACGAGGTATATACCCATTCTCGAATCTCTGGTATATGAATCTTTGGTGAGAATGACATAAATTTCTTTAGCCTTGATCTTCACACAGCTGCAGAATGTCTTGGATGGGTTGATCACATCGACTGAAAGAATCGAAGTCGACACAGAAACCAGTGTCGAACTTCATTCCGAAGAGAACCGCAGAAGGAATCGCCATTAGATTGAAGAGAGAATGGCGAATCGAGATGCAAGGCAGGGGGAGAGAATCGCGTGGGATTAGAGTTCGAGAGCGAATTCTAAGCCAGAAGATGGAATATGAAAAGACGGAGCGGAAGGACGACGATCTCCAGACCTAAATCGACTATCAGATATAAATCTGCGATCGTCGAACCCGGAATAAAATCGGTCGTCGAACAATGACCGACGATAGTCAATATTTGACTAATCGAAAACATTGACCGACTACAAGCAATCACCACGATCGTCGATCAATATATGTTGGTCGACGATTCTCCACACAGCACAGAAAATCTGTCGTCGACCATTGGTCGACGATAGATACCTAAGGAGAGATCGTTGACCAGTTGATCGACGATTTCTGCCTTACTACCAAACAAGCTGTCGTCGACTGTTGGTCGACGATAGTTCTGACCTGGTCGAAGATCGTCGAGTAGTCGTTCGACGATTTTAGACAGAAAACAAAACTATCCAAATTTTCACTACTCTGAACCATTAATCATACCAAGCTGGTTCAGGAAGAACAAATGCCTTTGTTCATCAAGGGGCTTAGTGAAAATATCTCCTCTCTGCAGGTCTGTGGATATAAATTCCATTGCTATCTTGTTCTTTTCCACATTATCTCTCAGAAAATGATGTCTAATCTCAATGTGCTTGGTCCTGGAATGGTGCACAGGATTTTGAGCAATTAATATTGCACTGGTACTGTCACACAGAATTTTTGTTTTTGAGTGTGTGTACCCATAATCCACTAGCTGATTTTGAATCCACAGGATCTGTGAACAACAACTAGCCGCTGCTATATACTCAGCCTCAGCAGTTGAAGTAGACACAGATGCCTGTTTCTTACAAAACCAAGAGACAAGTCTCTCTCCCAGGAACTGACAGGTCCCTGAGGTGCTTTTCCTGTCAACTCTACAACCAGCATAATCAGCATCTGAATATCCAATTAATTCAAATCCTGACTCAGCTGGGTACCACAGTCCTAAGTTAGGGCATCCCTTAAGGTATCTCAAGATCCTCTTGAGAAGAGTTAAGTGAGATTCCTTTTGGTTGACCTGAAACCTAGCACATAGGCATGTAGCAAACATTATGTCAGGCCTACTTGCAGTCAAATACAGCAGGGAACCAACAATGGCTCTATAGTTCTTTTGATCAACAGACTTGCCATTGACATCAGAATCAATAACTGCATTTGAGGCCATAGGTGTGCTCATTGATGAAGCATCAGACATTCCAAATCTTTTAACCAGCTCTCTGGCATATTTTGATTGAGAAATGAAGATACCATCAACACACTGTTTCACTTGGAGACCAAGGAAATAGGATAACTCACCCATGCTGCTCATCTCAAACTTGGAGTGCATTAGTTCAGAGAACCTCTTGCACAGTTTGGGATCAGTAGAGCCAAATATAATGTCATCTACATAGATTTGAACTAACAGTTGTGAGTCCTTATGATGTCTAATAAATAGGGTTCTATCTACTACACCTCTCACAAACTTGTGTTCTAGAAGGAAATTTGCTAAGGTCTCATACCAAGCTCTAGGAGCTTGCTTAAGTCCATATAGAGCCTTTTGGAGTTTGAACACATGAGTGGGTAAGGTTGATGAAACAAACCCTGGTGGTTGTTCAACAAACACTTCTTCCTTTAAATCTCCATTGAGGAAGGCACTCTTCACATCCATTTGGAAGACCTTAAATCTTTTATAGGCAGCATAGGCTAGGAAAATCCTAATGGCTTCTAGTCTAGCTACAGGGGCAAAAGTTTGATCATAATCTATGCCTTCCTCCTGTCTATAGCCTTGAGCTACTAGCCTAGCCTTATTCCTAACTACTATGCCTTGGGCATCAAGCTTGTTTCTAAACACCCACTTGGTGCCTATGATCAGTTGGCCTCTTGGTCTTGGAACCAAAGTCCAAACTTTACATCTTTCAAACTGGTTAAGTTCCTCTTGCATGGCTATAATCCAGTGTGGATCAAGCTCAGCATCTTTAATGGTTAGGGGCTCAACCTGAGAAAGGAAACAAGCAAACATCACATCTTTGTTGAGTTGATGTCTTGTCTGGACTCCTACTGAAATGTCTCCAATTACTTGAGATACGGGTGATCTCTAAGTGTGACAAGATTAGTAGGTTCAACAATGATCTGATCTTCAACAGTTTCAGGATTTAATTCCTCATGTGGAATTTGATCAACTGTTGGAGCAGGTGCTTTAACTTGTAAAAGTTCTACATCAGATTCAGAATCTGAAGAAGCAACCTGAGGAGTTTGTTGGGGATGATTCTCCTGTGTGAGTCTCAAACCTTCCAAATCCTTACTTACTCCTAGGACTTGCACTGTACTATTAGAGGAAGAGTCCTTCTCCTTATAATACATGACTGTCTCATCAAAAGAGACATGTGCAGACTCTTCTATCTTAAGGAGGATTTATTGAGGACCCTATAGGCTTTGCTTACTTGAGAGTATCCAGAAAGACTCCCATTGAAGCTTTTGCCTCAAATTTTCTAAGGTATTCTTTGTTATTGTTATGAACAAAAGCAACACAGCCAAATACTCTAAAATAGTCTATTTTAGGTTTCACTTGCTTAAGTAACTCATAGGGAGTCTTACCCTTAAGTTTATGTATCAGACTTCTGTTCAATACATAGTTAGCTGTGCTAACTGCTTCAGCCCAAAAGGACAGAGGCATGTTAGCATCTGCCAACAATGTACTTGCAGCTTCAATTAGGGTTCTGTTTTTCCTTTCAACTACCCCATTTTGTTGAGGAGTTCTAGGAGCAGAGAAGCTATGTTTGATACCTTCCTTCTCACAGAATTCTTGCATAAGAAGAGACTCAAACTCAGTACCATGATCACTTCTGATCAAGGCAATCTGAGTAGAGTACTCACTCTGTATACACTTTAGAAAATCTGTAAGAACCTTGAAGTTATCAGCCTTAGTTCTCAAGAAGAATAACCAAGTGAACCTAGAGAAGTCATCTACAATTACTAGAGTGTAAGACTTTCCTCCAAGACTCTGTACAGCAATAGGACCAAATAGATCCAAATGTAGCAAGTACAGAATCCTGGGAGAATCACTTTTATTAACTGATTTAAAGCTATTTCTTGTTTGCTTACCTAATTGACAAGCTTTGCAAAGGCCTTCCTTCTTGTAGGGGCAAGAAGGTAAGCCTCTTACAAGATTGTATTTAGCCAACCTAGAAATGTTTTTCAAATTTACATGACTAAGTCTCTTATGCCAAAGGGTATTATTACTGGTTACTTCATTAAATAAGCATATTTCAGATTTGGATGAGTTAAAATCTACAACATAAACATTACCAATTCTAATACCTACTAACACAACAGTATTATTTAAAGCAATATTACAAGCAGTGTCAGTAAACCATACCTTGTACCCAGCATCACACATTTGGCTTACAGAGATTAGGTTGTGCTTTAGTCCTGAGACATAGCAACTTTCTTGAATGTTACAGCTCCTATGGTGAAGCTGCCATACCCTTCAGTCTGTCCACAGCTGGAATCCCCAAATACATCTTTTGGTCCCAGCTTGGCTTTGAACCTTGACAGATTCTTCTTCTTTCCTGTCATATGCTTTGAGCATCCACTATCCAGATACCATTTGTCATGTATGACTGGATAGGTCTTCACCTGCAAAGATATCAATTATATATTGTGGACCCAGGTTACCTTGGGTCCAGTATTCTTCACAAAAGAAAAACTAGATATAAAAGATTTTGCAGGCTTAGATTTATATCCTAAAGGGTGTGATCTCCTAGGTGGGATAATCCATTCAGTTAAAGGATTAAACGACCTAGGGTAGTGATTGGGATTTGCAATTCTGGAAGTTTGAAATTTATTTTCCAGCTTAAGTCCAGATCGTCGATCCACGGTCGACGATCGCAAGTCATATCGTCGATCATTTGTAGTAGTGCTTTGTTCTGGATTCCACGATCGTCGATCACTGGTCGATGACTCATGATGAGATCGTCGATCACTGGTCGACGACTCAAGATGAGATCGTCGATCTCCTGCACCGAAGATATCATACTTGGTGAAGGTGTTCAGCGATCGTCGATAGACGTTCGACGATTGGTTTGACGATCGTCGATTAATGTTCGACGATTTCTGTAAAGCTAGAAATTTTTTCTTCCTGTTCTCTTTCTTAATCTTATTCTGAATTTTCTTGCATTTTTCAATTTCCTCAGTATTCTTTATTCCTGATTCAGAAATAAATTTTACTGGAGTGCTAAATCTCTCCTTTGTGAGGAGGATGGGTTCACTAGATGTAGCACCTAAGCCTAGTTTATCATTACCAACCCTAGTGTTTGCTATACTGGTTATTTCAGATAATTTAAGGCTTCTGCCATTTAATTGTTCTTCTAATCTCTTAGATTTAGCTAGTTCTAATTTTAGGAATGTTACTTCTTCTTTTGAGCTTTCTAATTCCTTTTCTAATCTAATTATTTCAATACTTTCCATGTCTAGTTCCATTATCTTTATCTAAGTGACTTAATTTCTTTTTCAGATAATAGTAAATCTAAACATAGAGTTTTAAATTTTAATTTGAACTCAGGAGATGAGAAATCAAATGAGTCGATTACCTGGTCTTCCATAGAGGAATCTTCTTCATTGTCTCCTTCTTCTTCAGAATTCTCTGCAGCTGACAGAGAGCTGCAGGCATCAATAGCCATGAGGCAGACCTCTTTGGCTTTCTTCTCTTCTTCTTCTTCTGAATCACTGGAGCTAGAGGAGCAGGTATCCTCTTCTGTTTCACTCCAGGTAGCAGCCACAAATCCCTTGTCCTTCTTCTTGTATTTGTGTGAGGAGGACTTGGAGTGGTGCTTCCTGTACTCTTTCTCATGTTTCTTCTCCTTGTGTTTCTTCTCTGGACAATCTGGAGCAATGTGTCCAGGCTTGCTGCAAACATAACAGATGATTTCTTTAGATGGAGTTTTGTCATACCTTGGTTTGTCCTCATACTTGGAGAACTTCTTTCTGAGGTCTCTTCTTCCCATGTTGAAGAACCTCTTGGCAATGAGTGCCAGTAACTCCTCATTTGATTGACTTCCTTCAGAAGTCTCAGCAGCCTTAAGAGCTAGAGAGTGCTCTTTCTTTGTAGGTGTAGGAGTTTTTACTTCAATTGCAGCAGCTCTGCTCTTTAAAGTTTGCTCATATGACTTGAGCTTTCCCAACAGAGCTTCTGTGGAAAGTTCCACAGTGTTTCTTCCATCCTTGATGGGCCATATCCTTGAGTCCCAAGAGATGGGAAGGCACATCAGGATCTTGTCATTGACTTCTGACAAAGTTATCTCCTTGTCCAAAGACCTCAGTTCACTTATTATTGAACTGAGTCTTGTGTACATTGTGTCAATGTCTTCAGCATCATCCTTCTTGAAATTTTCATACTGAGAAGTGAGGTTGGATCTCCTGTCCTTCCTCTCATCAGCTGAGCCAGCAACTATGTGGTTAAGGGAATCCCACATAGCTTTGGCTGAGGTACATTCAGCAAGCTTCTGGAATATTTCATCAGACATTGTCTGAGCTAGGATGTTCATTGCTTTTGCATCAGCTGCTTTTGCCTTCTTGTAAGTTTCATTGTAGTCAGGTGGTGGCACAGCACTGAGATCAGCAGAAGTGGAAGCAGCAGCAGGCCTAGCAGGTGGTCCTGTCAAAATAGAAGAGAAGATATCTTCATCAATAGAATTCATGTATAGTCTTATCCTGGCCTTCCATATGCCAAACTTGGACAAGTTGCATACAGGAGGTCTGGTGCTTGAATAATCCTTAGACTGGGCCATGTGTGAAAGTGTTTGTGAATGGTTTCAGGAAACAACTTATCACAGGATCTTTTAACTCAGGTGTTAGCCTGTATGAACAGCTAACCTCCCTCTGATACCAATTGAAAGTGAGGGGATAAGTTGTAAACTACTCTAGTGGGGGGTGAATAGAGTATTCAAATTTTATGAATAACTAGTCAGCTCTCTTGGAGTTTATTTGCGGAATAAAATAATTTGATACTTCAACCCTAAGAGCCTAACACAGTGACGTGCACAAGTGAGAGAGTTAACTGAAATTTCAGTTTAACTATAAACCTATCACAGCAACTAGCAATCCTAGGTAGTTCTATCACAGCCACAGAAAAGACAATTAAACAAAAACAGCCAGAGAGACACAGGATATATAGTGGTTCCCTCTTAATAGGTACTCCACTCTTCTACCACCCTGGTAGGAATCCACTACAGGTTTTTGCTAAGGTGCCCTGCCACCAATGATCTGATTCAGGTAGATCAAACAGACCCTTTGAGCTTTTGATAAGGATGCTCAACCACAGGTTGTTGATAAGGTGCCCTGTCACCAATGTTCACTTTTGAAGAGGTGTGAAAACTCTTTTACAAAGGGGTTGAGAGGGTTAGATTGTCTTCTCTGTTGTTAATACAGATTAGAGAAGACTTGTGGATTCTCTAAAGAATCAAAGTCTCCCCCTGGCTCAGTGGAAGTCCAGGGAAAGCCTTTGCTTCAGGACGAAGGAGTTTCAGATATACTGAAACTAAATCCTCAGAGATCTGTAGCCTGATTTTTATCAGGTCTTCAGATTCTGGAGTACGTGAAGCAGATCTGGAGCTCTTTCTGAAGTCTTGAAAACTCTAAGCAGATGCTCAGGAGACTTGAGAATGAAAGAAATTGCTTTGGACTTTTGCTTCAGGAAAGCTTTTCTTCTTCTTTTTGTGAGATGGTGAAAAGTTGCTCTGGAGATGCTTGAGAGAAAGCAGCACAAAAAAAATCTCTCTGTATCTGTAACTTCTCTATTTTTCTGAGAAAAAATCTCTCTTAAATATGTCTTCTCATTTTTTCTTTTGGAACGGCTCTATTGATTTGAATTCTCGAGCCCTGCAACAGATTATCTCAAAATAGAATATAGCAATAGGAATAGAATGATCTATTAGCTTACTGTCAGTCCCAATAAGGAAATAAATGAATAGAAAAATATCTCAGCATAAAGACTTATCATTCTTGGAAATAGCATACACCGCCAACGGCTAGAATACAGCCTGGCAATATATTTTGTATAAAAAGACAAAAATGCTTTATCAAAATACGAAATCCCGTAATTTATGCTTAACATATTTGGTAATTAATTCATTTGAATTTAAGCCATAAATTAGCAAAAACAATCTTCAGAAAATCTTTCTAACCACACGCTAAAACACTTGGAAATAAACCAAGGAATAAAATAAGTGCAAATTGTTAAAGGCAGACAGAAATCGTCGAACAGGGTTCGATGATCGTCGACCTAGCTAACAGATCGTCACTAAAAGCAGAAATCTGTCGCAACAGAAATCGTCGACCAGAAATCGTCGACCAGCTCAAGATATCGTCGACCAACAAAGAATCTGTCGAAGCAGAAAACGTCGAACATCTCATGATGTCGACGACTAAGGCAAAAGATCTGTCGAGACAGAAATCGTGAAGCGAGAACACGGTCGTAGAACTGCTGATGGCAGATCGTCGACCAACCTTCAGAGCATAATAAACTTGCTCTGAGATCGTCGACCATCGGTCGACGATAATTGTCTTGACTTCAATGATTCAATAGCCCTGCTATCGTCGACCAATGATCGACGATCGCGAGGCCTCGTTCGACGATGGTCGAACGGAAAAAGCCTTAACCAAAAATACATCTAGAACTACTAGCCTAAGCTCTAGTTCAGTTATAAACTGTCCTAGGGAAACTGAACAAGGCCTAAACATGATTATATATAGTTATATGGATCAAGAGGTGCCGGAAAGGGATTACATAAGCCAAATCACATCCAGGGTACCAACAAGAAGGTCTGAGCACGACCAAATAATTTGAGACTCGCAACGGGAATCTTGTGGGGGTCCACAATTTGATATCGCTCAAAATAACGTTCCATATCCTTCACCTAACATAAAAACACTCGCGGTCCACTTATCCAATCATAGGTCGGAGCAAGAACTCTAAGTTGTGCTATCAAATCCTTAATCTCATCACATTGGGGCTTCATCTCCTTGCGAAACACATTAAGTGAAGCACGTGAGGGAAGGGGACTAACGTTGAATGCCATTTCAGTGAGAAATTGAGAGAAAACTCGACTCAGATTATGTGCACATGCAAAGAAAAGGGTACCTAAACCACTAACTCTAGGAAAGATGGAATTATTCCTGCCTAATAGCTAGGGTAAAAATATATATTTTGGTTTGCTAGCAAGAAATATCAAGGTGGTTATTAAAATTTTTTTTTATTTTGCTGAAAAATAAGAAATTTAGGCCGCTATTGGCAGAACAAAATTTTTTGGTTTTGTTAATTTTCGCAAAACTAAGTGGTTACAAAGTGCATGTTAACGTGCTAAATAAGAGGGGGAGGGTACCAATTAGGAAATTGATGTGAACCTCCCTCTAATAAATAATTGATGTAGGCCACAATGTGGTCACGATAGATTCTATGGTTTAAGCATAAATGCCTCTCTAATCCCACTACTACACTCGCACAAAATGTAAACGCAACAAACTTGTTGAACAACTTTATCAAACTAATGCTAACGAACGGTAGCGACACCATTTTAAGATCGAACAATAGGCTATAGGCTGATGTTCTCTCAAGCTAAAAGGACCCACCCGGTCCGAACGAATGGTGGTTGTACCAAAAGAGATCTAATAAAAAGTTCGGCTCGGAAATTGTAGATATCCCCCAACAAAACGAAAGCAATGCTCGCCAAAACATCTCGGAAAATTAAACAACAAGAAAAACAATAAATGTGGTCGGACAGAAAAACCACGAACAAGAAAACGATTCCAAGATAACATAATAGCAATCCACCAAATGAAAATCTAGAATAAGAATCACACAAATAGTAGAAGTTCTCGTTACCTAACTGGAATAGATGATTCTGGTTCACTTTCAAGGATCATTCTTCCACGGCTCCACCGGAGTTTCGCAAGATGGAGAGAAACTTGTCCTCTTCCTTCGCTTCATGCCGGATTTGAAATCTCACAAGGAGGAGACCTTGCACCTAGGTCGAAATATTTCTAGAAAAGGGGGTGGTCAGTTTTGTAGATGAAATGGAGCCTCGGGTAAGGAGATGAGGAGGGGTTCGGGTTTGTTGGTGTTGATGGGTGGAGGCTAGGGTTTTGAATAAGAGGGAGGGGCTCAGGTTGTGGTGAAGAGGTGGTGGTCTGGTTAGTGAGGGGAGGAGGAGGCCGGTGGCTTCGGTGGTTATAAGTGGTCGGTTTTCTTTGTAGAGGAAGAGGAGGGCTCGAGTAGCAAAGGGAGACAAGTAAGAGAGGGGAGGAGGAGGTTGGCCGGTGGCCAAGGTAAGGAGAGGAAGGAGAGGAGGGGGCGTCCAAAGAGAGGGAGGAGGGCTAGGGACGAAATCTAGACGAGGAGGAAGAGGGAAATCTCAAGATACGATTAGGGTTTAATTTTCTCATTCATTCTCTACTTAAAAAATGAAACAAGTTTACCCTTATATAGGCTTTACATCATGCATTAGAAATTTGCAACCCACCTAAATAAAAATAAAACAATACACAAATGTTTAAACATTACATGATATAAAATAAAATGCAAATAGAAATAACTAAATATTATTTGGTAGTCTTCATCTTCATCATGTAGCTCCACAACATGTAGCTCCATAAGGTCACCATCTCAATCATGTTGGGGTCTCCGTCGTCATCTTAAATATATAGGAATCGCCGTCTTTAACTTTAATATGTTGGGGGTTGCCGCCATCAGAACTAGCGTTATATGTTTATTTACCTACTTTTGACTTCTATTTTGCTGAGATTAGTAGGTGTTCGCGTGTTCTCTTCTAGTACTCGCGTTATATTTTAAATTTACCTACTTTTAATGTCTCTTTTACAGACATCCGTAGGTGTTTGCAAGTTAACTTCAGGTACTCTCATTATATGTTTTATTACTTTCTTTTGACTTCTCTTTTGAGGAGATTAGCAAGTGTTTGTGAGTTCTCTTTAGGTACATGCGTTATATTTTAAACTTACCGGCTTTTGTTTTCTTTTTTTTCAGAGATTAGTAGGTGTTCACGAGTTCACCTCAGGTACTCGCGTTATATGTTTATTTACCTGTATTTGATTTCCCTTTTAGAGAGATTAGCAGGTGTTAGTGATTCCACCTCAAGTACTCATGTTATACGTTAATTTAATTACTTTTGACTTCTCTTTTGCAGAGATTAGCAGGGGTTCGCGAGTTCTATTGAGGTTCTCGCATTATATGTTAATTTACCTGCTTTCGACTTCTATTTTGCAGATATTTACAGGTGTTCGCGAGTTCTCTCAGAAACTCGTGTTATATTTTAAATTTACCTGCTTTTTACTTCTCTTTTACAGAGATTAGCATGGTTTTGCGAGTAAACTTTATATACTCGAATTATTTGTAAATTTACCTGCTTTTAACTTCACTTTTGCAGATATTAGTATGTGCATGTGAGTTCTCTTAAGATACTCGCGTTATATTTCAAATTTACCTGCTTTTCACTTCTCTTTTAATCAAATTAGCAAGTGTTCGCAAGTTTACTTCAGGTACTCGTGTTTAAGTTTACTTATCTGCTTTTGACTTCTTTTTTGCAGAGATTAGCAGGTGTTCGCGAGTTCTCTTTAGAAAATGGCGTTATATTTTAAATTTACCATCTTTTTGTTTCTCTTTTGTTGAGATTAGTAGTTATTCGCGAGTTCACCTTAATTTGTTACTCGCGTTATCTATTTATTTTTCCTGCTTTTAACTTGTCTTTTGCAGATATTAGCATGTGTTCGTGAGCTCTTAAGGTATTCATGTTATGTGATAATTTACCTATTTTTTACTTCTTCTTTTTGTAGAGATTAGCATGTTTTTGCGAGTTCACCTCAAGTACTCTCATTATTTGTTTATTTTCATGATATTGACTTCTCTTTTTTGGATATTAGAACCTGTTCACGAGTTCTCTTCGGGTACTCGCATTAAATTTAAAATTTTCCTGCTTTTGACTTCTCTTTTGCAAAGATTACCAGGTGTTCACGAGTTCTCTTCAGGTACTCTTGTTTATATTAAAATTTATCTGCTTTTGACTTCTCTTTTATCGAGATTTGCAGGTGTTCGTGAGTTCACCTCAGGTACTCGTGTTATTTGTTTATTTACCTTCTTTTGACTTCTCTTTTGCAGAGATTAGCAGGTGTTCACGAGTTCTCTTTAGTTACACTCATTATATGTTAATTTACCTGTTTTTGACTTCTCTTTTGAGAAGATTTACAGGTGTTCGCGAGTTCACCTCAAGAACTCAGGTTATATATTTATTTACAAACTTTTGACTTTTCTTTTTAAGAGTTTTGCAGGTGTTCGCGAGTTCTCTTTTGGTACTCGCATTATATGTTAATTTACTTACTTTTTTTACTTCTCTTTTGTAGAGAATAGCAGGTGTTTATGGGATCTCTTCAGGTACTTGCGTTATATGTTAATTAACGTGTTTTTGACTTCTCTTTTGCAGAAATTTGCAGGTGTCCGTGAGTTAACCACTAGTACTCATCTTATAGGATTATTTACCTTTTTTTGACTTCTCTTTTGTAGAGATTAGTAGGTGTTTGCGAGTTTTCTTTATATACTCGCATTATATTTTTAATTTACCTACTTTTGACTTCTCTTTTGTAACGATTTGCAGGTGTTCGCGAGTTCACCTCAAGTACTCACATTATGTGTTTATTTACCTTCGATTGACCTCTCTTTTGTAGAGATTAGCAGTTGTTTGTGAGTTCTCTTCGGGTACTCACATTATACTTTAAATTTACCTGCTTTTGACTTCTCTTTTATAGAGATTTGCAAGTGTTTGCGAGTTCACCTCAGAAACTCGTGTTATATGTTTATTTACCTGCATTTGACTTCTTTTTTTTGCATAGATTAGCTGGTGGTCGCGAGTTCTCTTAAGGTACTCGCATTATATGTTAATTTACCTATTTTATGGCTTCTCTTTTGCATAGATTTGCAGGTGATTGCCATTTGACCTCAAGTACTCATTTTATATGTTTATTTATCTGCTTTTGACTTCTCTTTTGTAGAGATGATCTGGTGTTCACGAGTTCCCTTTAGGTATTCTCGCTATATAGAAATTTACCTACTTTTGACTTCTCTTTTGCAGAGATTAGCAGGTGTTTGCGAGTTCACATCAGGTACTCTCGTTATATGTTTATTTACCTGCTTTTGACTAATCATTTGTTGGTATTACTAGGTGTTCACAAGTTATCTTCAAGTACTGGCATTTTATGTATATTTATCTGTTTTGAATTCTCTTTTGAGAGATTAGTAGGTGTTCATGAGTTCTCTTAAGGTAATCAAATTATAATTTAAATTTAGCTGCTTTTGACTTCTCTTTTTACAGAGATTAGCAGGTGTTTGCGAGTTCACCATAGGTACTCACATTATATATTTATTTATGTGCTTTTGACTTCTACTTTGTAGATATTAGTAGGTGTTCATGAGTTCTCTTTAGGCACTCAGCCTATGTTTTAAATTTACAAGCATTTGACTTTTCCTTTATACAGATTAGCAGGTGTTCGCGAGTTAACTTCAGGTACTCGTGTTATTTATTTATTTACCTACTTTTGACTTCTCTTCTGCGGATATTAGCATGTATTCGTGAGTTTCTATTATCGTACTCGTGTTATATTTTAAAAAATTACCTGCTTTGAATCTTCTTTTGTAGAGCTTTGTAAAAGTTCGCGAGTTCTACTCGGGTCGCATTATATGTTTATTTACCAGCTTTTGACTTTCATTTTGGAGAGATTAGCAAATGTTAGTGAGTTCACCTCATGTTCTCACATTAGATGTATTTACCTACGTTTGACTTCTCTATTGCTGATGTTAGTATCTGTTCGTGAGGTCTCTATAGATACTCGCATTATATTTTAAATTTACCGTCCTTTTATTTCTCTTTTGCAGAGATTAGTCGGTGTTCGCGAGTTCCCCTTAGGTAATCACATTATATTTTTATTTACCTTCTTTCAACTTCTATTTTGAAGATATTAGAATGTGTTTATGAGTTCACTTCTGGTACTCGTGTTATATTTTACATTTACCTGCTTTTGACTTCTATTTTACCGAGATTAGCATGTGTTTGCGAGATATCTTCACGTACTCGAGTTATATGTTAATTTTCCTGCTTTTGACTTCATTTTGTAGAGATTTGCAGGTGTATGTGAGTTCACCTTAGGTACTCACGTTATATATTTATTTACCTGCTTTAGACTTCTCTTTTATTGAGAATAGAATGTGTTTATGAGATCTCTTTAGGTACTTACATTATATGTTAATTTACCTGCTTTTCACTTCTCTTTTGCTAAGATTAATAGGTGTTCATGAGTTCTCTTCGGGTACTCGTGTTATATGTTAATTTTCCTGCTTTTGTCTTCTATTTTGCAGAGATTCGTAGGTGTTTATGAGTTCTCTTCCGATACTTGCCTTATATTTTAAATTTATCTTCTTTTGACGTCTCTTTTACAGACATTAGTAGGTGTTCGCGACTTAACTTCAATTACTCGCGTTATATGTTTATTTACTTGATTTTGACTTCTCTTTTGAGGAGATTAGCAGTTGTTCGCTAGTTCTCTTTAGGTACATGTATTGTATTTTAAATTTCCCAGCTTTTTTTCGTATTTGAATAGATTTTTAGGTGTTCGCTTATGAGTCCATTTTATATACCTATTTTCGGACTCATCTGGGCTTGTTTTCCTTATCTTGCACTTCAATTTTAGTTCATTATCATATATTTTTCATCTTATCTTTATTCCCATAGGAAGTGCACATTTAGGCCCGTGGTTGTCTATTTTTGTGCTTTTGTTGTATGTTCTCCTTTTTTGTGATTGTCTGGAATGTCTACACATATCAGTGTTGGTGTAGGGGCCGTGTGTGCGTTCCGGGACATTTTGGAAATAGGTATACTGTGCACAATCATTGGATCTAATGCGCAAGAGCATTTGTCGTGCGCCCCTGATCGTGCACAATATTTTCCGTTTTTCCATGTTCTGCCTGGGATAATCACACGACCACTGTACATAGTGCGCATGACCATCGATCGTGTGCCACTGATCGTGTGCAATTATTCCTCTTTTCCTGGAGTCCTGTTTGGGGTAATCGCACGACCATTAGACATAGTGCGCACGACCACCGGTCGTGCGCCATCGCTCGTTTGTATTACCCCAGTTCTTCTATTTATTTTACCATGCCAATACGCACGATCACTGGCCATAGTGCGCACAACCACTGGTCGTGCGCCCGTGATTGTGCGCATTGTTCAATTCTGCTTTCTATAAATATCGTTGGTCCCGCCCTAATTCGGGATCGATCGATTTCTTCCTCCGTTTTTGTCTCCGACGAAGGGTTTCGCCATTTCCCTTCATCCTCCACCGTAGGGAAGGGCTTCGGGCAAGCTTTCATTGCCAAATCAAAGCCGGAGCATCCTCTCGGCCTCCTCCATCATCTCTTGGGCATATTTCAAGCTACAACGCCATAGAAATCTAGCAAAGTGAAGCTTGCAACTTTCGTCCGCTAACGTGACACGAATAAGACGGGCCATTAGAAGGTGGTGACAGCCCTTCTCTATCCCGTACGTAGTTAAAGAACGAGCTTGGATGCGGATGACAACCCGACGATTCCAGTCGTGAATCCTCAGTAAGACTTCGAATACAGTCGATCTATTTCCTTATTCTTCCTTTATTGTTGTTTATGTGTTGTTGTAAACTTTATTTATAGATGATGTGCGCTTAGTTTGTTAAATGCTTGTATTAAATCATGTCTATGTAATTTTGTATTTCGTTATATTTTCTTGAGGTGATCCATATTCCATTCACCACCATCCACCCTTGCCGCACTAGCAATTGCTAGTGGTATACGTTGCTAAGAGTTGCTCTAGACCCTCATTCTGCAAGCCTACTCGCCCATCCGCCTAGCGATTCGGTGCATAGAGCCCGACTAGTCTTCCATCCCTCATGGCGAAGCATCGCATAGCGGCTTGTATAGGAGTAGTTGTTAGAGTTTTACTTTCTTTTATCGCAACCATCAAAACCCCCCTTAGTTAACGCCGACTTAAGATCTTCAATCTCAAGTCCTCAAAATTAACTCCACCTTACTGTGTTCCTTGAGAGATCGATACTTGGGAAAACTCGCCCATTTTTTATTACTTGTTCGACTGGTTCACTGCCGTGATCTTTTGCATCAAGTTTTTGGCACCGTTGCCGGGGAACACAAACGTGTGAGTTTTTGGAGAGGGAGATAGGAGATGGAAGACCTTGTCCATCTGTTTATCAAATGTTATATTTTTCTTTGCTTTAGTTTTTATATTTGGTTGCTTATTTTTCTTTGTTCCTTTTATAGTTTTGATTTTTCAGCAGCAGGTATTCCTTTTTATTTATCTGCTAGTGTGTAGTTAATTCTTTGCCTAGAAATTCTGTCGGTGAGATATTTGTGCTTGCACCATGTATTCTTTTATGAATATCCATTACTGATGGTGCGGGGATTATAGGCATAGTAGTGATGAGTGCCCTACTAAAGATTGGGAGCATAATTATCGTGGTTCTTTGTATGGAGCACCATCTTCCTATGGTACTTCATACACCCAACCCAGGTCTTATGGTCACTCCTCTTCTACGCATTCACCTTTTTCTTATTCCTCTCCAGTCCTACCTGGACCGAGGAGTAATGGATAACGATGTTTTTGTTGTCGTAGCACCGACAAGGTGTTGAAAGATTGCGCTGAATTTTAGCGCCAGTTGGAGGAGGATGATGAACCGAGTATCTGATTCACTATATCACCCTCCCAAATGGATGCTCCTTCTGCTTATGATAATGTATTCGCAGTACCACCTTGTCTATGGGGGACTGCTGTGGATATGCCCATCAGACTTTCTACTGATCGGTGCGATGACATTGTGACGCCGACTCTCCCCATGCATTCTCCCCCTCTTGTTGATCCACCCCCGGAGGAACACGTACATATTTTCTTTGATGTTGTTGTTCCTCCGCCTTGTTTACAAAAATTATCGACTCCATTTTTTAGTGAGTCGGTTGATGATGTCATGCTAGATTGTGGTTATGAGTATGAGGTTGCGTCATGGTGTGACGAGGATATAATTCTCATTAATGGAGAGTATTATATCTTAGAACATGTGGACGCACCGAGGTGTGTTGATGAGGAGATCCTAGCTGATGTGGAAGTTTCCACTTCCTTGTTTGATGACGAGGTCCAAACCACCACTGAGGACCTCGAGCTATCAGATCCCCCTCGCCATTACTCATATGACACCGACGATGATCTATGCATGGATCCTGTTGAGAGTGATACCTAGATCACTCTCCCTATTTATTATTCTTTTAGTCTTTCATCTCCTTTATTCCTTGATCCCCCTTCTTTATCTGAGCCCGTGCAGGTTGAGTCTTCGTAGGTGCCTCAGGAGGACTTGGTGCTTTATGCTCGAGTCGTGGATGATAGCATCCTCTTTCACGAGGAGGGTGATTTCTCCTCTGTTGAGGAAGCTCCATTCATTGCTTTCTCCTCTTGTCGTCTCCCGACTGTGGATGATACCTTGCTGGGCAAGGATTTTTTGTGTGAGTTGAGTGAGGACCAGGCCTACTCCTCATCTTACATTCTGTTTCCTCTACTTGCAGTTTGTAAGAATTATTATTCAGGTAGAAGGGTTACTGTTCTATCACGGTATCGGTACCCGTCACCGACACGGATATAAGGACAGTTGCCTGTTCACTTTTCCTTTTATAGGCCCATTAGCTAGATATGTATAGAATTTAATAGTCGTGCTGGGATGAAAGTAAACCCAGTAGTTATCTTTCATTTTCTGTATTTTTATTTTCATGCCTATTTTAGTTTTAGTAGTATTTAGTATTATGTATATTTTCTTTTGTTTTTGCGGAGCTCACCCCTACAGGTATTCATGATAATTTCGTATTGGCAGGGTTGTGCTTCTTTGTATGGCGGGCCTGCATCTACTTTTCATGCCTCTTCTGTTATG
The DNA here is from genome assembly GCA_039513925.1 of Platanthera zijinensis. NCBI lineage: Eukaryota > Viridiplantae > Streptophyta > Magnoliopsida > Asparagales > Orchidaceae > Platanthera > Platanthera zijinensis. The sequence goes on from CM077095.1 coordinate 46,054,960, forward strand.
TTCACTAGCTGAGCATTGGGTAACCTCTTCCCTTAGCTCATTCTGATTAAAATTTATTTATCATATGATGTGTTGTTTAGTTAAAGTCTAGGGGAGCGCTATTACTTGTTACCTTTTGCACATGCACATTTCATGTGCATACTAGAAGCTTTTGTAGTATTATTTTGTTTAGTTCATTGCATTGCTCACAACTGCACCCACACGAGCGCGTGCTTAGCTGTTTGCGTGCTGCTAGTTAAACTCGTGTCTTGGTTAGATTTGGGAAAATTATGGTGCTGGCTTAGGATTGTGAGATAGAGTAAAATGTTGACCTTGTTGTGTTTCTAGTCAACTGCTCTCGTCTTGTGTAGAAATTCGAGTAGATTTAATTTTTCTATATGCTTATAGTTTTATATTTTTCTATTTGCGTAAAGATTCTTTTTATTCCACTCAAAATGTGGTGAATCCGGTGTGAATCAAATGGTAGTGTACGGATGTGTGTAGCCATCACTAGACTCGTTTTGCTCAAGTTAGGAGGAAGGATCATCTTTCTCGGTGGCTAAGAACTTGCCCCAAGCTACTCTCGAAGCATTGGTACATGGTTAGTCAAGCGCGAGTGTTATGTAGGCCATCATTTTTGCCCGGTTGAGCTTTGTACCGTTCCTAACGCCTTGTCCTCGCTAGCCCATTGTGCCTACTACTTCTTTTTGATTCACCTCCACCATGATTTCATCAAAGCCTCATAGTCTATCCTACTCGCACACCCAAGTCGAGCTTTAGTGTTTTACATTTTCATGTTGGGATGTGATATGGTGATATTATTTGTGAATATGTGGAGGTGCTCCCAAGTCTATATTTGCTGAGATTGTGAAAATAAAATGATAAGAAAGAAAAAAAATATATTTGTAAAGATAAAAAGAGCAAAAGTATAATTGAAAATCCTATTAGTAATGTGATTATATTTGGAGTAGGTGGTACACACACCGATATGTTAAAAGTTAAGTCAAGGGGTGTGGTGTACCTGGATATATTTTGGTTAGCAGTTGGATTCATTTGTTTTAGTCTAGCTCATTTGGGTTAGGTGCATAGCCTTCATATTTATCTTTGTTTACCTCACCGTAACCCAAGCCCCACGATTATCCTAAAGTCCTACAGATTCGCGCTTGAGTCAAACTAGTGCCGTGGAGAGAGTGTGAACGGGCAATTGTATTGACCCCGACATTGGTGGATTCCTTTGGAGGTGATCCTGAGCCCCGATCTTTGGCAAAGATCACCTTAGTGGCCTGCCCTCTTTCTTCCTACGCGTGACCGGATGATTCACCGTGATTCTACTTTTGAGTAGTAATAAAAATTTGATACGCATTGTGAAAAATATAAACTATTCTGCATACTTATATATTTTCTCTATTATATTTTTACTCACGCGAGCATGCGACTTCGCATGGTACTCTGTTTTTCAATTTCTTTGTTAGTTAGTAACTTTCCCTATCTGCATAGATTTTGTTTGCTCGGGACGCGCAAACAGTTAAGTTTTGGGGTGTGATGAGTCCATTTTATATACCTATTTTCGGACTCATCTAGGCTTGTTTTCCTTTGCTTGCACTTCACATTTAGTTCATTATTGTATATTTTCTTCTTATCTTTATTCCCATAGGAAGTGCACATTTAGGCCCGTGGTTGTGTATTTTTGTGCTTTTGTTGTTTTTACTCCTTTTTTGTCATTGTAAGGAATGTCTGCACATATCTTTGTTGGTGCAGGGGCAATGTGCGTTTTCCGGGACTTTTTGGAAACCGGTATACTGCGCACGATCATCGGATCTAATGCACACGACCACAGGTCGTGCGCCCCTGATCGTGCGCACTATTCTCCGTTTTTCAAAGTTCTGCCTCGGATAATCGCTCGACCACTTGACATAGTGCGCACGACCACTTGTCGTGCGGCACTGATCGTGTGCATTGATTCCTCTTTTACTAGAGTTCTGTCTGGGGTAATCGCATGACCATTGTACATAATGCGCACGACCACCGGTCATGCACCATCGCTCGTACGCGTTACACCAGTCCTTCTCTTTATTCTGCCATGTCAATACACACCGTAACTGGCCATAGTGTGCAAGACCACTGGTCATGCGCCCGTGATTGTGCACATTGTTCAATTCTGCTTTCTATAAATATTGTAGGTCCCTCCCTAATTCAGTATCGATCGATTTCTTCCGCCATTTTTTGTCTCCGACGAAGGCTTCCGCCATTTCCCTTCATCCTCCATCGTAGGGAAGGGCTCCGGGCAAGATTTTACCGCCAAATCAAAGTTGGAGCATCCTCTCGGCCGCCTCTATAATCTCTTGGGCTAATTTCAAGCTTCAATGCCATAGCCATCAAGCAAAGGGAAGCTTGCAACTTTTGTCCATCGTGACACAAAGAAGACGGGCCATTGGAAGGTGGTGATTGCCCTTATCTATCCCGGATGCAGTTGAGGACCGAGCTTGGACGCGGATTGACAACCCGGCTATTCCAACTATGAATCCTCAGCAAGACTACGGATACATTTGATCTCTTGCCTTGCTCTTCCTTTATTGTTGTTTATGTGTTGTTGTAAACTTTATTTATAGATGATGTGCGCTTAATTTGTAAAACGCTTGTATTAAATCATGTCTATGTGATTTTGTATTTCGTTATATTTGCTTGAGGTGCGACATATTCCATTCACCACCATCCACCCTTGCCGCATTAGCAATTGCTAGTGCTGTGCGTTGCGAAGAGGTGCTCTCGACCCTCATTCCGCAAGCCTACTCGCCCCTCCCCTAGCAATTCGGTGTATAGCGGACCGACTAGTCTTCCATCCCACCTAGCGAAGCATCGCATAGCAGAGTTGCATAGGAGTAGTAGTATGAGTTTTACTTACTTTTATCGCAACCATCAAAACCCCCCTTAGTTAATGCCGACTTAAGGACTTCAATCTCAAGTCCTCCTCGAAATTAACTTCACCTTACTGTGTTCCTTGAGATATCAATACTTGGGAAAACTCGCCCATTTTATATTACTTGTTCGACCGGTTCACTGCCGTGATCTTTTGCATCATTCGCGAGTTCACCTCAGGTACTGGCATTATATGTTTATTTACTTGATTTTGATTTCTCTTTTAGAGAGATTAATAGGTGTTAGTGATTTCACTTTAGATACTCGTGTTATATGTTTGTTTCCTTGCATTTGACTTCTCTTTTGCAGAGATTAGCATGTGTTCGCGAGTTCAATTCAGGTACTCCCATTATATGTTAACTTACCTGCTTTTGACTTATCTTTCATAGAGATAAGGTTGTGTTCGCGAATTCTTTACAGGTTCTCGTGTTATATTTTTAATTTACCTTTTTTGACTTCTCTTTTATAGAGATAAGCAAGTGTTCATGAGTTAACATCAGGTACTCGGATTATTTGTTTATTTACCAACTTTTAACTTATATTTTGTAGATATTAGCATGTGCTCGTGATTTCTCTTTAGGTACTCGCATTAAATTGTAAAATTTACCTACTTATGACTACTCTTTTGCAGAGAGTAGCAGGTATTCACGAGTTAATTTCAAGTACTATAATTATATATTTACTTACATGTTTTTGACTTCTCTTTTGCCGAGATTAGCAAGTGTTCGGGAGTTCTCTTTCAGTACTCGCATTATATTTTATATTTACCTTGTTTTTATTTCTTTTTTGCAGAGATTAGTAGGTGTTCGCGAGTTCACCTTAGGTACTCGCATTATAAGTTTATTTACCTTCTTTTAACTTCTCTTTTGTAGATATTAACATGTGTTTGTGAGTTATCTTGATGTAGGGGTCACCGCGACAACGCAACATAGAAATAAAGAAAGAGAGGGCTCCGACCAAAAGCGAACGAAAAGGGGTCGGTTGGCTCCCAAAGATTCGGGACTCGATACCACGTCCTTAGGACCTAGCTCCAACAAGCACACATCTCACCGTTTAGCGGACTCGATACCACGTCCTTAGGACCTACCTCTCCAACAAGCACACAACTCACCGCACCTACACAAGCATCTATTCCATCAAATGATTTTAGCAAAACGCAGCGGCAATATTCGCGGAGCGGTGATAAACTTCAAGCGGCGACGAAAGATTTAGTGGTGATTAACTCCCTTGTTAACATGGCATGGATCGTTCCAATCCGGTTAGCAAGAGGTTTAATAACAACACTTTTAGTTCAGATTTTTTTGCAAGCGCGAAAAATTAAGATCACGAATAAAACGATTCGACAAAACCTCCACAAACGCTTAGAAGAATCACTAGAGAGGAAAGAGATTACCCAACCAAGATCAAGCATGCACTCAAGATAGATTTGTGGGAGAATCTCTCTCTCCACGGTTCCGCCGGCGTCGCACCGAACGGAGAAGCAACCCTTCTTCCTTGGAGTCACACCACGGAAGTCTCGCCGGAGTCGCACCGAAGAGGATGGAGGGAGGCGGCGGCCTTGGAGTCACACCAAGAGGGGAGGCAAGGAGGAACTCCTATGGCCGAAATTTCCAATTTAGGAAGGGTTAGGGTTTGATATTTCATCTCCTCATTCCTTCATAAAGACCTCCTTAAATAGGAGTTACAAAAACATCTTAACCATCCATGATGGAGATGAAATCTCATCCATCCGTATGGTTAAGTACACACCAAAATCAAATAAAGAGTTCTAAAATTAAAATACAACCATTATAATAAATATAAAATTATCATCAAACATGAAATAATTTTATATTTATTAATATAAAATAAAAGTGCATGAATTAAAAGTTCAATATTTCTTGGCGGCCTTGTCACGCCACGGGCGGAGATTATAACGCGGGCTTCCATCATCGTCACGACGCCGCAGATCTTTATGTTGCAGCGCCTCGGCAGCCGGGTCTTCATCATCGATGAGTGGCGGGGGGGACGCGCCATCAATCCTCCCCCACTCAAAATCAAGCATCTCCGATGCGTGGTCCGAGAGGTAGCGGCGGAGAAGAGCAGCATCCAGTCGTTGAAGCTCCGTCGCGAGGATCCAGGAATCGTCAGAAGGAGGGCGATCGCGCCAACGGATGAGGAAGCGGTAAGTAGCACCCTCCGAGGTAGTAAGTGGCTCCGCAGCAAGTATCATGGCCGGAGTGAGGAAAGTCTTCGGAAACCTGGGGAACATATCAGCAGTAGGAATAAAAGTATGCAACTTACCATCCGATGAAATACCAGTGGGAACCGACAGAGAGAGGTCATCCGTACTACCACTCCCCAACCCATTAGAAGATTTGGTGGAAGAAGAAAACGGCAAGGAACTCAACTCATGTGGAGGCGATACGAACATCGTTAAATCCGAGACGTTATAAATAGGGGAGATTCCCCATTCGGCAGGCAAGTCTAAAATAAAAGCGTTGTCACCTATTTTCTTGATAATCCGAAAAGGGCCGGCGCGCTTAGGTGCTAACTTTTTAACGGTGCCAGATGGCAAACGCTCGGGAACTAATCGGACTAAAACCAAATCGCCAACCTTGAAGTGTGACGCTCTCTGGTGTGTATTGGCGTGTGCCTGATAAGAATCATACTGAGCAGTCAAGGTAGCTCGTATACGTGCATGAAGGTCGTGAATATGTTGGGCAAAGGATTGTGCAAAGTGACTTGCCTTGTATGTTGGGGGCAAGGGAACCAAGTCAAGAGGCACAGGGGCCTTGTATCCGTGGACAATCTCATTAGGTGACAGACCAGTGGACCGATTTTTGGAATTGTTGTAGGCTAGCTGAGCGTGGGGAAGAAGAAGATCCCATGTGCCTTTATGATCACTCACGAGGCATCTAAGAAGGTTTCCTAGACTCCGGTTCACCACCTCAGTTTGCCCATCGGTTTGAGGATGATAGGCGGAGGAAAACAATAGCTTGGTACCCATTAGGGTCCAAAGTGTCTTCCAGAAATAGCTCGTATACTTAACATCCTTATCCGAGACTATTGTCTTCGGCACTCCCCGGTGACTAACGACTTCCTTAAAATATAGCTTTGCAATATGAGACGCGTCGTTGGTTCTAGTACACGGTATAAAATATGCCATTTTGGAGAACCTATCCACAACTACGAAGATGGAGTCATGACGACGAAAAGTGATGGGTAAGCCTAAGACAAAGTCCATGCTCACGTCCTCCCAAGGTGTGGACGGAATAGGCAACGGTGTATATAGCCCTACGTTGGTTTTGGTACCCTTAGAGACTTGGCAAGCACGGCAACTACTCACTACTCGCCCTACCATTGCCTTTAACTTTGGCCAATAAAACTTTTCCTCAACCAGAGTGATAGTCTTATCTCTACTGAAATGGCCACTCAACCCGCCACTATGCAGTTCCCAGATGATATGGAGACGTAAGGAGGACTGCGGGATACACAACTTCCCGTGCCTAAATAGGTAACCATCCCTAATAACGAACGCGGTAATAGTGGTGGGGGAACTATCCTGGGCTGAGAGATAAGAATCCTGAAAATCCGGACATGTGGCGTACTCATCCTTGATGCGCTCGAACCCAACAACGTTAACCTCCATAGTGGTGACTAAAAGGGCTAGGCGACTAAGAGCGTCCGCAACCCGATTGTCCGCTCCCTTGAGGTGCTTGAGATTAAACGTATAACCCTGTAGGAAGGATACCCACTTGGCGTGACGCGGGCTGATTTTGTGTTGGCCATTAATAAATCGTAACGCTTCATGATCGGAGAGGATCACGAACTCCTTAGAGAGGAGATAATGCCTCCAGTGGTGCAAGCATCTAATAACTGCATAGAATTCCCTATCGTAGTTGGAATAATTTAATTTAGCGCCCGCCAACTTTTCACTAAAGAAACTCACAGGGTGCCCCTCCTGACTCAGGACACCTCCTATTCCCACGCCCGAAGCGTCACAAGTAAGCTCGAAGACTTTGGAGAAGTCTGGTAGACGTAAGACAGGTGCCTCCGTCATAAGCTTTTTGATGCGTTGGAAAGCGAAGGTGGCGGACTTCGTCCAAGTAAACTCACCCTTTCTCATGCAGTCACTAATGGGGGCCATAATGCTACTAAAGTCTTTGATGAAGCGGCGGTAGAAAGTGGCCAACCCATGGAAGCTTCTTACCTCACGTATCGTGGTCGGCTCGGGCCAGTCCTCAATGACCTTGACCTTGCTAGGGTCAACTCTAATGCCCTCCGCTCCAACAATGTATCCTAAGAACTCTACTTCTGTAACATGGAACGTGCATTTCTTGAGATTAAGAAATAAAGTTTCCTTCCGAAGGGTGGAAAGAACCTCTCTTAGGTGGGTGATGTGCTCGATCGTGGTGGTGCTATATACTAAGATATCATCAAAGTAAACTACCACAAACTTTCCCATGAATGGCTGAAAGACGTGTGTCATCATGCGGGAGAAGGTGCTAGGGGCATTGGATAGCCCAAAGGGCATCACAAGCCACTCGTACAACCCGTCCTTGGATTTGAACGCCGTCTTCCACTCATCTCCCTCGCGGATCCTTATCTGGTGATAGCCGCTTCGTAAATCTAGCTTAGAAAATATGGTGGCGCCAGCCAAGACATCTAGGAGGTCATCTAGGCATGGTATGGGAAATCGGTACTTTATGGTGATCTTGTTGATAGCGCGGCTATCAACACACATCCGCCACGTACCATCCTTTTTGGGGGCCAAAAGGGCTGGCACCGCACAAGGGCTCATGCTAGGCCTGATGAATCCTTTGTTCATCAAATCCTCGATCTGAGTCTATAGCTCTTTGTGGGCCGCGGGATGAAGCCTATAGTGGGGTTGGTTCGGTAAGGATGAACCTGGGATGAGGTCTATCGCATGCTGTATGTTCCTCAGTGGAGGTAACACCGAAGGCAGCTCTTCTGGGTACACATCTTTGTACTCGTCCAGAAGCACTCGTAACGCTCTAGGAAGCTCTCTCAACGTTTCCGAATCACCCTTCGAACTCATAAGAACTAACGCATACATAACTCCGTCCAGAAAGGGATCTCTCACAAACTCTCTCTTACCAACTAGGCTCAACGCCTTTCTCTCTACCGGAACGATGGTGTCCTTAGCCATAACTACTGGCTCCTTTGGAGCGGTCGGTCTCAGGGTGATAGTCTTGCCGTTGAATTTGAACTCATATGTATTGGCTCGACCGAAATGTGTGACGTCACGGTCATAAAGCCAAGGGCGGCCTAATAACACGTGGCACGCGTCCATGGGGAGGACGTCACACCAGACCTCATCCGTGTAAGATTTGAAGGTAAGGGGAACCAGGCAACGCTTGCTAACGGGGATAGTAACCTTGCTAATCCAAGCTACCTGGTAGGGTGTTGGGTGTGGTTCCGTGGTCAGATTCATACGTGTCACGGCGTTCTCAGAGATGACATTCACACAGCTACCGCTATCTATAATGAGTTTGCACAACTTTTCACCACTCTTAAAGATCAGGGAGAATATACTCGTCCTCCTCCAGTCATCTAGCGGACGTGGAGTGGTCAGAATACATCGCATCACCATAAGGTGGTGATCGTCTTCCATATCGCTTGGAACCCCTTCCGGGTCGCTCTCCTCGGCGGCCTCGTAGACGTAATCCGTAGAATCAGCTGCCATATCTAAGAGGGCAACGGCCTTAGTCTTAGTTGGGCATTCAAAGGCATAGTGGCCTTGAACACCGCAAGAATAGCATGTGGTATTGGCCTTGCTAACCTTCCCAATGGGCACTCGCTCACTCGTGGGGTTTCTAGTGTTCCTAGCGGTGATCACGACGGACTTAGACTCGGTGGTTCTCGACCTTCCCTTGTCCGGATAGGTGGAAGAAGACGCTCCAACATTGGTCTTAGTCTTCGTGTAGGAAGTACGGGAGTGAGCCTTGGCGGCTAAATGTTTTTCAATGTCTAGGGCGGCATTGAAGGTGGCATTCAGATCTGTGTGCCCATAGCGCAAGAGCTTCCGCTGGATATCGGGTTGAAGCCCCTTACGAAACCTAGATAATGTGACCTCCGGGGGTTCCCTAAGTTCGCAACGCACCATTCGGTCTTTCAAATCTCCCATATACTCGGCTACTGACTTTGAACCTTGCCGCAGGGTGGCTAGTTCATCGAACATCTGTGTTCGGTGGTAAGCGGGAACGTATTGGTCGGTGAGCAAATTTTTCATCACCGCCCATCCGATAGGTGGGATTCCCTCTCCGGCTCCCAACCTCCTTTCCTCATTCAGCCAAAAGGTTTTCGCACGATCAGTCAACTTCATGCGGGCAACTTGGACCTTTTGGATGTCCGTGAGATTGTGCCACTGGTAGTAACATTCCATATCAACTACCCAGCTAAGGAAGACTTGGGGGTCTCCCATGCCATCGTAGGTGGGGGCATCAATCTTGATGGCTCTAGTGATTTCGAAGCCACGCTCGGGGCGGCGTTCACGAGGGGGCACTCGGGGATAGCCCTCATCAGAATCCGAATCAGTGACCGGTTGGTGCCGGTTGGGCCTTTCAACGTCACCGGGTGGTGGCGGTGGACCACCTTGATTCCGTAAAATTTGTTCTAACATCGTCCTAAGCTCAGTCATCTCCGTACGTAGACCTGCTATGGCCTCGGTGTTGGGATCATTGTGCTGATTCGCATCCATCCCAGATGTTGAAGGTAATGTGTACTCTGTGCCTAGTCTAGTGCGCATGCGAGTGCGGGCAAAACTAAGGACTTAAACGACCCTAAAATTTGACAGAAAATAGATTTAGGGATGACACTAAAGGGTAGGATATTCAGAATTTTTTTTTTCTGAATTTTTCGACAAAACTGAGAATGTTAGCCCGCTATTTGCAGACCACCTGGACAGAATTACGACGTTTCCAATTTTTAGGCTGACCTAACGAGGACGAATCGAAAAAGTTTCAGTTTTAAAGTTGCTGGAAATAAGTGCAGGAAGCTACAGAATTTTTTTCAGATTTTTTGGACAAGTTTTTAAAATTTAGGATTTTTTTACTAAACGCAGACCAAACCGAAAATTTCAGATTTTCTCTAACGACCGGATCGACCAACAAAGATCGCAGCGAGGATGTTTGCAACGTGGAAGTTGAAACAAACCTCCCTCTGATACCAAATTGATGTAGGGGTCACCGCGACAACGCAACATAGAAATAAAGAAAGAGAGGGCTCCGACCAAAAGCGAACGAAAAGGGGTCGGTTGGCTCCCAAAGATTTGGGACTCGATACCACGTCCTTAGGACCTAGCTCCAACAAGCACACATCTCACCGTTTAGCGGACTCGATACCACGTCCTTAGGACCTACCTCTCCAACAAGCACACAACTCACCGCACCTACACAAGCATCTATTCCATCAAATGATTTTAGCAAAACGCAGCGGCAATATTCGCGGAGCGGTGATAAACTTCAAGCGGCGACGAAAGATTTAGTGGTGATTAACTCCCTTGTTAACATGGCATGGATCGTTCCAATCCGGTTAGCAAGAGGTTTAATAACAACACTTTTAGTTCAGATTTTTTTGCAAGCGCGAAAAATTAAGATCACGGATAAAACGATTCGACAAAACCTCCACAAACGCTTAGAAGAATCACTAGAGAGGAAAGAGATTACCCAACCAAGATCAAGCATGCACTCAAGATAGATTTGTGGGAGAATCTCTCTCTCCACGGTTCCGCCGGCGTCGCACCGAACGGAGAAGCAACCCTTCTTCCTTGGAGTCACACCACGGAAGTCTCGCCGGAGTCGCACCGAAGAGGATGGAGGGAGGCGGCGGCCTTGGAGTCACACCAAGAGGGGAGGCAAGGAGGAACTCCTATGGCCGAAATTTCCAATTTAGGAAGGGTTAGGGTTTGATATTTCATCTCCTCATTCCTTCATAAAGACCTCCTTAAATAGGAGTTACAAAAACATCTTAACCATCCATGATGGAGATGAAATCTCATCCATCCGTATGGTTAAGTACACACCAAAATCAAATAAAGAGTTCTAAAATTAAAATACAACCATTATAATAAATATAAAATTATCATCAAACATGAAATAATTTTATATTTATTAATATAAAATAAAAGTGCATGAATTAAAAGTTCAATATTTCTTGGCGGCCTTGTCACACCGCGGGCGGAGATTATAACGCGGGCTTCCATCATCGTCACGACGCCGCAGATCTTTATGTTGCAGCGCCTCGGCAGCCGGGTCTTCATCATCGATGAGTGGCGGGGGGGACGCGCCATCATATCTTTAGGTACTCGCGTTATATTTTAAATTTATCTGCTCTTGACCTCTCTTTGTAGAGATTAGCAGGTGTTCGTGAGTTCTAATCAGGTAATGGTGTTATATATTTATTTACCTGCTTTTGACTTCTCCTTTGCAGAGTTTAGCAGGTGTTAGCTTGTTAACTTCAGGTACTCGCTTTATATGTGTATTTACCTGCTATTGAATTCCCTTTTGAGGAGATGAGTAGGTGTTTGTGAGTTCTCTTCAGGTACTCGCATTATATTTAAAATTTACTTGCTTTTGACTTCTCTTTTGCCGAGAATTGCAGGTGTTCGCGAGTTCACCTCACGTACTCGTGTTATATATTTATTTACCTGCTTTTGACTTCTCTTCTTCATAGATGAGCAGGTGTTCGCGAGTTCGCTTTAGGTATTCACATTTTATGGTAATTTACCTACTTTTGACTTCTTTTTTACAGAAATTAGTAGGTGTTTACGAGTTCACCTCAGATACTATCATTATATGTTTATTTACCTGCTACGGACTTCTCTTTTAATGATATTAGCAGGTGTTCGCGAGTTCTCTTCAGGTACTAACATTTTATTTAAAATTTACATTCTTTTGACTTCTCTTTTGAAGAAATTTGCAGGTGTTCGCGAGTTAACCTTTAGTACTCGCATTATTTGTTTATTTACCTGCTTTTGACTTTTATTTTGCAGATATTAATAGGTGTTCGTGAGTTCTCTTCGGGTACTCGCATTATAATTTAAATATACCAGCTTTTTATATCACTTTTTAGATATTAGGTAGGTGTTCATGAGTTAACTTCAGGTACTCACATTTTATATTTATTTACTTGCTTTTGACTTAGAAAGTGAGGGGATAGATCTAACTAAATCTAGAGGGGGGGGGGGTGAATAGAGTATTTTAAAAACTTGATTTGTTTTTATGGAGAAATTAAAATAAATGATAGTAGAATATATATAAAGAGAGATAAGAAAAAGAAACTATCACAACACAGTAGAAATAAAGAAAGGAACAACCAGACGACACAAGAAAATTATAGTGGTTCCCCAAAACTTGGTACATCCACTCTTCTACCACCCTGGTAGGAATCCACTAATAGGTTTTGGATCAGGTGACCTGCCATCACAGGTTTTTGCTCAGGTGCCCTGTCACCATAAGATCTAATTCAAGGGATATCTCACAACCCTTTAAAATTTTGATCAGGTGCCCAAAAACTAAATCAAGTTTTTTGATAAGGAGACTTGTCAACCAGGTGATAAATTTTGAAGGAAGTTAGAAACCCTTTTTATAGTGGGAAATGAAAAGTGATGTTGTCTTCTCTTTTTCTCAAACAACTGAGAAGACTTTAGTGGATGTTGTTGGCAAAGCTCCCTCTGAGATGTTGAATGGTTCAAGAAGATGAAAGCTTTGTACAGGGGGTTGTCCTTGATGAAGATCTTAGATAACTTCTTGGACTGGTGTTGAAGAGTTGTCCTTGTGAAGCCTGAAGCATAAACTAAAGAAGACTAAAGATCAATGTGTGTTGTTCTTCTTCAATTTCCTGTAGATGGCAATACTATTCTCTGTATCAGTTTTTTGTAAAAATTCTTTGTGTAAAGATCACTTGCTATTCTTCTTTTTGAAAAGATCTTTTTATATTCCGAGAGGATTTCCAACTGTTGAATTTTGAATATTATCCTTGATTTGCTGCTGAGATTCTGGGAGTTGAAATGGCTGAAAATTGTCTTTAATGTGTTTCCTAAATAGTCCCAGTAAATTAGTCAAGTAATTAACTCTGTGAAATCCATAATTAATGCTGCCAAGCAACGACTATATTCTTGAGAATATAAGCATTAATCATCAGAGAATTATTGCCTTAGAATAATACCAATTGAAATCAAAATGACATAGAAAATGCCAAAACTGATACTGATAGAAATCATTGACCTTATGATAAATTTTGTCGACCTGAACTCCAAGTTCATCGAGATGAGAAATCATCTTCATCGAGCTAAGCCCAGAGAAAATTTATCTGGAGAAAAACTGTCAAAGATGAGCTCCAAGTTCGTCGTGCTGAAGTAGAATTTCGTCGACTAGAGAAACTGAGTAGTGGAGGGAGTTTGTTGACCCGAGCTTATATTTCTTCAAGCTCAGCTCAAAGATGAAATTCTGAGTTTGTCGATCTGCGATTGACGATCGTCGAGCTGAGTTCGAAGAACTTCGAACTGATTTCTCTGAACTCTTGAAAACTGCAATTCTTCTAAGTCTGAGTCTCTGAAGTCTCTAATGGATGGATCAAAGATTGTCTAACCTAGTCAGACTGACCTAGATCTTAGAACTAACAAATTTGATGCTAGGCTATACACGATGGGTCAGAAACCTAATAGTGAACCTATCCAAAATCCAATCTAGGTATCCAACAGACTTATCGATTACAGAGATTAGCAGGTGTTCACGAGCTCTGTTTCGGTACATGCATTACAGTTTAAATTTACCTATTTTTTTCTCTTTTGTAGAGATTAGTAGGTGTTCTCGAGTTCACCTCAGGTACACGCATTATATGTTTATTTACCTGTTTTTGATTTCTCTTTTGAAGAGATTAGAATGTGTTATTTAGTGCACCTCGGGTACTCGCATTATACGTTTATTTACCTACTTTTAAATTCTCCTTTGCAGAGATTAGCAGTTGTTCTAGAGTTCTATTCAGGAATTCACGTTATATGTTAATTTACTTTCTATTGACTTCTATTTTACAGAGATTAACAGCTGTTTGCTTGTACTCTTCAGGTACTCGAGTTATATTTTAAATTTACCTGCTTTTGACTTCTCTTTTACAGAGATTAGTAGGTGTTTGCGAGTTAATATTAGGTACTCGTATTATATGTGTTGATGCAGGAAATGCACCTCTAGAAACTTCGAAGGTTAGAGAGGGTGGAGGAAACTGTCGAGTATCCAGTTACTAGTGCTTAGAGAATAAGTAGAGTAATTAGCAAGAAGCGACGACACCAGAATTCGCCCGACATGGCGAAAGCCTATCTTGTAGTGGGCTTTCCCTTTTTTAAAATGAAGCAGTAATAATTTAAAGGGAGAAGAGTGGGAAAAGGAGAAGTTGGCCGGACAGTAGGCCACAAGGCACTAAACTCAAGATCGCTTCTCTTAATAAACGAGCTCCTGGATTCGATTCAGCGTGCTTTGGGGAGTGCAACCCTATATTTATGGCCTAAGGGGCCTGCCCAAATAAGAAGGGCTAAAATTACTAGCTGACCGTTGTACAGGAGAACCGGGTAGTGGTGATGGGAAATAAATAAAGAGTTAAAAGAAGAAAATGACATGGCCTTGTGGACTTCCCCTGGTGAGCTGAGAGGCATGGCCTTTAGCGTTAGTGCTAATCTGGACCATCCATGACAGTGTCCTGACGGAATAGGCAGCGGAGCTTGGCTGAGGACTAGGTGGCTTACTGTCAATGACAGCTAGAAATTACAAGTCATCCGACTTGGAGAGACCTGCGAACTAGTCGTGGATTCTGGGTTATCATTATCCCCGCACATTTTTATAATCCGACGAATTTTGAATATGTTAAACTTAAATGTTGATGCAAGAAATGCGCCTCTAGATCCGATATAGGGAAGAGAGGATAGAGGAAACTTTTGAGCAGTCGAATATGTTGGGTACATTGAAAATGTGTACCAGATTTGGAGAAGCCTCACTTAACTCAATGATATTCATCAATGTGTATTTGATGGTATTTTAAGTTACTTTCTGCCGGTTAAGAAATTGCAAAGTAAATGTTCTAAGTACAAGTGTCGACACTTGTAGAAAGCTGTGTCGACACTAGAAGACAGATAGTGTCGACACACAGGACTTGTGTCGACAAACAGAAAATCTGTCAACAACAATTGTGTCGACACACAGGACTAGTGTCGTCACACATCTGGATTATGTGTACAAAAATTGTGTCAGCACACACAGGACTTGTGTCGACATATTCCAGAACTCAATTAAGACTAGAAGCTATGTCGACACATAGGACTTGTGTCGACACATTATACAGAAGCGTTATCAAGAAGCTGTGTAGACACTATGGGAGCTGTGTCGACTTCACTAAGGATTGTGTTGACACTTAATCTATTTGTGTCGACACAAATGAAGCAATGACTGGACACTTTGCTGACTGAGACAAAGACTCATGGAATGACTGGTGACTTGACAGGTGTCATGTTCAACATGGCTATTGCAAGTGTAAGAGTTGTTAGTAGTTTGTTATAAACCGGATCAACCGGTAACCTTAGAGAAAGTCTATATAAAGACATATTCTATCATCCGATATATATAGATCTTTTTGGGAAACAAAAAGAATAGAGAGCTGAAAGTATCCAAGTGAAGAAAGAGACAATCATCAGCAAGTCTCTAAGAGAAAATCAAGATCAAGTTTGTAGGAGAATTCAGATTAAATTTTGAAGAGAAGAAGGAAGCTTATTAAAGATCAACCTTACTTTGTTCAGATTCAAGAAGCTTTGAAGAAAGCTAAGACAGGTTGAAACTAAATGTTGTCACATCTATCAAGAACTGACCAAGAAATCTTCTACCCTTTTTCTCTATACTTGGGTGAAGGTTTCATACATCTTATTATAATTTTACTGTAGGGTCTTTTATAGATCTGAGTTGTAGGCCTTGGAAAAGGCTGAGGTAGGGCTGTGTGCCTTAGGTAGGAGAGTTGTCTATCTGAGTTGTAAGCCTAATTCTACAATGGATGAGGTAGGGAAAGGGCCTGCGGTACGAGTGTGGATTAACTCTGAGTTGTAGATACCATCTTAGGGTTCTGAGCTGTAAGATCTTAGGATCTGAGAAAGGAAAAGGGAGTTAGGCTGAATCTAGTTTACTGATAGATAGGCGAAGGGGGAAAGTGGATGTACTCATCATTTGGGGAACCACAATAAATCTGTGTGCATTTTGTTATTGGCTGTGGTAATTTAAATGCTGTGCTGTGATAGTTACTGATGATATAATCTATCTTACAAGAGTTTTCTGCCTAAGTATTAAAAAAGAATTGAACCTATTCACCCCCCCTATAGGTGTTTAGGACATCTTGAATCCAATTCTTTCAAGTGGTATCAGAGGGAGGTTGCTCAAAAGATTAGACTTAACAGTCTGAGATGATTTCCAAGATAGAAATAAGTTAGTCAAAATGGGTTCAGGAGAAAATCACAAGGAACTTGGATTCATTAAGCTACCTATTTGCAGGAAAGAAATTTTTGGTATATGGAAGGAGAGGATCAGATTATTTATGGAAGCATCTGATCCAAGAATCTATATTACAAATCAAGAAGGGCCATTTATTCCAATGAAAATCTCAGTTCTTGATGCAAATATCAGGACACCCAAAGATTATTCTGAAAAGTCCAAGGATGAGATCATCTTAGCTATCATGGATAAAAGATCATAGAATATAATAGTCAGTGCTATAAATGACTCAACCTTCCAAAACTTGATTCACTGCAAAACCTCCAAAGAGATGCGAGACACCTTGATTGTCTATATGGAGGGATAAGAAGAAGTGAGACAAGACAGGAAATCTATGCTTAATCAGGAATATGAAAGTTTTAGACAAGGCAAAACTGACAGCATTACTGAGTGCTACAAAAAGTTCTTCAGAATTAATAATGAACTGATGTCATTTGGAAGTGTTTTCAGCACATAGGACCGAAACAATAAATTTCTTAGATCTCTAACCAAGGACTGGGACACTATGATATGTGCAATCAGGGATGTGGCCAGACTTGCAGAAATTTCTCCTCGTATTCTATTTGGAAAACTGCTATCATATGAAATGCAACTTATGGTCAGAAAAGAGGAAAAGAAAAATATTAAGGTTGAACACAGAGAAAAGTCTGTGGCCTTCAAGGTTGAAGCCACAAGAAAAGTTAGGAGGATGTCTCCATCATCTCCTAAGAAAGCTGTTGAAGTTATCTCAAAATGTTCTGACAATCAAACATAAGACAACCATAGTTCTGATGAGGACTTTGCTGCCTTCACAAGGAAATTTCAATGATTTTCAATAAAAAACAGTGGAGATCCAAGCCATCCTCCTCACAGTCCAACGATGATTATTATCAGAATAGGAAATCATCTAGAAAGGGAAAGTATGACACTAAACCTAGCAAATCGACTTCAACTAAGATTGTTTGCTATTATTGCAACAACCATGGACATATAGTTGCTGAGTGTCCTGGCAAAAGAAATAAATCTTCTGACAAAAAGAAACCTCAATAGAAGAGCAAGAAGGAGAAATCCTTTGTTACTAAGAAACAAAAAAGCTAGACAGATTCGTCAACATCAGATTCTGATGCTGAAGCTGAAGCTGAAGCATGCATTAGTCTGTTTATAACTGAAGAGGATTCAGATGATATTGAGTTCTTGCAGATGCTGGTTTCAATAAATAAGAAAGAAGATAATCATTGCAAGGGATGATAGCCATGACTGATGAAGATCACTGCCAGGATCAGCCTGGCCCTAGTAAGGTAAACAGCCTATCTGTAGATTCTGATTATTACACTGGATTAGAATCAGAAGCATCTGCATCAAAAGATGTGGATGGATCTGAATCTGAAGGTGATGTTCATCAACTCATTGATGAATATGGTGACTTGTTTTATGCACTTAAGAGAAGCAGAAACCTTGTCAAAAGTCAGACTAAGGAAATTGCTGCTCTTAAGTTAACTGTATCTGATTCATAAAAATTGCTGGATCAGAAGATGAATGAGATTGCCAAGCTGAAAAACATAACATTTATTCAGATTGGTACAATTACATTCAAGAATGATCAAATCAAAAATATGGAAGTAACACTTAAGAAAGAGAAGGATCTGGAGGCTAGATTCTCTAAGCTGAAATCAGTCTTACCCATGATTGATAACTTTATTCCTCAAAAGGGTAAGACAGGTTTGGGCTTTATGTGAAATGCAAGGGCTGCAAATTCGAAAAGAAAAGGCAAAGCCCCAGTTCAGTCATTGGTCTTCAAACCCCCTATTTCATTCAGGAAAGTTGTTGAGCCAACTCTCATATTTGATCATGATATCACACATGGTCATTATAAGTCATTAGTGGTTGATGCTCCAGCCCCAGCTCTCAAGAAAAGGACCACTAAACTTACATTTTTGAAGACTGCTGACAGCAATGCTGTTAAAACTGTATTGAAAAGAAGATATAATAGATATGAGTGCTGGTGTTGTGGCAAGGTGGGCCATTATTTCATAGACTGTTGGTACAACACAACTCTCAGGAAGAATGTCAGCTTAACTGTCAGTAAGACTGCTGGTAAGTTTGACAGGTTTAAGTCTAACCTAAACCTAGAACCTAATAGTTATTGGGGTTCTAAGGTCAATTAATTTTATGTGATGCAGGTGAGTCCAAGTGGCCATACTCCTATATGGTACTTGGACAGTGGATATTCCAGGCTCATGACTGGAACCAGGAGAATGTTGAATGACTACTCTCCTATAGAGAATGGACCCAAATTAATCTTTGGTGGATCTGAAAAATGAGTAATCAAAGGGTTTTGTAACATTTCTAACAATTCTATTACTATCTCCCAAGTAGCTTATGTGAAGGGTCTGAAACATAACCTGATAAGCATAAGCCAATTGAGTTATCTTGGTTATGACACTTCATTTATTAAGAATGGGTATCAGATTAAAAGGAAAAGTGATCAGCAGGTCATCTTGTCTGGTTATAGAAAAGGAAATGTTTATTGCCAAGACTTACAAAGTAAGAAGATTGATTCTCTTGTTTGTCTTGTTGCTGATGAGAAAGCCTCTCATTGTGTCAAATGGCACAAAATGCAAGCTCTTCCTAACTACAAGACTATTGGACAGCTCTTTAGTAAAGAGTTAGTGAGAAATGGTCCTTAGGTTAAGTTCATTAAGGGTGGCATATGCTCAGCTTGTCAAAAAGGCAAGCAGATCAAATTCTCCTTTCCCAGTCTTGATACCAAAGACTTAGTGAGGTATCTGTACCTTTTGCATATGGATCTATTTGGTCCTATGCCAGTTCATAGTGTAGCTAGGAAAGTCTATACCTTTGTGGTTGTGGATGACTATTGTAGATTTACATGGGTTTTCTTCTTGAGGCAGAAATCTGAAACTCCCACCATATTCCACAATTTTGATAAACAAATTCAGAATGAACTTAACAATTCAGTGGTCAAAATCAGAAGTGACCATGGAACTGAATTTCAGTCTAAAAGTATGACAAACTTTTGTGAAGAATTTGGGATTCATCAAGAATTCTCCTCACCTAGAACTCCTCAGAAATACGGTATTGCTGAAAGAAAGAATAGGACACTCATTGAAGATGGAAGAACACTACTAAGTGACACTTCTCTCCCAGAATATTTCTGGGCTGAGGCGGTAAATACTGCATGCCATGTTCTTAATAGAGCTTCCATAACCAAAAGGCTGAAGAAGACACCCTATGAGATTATGAATGGCAGAAAACTAAATATATCCTATTTTAGGATCTTTGGTAGCAAGTGTTATGTACTTAACAATGGCAAGACTTACGTAACTAAGTTTGCTTCCAAATCCCAAGATGGGATATTTGTTGGGTATAGCAACATGAGTAAGGCATACAGGGTCTACAACTTGACTACACAAGTTGTAGAAGAGTCTGTTCATGTAGTGTTTGATGAATCTAAGCGTATTAACTGTGAGTTATCTAGCAATTCTTGTAGTTCTACAGGTTTAAAAGAAAAACTGGACATGCTAATTATTAGAGAAGACCAAGGCAAAATGAAGAAAATGATGGATGCTGTCCAGGGGGAGTTCAAGACCCACTAGATACTGATAAAGACTCTGAAGTAAAACATGATGGGGAGATTGAAGAAGTTCAACCTGTTGATAGATTGCCTCCAGCAATTAGACATCTAAAGGATCATCCAGCACACAAAATTATTGGTGATCCTAGTCATGGTGTTCAAACAAGAAGTAGGAACATGAACACAGTTCTATGTTCAAGCTTCCTGTCTCAGTTGGAACCCAAGAAATTTGAAAAAGCCATACAGGATTCAAACTGGATTGATGCAATGCAAGAGGAGCTGAATCAGTTCAGGAGATGTAAAGTATGGAAGCTGGTTCCAAAAACCAAAGAATCACAATGTGATTGAGACTAAGTGGATCTACAGGAATAAATTAGATGAAAACAACATCATAGTCAAGAACAAAGATAGATTGGTTGCCAAAGGATATAGACAGGAAGAAGGAATATACTTTGATAAGACATTTTCTCCAGTGGCAAGATTGGAAGCAATAAGGCTATTCCTTGCCTATGTAGCTTATCAAGGGTTCAAGGTGTTTCAAATGGATGTAAAGTCAGCATTTCTAAATGGTGACTTAAAAGAGGAAGTCTATGTTGAACAGCCCTAAGGTTTTGTACATCCTTTTTTATCCTAAGTATGTTTATAGGTTCAAGAAAGCCCTATATGGACTAAAATAAGCCCCCAGGGCTTGGTATGAAACATTGTCTAATTTCCACATTGAGAACTAATTTTCAAGGGGGAAAATAGACAAGACTCTATTTCTTATATAATCTAAAGGCAAGATTATCCTAGTATAGATATATGTTGATGATATTATATTTGGATCAACTGAAAACAACCTTTGCAGGAAGTTTGCAAAACTTATGCATGGGAAGTTTGAGATGAGCAGTATGGGTGAACTGAAATTCTTCATGGGACTCCAAGTTAGACAGACTGATTATGGCTTATCCATATCCCAGTCTAAGTTCACTAAGGAGTTAATTAAGAAGTATGGTATGGAGTCATCTTCCACCATGAGAACTCGAATGGGGACAAGTATGCCTATAGGTAAAGATGATGCAAGAAAACCTGTAGATGTGTCTTTGTATAGAAGGATGATTGTCTCCCTTTTGTACTTAACTGTTAGTGGACCAGACATCATGTATGCTTCATGTATCTATTCTAGGTACAAAGCAAGCCCTAAAGAATCTCATTATACTGCAGTTAAAAGGATTTTGAGATATCTTAAGGGAACACCTAATCTTGGGCTTTGGTACCCTAAGAATAGAGACTTTCTACTGACAGGGTATTAAGATGCCGATTTTGCAAGTTGCAAAAAAGACAGGAAAAGCACTACTAGCACATGTCAGTTTCTAAGTGTTAGATTGGTGTCATGGAGTAGTAAAAAGCAGACTAGTGTGGCAATTTCAACTGCTGAGTCAGAATATGTTGTTGCAGGCAGCTGTTGTGCTCAACTTTTATGGATTCAACATCAACTTGAAGACTATGGTCTCAAGGTAAGTTGAACTCCATTATTTTGTAATTCTACTAGTGCTATTTCTATTGCAAAAAATCCTGTTTCACATAGCAGAACTAAGCATATAGAAATTAGATTTCACTTCATTAGAAATCATGTTGAAAAAGAAGATATATGTTTAGAATTTGTCAATACTAATAATCAATATGCTGATATTTTCACCAAACCCCTAGATGAAACCAAATTCAATAATTTGAAAATTGAATTAGGAATGCTGAACATAGAATAGTATATTAAATTTGACTAAGTAATTCTGTGTCAACACTCAAAGTAATCTGTGTCGACACATAGTTGTCTGTGTCAACACATAGTAGTCTGGTGTCGACACCATTTCAACTATATAGACACATTATGTTTCTGTTAGTCCGCCTTTTCACCTTCTATGTAGACACATTATGTTTCTTTCAGTCCGCCTTTTCACCTTCTGTGTTTCAGAAACATATAAATAGGTCGAAAATAAACCCTGTCGACACGCTCTCCATATTCTCGAGACCAAATCCTTGTGTTGACAAGTTCTCCTTCTTTCTAATCCCAACTTTCTTTAAATCCCAATGGCGCCCAAACATGACGATAACATTAATGAGGGTTATGAACTCATTCGTACCGCCTTTGACAGCGCAGATCAAGAAATCCAAACTGTGATTACCCTAATCACCGAAAATGGATTAGAATATCTTGTGTCAGAACAAACAAAGATTTGGAAGAAGGAAGTTTTAGAGTTTTATGCAGCCGCAACACTGGATTTGACTGCACTAAAAATAAAATCCTCCGTTCAAGGAATAAAGGTCAAACTCACCTTGAAGTGATTATAAAAGACTCTACACCTTCCGCGAGTTCAAGAAGAAGATGAAGTCTAATCTTCCAATACCAGGGAAGCTCTCCAATGGTGTGGACTGGATCCCACCACTAAGATTGGATATTCCATAAACAGGAAAGGGATGAATTCCCAAGGTAAATTTCTTTTAGAGATAATAGGTAAGGTAATATTGTGCAAAATAGGGGGACATGATAGGATCTCTACCTACATGTTCATCCTTATGACTAGAGTCATCTTCAAAATCTACACCAACTGGTCTGCAGTTATCTTTAAAAAGATAAAAGAAAGCATCAAGAAACCAAACATAGGGAGAATACTAAGTCTCTATCTCGCTGAGACCATATCTTAAGTTATGCACCAGTGTGCATGATCTAAAATCAATCACATGAGATGGATGGATTTAAGAATTCTCTCCAGATGGGAAAGGGTGCTCACAAAAGACATTCATAAATCTCTAAAGCAACTGAATCGGCAAAAGAAGAAACCAACAACAAGTATACCTGAATCTTCTAGTGATTCAGAAGAAGTAGTGATCTTTAGCTCAGATGAAGAACATCCAGAGACTGCTCAAGACAATACTAATGGTGGTCAGGTGCAGGGGAATCAAATACCTGAAAGCACCATCCTCCTGGATCAATTTTAGGGGGAGACTCTTCCTGTGCAAGAGCCCACTCAGCTAGAGAGTGAAGTGGATGCTGCAACAATTCTTGAGGTATTGCATGATCTTAATAAAGCATCTACACAAACTGAGTCTAATACACTATATGTGACATTAATTGATATTGAACAGACAAACCAAGACAACATCCAAAAACAGGATCTTGGGATGACAAACACATCAGCACCTGCTGTAATTCAATCTTCTCCTCAAGAAACTAATGCTCAATCTGTCCACACTCATACAAAATTCACTCTTGAAGTGCGATTTCTTGAGGTTCAGGAAGTTAGGACTGAGGGGGAGCTTCCTAGGATAAAGAAGGAGCTACCCTCTAGTCCTAAAGAGACAATTGATATAGCAAGCCCCTCGGCATCTGATGATGAAGAAGCATCTAATGAAAAAAATGAGGAAATTAATGATTGTTAAGAAAAGAAGCCTAAGCTATAAGAAGGCCTTAAAGACTGTTACTTCAACACCAGCCCCAGAAGTTAACTACAGCTCACTGCTGGTGGCTCTGCAGGTTAAATTGGATCAACAGAGACTTGCAATGGAGAAATATATGGGATGTAAGCCAAAAAGAACTTCAGTTCACCTTAGCTCAAGACATCAAATCTATCAGATTTGAAGTCAATCAGAATATTATGGAAATGACTGATTGCTTCTATAATGGAGGAAATGTGGTAGTCTATCTAGCACAGCAGCAACAACAGGATAAGACACAGATAGATGATCTCGTAGTCAGGCAAGGTTATGTTCTGTAAAATCAACTAAGGATGAATGATAATCTAACTGAATCACATAATGTCATACTTACTGAATTACATAATACAACCACAACATTAACTAAAGAAAGGGCTAAAGAGAAATCAGAATTTGATCAGATACTTAAGAAAGATTTAGCCTCATTCAAGTCTGCTCTTCAAACATCTCAAAGTATAATCTCTGATCTGCTAACAAAGTTCAAGGCTTACTATAAAGAGGGCACAAATTACTTGGCTGATCAAGTTAAATTTCAGAAAAATGATTTTAGGGATCATATGGAGAGAGAAGTCATAAAGGGGGAGAGGTTATTGGTCACGGAAGGCTCTGATGATGCTAAATGGATCACTAATGCCATCAGAGCCACTCTTGGCTATCCTCATTTATGTGATGATAATAATTGAGCTGAATCTGGCTTCCAAGCTGTAGGTAATGAAGGGGGTCAGCAAGAGGTGGCTCAAATCATATACCCCCCTTCAAACTTTGAGGGTATTCGACAAATGGTAAGACAAATATATAGCCCTCCATCAGATGCTCAGAATGTAATAGTTGAGACAGTGGAAATGTCTGAGGCTGCTTTGAAGAAAGAACAAGAAGCTCAGCTTTCCAAGAAAAGATTTAGAGAGCAGGCTGAGTCAAAGCTAGATTTTGAAAGATGGAGTCCTACATAAAGGAACATTATACTTACTGCCTGGAAAGCTGTCAAAGACCCTATGCATGATAGAGTCAATTGGTATTCTGAACAAGAATGGACTAAGTATCAACAGAGACAAGAGATTATATATCAGTTTAGGAAGAATCACAAAGCTGGGAAGGTACTTGCTACTGCTGTTGAGCCAAGCAAATACTTCCATAAGCCATATCATTATTTTGAAAGACAAAAGATCATGGCTGAAGAGCTTAAGAAAAGAGATCTGAAAGGAAAGAAGCAAGCTGAAGACACTGAACCAATTGTACAAGCTACAATTCTATCTGGCAAAGGAATAGTTATCAAGGAGCATGACCAGCCTTTGAATAGTTTTACTAGATTTTAATTCTGTGTAAATCTATGTTATGTCTTGAACTAAATCGTTGTAATTCTGAACATTGATTTACTTAGTCTTAAATCTGTTTTTGTATACTTAGAATTTGTTGATGAATGTTCATTATGTTTTAATATATTCTGTGAGATTAATGTTACATGCAATGTTTTTATTATTACTCTTGTCTCTGAAATAATGTTGTCATCATAATCTTTGTTGTTATTATAAGTGATGTATATCATTGACTAAAGGTTATGACTTCTCCAAATAGGGGGAGATTGTTGGGTACATTGAAAATATGTACCAGATTTGGAGAAGCCTCACTTAACTCAATGATATTCATCAATGTGTATTTGATGGTATTTTAAGTTACTTTGTGCCAGTTAAGAAATTTCAAAGTAAATGTTCTAAGTACAAGTGTCGATACTTATAGAAAGCCGTGTCGACACCAGAAGACAGTTAGTGTTGACACGCAGGACTTGTGTCGACACACAAAAAATCTGTCAACAACAATTTTGTCGACACACAGGACTAGTGTCGTCACACATCTGGATTTTGTCTACAGCAATTG
Source organism: Platanthera zijinensis (assembly GCA_039513925.1). NCBI lineage: Eukaryota > Viridiplantae > Streptophyta > Magnoliopsida > Asparagales > Orchidaceae > Platanthera > Platanthera zijinensis. The sequence continues at coordinate 46,080,292 of CM077095.1, forward strand.
TGTCGACACACATAGGACTTGTGTCGACACATTACAGAACTCAATCAAGACTATAAGCTGTGTCGACACATTATACAGAAGCCATATCACGAAGGTGTGTCGACACTACGGGAGTTGTGTCGACTTCACCAGGGATTGTGTTGACACTTAATCTATTTGTGTCGACACTTAATCTATTTTTGTCCACACATATGGAGCAATGTCTGGACACTTTGTTGACTGAGATAAAGACTCATGGAATGACTGGTGACTTGACAGGTGTCATGTTCAACAAGGCTGTTGCAAGTGTCAGAGTTGTTAGTAGTTTATTATAAACCGGATCAGTCGGTAACCTTGGAGAAAGTCTATATAAAGGCATATTCTATCATCTGATATATATAGAACTTTTTGGGAAACAAAAAGAATAGAGAGCATAAAGTATCCAAGTGAAGAAAGAGACAATCATCAGCAAGTCTCTAAGAGCAAATCAAGATCAAGTTTGCAAGGAGAATTTTTATTAAATTCTTAAGAGAAGAAGGAAGCTCATTGAAGAACAACTTCAAGAAGATCAACCTTACTTTGTTCAGATTCAAGAAGCTTTGAAGAAATCTAAGACAGGTTGAAACTAAAAGTTGTCAGTTCTATTAAGAATTGACCAAGAAATCTTCTACCCTTTCTCTCTCTACTTGGGTGAAGGTTTCATACATCTTATAATCATTTTATTGTAGGGTCTTTTATAGATCTGAGTTGTAGACCTGGGAAAAGGCTGAGGTAGGGATGTGTGCCTGAGGTAGGAGAGTTGTCTCTCTGAGTTGTTAGTATAAATCTATAAAGGCTGAGGTAGGGCAAGGGCCTGAGGTAGGAGTGTGGATTCACTCTGAGTTGTAGGAACCATCTTAGGGTTCTCAGCTGTAAGATCTGAGGATCTGAGAAAGAAAAAGAGAGTTAGGCCAAATCTAGTTTACTGCTAGATAGGCGAAGGGGGAAAGTAGATGTACCCATCATTTGGGGAACCACTATAAATCTGTGTGCATTCTGTGATTGGCTGTGGTAATTTAAATACTTTGCTGTGATAGTTACTGATGATATAATCTATCTTGCATGAGTTTTCTGCCTAAGTATTAAAAAAGAATTGAACCTATTCATCCCCCCCTCTAGGTGTTTAGGACATCTTGAATCCAATTCTTTCAGATTACTAATGGTTAGAGAAAAGAAGCAGAGTAAGTCGCAAGAAGCGGCGACACAAGACTTTGCCCGCTACAGCTAAAGCTTTTCTTGTGGCATGCTTTACCTTAATTTAAAATGAAGTAATTATAATTTGAAGGGAAAAGAGTTGGAAAAGGAGAATCCGGTCGGACAGCAAGACACAAGGCACTATACTCGAGACTATAACTCTTAACATGAGAGCTCCTGGATTTGAGTTAGCATTCTTTGGGCAGTGCCACCCCCCAATTTATAGGCTCGGGGGGCGTGCTCAAACTAGTTGGGCTAAAATTATCGGTTTCTCAGGGTATAGGAAAACCGGGCAGAGGTTCCTTGAAGAAAATAAAGAGAGGAAAAGAAGGAAGATGCACGACCTGGTGGACTTCCCCATGCGAGCTGAGCGGCTTGGCCTCTTGCGCTTAGTGCTGATCTGGACCGTCACTAACAGCGGCCAGATGGAGAAGGCCGTGTAGTTTGGATGAGGACTAGACAGCTTGGTGTCAATGACGGCTAGAAAGAACAAGCTGCTTGACTTGGAGAGACCTGAGAACTAGTCGCAGATTCTGGTTGAACATTATCTCTGCATATTTTTAAATCCGAGGAATTTTGAAAATGTTTAACTTAACCGGAGACCATCACTGCCTTAAATGTTATGATGTATATAAAAAGCACTGAACTCTGTCATTTTTCAGAAATTCTCTGAAACTACGGGTCATTACTCACAAATAACGGTCAACGTTTTAAATATCGGAGCATCTTTCTGTGAAATGAACATAATTTCTTCGATGCTAGACCGCCAAAAGAAGTTAGTAGAGAAGAAGAAGTGGAAATCCAAAAAACCGGACGCTATGACAACTAGCTTGAGGGGATCATAGAGAAGCCAACGGCTCCAGCGGCTTCAGATATCGTAAAGTGGCTTACAGAGACCGTCGTTGAGTCCTCGCAGGCCGCAACGAAATTGATAGTGACTTTCAAAACTGCTCTCCTACAAACTGTGACCAAATTGGTTACAATACTTGAACCCACTCTCCCACAAAGTGCGACCGACCGATCCATCGACATTACCTTCTCTCCATTGGGAGAACCTATCTTGAAAATGTCTGAGCTGGAAGAGAAAAGTGGTTGCTCTCCCAAACCGCGCGGGTTATCCATCTACACTAAAGTAATCATCATTAAGGAGACCGAGAAGGAGAAGTTGTAGGAGGCAATCAGGTCTTCGGTTGAAAAGATCAATCAGGTAGAAATGGTAGTCGCCTCCTTGAAGCGTCAGAGGACAAAGAACAAAACCCTTGAGGAAAGAATGAGGAGGAAAGTGAGGAAGATGTGGTGGTCGCTAAGATTTGAAGAAAATAAAGCAACCGAACTAGCAATCTAATTAGACAAGTATACCTATCAAACTGTTTCTAGGGGAAAAAAGTCTCGTATTGAAATCCGGGAACTGTTGAGTACACTTACTCAAACGAAGACTATTATTTTATCGACGGAAAATATTAGGGATGAAGAGAATACTAAACGCACTTCATGAAAGGAAAATAGGACTAAAGGAGAACTAAATGCAGCTAAGAAAAGAGCATAAAAGAAATGATTACAAATAAAGGGATAGAACAATGAGATGGAAAGCACTCGATCAAGAATCACCTCGGCAAGAGTCGATTAAAAACATGATAAAAAAACCTAAGCTTAATAGGGTTAAGGTCCTTGACCGTGGAGGTTCCTAAAGCATGAAAATGCTTCTCTCGAAGTCGTGCCCAACTGAGTTTAGGAAGGTCCGACCGACTCTAGTCTAAATCGGAGGCTTAAAGCTCACTTTATGCGGTGAACCCCACCATTGGATTTTACTCCAATCCGGGAGATCTGGACGTCAGCCTCTTTCGAGAGGGGTGCGTACAACTCTCTTTACTCTTGAATGTTCACTTCGAACTCTCGGCCTCTCGGCTAGCCAAGAAAGAAAGCTATATTGGAAATTATATATCGACAATATAATTCGAAACGAGAAAAATCAAGAGTAATTCGAAGGCCTAAAACCTAAAAAGAAAAGTAAAAATCAAAGCATCTTAACTTAATCACTCGAACCTCGGTTCATCAAGATCGAATACAAGGAGGATTTGTTAATCATACCGATGTGGAGGAGGGGGATGAGTAGTAAAGCATAATAACACCATGGTAAGAAAGGAGCACTTATAATAATAAAGAAACAGAGCTTACAACTTGGAAATGAAAATTACAATTGCAATGAAATGAAAATCCTATTCTAGCCCTACAATTATCAACTAGAGCAAGTGCAAAAATTACAATAAAAACTTAAACAAACTAAACACTAAGCTAAGGTTAAGAAAATTACAAAATAAGAAAGAGAGAGAGAGAGAGGGAAGAACACTAAAAAAGGACAAGAAAAAAAGGGGCAGCACCTCCCCTCTCAACCCAAGCTTCTCTGAAATGGAAAGGGGGGCATTTGAATTTATAGGAAAATTTCTCTGGTTGGTCACGCCCTAAGTCACGCCCGGGGAGGGTGTGTCAGGGGGCGTGATACATACGGGCCTGACCTTGGGCTCCGGATTCTTGCTTGAAGGATGGTTGCTTCTATACGATGGTTGACACGCCCTAGGTCACGCCTGTGTAGGGGGGCGTGACACGTACGTCAGGTCTGAATCATTGGTCGGAAATGTGTAAGTGTTAGAAAATGGGCCGGTCACACTCTGTGTCACGCCCATGTCGGGTGGTGTGACAAGTATGGTTGGTGTGTAGACGCAAAATTCCATTTATTGTGGCGACAGACTTCGGGCAGAGGGCGACACGCCCGTGTCATTCCCTGGGACACGCCCGAGGAGGGCATGTTAGGGGGGCATGACAGCCGTTTCTCCTATTATTTGTCCTCTATCAACAGGCTTCCTCAGGATTTGGTGATACGCCCTATGAGACGCTTAGTGAGGGCATGACAAGGGGCGTGTTAGGTCAATTTTGGCCAATTTTCAGGAAACTTGCAAAAAGAAAGGAAAATGTTAGTTGAAATAATATTTACATAAGAAAGATAAAAATAAGCTAACAAGACACGATAAGCGTGATATAAACAAGGAAAAACATCCTAATAGCTTAGACTACAAAACGTACTATCAAATTCCCCCAAGCTTAAGCTTTGCTTGTTCCCAAGCAAAGATATAAAAACTAGATAATCATAAAAAGGTAACTAATCCAAAGATTCTAATTATGCTAACACAAGTACTATGCGAAATTCTAAGTAGGGGAAACGTGAAACGTAAATCTAAAACAATTATTTAAGCATGATTTAAAATTTATAAACTTTACTAACAAAAATAAATCATCCAAAATTTTGACAAAATTCTTTAAATAGATTTCACCAAAGCTACGAAAATGAAAAAACGCATTTAGCTATTACTAGATCCAAGCAACGCATTATGATTATATCTATTTAATAACAAAAATCTAAGTTTAAATCCAAAACTAATACTGATTTACTTTTTTTCTTTTCTTAGTTATTAAATAAAATTGAAAACAAGAATCAAAAGGACTTAATAGGACCGAAACGTTTGGTTTTGGATTATGATTACGAGTGGAATTCAAAGATAAATAGGGAGGCTTAAAATCACACTAAACCAAAACAAAGAGTTTCAAAAAATTTCATTTTAAACAGAAAAATTTTTTTCGTTCTTCTTTTTTTTTCTTTTCCATTTTTTTTTTCTTTTTTCAAAACAAAGGCCATAAATATTTTTATTTTCATTTTGAATTGGCCAAATAAAAAGAAATATTTCTTTTGAGCAAACTTTTTTCAAAAACTTCTCCAAAAATATCAAAAAATTACCTATCATAACCATTAAAATTCTTTATGAAAGTCAAAAAGGCTAATGTGATTAGATTGGTTTTAAATTTTGGCTTTGGTGAAAATGATATGAAAAGAGGAGCTATCAAATGAAATTGCAAAAAAGGTTCAAAAGCGGCTAACTAGTGATGAATGTTTTTAGGTTTGCAGGAAAGCTCAAGCGAAAACAAAAACGTCCTAAATTATTTTCATGCTTTTAAATTTATTTAAAACATAGTTTTGAAAATTTTCAAAAAAACAAGTCCTAGATAATAAAAGAAGATTGATGAAAGTATCTTGAAAATAAGAATAATAGGTGACTTGGATCGTTCGCATCTACTACGCTATTCAAAAGTTGACCTTACAAAAATTATCCAAAAACAAGAAGGAAAATAGTGGATGATGAATTTTTGAGAAAGTAAAGAGGATAAAGAACGAAAACCATAATGAAAATGCGAGTTTTATAAAAAAATATTTTACGTTAACATGCAACCACGAATTAGAAACACAGCATGACCAAAATTTTACTTGTGAAACTTAATTAAAAGGGACAATTAGAAATATTATAATTAATTAAGATGTTTAAATCAGATTTTGAGAAAAATAAAACAAAAACGAGGGGTACTATTTGAAATACCAAAACGTCTAAACTATTAATGTAAAAACAAGAAGCATATTATTTTTTTTAATTTAAAAATTTTCTCTTTTTTTGGATTTTGGAAATATTTTCTAATTTTTTTGGATTTTCAAAGATATTCTTTTTTTTATTTTTGAAAAGTATTCACAAAAAGCAAAATATTCACAAATAGCAAAAAGAGGGAGGAAGCCCTCCCCCAAGCTTAAAATGGACATTATCCTCAATAGAGAAGGGGGTTAGAGAAGGAGAGAAAATTAAATTACAAAATTGAATGTACAGAATTGAAAAACAGGTACTTCCCCGGTTTTATTTGCTGCGAATGCTGAGTGATGCCGCTCCCCAATGCTCGCACTTTGGATCTTCATGAAATGTCTTCTTTGGACTTCGTTATCGATTCAGTAGCATTGGAGCAGGCGATCGCAGAAGCTTCAGCTTGTCGGAGCCGTCCGGGGCAAAAATTGTAAAATAAAGAAAATAGAAAAAGATAACTTGGGTTGCCTCCCAAGAGCGCCCTTTGTTTAAAACTTCGTTTGAGCTTGATGCAACAAAATAATATTGTCCGAAAATATTGTGTCCAGAATAATAATTAAAGTTTCTAACAAAAAATAAAAGTTCGAAGTTAGATTTCGTGCAGCAGATACTTAACAATGTTTGGACTGACATCATCATCACTAGAAAAATATTGTTTAAGATGCTGACCATTCACTTTGAAATTACCCTTATCAGGGTGAGAAATTAAAACAGTACCACAAGGAAAAACTTGCAGAACAAAAAAGTTTCAAGACCAACGTGATTTTAACTTGCACGGAAATAAATGTAATTGAGAGTTATATAAAAGAACTTGGTTGCCCGACTTAAAGGTTTTTGGGTCCCTAAGGTATTTATCGTGAAAAGGTTTCGTCCGCTCTTTATAAAATTTGTTGTTCTCGTATGCGTAAGAGCGCCACTCGTCGAGTTCATTAAGTTGACATTTTCTAAGGTCGCCGACGAAGTGGGGATCGAAATTTAAAAACCTTAAGGCCTAAAAAGCACGGTGTTCGAGTTCTACGGGTAAATGGCACGATTTTCCATAAACCAATCGATACGGCGTACATTCGAGGGCGGTTTTGTATGCAGTTCGGTAGGGCCATAGAGCGTTGTCTAATTTTGCTGACCAGTCTTTCCTAGAAGTTGAAACAGTCTTTTCTAAAATTCCATTAATTTCTCTATTCACTATTTCGACTTGTCTGTTAGTTTGGGGGTGGTAGGCAGTTGAAAGTTTATGCGTAACACCGTATTTAGTAAGGATTTTCGAAAACTGCGCGTTACAGAAATGGGAACCCATATCGCTAACGATGGCGCGCGGCGTACCGAATCGAGAAAATAATTTTTTTAAGAAGGTAACTACAACTCGGGTGTCGTTCGTGGGAAGAGCTTGGGCTTCAGCCTATCGAGAAACATAATCTACGGCAACTAAGATATACTTATTCTAGAAGCTAGAAGGAAGAGGGCCAACAAAATCAATTCCCTAGAGGTCGAAAACTTCGCACTCAAGGAAATAATTTTGTGGCGTTTCGTTTTTATTGGAAATATTACCCGATCGTTTGCAACAATCACACCTACTAACAAAGTCTTGCACGTCTTTAAATAGGCTGGGCAAGTAAAAACCCGCGCTTAGAACTTTGTGAGCGGTGCGAGCAGCTTGATAGTGCCCACCTGTCGGTCCTTCATGCAGATTTAATAATATCTAATCCTTCTTCATAAGAAACACATCTCCTTATCACCTGGTGCGCACAGATTCTTAAAAGATGCGGGAACTCCCAAAAATAGTTTTTCAACTCAGAAAAGAATTTCTTCATTTGCTGAGAGGAGAACTCTATTGAGAGCACACGAACCACTAAGTAGTTGGCGATGTGTGCAAACCAAGGAGAAGTAGATGTGTTAATTCAAATTAGCTTCTCATCGGTAAAATAATCATTAAAAGATTTTTCATCTAATTTTTTAATAAAGGGATTGTCTAATCATGAGAGATGGTCGGTGGCCAAGTTCTCGGCTACTCGCTTATCATGGATCTCTATGTCAAACTCCTGGAGGAGTAAGACCCAGCGAATCAAGCGCGGCTTGACATCCGATTTAAAAAGAAGATATTTGAGGGCCAAGTGGTCCGTAAAAACATTAATTTTTTAAAGCGTAATGTAAGGCCGAAATTTATCAAAAGCGAATACTACAGCTAGGAGCTCCTTCTCGATTGTAGTGTAATTTTTCTGTGCAGATGTGAGCGTTTTAATTGACTATTAGATGGGGTGGAAGTTTTTAGATATACGTTGACCAAATACGGCTCCCACTCATAACTACTCACATCGCACATGATTTCAAGTGGAAGGTGTAAGATCCTGTCTCCCCATTCCAAGGCTAACCCAGATCTTATGCCCAGAACCGCCGCCTTACTGTGACACTAACGCACGGGTTAGTCGGCATCGCAAGACGCCGATTCTGCCGGCTAGTACGATCATAACCTGTCGGCCAATATGAGAATAAAAGAGTACAAGCAGAGCAAAAATGTAGAAGTCCACAGCCACAGTACTAAAAATATATATATAACAAATGAAAAGTACAAGGTACAGTCCACAATGAGTACAATATAATGAGAGTAAAACGGGCTTATGCCCAGTACATCAATATCAAATCACACTCTCTCTCAATCTAATAGCAGCGGAATCTATCATCTCAAATCATCACACCTGAACATGTGCTCCAGTAGTAGTAGCCGGTATCTTCCCCTCAAGCCCTGCCTCCTCGCTGTGCTGGTCCATCTCCTCGAGCTCCTAAAAATAGTATGGTCACTGACCATTAGTCAAAAAGATTAAGTTGTTTCCTCCACACCTCGCCCCGCAACTCCTAGGCACCGTGCGGGAGGACGAAGCAGAGGACAACAAGGGGTGACAAAGGTGGAAGAGGGTGATAGGAACTAAAGCAGAATATATAGAAATATAGGTAATGAAAAGTAACCTTCACTTATGCGAGTACGCATAAGCAAGGGGTCTTCTACAAGGCTCCCATCGTATAAAATGTCCCATACAATTTTATACGATGGGGTGTCAGGTATCATAATCAGTATATGTATAAAAAGGAAAGTAACCTTAATTTATAAACTTGCCCACACAAGCTTATAGACTAAGGGGTCGTTTAGCAGGTCCTAATGTATAAGCGTCCCATACCACTTATACATTAGGTGTCTTAGGTGGTTATGAATGTTTATGATATGCTTCTAAATGGTGGGTATGATATGAACATGCAGTGCAACTCACACACACGACTCCGTGATCACAGACCTTTAGTTCCCACTTTTCGAGAGCTAGCATCACTCTCAGGTACCACCGTTGTGGCTACGGCAGCAGCGGAACGGGCGCTTCCGCCTTCTAGGCGGGTATACACACTACTAGGCCTAGACCTCTCTTGTACGCCTCTGTACATGGAACAAGTGTACTCTAGAGTCTCTGCGTACCACTTTGCTGACTACCTGTCAGTCTTGTTGGGCCGGGTGCGCGTTATCGGGAAAAGTCCTCCAGACCTCAGTATAAATAACCTACTGGTCCCTCTAACCCTCGCACCCGTCTGGTCCACCGTACTGTCGTCGGTGTGACGACTGGCCAGTACCGCATGGCCCGCCACTAGTATATGCACATGCAAGTATAATATATTGAGCCTCCAGCTCGAAGGACTATCCTGTCCCAAATCTCTCCAACCCGTCACGGGTGAGTATGTGCTACAAAACCTCCAACCCTGCCCGGGTGAGTATATATATGTCAATCTCTTTCCTCCAACTCTGCACGGGTGAGAAAGTAGTCAATATACTCCAAGTCCCTCCAACCCGGCACGAGTGAGCACATGTCCATTACACTTCACCTATTAGACTACTCTTGTCTACCGGTTGTTATACCTAGTGACTTAAAGTTAATCCCAGGACTGCCCAAGGTATTCCCGGTGAAGGGCTCTCAGGGGCACTAAGAGCTACGATTGGCTGAATCCCAAAGCTCCCTTTCTCAAGAATGTTTACTTTAGTTGATGTCTACCCAGAATCCCTTTTTCTCTCTCCTGTTACATAGAGTGACATAATGACTTAGGTATGGATTGAGGAACGACGGTCTTCCGTCGACTCCTCCTAGGTAAGTCTAAGGTTGCGCTATTACTCACGTATCTAGAATACATCTGCCACCTAGGGTTATACTTCCGATCTTAGACTCTAACTCAGTTGTTGATTCGTTCCGTGACGGCCTATATTATAGCCTACCTTTACTATACGCACCCCATGGCCTAGTACCACCCGAAATCGAACTTCCAAATCCTTGGGCCACCAACCCCCAAATATTTATCCTAGGGTGGTATGATCTACTAGAATGAGTATGGTAATTTTCACAATTTTCTCAATTATTTTCATAATTAATTTATTTTCTCCCAATATTTCCCAAGGTCATTTAACATATGAAGTGTGTCTTTGCATAGCCCTAATGATACAAAATAATTATCCTAACCTTTAACATGATGAAATATCACAATTTCCCAAGGTTTATAATTTCTCACCAAACATTTGTATTTATTTGTTAATTATCACAAAACCATCATAATTACCACTTTTCAAAGTAAGTATGAGGACTTTAATCACAAAAATTCTAGGAAAATTACAGGGGATCTAAATCATCAATATAAGGCTACTGAAAAAGTTTCATCAACTTTAACAATGTTATAGACTTGCAATTCAATTTCTTGCGTATTTACCAAAATGCCATTATGATGAATTAAACTTTGTATGCCCAACCAAAAATTCTGAAATAAATATGTCAGTTAACAAATATCTATATACACCTCTATAAAAATTCCCAAATTTTTCTAACCTATATTTTCATTAAATCATGAATAAAAGCAATAGGGGTAAAATGGTCATTTACATAACATTGTACTTCAAAAGATCTCAAACAGAGAAAATAAAATTACCCCAACTCAATTATATCCAAATATTTAACAGGACCAAATTTGAGGATTTTTGCTTGATTGAATCTAATTTTTATTTTTATTTTCCAATAAAACCATAGTTTTCAATAATTCCAAATAATGGGATTTTTGTTCCCAAAAATCCCATAATAATTTTAAGGGGCTGCATTTTACCTAAATATCCTTTAGAATTAATTTTAAGGTCTTCAGAAGTCCTGAGATGAATAAATACACATTTTAGCAAAATTGCTAATTGCACACCAAGGCTAATTCTAGCCTACACTTGCAAGTGGGTTAACCCATCATGCAGTAGTTCAAATGGGCTGAAATTGTTGTCAGACCCTAACCATGTCCATAGGACTTGCACCAAAATTTGGGACCATTTGGAGGCTTAACACTCCATTTATTCCAATTATTTAATTTTTGACATTTTGAATAAAACTATAGGAAAGAGTATTCCAAAAATTCCTAATTTTTGTCATGGGCTAGGTATGCCCTAAACATGCACCTGCCCAAAATTTCAGGCCATGTGGATCACTGGTTTAGCATGGGAACTCAAATTAAGATCTGCCCTAGCCTAGGACCAGTCCTAGGAGAATTGACCTACAGGTCAGACCACTGGGTCAAAGTCCAAGATTATTTTGGCATTGGAAAGATAAGGCCTAGGGCTACAAATTATCTTCAGGGGTCTTGACCTAGAAATGTCTCTGGGTGCCCTAATTTTCACTTAGAAATAGGCTATAAAAGTGTGACAATAATCACTGTTCATTTATTTAAATCAACATATATACATATTGATACAGCGCGAATCTTAAAGCTAGATGGACGGGATCGTTTCATCGTCCCCAATGAATGGACGGCCTGGATTGGTGTTTCCTGGGCCACCTTGCGGGACAATTTCCTGCCAGCTGAGGCGGCACCGTGGCCGGCCAACGGTGCCATCACCTTCATAGTGGTGGTGGCTACCATTTCCCGGCGATGAGGCGGCGGGAGACGGCGGCGCCGGCGATCCCGAGAGGTATAAAATTCTCGGAAAAATAGAGATTTTCTCACATGGCATCGGGCTCAATTGAGCCTGATTTCTCTCCTAAATGATCTAGGAAGCTAGTACGTGGAGAGGTGAGGCGAAACAGACCTGGATTGGGGCTCGGCGGCGAGTCAGGCGGTGGTTTGGCATGGTGGTGGTGCGACGGCGATCTCCTGCCCGAAACCTTGATTCTTCACCATTTGCCTTGATCCAGGTGTCGAATTCTACTCCCCTCGGCCTTCTGAAGCTAATGGCTAGGTCGGTTTGGGCTGAGGGTGTTTATACCTGGAGATAATTCCTATGTGAGCTCGGTTTCACTTTGAAATCTCCACCCTTGCCTCCACCTGGCCATCCCCTGCTGTAATTCCTTTGGAATGAACCCCTGGGGTCAGCCAGCAGGCATTGGGGCTAAGGGAAAAGGGCCAAATGGCCTACTTCTTCTTCTTCCCCACTTCTCTCTCTTCCATTCCCAAAATTCCCTTTTTACCCTTGTGCATGTCTTCTCTCTCCACACCCAGAGGGATAGGGCTGGTCATTGGCCACTTGGCTGGTCATGGGCCAAATTTGGTGGGCATGGCCCATGGGAAATGACTTGGGCTCACATCTCTCTTCTTTATGGTAAAATGTTGACTTGTTGACTTTTAGGTTGACTTGGTCAACTTGATGAGTGGGCTGACCCCACATGATGGCCATGGACTCCATGTCATCAATTAACATGGATTGGGCCATGGTGATGGTCTTAGCCCACTAAGAATGGCTTGGTCTTCAATTACCCTTAATTAGGCTTAAGGTTGACCAAGTTTGACCTTAGGGTTGACTTGGTCAAATGGGTGAGTGGGTTGACCCCACTTAGTGGTCATGAGGTCTAAATCATCACCCATCATGGCTTGGGTCATGGTGATGCCATACTTGATCCAATTGGGCTCATGAGTGTGGGGTTTGACCACTTTAGATCCAAGGTTGACCTGGGTCAACTATGGTCAAAGTGTTGACCTAGGGACATGCCTTAGGGTCCACTTAGATTGTAATTAGGGTTAGGGCAGTGTGGTGGGGTCATGGTGTGGCTAGGGTCACTATTTGGACTAGTTTGACCTAGTTTGACTTGGTCCTATGGTGGGCCCCACATGGCTACAACCCACCACTTAGGGTCAAACCTAGCTAATTTCCCCTAATCCCCACCCCATGCCTAACCCAATCTAAGTTAAGGGGCCTAGAAGTAACATGGGATGTTACAGAAGGTCCCACACCGGAGCTATCATAATTGGGGCATTAATTAATTTTTATTTTATTAAATTAAACGCAGCTAGGCAAAGGTCATCAAAAAAATGGGGCATCTTTTTCTAAGAGATGGGTAAGGGGCTTGGTGATCTTGGAGAAGTCCTTTATGAAGCGGCGGTAGAAACCGGCGTGACCAAGGAAACTTCTTATAGCTTTTATTTTCATTGGTGGCGGCTGTACAACCCCATATTCGCTGGCTGGAACCCCAAGGGTTCAGTGGTCAGGATGGGGCTAGCCTCAGGCTAGCCTTGGGTTAACCTTAGGACAAGCGTATAGAGTTCTCGTCTTTAAGGGCTCCTGCCTGGGGTGGGGCAAAACTGTTCGCGCCACGCCAGGCTTTGGGTTCCGGACCAGATGAGCTTCCGCCTTGAAGGATCTCCCGCCCAAGAGCAAGCGAGAACCGGTGAAGCCAAAGGCCGATCGACGACCTATTAGAGCAGATAGTTGACCTAGCCAAAGCAGGTGACTCGACTATGGTAGCTCCCTCCCGGGGCAGGCGAGAAGGCATTGAGTGAGCCTTAAGCCGCAATGGTATCAAGACCATCAAGGGCGAGAACCTTCTTGACAGGAGCTCTCGCTGAAGTAAGCCCAGTTGGTTTTTAGCGAGAGCCTTCTCGTCTGGGGTACTCGCCAAGTGGGCCCATGTGGTAGGGTCCCGCGTCTAGAAGGGTTATTTCATTATTTCATTATTCACATGTAAAATTACCCTGGGCCCTGGGGATGACAGCGAGATTCGGCTATTGGCAGACCCATCAGGGGTACTTCAATATTTTCAGGTCAAGAGGAGACTATAAAAAGACCCGTAGGGGCTCTTTGGAAGGCAGGCTGTAATTATTCTCCAACTCCAGTGCTTTCTGAGGAGCTCCCAGTCCAGCTTTTGGTTTTAGAGGGGAAGCTCTCAGAGATCTTCCGGGCGTGAGGTGGGACCTCCCAGCTGGGTCTTTGGGTCGTTCTTAGGACCTTTGCAGCTAGTCAGGGGTCGAGATTTGAGAGAAGTAAGCGTCGGCTGCACTTTGGTTTGTGAACATTCGTTGGGGTCAATTTTGGCTTCAACAGTTCTGGGGCGGTGAGCGTGGAGGCAGTCGGTGCAAGAAAATCTTGAGTTAAATCCCATGACGGGAGGTGAAGGTGAAGGATCTGGCGCAGGAGAATCACCCACCCAGGGAGAAGAAGCGACGAGGAAGATGTTAGAGAATTTCAGGCGAGAGGTCATGCAGACGATCAGCTTGGCCTTCTCGGCAAGAAGCGAGTGGGAGACGCCGCAGGTTCCTGTGGAGGTGGTTCCGTTTTTAGGCGAGAACGCTCCAGGGCAGTGCCCCGGGAAGGAAGTCCGTTGGAGGCTGGCAAGAGGGATGTGGCCGCGCGGGAGCTTTTCCCAGGCCGGCGTCCCGGGAAGGATGTTCCGGCGGATCTGGGCGAGAAGGAGGCGACAGTGCGGGAACTCTTCCCTGGGCATGGTCTCGCAGGTCGGTCCAGCCAGCCGAGGTCGCGAGACGTGCCCTCTCGCCAGGCGGGAGGCGAGACACCATTTAGCAAACTCATCGTCTCGGCTCCAGTGCCGGAGGGGTTCCGGGAGCCAGATATGACCTACTACACCGGGAAGGACGACCCGGTTCAGCATGTGTAGTGGTTTGAGGATGTGGTGTCGATAAGGCAGATGTCAGATGCCTTCAAGTGTAGGCTCTTTGCATCACTCTGAAAGAGAAGGCCAGGGACTGGTTCCACCAGTTGCCGGCGAGCTCGATCTACAGTTTTGAGGACCTGCGCAGGGGTTTTCTGTTGAGGTTCTCAACCTCGAAGAAGCGGAAGAAGGAGGATGAGTGTCTGTTTGCAGTGAGGCAGAAGCCGGAGGAGACGTTGGGTCACTATGTTGATCGGTTCCAAGAGGAGATTCTCCTAGTCCAGGAGGTCCCGGGGAACGCCCTAATGCTTGCCTTCACCCTGGGACTGAGGCCGGGGTTTTTTAGCATGGAGTTGAAGAGAGTGCCCCCTCTCTCTTTTGAGGAGCTCATGGAGAGGGCGGCAAAGGAGATAGACTTCGAGAGGGCAAACCCTGCGTTCGCGAGGAAGCTGGCTAGGTTGGCGGAGGATGATGTAAAGGAGCCGGCAGTAGGAAGGCCGAGGGAAGTGAGAGAGCAGAGGGAGCAGAGGGAACCAAGGGAAGATAGGAGGAGAGAGGAACCCCGAAGGCAGGGGCAACAGCATGGGGGGGCCAGGGAGCTGAACAACCGATTGGGTTGGAGGCCTCAGGAAGGTCGCCCCCAGGGCCAAGGGGGTCTTCAAGGAAGAGACAACTACGGGAACCAAGAAGGTTGGAGCAAGGAGGATGTAGGCAGACCGAGGGGTCACTTCCCACCACCGCAGGAGGCCATGGAGGTGGGAAGGGGAAGAGGTAGAAGAATCCGGGGAGCAGGGAGAAGGGGAGGAGAAGGAAGAGGAGGCGGGGTGGCGTTGCCCTATTGTGACTTCGATCAGGAGGGGGGTCACGCAACGGCCACCTGTCCAGGGTTTCTGGAGATGAGGGAGGCCAGAGGTACTGGGAGGCAAGATCCGCCTGCAAGGATCGTGGAGGTGCAGCGAGAAGATGTTGAGGACAGATGTGAAGACAGGGTCGATGTGGGGACCCGAGGGGGGATCAGGGTGATCCATGGGGGAGTAGGGATCGAGGCAACCCGCAAAGGGAGCCTTCAAACCATGTTTCGCAGAGGGGTCGCCTCGACCTCCCTAGCTCCCCCTCCAGAAGAAAAAATCACCTTCTCATCTACGGACATGCCAGATTATGAAGACCCGTTCTGCGACGCACTGGTGATCCATACAGCGGTGGAAAACTTCACGGTCTCCCGAATACTTGTGGATAACGGGAGCTCCGTGAACGTGATCTTCAAGAAAGCTTTGACGGGATGGGGGTGGAAGGAAAAAGGGTCCTGGCTTTTGACGGACCGCTTTTTGGTTTTTCTGGAGAGAGGAAGGAGGTAGAGGGGGAGTGGGTCTGCATGTGAAGCTTGGGGGCATCTCGCGGAATTGTAGGTTCGTGATTATAGACGCCCCGAGTAGCTACAACGCCATCTTTGGGCGTCCTCTCATCAGCGCCTTTCGCTGTGTCCCCTCCTCATTTCATCAATGCCTCAAGTTCAGCAATGGAGGGGTACAAGTTAGGATCAGGGGAGACCCGAAGGTGGCGAGGCAGTGTTATGTGACGGCGGTAATCACCGTGTCGTGGATGGCAAAGAAGGAGAAGCTGGAGGAAGAGATGGCTGGCCAAGAAGGGAGTGTCGAGGGTGAGGAAGCGAGCATGAAGAAGGCAGTGGAAGAGGCAGCGGAGATAGAAGAGATGGGCCTGGGAAAGGCAAAGGAAGGAGAGCAGAGGCAAGGGGAAGGCCCGGTGGAGGCGATGGGGGTTGACGAGGTCAACAAAGAAGAAGTTAGGCAGGAGGAGGCAAGGGCAGTATAGGAGCGGCCGAAGCTGGAGCCGGCCGAGGAAGTAGTGGAGATGGAGGTACTTACCAGGGCAGGGCAAGTACAGAAGGTACGGATCAGCGGAGGCTTAAGCCTCGAGGACCAGGGGCAGATGCTAGCCTGCATCCAGAGCAACATCGATATCTTCGCTTGGAGCACGGCAGATATGCCGGGAATCGACGCATACGTGGCTTGCCATCGCTTGAACCTGGACCCGAGGACTCGCCCCATACGCCAGAAGATGAGGGCCATCGCCACCAAGCTGGAGGAGCCCATCCGAGAGGAGGTCAGGAAGCTTCTGGAGACGGGCTTTGTCTCAGAGATCTAGTATCCAGGCTGGGTCTCCAATGTGGTGATGGTGAAAAAAGGGGGAGGAAAGTGGCGTATGTGTATCGATTTTTCCTTGTTAAATAAATCATGTCCTAAGGATTGCTATCCCCTGCCTCGAATCGACGCGTTGGTTGACTCAGCCGTTGGTTTCTCTGTTATGAGTTTTTTGGATGCTTTTTCAGGTTACCACCAGATCCGGATGCACCCTCCTGATGTCAAAGACGTCTCCTTCATCACGAGGGAGGGATGCTTCAGCTATAAGATGATGCCCTTCGGGTTAAAAAACGCAGGGGCAACATACCAACGCATGATGGATCGAGTCTTTCGAGACCAAAGGGGGAAGAATCTAGAGGTCTACGTCGATGACTTGATGGTTAAAAGCAAGTGCGTGGATTCCCATTTGCGGGACTTGGAGGAGACGTTTGCCACCCTGCGGAGATTCAAGATGAGGTTGAACCCCTTGAAGTGTGTCTTCGGGGCCGGTCGTGGGAAGTTTCTCGGACACCTCTTGACTCCGGCGGGGGTGGAGCCTAACCCGGACAAGGTAAAGGCCATATTGGACCTAGAATCACCTCGCAACGCCAAGGAGGTCCAGCGCTTGACGGGAAGGTTGGCTGGACTGAGCAGGTTCCTCTCTCGGTCCGGGGTTAAGTGCTCCTCTTTCTTTAAGGTGCTCCGTAGTAATCAGGTGTTCGAATGGACAACGAATGCGAAGAGGCTTTCCAAAGGCTGAAGAGGCAACTCTCCCAGGCTCGTTGCTCCAAAGTCCCAAAGAAGGGGAATACCTGGCCTTGTATCTCGGAGTGGGGGTGGAAGCGGTGAGCTCCATCTTGGTTAGGGAAGAGGGGAAGAAGCAGCTACCCGTCTATTATGTAAGCCGAATCCTGAAAAAGGCGGAGCTCCGCTACCCCATCCTGGAGAAGCTGGCTTACGCCTTGGTCGTTTCGGCAAGGAAGCTTCGTCCATACTTTCAAGCGCACTCGATTAGGGTGGTCACCGACCACCCTCTTCGCAAGATCTTCGAGGGGGTAGAGCACTCGGGAAGGCTGGCAAAGTGTCTATCGAGCTGAGCGAATTCGACATCTCGTTCGTCCCGAGACTCTCCATCAAAGCTCAGGCCGTGGCGGACTTTCTGGCAGACTATGTCACTGAAGCTGAGAATGAGGAGCCAAAGCCCCAGGAGTCATGGAAGATGATGGTCGACAGGGCCTCAGGGAGACACTCTCTGGGAGGGGGTGTAGTGTTGGTAAGCCCTCATGGGGTTATCATAGAACAGGCAGTGGCTTTCAACTTCCCTGTTACCAATAATCAGGCGGAATATGAGGCGGTGATAGCCGGCCTCCGATTGGCGAGGGAGTTGGAGATCCAGGATGTGGAGACCTTCACTGATTCGATGGTGGTAGCGTCGCAGATCAGAGGGGAGTTCGAGGCTCGGGAGCTTACCCTCGTGAAGTATCTATCCAAGGTAAGGGCCATTATCGGGGAGTTCCGTTCCTTTTCTATTCAACATGTTCCCAGGGAAGAGAGCGCAACAGCTGATCGGTTGGCAAAGTTCGGGCCCGGGGAGGAGGGACCCTTACTGAACTCTTCCGACCGGCGATTGAAGAGGGGGAGTTGATGGAGGTAGGCCGACGATCCTCATGGGTAGACCCTTTGGTGACCTTCCTTACCACAAGCGAGCTGTCAGAGGGGGTTAAGGATGCAAGAAGTTTCAAACGAAAGGCAGCCCACTACCTGATGTGGAAAGGGGGCTTGCACAGGAAGATGCTATCGGGGCTCCTCGCAAGATGTGTGACTGAGGAGGAGGTCCCGAGGATCCTGGAAGAGGTATATTCAGGAGAGTGCGGCAGTCACTTGGGGGGGGGAGAGCATTGGAGGCTAGGGTGATAAGACAAGGATACTTCTGGCAGACCTTGAGGAAGGACACAATCGAGTTTGCAAAGAGATGTCGAAAATGTCAAGTACACGCCCCCCTCCATCTCTTACCGCACAAAGGCTTCGAAGTATCACGGCCCCGTGGCCTTTCGCCATCTGGGAAATGGATCTAGTAGGACCTTTCCTCCGGCCAGCGGACAGAGGAGGTTCCTCCTGGTCATGATCGACTACTTCTCAAAGTGGCTGGAGATCAAAGCTCTGGCCAAGGTAACCTCCCAGGTCATCAGGAACTTCGTTTGGGGAGAAATCATATGCAGGCACGGGCTCCCTCAAGCGATAGTAACGGATAACGGTCCTCAGTTTGCCAGCGAGGAATTCATCAGCTTCTGCGCCCAACTGGGGATTGACCTCGGGTTTGCCTCTGTACATCACACCCCGGAGCAACAGCCAGGTGGAAGCGGCAAACAAGATCATCGTGAACTTGCTCAAGAAAAAGGTGGAGAACCTGAAGGGTAGCTGGGTGGAGCAGCTCCCTTCCGTCTGTGTGGGCCTTGCGAACAACTCCGAACACGGCCACAGGGGAGACCCCTTCAAGCTCTCTCATGGGTGTGAGGCTATCCTCCCAGTGGAGTTCGAGGTTCGGTCCCCACGGGTCTCAGTCGCAGGTGAGGGAAGCGAAGCTTTGAGGTTGGAGAACGAGGAGGGATTGCGCCTCTCGTTGGATATGGTTGAAGAGCTACGGAATGTTGCTGCTATCAGACAAGAAGAGATAAAAAGGCGAATGGCCAGGTACTTCGATAAACACATCAGAGTTAAGCAATTCGCCGAGGGGGACCTAGTGCTGAAAAAGGTCGACGCAGCGGGAAGGTCGGCCCCTGTGGGCAAGCTCAAACCCAGTTGGGAAGGTCCTTACATAGTAGAGAAGGCTCTGGCTAATGGGGGTTACTACCTCCAGGATGTCGAGGGAAGGACCTTGAGTCACACCTAGAACGGTGATGACTTGAAACGTTTCTACCCTTGAAGGGAGAGAAGGTGGTGTAATATGATGAATAAATGTTATCATTTCCAAATAGACTTTTCAAAATATCGTCTCTCTAAAGAATGCTATCGTAGGAATAGATCTTTTCTACTCTATCATGTTTTTGCTTTAACCAACTATGTCGCCTCGTCTCGATGATAGAATTGGTCTGGTTAAAGGAATCTTCATCAACACCCCGAGCTCAGCTCGGCCCCAGGTAGACCCGCTGCGCAGGCTCCCATCTAGCTGGCAGGTCCGAAGGCTCCTGTGGGGGAGAGGTTTGGTTTGATCTTCATCAACACCCCGAGCTCGGCTCGGCCCCAGGTAGACCCACTGCGCAGGCTCCCATCTAGCTAGCAGTCCGAAGGCTCGCCTGTGGGGGAGAGGTTTGGTTTGATCTTCATCAACACCCCGAGCTCGGCTCGGCCCCAGGTAGACCCGCTGCGCTGGCTCCCATCTAGCTGGCAGGTCCGAAGGCTCTCCTGTGGGGGAGAGGTTTGGTTTGATCTTCATCAACACCCCGAGCTCGGCTCGGCCCCAGGTAGACCCGCTGCGCAGGCTCCCATCTAGCTGGCAGGTCCGAAGGCTCGCTTGTGGGGGAGAGGTTTGGTTTGATCTTCATCAACACCCGAGCTCGGCTCGGCCCCAGGTAGACCCGCTGCGCAGGCTCCCATCTAGCTGGCAGGTCTGAAGGCTCGCCTGTGGGGGAGAGGTTTGGTTTGATCTTCATCATCACCCCGAGCTCGGCTCGGCCCCAGGTAGATCAGCTGCGCAGGCTTCCATCTAGCTGGCAGGTCTGAAGGCTCGCCTGTGGGGGAGAGGTTTGGTTTGATCTTCATCAACACCCCGAGCTCAGCTCGGCCCCAGGTAGACCCGCTGCGCAGGCTCCCATCAAGCTGGCAGGTCCGAAGGCTCGCCTGTGGGGGAGAGGTTTGGTTTGATCTTCATCAAACACCCCGAGCTCGGCTCGGCCCCAGGTAGACCCGCTGCGCAGGCTCCCATCTTAGCTGGCAGGTCCGAAGGCTCGCCTGTGGGGGAGAGGTTTGGTTTGATCTTCATCAACACCCCGAGCTCGGCTCGGCCCAGGTAGACCCGCTGCGTAGGCTCCCATCTAGCTGGTAGGTCCGAAGGATCGCATGTTGGGGAGAGAGGTTTGGTTTGATCTTCATCAACACCCCGAGCTCGGCTCGCCCCAGGTAGACCCGCTGCGCAGGCTCCCATCTAGCTGGCAGGTCCGAAGGCTCGCCTGTGGGGGAGAGGTTTGGTTTGATCTTCATCAACACCCCAAGCTCGGCTCGGCCCCAGGTAGACCCACTGCGCAGGCTCCCATCTAGCTGGCAGGTCCGAAGGCTCGCCTGTGGGGGAGAGGTTTGGTTTGATCTTCATCAACACCCCGAGCTCGGCTCGGCCCCAGGTAGACCCGCTGCGCAGGCTCCCATCTATCTGGCAGGTCCGAAGGCTCGCCTGTGGGGGAGAGGTTTGGTTTGATCTTCATCAACACCCCGAGCTCGGCTCGGCCCCAAGTAGACCCGCTGCGCAGGCTCCCATCTAGCTGGAAGGTCCGAAGGCTCGCCTGTGGGGGAGAGGTTTGGTTTGATCTTCATCAACACCCCGAGCTCAGCTCGGCCCCAGGTAGACCCGCTGCGCAGGCTCCCATCTAGCTGGCAGGTCCGAAGGCTTGCCTGTGGGGGAGAGGTTTGGTTTGATCTTCATCAACACCCCGAGCTCGGCTCGGCCCCCGGCAGACCCGCTGCGCAGGCTCCTCTCTGGCTGGCAGGTTCGAAGGCTCACCGGTGGAGCATAGATCCAGTTTATGTGAAGGCATCTTGTCACGACCCTGGCCAAGATCAGTGACAGAGCCCTCGAAAAGGTCTCGGCCAGTTGGGGCCTCAGCAAGTAGAGGTCTCGGCCGTAAGGTCTCGGCTGGGGGGGTCTTGTTGAAAAAAAAAGGGGGGCTCCTGGCAGACCTGGGCAAGACGACTTAATCAATGGCACAAGGCTCTCGCCTAACGAGTCTCTAGGGTGATCCAAAGGAGGCTAAAGGTCTCGGCGGAAGCTCACGCGGAAGCTACTTGGCCGTCTAACCTATTCATTCAAGCAAACACAGCAGTGGAGAATAAAACATTGCATTATGTTTAATAATTACAGCGTGAGGAGCTTCTCGCTCGTTATAAAAGAATATCAAAAGTAAATAGGCGCTTCAAGGGGATGCGCTGTAGTCCCCGCTGGTGCTCTCGCCAGAGTCATCACCAGAGCTCGCTTCAGACGTCTCGCCAGCCTCGGTGGAAGACTTCGGGACATCTGAGGGAGGAGAGTCCGGCGCGCCCGGGGCTTCGGCATTGGGTCGAACAGCTAGGGGAGGAGTTGGCGAGTGTTGATGGTTGCGCCATCCTCGCGAAGCAGCTTCGCATCCCGCAGCGTCTCGACGGTCAGCTTGACGGTGGCCTGAGAATTCGCCTGCAGCAGCTTGTCGATGTCGTACACCGAGAACTGGCGGGTCTTTAGTCTTTCATCAAGCGTCGGAGGCGGGCCTTTCGCCGCTTCCGCACGCTGGAGTTAGTCCCTCAGCAGGACGTTCGCGTAACGAACGTCAGCCAACTCTGCGCGAAGCGCCGTGGCTTGGGCGGAATCCTGTGGAGAAGGAATCAGCTCAGTAAATATTACGCAAATATGACTTCAAGAAGCGAGAGCGGGGGGCCAGGAAGATCTCGCTTACCTCGACGGTGGGGCATAGAGACAACGCATCTTGAGCTTTCGCCAACTCCTGGCGAGCCATCGCAAGCTCTATCTCCGAAGAGCGTGCTCTGGCCACCGCCTCTTCTCTCGCCTTATACATGTCGGCGAAGTTCTTGTCGATGTTGATGCTTCGGCGCGCGCACATATGCGTAAGCTCGAACCCGCGAAGCAGGGCCCGGGTAGCATCAAAGGCCAGGAGCCGGGTGGGCGTCTGGTCGAAGACACTGGCGCCCTCTCGGCTATTGAGGCGTAGCCCAGCGAGAAGGCCTCACCGGTAACCTCATCCCGCTCCGCCCAGCTAGGGAGGAGCGTTGAAACTGAAACCCTGTTGGTCTCGGGATCCCATTGAAGCAGAGGCTTCCCTTCCGCGTCGACGTGCTTCACGCCGAGGCCATAATTCGTGTGCCCTTTCGGCACTTCTCTGGGCGGGGTCCGGGCGGAGGTCTCGGCGACGACTCCCTCTCCTCCCGCCATGTCGGCGTTGGAGGGTTCTCGGCAGTAGTCTCGGCACGCCTCCTGGCGGAAGCACCCATCTCGCTAGCCATCTGGAGCAGCCCTTCGAAGGACTTGCCCTTGGCAGGATGACGGGTAGGCGAGACGGCCAAGTCCTTGCCCTTGTCCGCAGCGGATGGCTTCGGCCTCTTCAGCGGCCGCGGGGCGGGAGCGGGGCCTTTCCGCTTCTTAGCTCCGGTCGACAAGGGCAGAGCGAGTTCATCCCTGCAGGCGCGAGCGCTGGCTTTCGCAAGAGCAAGAGAGCCTCTCGCAGCCCGATCCCCGGCGCCCGAAGCGGCAGCGAAAGGTTGGCCTAAAGGGACCTCCCGCTCTCCTGCAAAGTTTACACTATTCAGCACAGGGAGATTCTAGCAAGAGATCAAATCTAGGGCGAGACCGTACCTTCGCCCGGGTGGACGGGAGGAAGGGAGTCGACGTCTCGCCGGAGGAAGAGAACGTCAAACTCCTTGGTTCCGAAGAACTCCAGGAGTGCGCTCTCGCGCGACCCTAGAGTAGACTTGTGCCTGATGTTATAGGGTTGAAAACCCTGAGATGTAGGCCTTAGAGATAAGGCTTAGGTAGGTGGCTTGAGGGTCACTTAGTGCTGGAGCACTACAGAGCACTGAGGTAGGATCTGTTGCGGATCTGAGGTAGGGCTGTTCTCCCAGCCTGAGTGTAAAGCTTAACAACCTGAGGTAGGTGGTTTGCTGACTACTGAGTTGTAGGCCCTTTTGGCTGAGAAGTAAGTCTTGGAGGAGACTTAGAGATCCTAAGGGATCTTAGGTGTAAGCTCTTTGGAGCATGTTTTGGAGAAGTGCATAGTCCAACAAGATAGGTTGATAGGTTGGAGGGAAAGTGGATGTACCCATTTGGGGAACCACTATAAAATCACTGTGTGCTTTTCTATGTTGTTTTCCTTATGCAGGTTATGTATATATTGAAAGCATAAAACAACTAAAAGCCAAAGCTCTTAATGAAGAAACATAAAAGAACTAAAAAGAGACAAATAACCTATACATCCCCCACCCCCTTAGGTGATTTAGCTATCCTTGAATTAAAGACTTTCAATGTTGAACATAGAAAAACAATTTTTTGTTCCTAAAGATAAAAAAATAAATAAAATGTATATACATACCTGTTTAACTTATATAAGTTCAGTAATAAGGTCTACTAACTTAAAAAGACAAGTAAGACATCATAAAAGTCAAGAATACACATCTCAAAAAACAAAATTTTTACTAAATCAAAATTTGTGTCGAGTCAATAAGAAAAGAGTCGAGACACTAGAATATGTGTTGAGACATAACGGTGTCGAGACCCTGAGGTATGTGTCGGCAGACATAAACATAGTGTCGAATTTTGTTGACACATCTCGACAGACTTGTTTTGTATTATGTCGGTACATCTCGACAAACTTGTGTCGACACTCAAGAATGATGTCAACACTAGGTCATTCCCTAAAACTTGGAATAGATTTTTTAGTGCGTTGCATTACAACTTCGGTGACAACTACTATAAATAAAAGAATGAAAGAAGTTGTCTTCTACGTTTACCTGAAATCCTGAGAGATTAATTCCAGTGTGTCGAGACCTAGAACTCATTTAGTTGACACATCTTCCTCAATTTCTATTAATTCCAATGGATCCCAAGATCAGCTAAAGCATCAATGAAGGTACCAACTCGTGCGCAATTGATTTGACTCAGTGCAAGATGAATTCAGTAATGTCATTAACCTAACCACTGAGGCAGGTCTAGAATATCTTCTCTCAGGACCATCAAAGATCTGGAAACATGAAGTTTCGGAGTTCTTCTCAAATGTTGTGCTGGACTGAAAGTCAGCAAAGATGATGTCAAAGGTAAATGGAGCAAAGATGAAAGTTAAAACTAGGAAACTAGCTAAAATATTTCAAATTAGATCAGGAAAATGAAATAATAACCACCAAGACTGCTTAAGCCATTGAATAGTGTGGACTTTCTCCAACCACTTGGTTTGGTAGTACCCTCAACTAGAAGGGAATGAATTCCCATGGGATGTTTCTATCTAAAATAATAGGGAAAGTGCTTCTCTGTAAGTCTAGAGCACATTATAGGATTTCAACTCTAATGTTTGGTCTTATGATAAGGATTATCTTCAAACTCAAGACAGAATGGAATAAAGTTGTCTTTTATAGGATTACAAAAAGCATTCAGAAGCCTAATATGGGCAGAGTTATAAGTCTGTCTCTGGTAAATGCAATTCCAGATAGTATCAATCAAAATATTGGGTCTAACAGAAATTATATGAGGAGATTGGACATGAGAATTATTTCAAGATGGGGCAGAGTTTTTTCTAAGGATACTCAAGAACCCAAATAGAAAAAGAAGAAAAAGGGAAAGCAAGCAGTAATAAAGGAAGTAGAATCCTCTAATGATTCTGAAGAACAGGTGAACTTCAGTTCAAATAAGGATGCTGGTGAAGATCAAAGGATGCCATGTTAGATTACTTTTAGAAAGGAACTCATGTTGTTGTTTATATTGCTAAACAATAGCAAGATGTATAGAAGACTGTAGATGAAATGATCGTCAAACAAGGATATGTCCTTGAAAATCAAAAGATTTTTGATGTAAACATGGCTACTATACAAAATGAATCCTTGGTTAAGCTGACTGAGTAGACTACTACTCTAGAAACCACAATAGTTGCTGCTACAAAGAACATGGAAACTCAACTGCAAACTCACGTAGCCTCACTATTAAAATAGATTAAAGCTTCTGATAAGGAATTGGATCATAAATTATTGAAGGTCAAAAATACTGTAACCTAAGGCATCAATTATTTGGATGGTCAGTTCAGTTTCACAAAAACGACCTCAAAGATCACATGGAAAGAGAAGTCATAAAGGGGGAGAGAGTAATGATAAAATCCAGACCTGAGCATGATACCTGGATATCAAACAACATACGAGTCACTTTGGTACATCCTCTCCTTTGGTATGATGATGGCCAAACTGCTAAGTCTGGTTGTCAACCAACTCAATTTGAATTAACTCATGCTGCTCAGCAATCCATGTATAATCCTCCTGCACAAATTCAATTTGAAGCCATTCAAGATGCTGTTTAAATATGTACAGTCCTCCACCACCAGTTCAAAATGTTTTATGTGAATAGGTGGAGATTTTTGCATCTTTTATGCTAAAAGAGAAAGAGGCTCAGCTGTCAAAGAAAAGGTTTAGGGAATTAGCTGAATTTAGGCCTGACTTTGAACAGTGGAGCCCAACCACCAGATCAATCATACTAATTGCATGGAAAGTAGTTAATGCTAATGTTACTGATAGGGTTAAATGGTATCATGAGAAAGAATGGGATAAACATTTAAAGCAGCAATTGGTTATCAAGAAATTCAGACATGATCTGAAGACAGGGAAGATCCCTGCTAATTCTGTTGAGCCCAGTAAATACTTTACAAAGCCTTATCACTATTTTGAGAGGCAAAGGATCAAGAAGGAAAAGATTTCTAAAGCTAAGATTAACAGAGGCAAGAAGATAGCTGATGCAAAGGGACTCAAGTTAAAGCAAAGATTCAATAAGGAAAAAGCATAGTCATAAAAGAACCAGAAGATTCTTAGTCTATCTCACTTTTCTTATAAAACAATACAATAAGACTTTAAGAAATTTGTACCAAACTATATTGTATAAATTGATAACAAATTGAAATGAAATTTAAGGTTACGCTTGTTATGTTTGTGTGTACATGCATCTGTTCTTTACATTTATTGTTCAGTTTTTTTAATATATATTTTTGTCATCAAATTTTTGTGTCATGGAGTATATCATTGAATTAGGGTTATGACTTCTCCAAATATGGGGAGATTGTTGGGTACATTGGGAATTGTGTACCTGATTTGGAGAAGTCCTTCCAACTCAATGATATAAACAATATATGTATTTGATGTATGTTGAGTTTACTTGCGTAGGTTCTATGATTGATGAAAAATAAACTAAATACAAAAGTGTCGAGACAATTGTTGAGTGTTGACACCTTTGTAAAAGCAGTGTAAAGAATGGAAGCAAGATGTGTCGACACTCAGGATTTGTGTCGATAGACTCTATATAAGCTATGTCAAGACTGTACACAAGTTGTGTCGACACCCAGGACTTGGGTCGACAACATCAATCAGGCAATCAGCTGTGTCGACACAATGGACTAGTGTCGACACAGTTCACACCAACTGTGTCGAGGCAAGATGCAGGAAGTGTCGACACATACAGAATGGTGTCGACATCACTATAAGAGTAGTATCAACACCTAGGACTGGTGTCGTCACAATCAGCACTGAAGTATCAACACCTTCATACATAATATTTGTCCAAGTACATAATTAAAGCCAGAAGTTCTGACAACCCTCAGAATTGTCAGATGTCAGTAAATTTAATCGGGGAAGCCAGTTACCTTTGACAGAGCCTATATAAGGAGATGAATAAAGAATAAGGGGCAATCAATTCACACATTTTTCTCCGAGATCTGTCAAAGTTAATAGATAGAATTCTGAAGGTGGAGAGAAGTCAGATTGAGGATCATCTTCAAACTTCTCCAGCCAAGATAACCCCTAACTTCTCCTTTAAGAATCTTTGAAAATACTAAGAAGGGTAGGATCTAATCCTTTAAAGCAAGGATGGAGGGGAAGACATTTCATCAAGATCTATTCAAGAAATTGTCACTACTCTCCTTCTTGTTGGGCGAAATTTTAGAACACATTATTTCTTTTCATAATATAATTTTGTATGAAATAGTTATAGATCTGAGGGTAGGAGATTAAATTCTCTGAGTTGTTATCCTATAATATAAAGGCTGTTGTAGGGCTGAGTGCCTGAGGTAGGAGAAGAGGAAAATTCTCTGTGTTGTAGGAACTGAAGGTTCTGAGTTGTAGGGCAGGAATTTGCTTGACAAGTAGTGGTTTGGTTACACTCTGAGGTAGAGTTATTGGAGAGGAACTTGAGATATAGGATCTTTTTGATCTGAGGTAAGACTTGAATTGTCTGAGTTGTGGAGCTAGCTGGGCTCTAAGGTGTAAGATCTAAGGATCTTAGATAAAGAAAGAAGAAGGAGTTTGGCCGAATCTAGTTCTTTGCTAGATAGGAAAAGGTGGAATGTGGATGTACCCATAAATTGGGGAACCACTATAAACCATTGTGTACTGTGCTGTGCTGTGAATGATTTATTATATGTTTTGTTTTTTCTCCTGTTTTTTATAACTGGAGTAATACTCATACAAAGTAAATCTCAGTGACTCAGAAGAAAAAAATTAACAAAGATTTAATTTTA